>CM033472.1:228361633-229035804 GCA_019447015.1 Hymenochirus boettgeri
AAACAGTAAGATTAGGGGAAAGAGGAGGTAACATGAATAAACAATTGTTGCAGACAGAAACAAAATGGATTATTAGGCTAAAGTCAGTCCATCCATATGGATTGAATAAGGATATTCAGTTTTCCTGTTTTTTGTAAGAAATAATCAATAATTGATAAGAGAAAGCCATTGGAGTTGCAAGAATTAATATGTATTGTCATTTTGATATGTAAAAATAAAAAGTTTTGGTTTGAACATGTGCCTTTAAGAAACGGAAATAAAAGGAGGTGCTAGAGTAATGACGTACTACCCTGACGAAGCGCTCGGTTAGGGCGCGAAACGCGTGTCGGTGTTTGGTGAGGCTGGGGGGCTAATGGCGGAGGAGCCTAAACTTGGACATGAACTTGCTGATTGAACCATAGCGGTGTCTATTGAAGATGTTGTGAGTATGGTCTTATGTACATCCTAAATGGTGTGGGCAGCAATCCGTGAAGGGAAATCTTGTGTGGAGGTGGGACGGTTGAAGAATCTGATACCGTGTAACCAGAGTGTCTGCTGGGAGGTGTAGTAAGACCTGATACAGGTCACCTAAAATTTGGTGGATTCGGGACACGCGAAGAAACCTTAAATGTTTTTGGCAGAGTGATCCTTGGACGAGGTATAGGGAGATGTGCTACTCTGTGTTAACGTTATTAAGTCCCGATACCCCTCCTGAACAATACACCCACATGACTACGCGTATGGCCTGCTCTGCATGATTTTCACCACTTATTTGAGTTTCTAAATAGTCACTGGTAATTCAAGAGTCTGTTACGAGTGAGTTACTTGATGGTAGTTACATACTAAATGTAGGACTGATCTGGACTCTGATGATAACCGGAATGTTGTATGAACTACGTATGTATAAGTCTAAGTGAGTGGTAAGGATACCATACAAACCATCCATTGTCCATGGCCTCTCAGCCTCAATTGTTTTATGTATACAGAGATATTTATCAATATATTGAGATTTGTGTGTTTAGGGGAAGTAATAAATAATGTGCTTTGTGATGTATAAGTGTATTCAAGAGTGTCCACAGCAAATAAAGGTAGTTTGAAAGTGATATACTTTTGCCTTTTGTATCCATGGGTATTTGATGTGTGCCTTTCTTTAGGAACTGGCCAGACCATATCAATTGCTTGGAAATGGTTGGCAGCATTATCATTATATTATGTGGGACTACCCGCATATTAAGGAGATTTGGTTTTAAGCAGCTAAATTAGTCCACTCCATGTTCTTCTATGACCCACCCATGGAACCTATATATTGGATTTTGGGGCTACCATTTGGAGGACTAAACAGAACCTCAAGTAAACTTTGCACCCATATTCAAGTTGCATATTCTTCAAAATCAAAAGTATGGAAAAACTAACTGCGCTGGTTCACGATAATATGGATAAATTCGTAAAAACATGGACCCCATGGGACATGTTGATGGAGGTGACCTAGATGGTGTGTGGGGTCTTCCCCTGGACAAAAGAATGCTACCCTCTTGCCCCTACTACACCAAGTCAACCCCATAAACCTGATTTACTCACTGGCCAATCTATACAATTGTTTATGAACACTAGATAATGTTAAATGTAGTTTGACAACAGTCATTTATAAATAAGATCTCAGATGTGAAATATTACAAAAATGTTTCTTATAATTCTTCAAATGTTTATAATAATTGTTGATAAAAATGCAGAAAAAAATAAAGTTATTTTAAAAAAAAGCTTATTGATGATGTTTTGTTCAGGAAACTGGTGTATGGCTTAGCTTTCAATATGGTTTGAGTAAAATCTTTTTACAATAGCAAGTCCCTCATCTCACCCGATGGTACAGACATGCTCAGTGAATTATATTGATTCTTTATAAACTGAGGTAAAAAATATTGGAGGTGGGACAGCCAATTATAAATGTCCAGAATATGTACAAAGTGCACTCCTCAAGCACTAGCATGTGCTATGATTCTTCTCTGTGGTGCTGGTGCCCTAATAATATAGCCAATAGTAAAATAGGAACCGCATACATAGATTTGAGCAGGGCCCTTAACCCATTTATTTAGTGGAACAACCAATAGATAACGTTTCGGGGACTTGAGATCTGATGAAGGGTGACTGAGGTCCCCGAAACTTTATTGGTTGTTTCACTAAATAAATGGGTTAAGGACTACATTCATATGAAGAGACATTTCTGAAGTCTTGTCATAATGGGTGTTTTTCTCTCAAACACATTTTTCATGTGATAATAAAGCTCCTGGGAGTTGTTTAAGTCAAACAATATTTGATTGAATCTGTTAGAATATTGATTTGTGTATGACTAGCTTTATCAGCCTCAAGGAGATTGATACTGTAACTGTATGGCTGTACAGTTGTAAGGCTGTGTACACACCATGCAATTTTAACTGTTCAGAACTCTTATCATTAATTCGGTCGGGCCCTTGGGCATTCTGCCCGAAAAAAATCTGCATGTGTACAGGCCTTAAAGACAATGAAATCTGATTTATTGGAACAGATTACTGGACTGGAGTTGTTTACCATGTAAGGGAGATAGAAATCCATGTTTGAAGTTTATTGCTTGTGAAGATTCTCATTCATCCAGGTCATGGTATATCTGTTATATTCAATTAGATCAACTGGACTTGAAGTTTAGTTCTTGAAGACGTTTCGCTAGTCATCCGACTGGCTTTCTCAATTCAGAATGACTTGTACAAGAATCTGTGGCAATTATGTACCCTGGAAAATCCCAATTAGCATATCACAGCCAGGTGTTAAGGGCGTGATTGGATAGTGGCTAAGAAGTGTTATAGGAACGCCCAGAGTAAGGTGTCAAAACAGCATTGTACATGGCAGACAGTTGGAGTCGAACCCCCCCCCCCCTCCATTTAGGCTTGGTTTCTTTATATTCACATAAATGGCCTCCTTGATACCTCTCTTGAACCAGTCATGTTCCTTTGCCATTATGTTGACATTACAATCTTCAAAGGTATGTCCTTTATCCTTAAGATGCAGGTACACGGCTGAGTCCTGACCCGAGGAATTGGCTCTTCTGTGCTGGGCCATAGGTTGATGCATTTTCTGTTTGGTCTCCCCCACATACAAATCAGAGCACTCTTCACTGCACTGCACTGCGTATATGATGTTGCTTTTCCTGTGTTTCGGTATTGTTAGAATAAATATCCTGCACTAGTCTTGTTATCAGTATTTTCCCACACATTGGAAACCTGTAAACTTAGAAATAAAACACTTTAATATACTTTAAATTACTTATCATGTTTGGGTCAGACACCTTAACAAAGCAAAGTAAGCAAGCTCGGCAAATTAACAAATTTGACAGACAAAACTGTTACACATAAAACACACAAGACATACAAAGGTAAGGTCTCTTAATGTTCCGTATAATGCTAGCTAGCAAAGGAACACATCTCAGAAGTTCGAACTTCAAATGAACCGGACCACACTGTCCTTTCTATAACTGGTTAAGCTTAACTCTTACCTTCCCCTTCCCTAACTCCCTCGTTTTAAACTTCGTGCTGGAAGCAACTCCTATTTAAGGAGAAAACATTAACTCTCTATGTGCAGGTCGCCGCCTGCGGGAATATTATCTTGTAATCCAACCACAAGTTGCGGGTCCTACCCCCCGCTATTAGGGATCCTCTCAATCGGGGAAATATATCTCTTGTATGGCTCCCAGTTAACTCTTCCAAAGAGAAAACTAAAAATGCAGATCACCACCTGCGGGAGTCTACCTTACTCTTTCTTAACTCTTTAGAACACCCAGCACCAAGTTTTTACATTCCACTCAGGGAATAAAACTCTTTCAGAATATCATACACAAATAACAAGAAAAAGGGAAGGGAAAGAGTGATAAGAACACCTGCTATAAAAACTGTGTGGGTCCCATACACAGTCAAAACAACGGTAGATCAAAGTCATCTGATAAATGCAAACAATATAATCATATAGCAGGGAATAAAAGAAAAACAAAATTTATTATAAAGATATATAGTGATCCAGGAATGTTCCCAATAAAAATAGCACAAGGATATACACGATCAACAAACGCTACTCACTAGTATATAAAATACATCAAGTGTAAAAAATCTACAACAATGAATACCGGTATATATCTACCTGTCCTGAAAGCTTGTGAACACCAGCACAGATACGAACACCCAAACCTCCACAGCCCCGCACGGATGCAACAGCTAATCCAAAGGCTCTTTCCACAGAGTTTTCAGGGGGGGGGGGGGTGTTTGAGTGGCCCACAGCACCTGTGAGCAGGTGGGGCCACGGCACCCGTGAGTGGGCGGGGCCACATGGGGCTGAAAGGAAATGGGCCAAGGGGGGCCTGCAACTAGAGGGACCATGGGGTCCATGAGTGGGAGGGACCAGGGGGGCTGCAAAGGGGAGGAGACACAGGGCAGATTGACAGGTTTCAGAGCAGGAAGCAGGGGACCTGGTGATGCTGCTGCCATATCACACACAAAAATGTAAATATCTTCAAAACTATTTAAAATAAACAATGAAAATAAATTGCAAAAATTCTCAGGAGAGCAATTCCTATCAATTTACCTAAAGTCCTTTTTGGACCACAGTTCCCCTTTAACTACCACACTCTGTTTGCGATCCAATAACCAGTTCTCTATCCATGAACAAATGTTTTCTTCAAGGCCAACAGTCCTCAATTAATACATTAGTCGCCTATGTGGCACAGTATCAAAAGCTTTCGCAAAATCCAAGTACAGGTTTACCATATCCACTGCTGTGCCTGAATCTAACTTCTTCATAAAAAACAATTAAATGTCTGGCATGATCTATTTCTCATAAATCCATGCTGACTACTACTAATAAGATGAGCTCTGGAGACAAAGTCAAGGATATGATCCCGTAAAAGTTTCCATCACTTCCCTACCACTGATGTTAGGCTTACAGGTCTATAGTTACCAGACTGTGAACGACTACCTTTTTTGAATATTGATATTAAATTGGCTTTTTTCCAATCCAGCGGCACATCTGAACTAAGCTCTTTTAAAATCCGAGGATGCAATCCATCTGGTCCTGGGGCTTTATTGATATTAACTTTGTTTAATTGTTTCCGTACCATATCCTCTGTTAGCCAATGTGAATACCCTTCATTTCTCCCCTGCATATTATTTCAATCCCTGCTGTTAGGACAAGGATTCTCAACAGTAAAAACCGATGTAAAAAAAAACGGTTTTAGCAGATTAGCCTTTTTAGCATCTCTACAAGCATCTCAGCCCCATTATTTAATGGTCCCACATTCTCAGTCCTCATCTTTTTCCCCTTTAATACTTAAAAAACATTTTGGGGTTGGACTTGTTTGTTCGGAAATCTGTATTAATTTATTTTAGCTGTTTAATTGCTTTTTGCACTCTTTATTACAGCTTTATTTTCCGTAAGCCTGTCTGTTTCCCTCTGTTTTCAAATGTTAAAAGCCTTTTTTCTTTTTTTCCATTTCCCTTTTTACCTCAGCATTAAAGGACCTGTAAACCCCCCTTAAGCCCCAAAATAACTATGTCCCGTTCGTTTCTATTATTCACAGGGAGGTGAGAACGCTTATTCTCACCTCCCTGTGAATAATAGGATGACCGGGGGACCTGGAACTTACCTTACACGCGCTCCACTCGCAGCCGCTCCTGCACGGAAAGCCGCTCTCGTCCGACCACGCGCCCTATCTTATGCGCATGCGCCCAATTCAAAAGATAGGGCGGCGATCGGGACAGAACAGCTGTTGTGAGGAGCGGCTGTGAGTGGAGCGGCGGGTAAGGTAAGTTCCAGGTCCCCCGATTGTCCTATTATTCACAGGGAGGTGAGAATAAGCGTTCTCACCTCCCTGTGAATAATAGAAACGAATGGGACATAGTTAATTTTCGGGGTTTAGTGTTCCTTTAAGCCATGCAGGAGAGGACCTCCTTTTTTTACACTTGTTCCCTAAAGGTACAGATTTAGAAATGTAATAGTTTAATACAGGGCCAGCCTTAGAATAAACAGCACCCTGTGCAAGATTTGTTACTGGTGCCAAGCACCCCTTCCAAAATACCCCCATGCCATACACTTTACGCTGCTGAATGCTGCTTGGCCTGCTTCAAATCAAGTCCGCCCACCTGCGCTTACTGTCTTTCAGTATCTGCAGTGCGTGCTTGTATATATCCTCCATCATTACATAACACGTAATGTACTAAATGCACAGACACAGCACATAATACAGTCATCTTAAGGCTTGCCTGTGTTGGGGCTTTGTATGTGGGGTGGTGTTGATGCATACATTTGATCTGCAGGACTGTAACTGAGGGGGAATGTGGTACTGATGCACAACTTTGACCTACAGGTCAGTGACCTAAGAATCTGGCTGACGCCCCCCTAGTGATGCAACCCGTGCGGTCGTACAGGTCGCCCATATCAAAGGTCGGGACTGGTTTAATATCCCTTTAAAAGTGGTCCACATCTGCTCTGTATCTTTACCTAGAAACAATTCCCCCAGTCTATGAGCAGGAGTGATTCCTTTAACAGCACAAAATTAGCATTCCTAAAGTTAAAAGTTTTTGTTAACTCAGTGCGCTTTAGTTTTTTGCAACCTATATTAAATGACACTATATCATGGTCACTATTCCCTAAGCTTCCCATTACCTTCATCTCCAAAATGAGCTCAGGGTTATTAGATATCACCAGATCCAACAACGCATTCTGTCTAGTAGGAACTACCATCTGTGAAAGAAAATGCTCATATAGGAAATGTAAGAACTTTATACCTTTCGAGGTCCTGGCAGTTCCCTTACTCCAATCTATGTCAGGGTAGTTAAAATCCCCCATGACCAGAACATGCCCCATACCAGCAGCCTTCGCCAACGGCATTTGGCGGTTTATAACATACTCCAACAATTAATTTACCTACCTTCTTGCTTCCTGTATATAGTTCCACCCATATTGTTTCTGCCGTATCGTTTACTCCCCCATCTTTTCCATCTTTTAAATGTGGCTTCAATTCCTGTTTAACATACATACATACTCCTCCTCCTTTCTTATTAATTCTGTCATGTCTAAGTAAGGAGTATCCTTCAATATTTACTGTCCAGTCGTGCGAATCATTAAGCCATGATTCTGCTATACCAATCACATAATACCTTACCTTTAAAGCTATTATTTCAAGTTTATTTCCCCGGTTTTTCCAGCCAGACTTCTTGCATTTGTAAACATACATTTTAGATTATCAATTGATTTACTTCCATACATGGTCTTACATGCCTCCTTATCCTCTATGCTCCCCCACCCCCTTCTCCATCCTCCGTTGTGTTATTAGCCTCCTGATCCCTAACTTCTCTATCTACCCCTGTGTAGTTCAACGTACCCTCCCCCCCCATACCTAGTTTAAAATCTCCTCCAACCCCCTAGCCATCTTCTCCCCCAAAACAGCTGCACCATCACCATTGAGTGCAATCCGTCTTACTAAAGAGCCTGTAGCCAACAGAAAAGTCAGCCCATTTCTCTAAAAACTCAAACCCCATCTCCTTACACCACTCTCTTAGCCACCGCATTTATACCCTGAGCTCCCGTTGCCTCCCAGCACGTGGCTGCGGTAGTATTTCTGAAATCACTACCCTTGAGGTCCTTGATTTTAACTAGGCCCCTAAATCTCTGAAATCATTTTTAAGGACCTCACCTCTACCTCTAATCTTGTCATTGGCACCAATGTGAACCAAGACTGCCGGGTCACTCCTAGCCCCACCCAATAATTTGTCTACACGATCCACCACATGTCGAACCCTAGCACCAGGCAGACAACATACTGTTCGGCATATGGCACACATGCTCAGGTGAACTAGCCAGGATTCAGACCAGAGCATCGCAGAAGTGTACAGAATGATCTTGAAGAGCTGTCCACTCTGTACATGCCTGGCTGGTTCAAGATTCAAGACTTTGGACACACAAAAATAAACCTAAAAGATATATGTTTGTTTCCCTTTCCTAATGACAAAACAAGGTAATAAACAATATTTTGTAAATATTCAGTTTAAACACAACTTATCTTACCCTATTAAAATCCACCTGTACAGTTTTAAGTGGACATGTATATTGCACTGCTACCGTAGTTAGAATTCAGTAAAGTATAAGTTGGTTCTAGCTAGAGTACGCTAGTTAAGCTTAGTCCCTGCAGTAACCACATACAGAATTCTGGAAATATTGGGCACATGCAATACACAGTGGGTACAGAGAAAAGGAGCAAAGATGGCAGCCCACATGGGATAACCTTGAAACCATGGGCCATATCTATAAACCCGCGGTATCGCTTTTTAGCCATACCGCGGCTTTAACGATCGGTAAAAACGATTGTTAATTTCCGACCGGTTTAACGATTATTATCGTACATTTACGATAACGATCGTTAATTGCAGATACCGATCAAAAATCTACGATAAACTGTAGATTTACGTTCCCTATAGAATACCATTGCGGTAGTTTACGAATGTTCGGTCGTACATTAACTAACCCGCGGTATCGCGTGCGGGTTTATAGATATGGCCCCATGTTCCTTCACTGTCATTGGGCTGCTGTGACCTATTTTTAAGTCTGTGTTCTGGCTAAACCAAGCCAGAAACCATTTACAAGTTACATTTATAAAACTTTAACTAAATTAGTTTGGAAAAATATTTTTATTAATGATTAATTATTATAAAACATATTAAAAGGAAGCCCTGTGATCTGCGTGACTCAGCAAATGGCCTTGTGCCCATTTATTGTCCTTAAACAATGCGTTTGCTAGCTAAGATTATAATGCCGACAGTTGAACACAGCCTTATGTACTTTCATACGGTGATAGAAACTCTTTGTGACGTCCAGTAACATTCCAGGATCCTACCAGCCATCTAGCTACAAAATGGAGGGCAAACAGCTGTAGGAATAACTGAAAACAGCCGTAGATAAACCTGGTGAAGCCACATTCTGATATTTGTGAAGCAGAATCCTGATAAAATAGCTCCAATGCTTACTTCGGGAAGGTTAGTGCTGCAACTCAAAATATAGCAGTGCACCGTGAGATTATCCAGGTAACACACATATGGGGGAATTTAGAGATCCGCTGGGTAGCGTGACTATACACATTAGTGATATTACGTAAATCCAATTGTGGGTTGATGGGATTAACCAGTGTGTAGAGGACTAAACCGACTGGACGTAATCGAGACCAAAGTCTGTGGTCGGCATTACGGTCGGTCAGGAAAGACTTTAAAGTAACCAGAGCCAATAAGCAAATGGTGGAGTTTTTGGTATCATTAACTGTCATAACTATCTTTGCATTGCTTTATGTCAAGATGATTCTTCCTTAATGAAAACATTGTGTACTAATTGGTCCATGTCAAACAGCCCTAAATGTCAACACTTAATTTAGAAATTAATATGTCATGTTCATTCCCACACCTTCTGTCCTGTATATACAGAACTATAAACAGGTACAGTGTGCTCACTGCAGACAGAATTAGCTCCACAGTTGCAGAGCTGTCTTTATTTCTTGAGGTTTTCTAGTGAAATTTGACAAAGTCTTCATGGCAATGGCAGGCAAGTTTCAGCTGCTATTCTGTAAGAATATATTTGAGGAATATGTTTAATAGTTTTTCAATCATCCTTCCTAGTTACAATTGGTTTCTGGCTGCTAAATCTTGATCACATGGAAGTTACAGGCAAGAAAATTGCAGATGAGAGAGGAAGGAGACGGAAATTTAAAGGGTATGTCTACCCCAAAAAACATAATCCACCTATCTGCCATTCCACAAAAATCACACCACACATGGAACAGTGTGTATAGCCACCAAACTGTTGTGTTCCCAGTATTCCAAAAACCACCAGGAGGCTAAACTGTACTCTAAGGAATCACAGCTGTTGCCACCTCCACATGCCCTGCTGTCAATAATGGCTATAATCGCCAACATCAAGGACATGCCTTGTCTGGGCCTTACCAGCGACATGAAAAAAGAGGAACACCAGCCATTGTTCTGCAGTGTGTGGTTTAGTCTACTGGTGGTATATGAAGGGTTGGAAACAGAGTGGTTGGTGTTTATGTGGCACAGTAGGTTGTTTATGTGGCACAGTAGGTAGGGGGAGAATTGTGGGTTTTAGGGTGACCTTGCCTTTTAAAGAGCATCTATACTGATTGTCCATGCTCCAAAACCACTGTACATTTGTACATCTGTCAACTACTGTATTTCTTTAGATATGCAATCTGAAACATCTCAGTTCTGGCTCATAGTGATTACTTTTTAAAAGCAAATATGACTTTTAGGCAGAAGCTAAAGAAAACTGTTTGCGTTAATTTAGTAAAGGAGATTGGGAAGCAGGAGGTTGTATTGTGAGATGTGGCAGCCAGCACTGTACTGTCCTAAATGATCCTTTAAATATCAAGCTGAATGTAATTCTGGGATATGACTAAGCTTTCTGCTGACTATATAGTTATATTACATAGTCATATTAAATAATCACCTGGGACTTTGGGCATGTGGTATCACACGTGTCTATATGTAGAACAGCGGCCGTAAATGTAGGGCCGTGTTCATACATTTACGCCGAACATTCGTTAATTAATGAACGTTCAGTCACTGAATACGATGCAGTAGTAAACTACCACAATGGTATTCTATGGGGATTTACGAACGTTATTACGATCATTATTGGTAATTCGCGATTTTTATCGTTAATTGACAATAACGTTTGTAAATTATGATTGTTAAACTGATTGTTAAAGGTGCGGTATCACTAAAAAGCAATACCGCACCTTTATAAATATGGTCCATACTGCTTTAATTAAGTAGGGAAGGGAGGCAAAAATTCACAAGATACTGAAAGCAAAATTATCCAGAAACCCATTAACTTAAAAATAATGTGTTTTCATGAAGTACACATACATACATCTTACTATTTACAACAAATGGACGAATGTTTATATTACAAAAAAACTTGTTTATTTAAAACATCTTTTATTACTCTAAACACGACAGAACAGGAAATGATCTGTCAGGGTCCAAAAAACATTCTCCAAAATAAACAATACCCATAATAAGCCACGTCTTTAACACTTGCATATAGACCCAGACACACACATACGTCTATACAAAATATACAGAAATATACACTTCAAGTATTTCACTGCGGGAACGTTCAGTCTCCCTTATACCGACCACAATTAACATAGGGATATGGTTCTATGGCTTGAGTGGATTTTTTTTAGTGTTTAACAAACGACTCCAAATCTTAGCTTATGTATTTGATGACCAAATCCAGTAATAAATATCGATTCTAAAGTCATTAGGCTAAAGGTTGAAGAACAAACCTCTTTAAAACATTGGTGGGCAAATAGAATGCGAGACCATGGTATAGCTCAAGATAAACACTCCAGCAACAGTGAAAGAGAGAGAAAGCCTGGGTTTTGTTGTTCCATACAATACTTTAAAGCCTGTAGTAATTGGAACAATGATGTGAATGTATGACAGTCTATTTACAAAATCCGGAAAATCATACATGCTGTATATCTGGGGCCAAATGAGACCCATGCAACCCCAATATAAGTATATTAATAGATCTGGGAGTTTTTTTGTTCCTAAAAACCTTTGCTAACCATTGCATATTGTGCTGCATCCAGAAACAGTCACTGCTTCCTCCATTTTGCAAGGGTTAGGAAAGCTTTATGGTTACGCCACTAGATCGTCTTCCTCTTCTTCTTCATAATTGTCTTCATCTAGCTCATTGTCGGAAGGTGGTGGTGCAGGTGGAAATGGATGATCGCGGTCTATGTTGACGTAGGTAACATTAAGATTGATATAGTGATCACCACTTAGGCAGTTAGAGATCACCTCCATTTCACTGACCAGCTGTGAGAATGATGGTCGCTCATCAGGCTGTGGACTCCAGCACATTAGCATAAGGGAATACCTGAGGATTACAGGACAATTGTTACTGGGTTTCACACTATTTCTACTACAATCATATTTTTGGGGAAAATCTTCCAGTGGTAAATTGGTGGTATGTTAACCCACAATTTACTAATCCTACGTACACACGAGATAGCAATCAGTCTGACAAGCTTAATCTGCTATTCCCCAACAGAACAGCCATTGAAGCGAGTCTATGCACATGGGGCCAAATCGGTATGTGGTTGGCCACCAATTATCTGATGAATGTACGTAGCTTTAATGTTAGCTTTTCCAATAAAGTGTCTGGATATATAATTCTCAGCTTGACAGTAAATACTACAGTAGTGCTGCTGGGACTCACAGAGTGTCAGGACAGTATTCAGGCTGTGGTAGACGCCTTCCCCTGTACAAGTATCGAGTAATATCATACGGGTCCACATCAGGATACGGTGGTGCTCCTCGTGTCATCAACTCCCATAGCAGCACACCGAAGGACCACTGTGAAACAACAGTATATTAGAAGTAGATAGTTCCCCCGCACACCTATAGTAAATTGTTGAAATCACTGGGTGCTGCTCCAAAAACCATAGCCAATGGTAATAGTATCCAAACAGAAGCAATTCAGAGCGCACTCCAGTCTTGAGTATTCAAATCAATTTATTAAACACGTGACGTTTCGGTGTCCGTGCGACACCGAAACGTCACGTGTTTAAAAAATTGATTTGAATACTCAAGACTGGACTGCGCTCTGAATTGCTTCTGTTTGGACAACAGTATATTAAGCGGATGTGTGAATTTATTTTCTTATAAAGTCAGGAATTGCAATTGGACTTTGACTGACCCCTCCTTTTCCTTCTACACAGGTTGCAAAGGACAGGAACATCTATAAATGCCTGATAAATTAATCCTGAGGATGCTGGAACTTTTAATATTTCTTGTCCTATTTACCATGTGATTCCTTAAAAACTCATCCTTACCACATCACTCTTGGTGGTAAACTTCTGTGTCTGTAGACTCTCCAGGGCCATCCACTTAACTGGCAGTCTAGCGTTCTTGTGGCGCCTGACGCTGTAATATTCTTTGTCAAAAACGTCCCTTGCTAGACCAAAATCAGCAACCTTTACATGGAATGTCTCATCCAGCCTAGAACATACCAATATGGTAAGACTATTGTTACTCAATAGTTTACATACAGCTGCAAAGATAAATACTAGTTGCGGATGTACCATCCAATACACTGTATATGCAATATACCCCATAGATGTCAAACCGTCCCAAACGTTATCTTAGATTCTAGTGGCTGAATCAGGGAGCGCTGCGGTCAGCGCGACTTTAAGCCTGCAAGGCCGATCTGATGTAAGTGTTTAATGCACATAGCTGGGTTTGAATACTTACATGCGGGTGAGATTCACCCAGAGCCGAGCAGCCTCTTGTAAATTCGATACAGGAGATTTGCCCAGAGAGCTTGCGGCTCTGTGTGAATCTCCCTGTAGGAGTTTTAAAAACTAAACAGTACAAGTATCCAAATGAATAACTAAAACATATATCTACCAACCAGTAAGGTATGTACCGTAACAACCAGTTAACAAACTTCAGTTTATGTTGACAAATCATATTAATACTGTTATTTAGGGCAGCACGGTGGCTCAGTGGTTAGCACTGATGTCTTGCAGCGCTGAAGTCCTGAGTTCGAATCCACACTTGGACACATCTGCAAGGAGTTTGTATGTTCTCCCCGTGCTTGCGTGAGTTTCCTCCGGGCACTCGGGTTTACCCCACAATCAGATAGGTGGATGTGTTAAATTAATATGCTTAGATTGTAAGCTCCTCAGGGCAGGGCCTGATGTGAATATATACATGTAATATAAATCCACAATGATAATGTTTAAATGATAAAATCAGGAGATGTTACAGTATAATATTCGTATGACATTGCATGGATAAAATGTTATTCCAGGTTTGTATAACATGTTAGTTGTTACACAAACCTGGAATAACATTTCATCCATGCAATATTATACGAAATGCAAATCATCCGTCCGGACGGAACATTCAGATTTCGGAACTTTGAAGCCTATTTTCTATAATTACCGAATGTTCGAGGAATATCGAAAATAGCCCTGAACATTCGATTATCCTCGAAAATACGCTCGGAAACTCGAGATTACCGTATATACTTGAGTATAAGCCGAGGTTTTCCGGTTTTAAAAAAAGCCTGAAATTTCAGCTTATACTCGAGTCACTAGCTTCAGAGGGAATCCGGCTTCCTGCACACTTCGCATCTCTGCCTGACGTCACTACTCGGCGCTTGTTTCACTTCCCGGCGCCGAGTAGTGACGTCAGGTGGGAGATGTCCAGAGTGCAAGAAGCCGGATTGCTCTTGGATCAGTGTTCCTCAGTCTGGTCATTTCTCCTGCTCTATGGTATGTTATTGCACCATTCTCTGAAGCCAGGGGGGAATGTGCTAGTTATCAATTGCCCAGAGAATCTTGGTGGGTTTGGATTCTTGGGTTTAATAATGTTTGTGGATGGGGGGGAATCACACAGGATGGACCCTTTCCCTAAAGATAACCCTGACATGTAGATCTTTGGGGGAGGGGGGGACAGTAATCCCATACAGTAACCCCCAATTACTTGCCACTTCAGATGTTTGGAAACTACAACACCCAGCAATAAAGCATGCTGGGAGTTGTAGTTTCCAAATATCTGGACCAATGAATTGGGGGTTTCTGTATGGGATTACTGTCCATTTAATCGTGCATTTACGAAAGCAATGGTAGATTTACGACCACATTGTAAATGTATGATCACGGCAACATTGGTTAAAAGTGTGGTATCTTAAAATAATGATCCCTCTATTTTATCAATATGGCCCTATATATTTTGCTATGCCCTGCTGTAGTTTGTATTGAGCTGCCATTTTAAGTTCTGCAATGGTTCTTCTTCTTCCCGGGATTCTCATTTTCTTAAAATGTTCCTTAACAGACATTTTTACCTCATTGACCTTAGTCAAACCTTCAATCACTACTGAGCAGCTGAATCATGTCAAGTCATGTGCAAGTCCATCATGGACACTGTTAGGGGTCCTAAATAAAGTTCAGTCCTTTGGAAGCATTTATCTATACACAGAGAAATCACTGGAATGGCAGATTAAGGTTAGTGGAATGAGAAACAATTATAAATATTTCCTGACTTTTCTATTCTCACAGTCTGGGGGTTCCTCATTCGGCCATTTAGCTCTGAAGCAGTTACTTACATGCAATTGCGAGCAGCAAGGTCTCGGTGTACGAACTTTCTATTGGCCAAGTATTCCATCCCTCTGGAAACCTGGAGCCCAAATCCAACTAGATCTTTAACTGTGGGGTTCTAAAATGAGACACAGAAACCAGTTAAGTTGTCTATACTTAACTCAAGGTAGAAATGTCTTGCCTAAGATTGTGTATTTTTATTGCTTGACTTAATGTAATTCACATAGCTATGGACCATAGTAGAGCTACATACAGTGGTTGGCAAAAGTATTCGGCCCCCTTGAAGTTTTCCACATTTTGACACATTACTGCCACAAACATGAATCAATACAAAGTGGTGTACACGTGAGAAGTGGAACGAAAATCAAACAGGATTCCAAACATTTTTAACAAATCAATAACTGCAAAGTGGGGTGTGTGGAATTATTCAGCCTCCTTTGGTCTGAGTGCAGTCAGTTGCCCATAGACATTGCCTGATGAGTGCTAATGACTAAATAGAGTGCACCTGTGTGTAATCTAATGTCAGTGCAAATACAGCTGCTCTGTGACGGCCTCAGAGGTTGTCTATGAGAATCTTGGGAGCAACAACACCATGAAGTCCAAAGAACACACCACACAGGTCAGGGATAAAGTTATTGAGAAATTTAAAGCAGGCCTAGGCTATAAAAAGATTTCCAAAGCCTTGAACATCCCACGGAGCACTGTGATCATTCAGAAATTGAAGGAGTATGGCACAACTGTAAACCTACCAAGACAAGGCCGTCCACCTAAACTCACAGACCGAACATGGAGAGCGCTGATCAGAAATCCAGTCAAGAGGCCCATGGTGACTCTGAGATCTACAGCTCAGGTGGGGGAATCTGTCCATAGGACAACTATTAGTCCTGCACTGCACAAAGTTGCCCTTTATGGAAGAGTGGCAAGAAGAAAGCCATTGTTAACAGAAAAGCATAAGAAGTCCCATTTGCAGTTTGCCACAAGCCATGTGGGGGACACAGCAAACATGTGGAAGAAGGTGCTCTGGTCAGATGAGACCAAAATGGAACTTTTTGGCCAAAATGCAAAATGCTATGTGTGGCGAAAAACTAACACTGCACATCACTCAGAACACACCATGCCCACTGTCAAATGTGGTGGTGGCAGCATCATGCTCTGGAGGTGCTTCTCTTCAGCAGGGACAGGGAAGCTGGTCAGAGTTGATGGGAAGATGGATGGAGCCAAATACAGGGCAATCTTGGAAAAACCTCTTGGAGTCAGCAAAAGACTTGAGACTAGGGGGGAAATTTCACCTTCCAGCAGGACAACGACTCTAAACATAAAGCCAGGGCAACAATGGAATGGTTTAAAACAAAACATATCCATGTGTTAGAATGGCCCAGTCAAAGTCCAGATCTAAATCCAATCGAGAATCTGTGGCAAGATCTGAAAACTGCTGTTCACAAACTGAGTTGGAGCTGTTTTACAATGAAGAATGGACAAGGATTGTCTCTAGATGTGCAAAGCTGGTAGAGACATACCCTAAAAGACTGGCAACTGTAATTGCAGCAAAAGGTGGTTCTAAAAATGATTGACTCGGGGCTGAATAATTATGCACACCCCACTTTGCAGTTATTGATTTGTTAAAAATGTTTAGAATCCGGTATGATTTTCGTTCCACTTCTCACGTGTACACCACTTTGTATTGGCATTTCACGTGGAATTCCAATAAAACTGATTCATGTTTGTGGCAGTAATGTGACAAAATGTGGAAAAATTCAAGGAGGCCAAATACTTTTGCCAACCACTGTAAATACCATATACACATGTATATAAAAACAAGATGAATTATACCCTCTCCTCACTGCGAATAAAGTGTCTCAGGTCACCGTGTTTCATAAACGGAAGGACCACCAGGGGGAGTCCTTCTGGGGGCAAAAATATTCCAATGAGAGATAGAACATTTGGGTGGTCAAAGCTCTTCATTATAAGTCCCTCCCGGAGAAATTCTTCCACTTCCTCTAAATCTGTTATCCCTGGAAGAGAGTTATAGAATAATCAGATAGATATCAAAGGAGACCAGACCTAAACCCAAACAATATCTACTAACAGGACAGATTTCTACCCTAGTTAAAACATTATAGCAAAGATTTGCTCCCTGTTGTGTGTGTGTGTGTGTGGGGGGGGTTGGGTGAGGAGATATTGATAAATGTTTCCAGTCATAAACTGGAAGCTTTGTTGCTAAAGCTCATAATTATAACGAATTAACAATTATGGATTCACTGCATATCATGTTTCTTCTCATTCTGCACCAGTCGTGGTTTGTAATATACACATTATATAAAAGTGACTTGCACTATAGAAAGCAATCTGACAGGTTTATCCGGCTTTAACAGTCCGCATGCTTTCTCCTGTTCTGGCATCAACATTTTTACTAAGGTTATCTGAAATGCTGTGCAAGTGACAGATGGATTAACCACCCCAGAGACTATATAGAAATGTGCACATCTGTTTCCTTACTGTTTAAAGATTTGACAGCGCAGTGCACCTCTCGATGCTCGTCCTCTATGTAGCTTCCATGATAAACACTTCCAAAGTGACCTGCAAGGGAAAAGGTACAAATGTCACAGAGAAAGGACAACAGTTTTTATGTTGCACATAAGTCGTTTGTGTTCCCCTTCTATGTATAAATCACTAGTACGGGCCTATAATTGTAGCAGCCCCAAATTCTCATAACTCATAACCCGAAAGCATAATAGGAGACTTGCAGACTTGTGCTTTTATATAGAAATTGACTTCCTGGATGACATAAATTCTATTTTACAAATGGGTGTAAGTACAGTGCGTTTAATCCTTTAATTCCCCACTATAGCGCGCATTATTTGCATGGGCGCTATAGTTGAACAGTACAAGGAAGAGGTCGGGACTTGTCAGTGCAGCAGAGGTGGATTGTGTGCAAGTATGTACACTCACCTTCATTCCTGGCTCCTGAGAAATTGATTGAAGAACTCGAGGTAAGGCATAGCTCTTCAACCTCCCGGTCTTCAATCAATGCATTAAAGGAATAGTTCCCTTTTCCAGGAAACTATTCCTTTAAAGGGCATGTCCACCTACAAATGAAAATTGGGTAAAACTAAATCACCCCCAAAACCACAGAACTTGCATTGTTCAAAGATGAGGGACTAAGTTGCTACACATAACAATGTTCTCCTGCCTTTCCCACTGCCTTAAGAAAAGGTTAATGGCTCCTCTTTAAAGCTGTATGAGCTCTATGTGAGCTGTGGAAGTGGCTAGGGGATTAGCAGTCATTGGCTGTGACATCTGTCACAACTATGATTGACTGCTGCTACCCAGAAGTTAATGGGAGGGGGAGGAGAACATTGTCATAATTAGCAGCTTATCCATTTAATTTTAAGCTGTGTTGTGTGGTTTTGGGGTTTAAGCTGTGTTTATTAGTCCTAGGTGAGGAGACTGTGAGGAATTAAAGAAAATGTCTTGTAACTATTGTAATAAACACACTCCCTATAACAGCACTATATAACTAGATAATGATATATACAAACTGTCCATTAGGGCTGCTGTTGCACTAAGGTGTAAGATAATGAATAGTGTATTAGGTTGTTTTAAGGTGGCCATACACATGCAATCCCACAGCACGTGTGCCGACAGATTACATTGGTATCTGTCAGCACACACGGATCCTGACCACTCCCCATATGCGGTATGGGGATCGGTCGGCCGTGCAATCTACTTTAAGTAAAGGGAGCCAATACAGACTGACGGAAAACTTCCATCATTCCCGATCTATCGGACTGCCAACTACGGGCGTTCGTTAGCACTCCATTCGGTCGGGAAAAGCCCCTTGCACACTAACAATAGGTAAATCCCATCGGGAAACAACGGGATTTACCTATTATCGTTCATATGTATGGCCACCTTTAGTCCTTTCAGTGTAGACTAATTTTTTTTTCTTGTGTATTTTTGTAGCTACAACAATGATAATTGACAACACATATCCCAATGTCTGACCTTTCCCAATGATCTGGTCCCGATTTGTGGTCAGACGGCTCTCTGGAATCAAAACTTCTTTGACTTCCTCAAGCAGCTCTGGTCTTAGCTTGTCGAGCAGACAAGTAAGCAGGAGAGGTGTGGAACCACCAACAGCACTACCCCCTGAGTAGCCTGCACCAAGGGAGATCACACCCCCAGAGTTACTACTTGGAATGTCTGTAAAGGAAAGAGAAAAGATGGTATAAGCTATGTCTCTCATAGACAGTGAGAGAAAATGTCCAAAGAGCAAGGTAAATGGGTTTCTTAAAGAAGGAAACAAGTATAAGTTGTGTGTAAAAGACAAGAAAGAAAATATGACATCAGAGAGAGAAAACCAGGATGTAAATCACAAGAGTCGCACACTTCCCCATGGATACTGCTTTATTTAGAAAAAAAACCTCACAGCTTGTTTCAGAAAGATTACTGACATGGACATTTTCATTAGACACTTACATGATGTCCTGTAGTCCAGTTGTCCTGCATGATGAGTGAAAATAGAGGACGGGACTGTCTCTCGGTTATTATTGGATAGTAATTCCAATATCTCAACCGCTAAAAATGGACACACATAAAGTGAAAACCCTCAGACTAATGACAGCTTTAATTACAACATAAAGACAACATTTATAATTCAAAAACTGAGCAGTGAACAGTGAGACTTGTCAACAACACAACTTACAAAACTCACAGTAACGCAAAGACCCATTTTATTTTTGTTAAATAATCACCTGGCATCTTCTTCTTCTTCCTTGCATGCTTCCAGATCAAGATGACTAGAAATGCAACTACCAGAAAAGAGGCAACAATTCCAATTATAATGCCCCACACTGGATGATGCACTTTCACAACCAATACGCGCCCCAGGGTAAAACATACACCATCAACACAAACCTAGGAACAACATATCGTGTAAGTGTAATACAAAGTAACTACACAGTCAATAGAATACTACAGCCACACAGCAACTCTACTCGCAGCCCACTTGGTGTGAGTTACTGCATTGTGGGAATGAGCCATATAAGGAGTGCGGAAGATAACGCCGTCTTTTTAAATGCATTCATTTTCACATTACTAAGTAGCACAAAAACAACCCTTTTTCTTTTTACCTCGTTGTAGCCTGTACTGCGTAAGAGTACATATAAAACATCAGGAATCGTGTGTTAACATATTACATATCCCTGTTAATCTTTTATACTCTGTCAAGTTAGCTTTAAGGGTATGTAAAATGAAAACAATTGATTTGCCTCATCCTACTTTTACTCAGTCAATGGGGCAGAAATAATTGCATTAGTTTTTGGCCGCATCTAACGTTCATTTGAATCGGACGATTGGTCACATCCGAAAACCACGGCCAATCGCGCGATCCTTTTGCCTTGACCGACAGTGCTTTATCGTGGCTGACCAGTCAGAAGTGCTGAACGGTCATTCAGAATGAAGGATTTCATTGTGTGTACCCAGCTTTATGCTTCACGTCTTCAATTGAGTACTTGATCAGGCTCAGTATCTCCCCTCCCCGAGTCTGTGAGGGCATGCTCAGTAATCTCTATTCCAGCTACAGCAAAACTGTACACAGCAGTTGTAAGAAAAGGCAATTGATTGACAGTTAAATGCTATAGACTGGATATCAAAGGGCTAGGCCACAATAGCGCGTTTTTCACATGTTTTCGTTGGAAATCACAGGAACGCAAAAATCCCCTTGATTTCCGATGCATGCGTTTGCGCATGCATTTTGCGTGCTCCGTTTTTTTATGCAAACGCATGCATTTTTATAATATTAAATTACAAAAACACATGCGCAAACGCGGCACAACGCCAAGAAATCGCTATTGCGTATAGTGCGTTGTAGTCGGGCCTCAGCCTAAGGCTGGGTAAACACAAAGCGACTTTTTGTCCCCAACAGTTCGTACGACCGACCGTGCGGTCCCATAGGCTATGATTTTCCAACGTGTCCCATTGCCCGCTCGTCCGACCCGGACAAACGGGCAATCGGCATCAGCCGTGGCCAAAACCAGCACAGATTTTTGGGCCCAACCGACCAAGTATCGGCCGATTGGGCCTAAATATGTACCCATGTTTACGAAGCCTAAAGAAATAGGGGACAGATAACAAAACAATGGTACATTGGTAGTTGGGAAGAATTACAGTTTCTAGTAATGGGCAATTTAAAAAACAATTATTTCTATATTTAGATGCACATTTAACACAATACTCTGTATGTAGTAAATATTTACCTGCACTATGGAACCTTTAGAGGGGATGACCACTCCCTTAGGAATTCGGCATGTAATCTCATTCTTCAGCACAGTAGGGTTACATTCTATATCCCCAATAGTCATGGACACCTTCAAACACAAGACTACCTGGTCCAGATTGATATGCTAATGAATAAACGTAAAACAAATAATAAGCAGGATTGCTATTGTAATCAGTAGATAAAAATAACTAACCAAAGGTATTCTATAACTACTTATAGAAAAAAAGTCTTGCATCTTACATGTGCTTCTATTTCATCCTCTCCTTCCTTTAGTTTTAATGGACCTTCATCCTCACGAAATGGATAAATAGTGTAATCTTGCAGATATTGGAATGGGAAAGGGTGGGTATAATTAACAGCATCAAGCTCTATGTTGAGGTGTCCGTAAGCAACAGAGGAAGAACCAGGCAGAGGGTAGGTAGGTGTACGACACACAATTTGATCTGATGAGAAGTTTCCTTTGCAAGTCTGAAAAATGACAGCAGAATACATATGTGATGTCATATTTTTTAAACCAATGGCCCGGTATCAGCAAAAATCTTATACCACTTTAAACCTAAAGCCCATTCTTCTTTGAAGCACAGTTTCACCCATGCACTTTCAGTGTTTCCACCCAAATCCCAGACTTATTCTCTGGGAAGTGGAGGTAGAAATACTTGTTCCTACCTCTTACACCATCATACAATACAGATTCACAGTAAAAAAAATCTATTTCTGTAGTAAATGTTGATGCACTGCATATTTAAAATACAATTTACTTCTATTAAAGGTTTTAATTGCTTTTCATATAACCCGGATAGCTTTTCACCAATGTTGTTTGTTATTCTCTTAGCATGAGTGGAGGTTGATGTCATGGCTGATGACTGCTGCTGCCCAAGCTGCCCCCTCTGCTCTGCACATGTGCAAGCTCATAACAAGGGGGTGTGACCCTTGAAAGAAGGGTCAAGACTAGACTGAAGATCAGATTTCAGGAACATCTATGAGGTAAGTATTGCATACTTGTGGTTTGGACAGAAAGTAAAATTGCTGTTTTGTCAGAGGTAAGTCACATAATATACACTTTACTTGGGCTCTGCAGCTCTAAAGGTGTCTGTAGTTGATCAGATTGACTATACAACAATAAAGCCTCACACAGACTACTACCAGCCATCGAAGGAAATTATATAGAAGGAAATATCAGTAGTTCTGTGTAACTGTGGGTTATGGGTAGATGAATGAATTCTGGCACTGAACCAGGGGCATAACTAGAATTCAGTGCCCCCCCCCTGCAAAATTTTGGGTGGGGCCCCCACGCCACCCAACCACAACTCCCTCCTCCCCCTGACACAACTACCTTGGCTTTAATTGTCATAAAATTAACCTGTCTATCTATCTATTATCTATCCATCTAGTTATCTCTATCTGTCTATCTATATGTCTATATACAGTATCTATCCATCAAGCTATCTATATGTCTGTCTATCTCTGTCTATCTATTTTTCTGTCTGTCACTCTAATTGTCTCTGTCTATCTATTTATATATCTATCTATCTATCTATTTTTCTGTCTATCTATCTATCTATCTATCTATCTATCTATCCCTGACCAAAGTCACTGCAAAACCCGTGCACAAATAGAATGTGTGGCTAAAAATCAAACAAAGACTTTTTGTGTGAATTCCCAACCCTGCTTGTACTTTGGGTAATTGGTATTATAATTATTTTGACCAAAACTCAAAATAGTGTAAAATTACCTTTCTGAGCCTGACCTGCTAATGGCAACCTGCATAACTATTGCAGCAGCAGGCAGACAACAGGTGGACAGGGCAGAGTGAGTCAGCTAGGGCCCAGGAGGAGAGAGAGGACACAATCACGTTTACAGAGCCAGTGAGTGCACGACAGACCTCTCCACAATCCGCTTTGCCTTTTAGAGGTCTGCCCACTGCCTGATTGTTTTTTCCCCTCACATGTACAGCAGACGCAATCAGGAGGTCAGCACAAGAAATATCGACAGCACAACAGCACCCCCGGCCGCGAGTAAAAAAAAAACCTGGAAAATTAAACTGGAAAAAAACCAAAAGGGATAAAAACAACTGATCTACAAGCGCGGATCCCGAGCCCCCTATGTCTCCGGGCCCCCCCACGGTCGCAGGGGAGGCGGGGGCAGTAGTTACGCCAGTGCACTGAACTGACCTTATTTTCATTCTTAAAATGGATAGTGATGCTGGAAACCGAATCCAGGTTTGATCCACGAATTGTGAGAGATGTACCACTACAAGATAGAAGGGTGCCAGGTTACAATTCATTTAATTATGAATGGCTAAATATTCCAATAATAACTGTAAATATGCCCAATAATACATGCACATTGTAGGTTCCTATATGTATAGGGCTAGGGTTAGACGATCGGCATAAGGTAATTTTTTTCGGTTCTCCAGCAGTTGGCGATAGGAAACCACTATTTGTTCTATTCCTTTCTAGAAAAGTTATCCACCTCCACCCACTGCTCAAATAGCTTTTTATAAGCTTGAGCGTGTGCAGTGGAGGCACCAGGGTAAAAAAGCAGTCAACTTATTCTGCCAGAATTAAGACATTAATTATCCTCAAATATCTGGTTAGTAATGCATCTAATAAAGTGTTAAATATGTCAAATGGGGTTGGGGACAGGTAACTGACAATTCACCACTTTTTTTGAAGAGTGGACACGGACTGCTATTCTATAGAGATTAACAGCAGTTTTTCATGATAGTGCGCCACAATCCATGGAATAAAAGTTTTAACAAACCAAAGGCATTTAAGTATAGTGCATGCTTGTTTCTGCATTCTCCCCTAGAAATGGTAAGGCTAGGATCCAATTGTAACAGGAATAAATAGCCTGAAAACATTGATATCTGCATTTTCTGATTCAAAGAAAGGGGTGGAGATTTTCTGATTCAAAGAAGACAGACGGGAGAATGAAGGACCTTAAGTATCTTTATGGGGTACCTAACACTACAAAAAAAGGCTTTTAATTGTAGGACACCAAACAGCTAGAAGGGATCCAGAGGGAGAGAGGAGGGGAAAAGGGCTCCCCTGCGCATGTCAGAGTCCTCCAGGAGGACAAGGAAGAAGCAGGGACCAGACACCTCCTACTCTTCACTTTTTGCAACTTTGGACAGACACTGCAGGAGAACCATAAGGAGCAGAGATGTAAGGTAAGGATATTTTTAAATTCAGTGGTGGCAGTAGTGGGTTACATTTTAGTTTTGGGGGTGGACATACCCTTTAAGAGATGATTTTTTATTTAAGTTAATTCAATTAATTAAGCCCAAAAGTTTTCTCACACGGATATCTAAAAACAATTAATTTCCCTTATTAAAAGTGTTCAAACAAGAAAGTAAGATTTTTTTATTCAAAACTACAGATATTGTAAGAGCCTAAGAGGGGTCTCTTACTAGATTTGAAGTGGGGAAGAATGTTTTACACGTGTTGAATAAACACAGTTCGTTTGAAAAAGACTGGTGTGTGCAATCAGTTACTACATACATGGAATATTTGCCACTGGCACTTATCAACTTAACATCTGTGCAGTGGTGCACGAGGCTATTTCTTACTTTCTTAAGGTAACGTAAGGAAAACATTTTTAATACAATGTCACGAAAGCCGAAAATGGCTATTTACATCTTAAAGACATGTTAACCCATGAACCAAGGTTTAACATGACTTTAAGACATAACGAACGGTGGTTGCGACCAAGCTATGTACCGAGCTGATAACGGCTCATTAAGGTATAAACTTTAATGCCAGCAAATAGCGGGCGTTAGAGTTTCAGTATGGGAAAACCCCATTCACTATACAGTGAGAGACATTATCGGCTCAATGCATTTCCTATGGGAGGCAATAGAGTGATAACGGCTCTCGGTACATAGCCCTAAAAGTGTTTTGCCTCTTGAAGTTAGGTGCAATATACACTGAAAAAGGCAATAGAGGGTCGCACTCCAACAAATGGTGATCACCTGAAGAAGGGGGTATCCCCCCGAAACGTTGTGACGTGTGATGTGTGGATCACAATAAAATTGTTATAATTTCTTGGAGTGCGACCCTCTATTGCCTTTTTCCTGTAAAGCTACTGGTTCCAAAGGGAAGAACCCACGAGGCGTCTGCACCCACAGTTGGACAGAGTGCACCTCCACCATTGCTTATCTGTTTGGCAATATACACTGACCTTCACTCTATTAGAACTCTACAAACCATCATTTCATTATTAGACACTCTTACCGAGCCACACTGCAGTTGGGCGAGATTCTGATCACAGAAGGGTCAGGTTTATATTGGAATTGCTGAGTAGTCTGGATCTGAGCACCATCCAACAAAACAAAGGTATCTGCAGATTGAAGAGATGTGACCTTGGGAGACACACAACACAGACTGTCTTCCTGACACAGGGACCTGGAGGGCAAACAGATGGATATAACGTCATACTGAAAATGTCGTATAATATACAGTGCAGGCAAAAATATGATTGTGCTGCTAATTTGCAGTAACCAGATATCCTTTTAACTGTAATAACAAAAACATCTAATTGGTTGATGATTTTCCACCTCTTCCCTAATAAGCCCCAGTTTAGACAGACAATGTACACTAATTGAAAAGGAGAGCTTTAAAGGATGTTGAAGTGAACAGGATGTATAAAGAAAACTAAACTCAAAGACTCTGGGGAGGATAAGGCACCCTGGGACATTTTCCAAAGGTTAAGAAGATATATGCTTGTGAAGGTTCTCATTTATCCAGGTCATAGTATATCTGTTGTATTCAATTAGATCAACAGAGAGTTAGTTCTTGAACTAAACTTTAATTTCAGTTGATCTTACCGAATACAACAGATATTTAAGAAGAGATAATTAACTTTCACATTTGCTTGAGTTTTCCTATGGAGCTGGAGAACCGGTATTGACTATTTTGAGTCAGGACAACCCCCCCCCCCCTCATAAGAACATCTTTTAGAAAGAATGGCCTCTTTAAAATATGTTGATATATCCTACTTTGTCCTATGAATTCATTACTGTATGCCTGCTATGCTTCTGGATGCCTCATGGAAACTGAGCAATTTAGAAACCTGTACTGAGCCTGGGCATGCTCAGAAGAGACAGACAGGGTATTAAAATTCAGTCATTGGCTGTGATGTGAACTGTCAAATCCATAACTGACAGTTACTAACCGGAGGAACCAGGAAGCAGAAACAGGGGAAACAGGACACTGTGCAGGATTTCAGGTTAGACTTATATATTTCAGATTTCAAACTATTACCGTTTTGGGTTTTGGGGGGTGATTTACCTGTATGTAAGTTTTCATTTTGGGGCTGGACTTTAAAGTCACATTAACCCCTTTGTGGCAATATAGCAAGGGTTAATGTGACTTTGAGGGCTCGCTCACGTTACATCAGTTTGTATCCGTTTTTCAAACACAGGATTTCACAATATCGTTCACACTTGCTGTGCTGTATTCTGTTCCATTCCTGTCCGTTTAAAAAACGCACTGCTGCACTCATTTTTGTCCATTTAAAATACATGTACAACGGATAAAAACACACGTGTTTGTGTTTCTGGTCATTTTTGTAAAGGATGCCTGGGAGTTCCTGTGATGCCATTTCCGGTCTGCAAGCTATAGGAAACATACTGAAGAATAGCAAAATCACCAGAAAATCGCAAGATCTCTGTTCACAACCCTATCTACCTCTCTCTCCAATAGCTCCTGAAACTCCCACACTCCCAGGAACTGACAAGTGTTCTTTGGTCCTGCACCTTTAAATTCGAAAAATGCGATCAAAAATGCATTAAAATGCAACAGACAGAAGCGCAGAAAAAGCAGACACAAACGAATAATAACGCATATGCAAACGGTTAGCAACGGATACAAAAACGTGCTAAAACGTCACTAAAAATTCTCTTTCTATGTATGGCTACAGTATAAATCTTATACTGTTTTGATAAACGCCCATTTCTTATTGCCTATTACTGAATCACAGTGCCACTTTTACCAAATATAAAGGTCTTTTCCTCACCCGCTGTACATTCTGCACTCAGAGCCTCCAATTAAAACCCTCTGAGTCTCGCCGACTGTCAAATTTTGCCCCTTTAATGTCAACCTGGTACCTCCGGCCTGAGGTCCATAGTTGGGATGGATGGAGGAAACAGCTGGTTCCTAGTAATGAGAAAACAGATAAAAGTACAGACTCAGAAAGTGTTCTTCAGTTTGCAGATCATCATAATTATTTATATGTGGTTTCATCCTCTCATATTCACTACTGGGGGAGGAGACATAAAGGGGAGAAGCTCTTTTAGACTAAAGGAAATAAGGAGATAAATTTCCTATGTACCTATGATGAGCTTCCCAGTAAAGGTGGCCATATACTCTAACGATGATGGGTAAATCCTGTCTGGGATTTACCCATTATCGTCAGTGTGTAGGGGCTTTTCTGGATCGTTTGCAGCGCCGCTGAATGACTATAATCGGCATTACGGTCGGTCGGGAATGACGGAAGACTTCCATCAGTTGGTATCGCTCCCTTTACTGATCGTACTGTGTATGGTCGCACGGCCAAGCAAACCCTATACCGCGTATGGGGATTGGTCGGGTCCGTGTGTGCCGACAGATACCAATGTGATCTGTCAGCACACATGCTGTGAAAATCGCATGTGTATGGCCACCTTTACATGGCCCCCCTAATCAGTGTACGTATCTATTATGTACAATCCTGCAAGGTGATATATTTACTGTTACACAGCCATTAGTGCATTCCCTTACACAGATAAGCTGCACGCTTATAGTTTATCACACAGAGTGTAAATAATTGTTTAGCACACTATATACCCAGGGCTGTTCTTCCTTTATTTCCTGGTCTATTTAATGTAAATTAAATGATTATCCTTACCCTCCCCAAGCCCATCTGCTTGCTTTCTTACCACAAAGTTAAAGCCTTGACTAGATACACTGCCTTTAATGTAGTAAGGGGTTCCCAGTAAGTTCTCATCAATTGTGATACTGATATCTGCTGTGGATGAGGCATCAGGAGGGCCAGCATTCTGAAGTGTACAAACCAAACTGAAAAGCAAAAGATTTATTAAAAATATAGACCTACAATATAATGATTAACGTTATTTAATGGGCTTTTTAAATATGCAAAAAAATCTTTAGAAAGTATTTAAATGTGAACTATAGTAGAAAGTCAGGAGTTGCCCAATGACAGCACAATCACTTTTTAAAGTTCCTGCTTAAAATTATGTAAGCTCCTCCTGTCCCCATTGGGTATGGCACATGTCCCATATTTTGTGGACTACAGCTACTGACTTAGGGACTAAGGAATAATAGCATACTCCTTCAGATTCTGCACCAGCATTTGATTTAATATAGCAATACTGAAATGGGGAATGTAAAAAAAAATCCTATTTGTTTCTTATTGGCTTAACAACAGCTACTAATCATACTTCTAGTTGGAGATAGATCCCCTAGTTTGTAACATCAGGCACCATTTTTTACCCTACAGTTCTCCTTAACTTTAGTTACATATAAAAGTTTCATATTAATAATTTTATTACAAATAAAATAGTCCAATGTATGCTCCTCCAGTCCTAAATCTCCTTATACATGGATACATTACATAAGGAGTGATGTCAAAGATGAATTTTGACATTGGTCGCCAGCGAATGCAAAATACCTGATATTTCAGGCCGCCTGACCGATATACTGACGTCTGTCACCATGTGCTTCAGATAACATACAGAATGTTGTTCTTCCTCTGAGATAATTTGGATCTTAATCTTACCGTCTGTGGTAAGATTGTGCGTGTGTACGAGGATTTACAGATCAGGGCCCCTGATCTGTAAATCCTCGTACACACGCATAATCTTACCACAGACGGACAACCCCTGAGTTTGAGGCACATGGGCGATGAATGGCCGAATCGCATGTGTGTATACATTCAGTCGAGCGTCATTCTTTGATCCGCCGTGGCATTTATCGCCCAAATGGCCATTCGTGCCCTGTGTGCACGCTCTCAGGAGTGGTTTGTCTGTGGTAAGATTATAGATCTGTACGAAGCTTAAGGCCAAGCTAAGACACATTTGTTATCTTAACAATTAGCTGCTGTTTATAAGATGTCCAGAACAGGCTAGATGCACTCCAGGTTGAAACATCTGTGCAGTCCCACAGACACTGTTAATGCTGAAATCTTGTTTTCACAATCTCACTACTATAGACTCATTGTTTTCAGCAAATACGATAGTTTAGGTTCACTCACCTTGTACTGTTGCTCTTTTCAGGGATGATGATACAATTCCTTTTGCCCACACTCACTATGTGGCTTACTGCTGTAATCTTCCCTTTCCGAGGTACATTGGAGATAGATTGAAAGTCTTGTCCACAGAGAGTCAGCTTTGTGTTGCCACGTAAAGGGGCAGTTCTGGGGTAAAACTAAAGAACATAAATAATTGTTAAACTGCCCATACATATGGATTCTAGTCACACATTACACAGCAGATTCCATAGTAATTTCTCAGCAATTCGTAACAATTTACATTTACCTCATCGACTTTCCATGCAGAGACTGCCATTGACTCCATACAATTTAAAGTGGGAGTCAGATAGTGAGCCAAACCATCTATTCTAGCCAGCAGCAATGGCTACTTAGTATTGGGATTGGTTGACATACGCATGTCCAAAAATCATCAAATACCTTAAGCCAATCACTGTGCTAAAACAGATGAACAAAATGCTGTAGGGTGGTATGGCCACCATTTAATGTGAATTTTGCATACAGACATCAGAGGATTATGCCACAAAAACAGACTATAAGGTGAGGGGATCTATAGTAAAAAAAAAAAACACAAAGGGACGGAATTACGGGGAAGCTATGTGCAGTTTTATGGAGTTAAATTTGCGTGCCGATTTAATATAGGTTAGTAAGACTTTGCGCTGGCTGTGCGGGTATCGCAAAGACATCCACGCAGCTGGCCCAAGGAACTCAATTTAACAACAGATTTTAGCTGGCGTTAAGTAACAATGTGGGTAAAACTTTTAGAATTATATCGATTATAGGCATAAAATGTGAGTATGACATAAAAGGCTTGACCATGAGGATTGTGGGTACTGAGTGTACAATGATGTGCATGGTATCTTACTGTGGTAATTGAAGGTGGGCAAGTGTTCGGTGTACAGTCTCCCTGACACTCTCCTTGCTGACAGCAACGATTTTCACACCAACTACAACCCATGAAACGAGGAGCAAGTAGACATCGGCTGCAGGTAAGATAATGACGACAACCAGGACCTGCGACATGTACTTTTGTCACCTTTAATGGAAATTCAGAAAATAAAGTTACAGTAGAAGATAATAACAGCAGTGGGAAATAGGTTCATCTTGTCTCCGCTTCCTCTGAAGAGTCTTATGGACCTCTTATGGTAATAAAGTGCACTCGGTTAAGGGAGCCTCCAGGTGTTTGAAACTAAAACTCCTCGCATTCCTACAAACACTCTACAACAGCAGAATACAGATGTGGAATGCTGGGAGTTAGTTTTCTTCTCGAGTTGGAAAACCCAGATAAAGTCAGTGCAATGTACGGAGAGCTGCTATCGCTCTCCATTGTCCGTGATGTCCAATGCGATTGCACCTTCTTGTACTTTGCATGACCTTAACATCAGCCATGCTAATGTTGTGCTATCCTCTGTGTACATTGGTTATGGAGGTTGCTTTGTGTTCCCTCTGACAACTACCGCAACCAGATTGCACTTGGTATACACCCAGATTTGTGCTGGAGCATCCAAGCACCTGCTGGGGTAGGCCACACAAATCATGACATGGATAAATGAGAACCTTCACACACAATCCGCTGTAATTGCTTTTAAGCACAGCTACTAACACATATTTCTTAGAGACTATTTTCTGCCCATTGTTTCCTAAATAAGAACTTCAGGGTGTACAGGAAACATTCATGGGATGAATCAATATTCGTTAGTATAAATTTGGGAATAAATATAAATACTTCTAGAGCTGTAAAAATCCTCATAATCAAGCTTTGTGACAGGGATGTACGTAATGGCAACTCCGAAATATCTGGGTGTTTGGGTATGGAACATGCAGACAACATAGTACTGTTAATGGGCATCAGTTTCAGAAATGGTGGCACTCTCAAAGCAGGAATGGCAGTAAAGAGGAGAAGGGACAGTTCTTTACTATATTTATATATCAGTAGTTTATTTTCCCTTCATAGTGACCCTTTAAGGAGATTTATAGGGTTATGGCTGCGATTGAGTGTACTCAAAAATGCTAGCAGCTGTGGTACTCATGGGCTAACTTAAGGTGAAAGTCTGACTAAAGCTAGCTATACATGTCAAACTTCCCTGCGGAGGAACAGCCTCTGCAGATTTCAGCTTGAAACAGAAGATGGGGTCGGTGGAAAATTTTCAGCCTGGCCTAATCTTTGTTTTTCTGATAAACTGCTCGACCTTGTCAACCGGTTGATCGTGAAAATGGGGTTCCGACAATTGGAGTGATCCAATTAAAATGTCAAAATCGCTCCATATGTTGAGCCTGTGTTGAGGGTCCTTAAAAGATCTACTGATCAATGTTCTGATCTGTAGTCTGTTGGTTGGCTTAAAATGACAGTATAGGTATTTTTATGCATATTGAGCAGATGCTATTTTCTGACAGGTCTGATCATTTTCTAAAAATTTAGTCAAGGTAATGAATAATCTGGCCAAAAGTCCATTCACCCCTAACCAATAGAAAACCTATGGTAGCTTCCTGTTTCAATTCATTCTGTCCCATTCTCTTAAACTTCTCACAACCATCTCCACATTGTGACCTTGTACTGAAGACTCTGACGGGGATGACTGTACAAAGTAAAAGTAAAACAGACACCAGTCCAATGTGCTTTTCCACTGAGGACTTGTTTATTTCTCCTTTAAAAGTGTGGGAAAATAGACCGTTACAACCATTTTTATAAAACTCTGTTGGTGACAGGAATTATGGTAATGGTAAGATTCCAGGACAAAGATATCCAGCACAAACTTCATTTGCCTTCTTTCCATTCGGGTAGCAGTTGTCAGTCACAGCCACGATGGCAACATCACATCCAATCACCTACAGCTGCTTCCTGGTCCTCTCCTGTGATTGTGTGAGCTCATAAAGAGCTTGTAAAGGGGGATGTAAACATTTTGAAGAAGGACCAGCAGAGGTTTAGGGGGTTCCCCAGCTAATTACTGTGGCTTACCTGGTCTCCAGTAATGAAAAACAGGTTGTTGTCAATTTGGGTGACCACAGGTGATACCGGGTACTTGTCACTAATGGAGAAATTCGATAACATGCTGGGGTTACTATTGCGTTGCAATATCACCTGATAGAGAATAGACACAAGGTAAATAAGAGAGGTGAATAGAATTTTATGGATCAGGGTTGAAAAAATAATATTTAAAGAGATGTCATTGTTTCAAACTATTTCATAGGCAAAAGCACATTTTGTTCCCTTAAAGGACAATTATAATCACATCCCAAGCTTCACACCTAAATAGTGCCCAAGGTGAGGACCCTGGTAACCGATGGTTACAATGCAGGATCCATTGGTAATTGGTTACATCGCAGACTGTCACGGACGGTAGCTATGGGGCAGAGCGGACTGGAGCGACGAGGGAAGCTTAGTGCAAGTATAACAGCTGATCTGAGGGTGAGGACTTAGCGGTTTAGGTACTCATCCTGAGTGCTTTCCCATGGTCCATGGTAACTGGTTTTTACATATAAACCAGATCACAAGATATACTACATGATTATATATATGAAATCCATTCATCGAAGTGCACAATTATAATATCTACTTATAGCAGTGAGTAAACAATCCCCTGGGGTCTACCCAATAATAAAGCAGGCATGCAGGATAACATAATGAACACACATAAATCTGTCAGAATTCAGGTACTGCACTATGATATGTAGCACACACAAATTTGATTTTTATTGTCCCAGATTATCTATACAAACGGAAAGTAAAATATTAGAGGGAACATTATATCTGCCCCCTCCTATGGTCCTGGAATGATTGGTGAGAAAACAAACCCCTGGTCTCTGGACCTTCCAGTTTTATGGTCCAGGCATGCTCAGTATATGTTACCTAAGGGGCCAGAGCAGCTCTTTAGTTATATCTTAAGCTGGGTACACACTAAAGATTTTTGAAAGATGACAGACAGGATCTGCAAGATCCTGTCTGTCATTTTATTAAGACCAGGATACACACAGTCCCGAGCATTGTCCCTATACACAGCATAGGGAGAATGATCGGGACTGTGTGTTTCCCTGGACCGCGGCTGGTTCCCCTATAGGGAGACTACCCCGGCTGAGGGAGATTTTCATTCTTTCACGAGCGGCCGCATGCTCGTTGGGGAAAGCCGCAACACACACTGCCGATAAAGCGCCAATACCCTCAGATCTAACGGTATCGGGGCTTTATCAGTATTGTGTGTACCTAGCTTTATATCTCTCTTGGGCAATGGGAAGGTGTTTGTACTGTTTACTTTATTGTAGGGTTTCCATGTTGTAAAGATAACCAATTGGTTCATTGTTTTAGAGTATTATGTAATTTGCCTTTAACAATTTCCTTTCATATTCATGCCAAACCTCTGGATAGGATTCCAAGAGAATCTGCATCCTATATTTACCTGCAGCAATCTTCCAGTTGACGTACCCAGGTATCCAATGGTCAGATCTTCCTGTGTGATTACATAGACAGAAGTGAGTAGTATCCCACCCAAGCCTCCATTAAATAGGTCCACACGTGGTAAGGGAGGCGATACTAACGTGGGAACATTCCAGCAGTTTCGGTCGTGAATTCTGGAAGACTGACTCACCTAGCAGTAGAAAGAGAATCCAAAATAACCCTTAGAACAACATTATTGGAATGTTGACCATGTCACAAACCTGCACTGATGAATTTTATTTCCCATATCCTCCGGCTTCCCAAGGCACTGACAATACTTGCATCCTTACATTCTTCATAATTAGATTTGCTCTCTATGATTTACCATTTAATAATAATGTCTTCTTAAAATAGTTCCATCAAAAATACAATCTCACATTCTTTCTGTTAACGGGTAACTGTGGTCTCCATACAAGTGCCCTTTATTATAAAGAGCACATTCCTACCTTTAAAATGACTCAGGATCATGCTTCTAGCTGCAGTCTATCCAACGTTACAGCAATATAAAGGGTGATGTTTCCAGCTAGCACATCACCAGCACCACTGCCCCCCCTGCCTGAGGCATACCCAATTGTATCCTAGTAGTAGGATACAGCTAAAGCTAGCCACAAGCCCGAAAAGAAAATTAGGTAGAGGAATGGACAGAGAATGGTTGCAGGTCTTTAAAGGGCAACTGTGGTCTCAAAACAAGTTAGGGTTAAATGAAAGCCTGCTGTATTTCCTTTACACTGAGCCAACAATCACACCTCTGGCTGAAGCCTGTGAGAAATGATATTGAGGTGAATGTTCAAACTTCCTGCTTCCAGTAGGTTGAGTGACATCACCTGACCTCTGCCAGCCCTTTTCACCCAGGGGAGAAGCATGCTCAGTAAAGACTTATTGCGGGGGAAATCAGGTACCTGAGGGAATAAAAAAAAGTTGAGAAGGGGACCCTATTAATGCAGGCAAAGGCAGGCTAGTCACATGGCTAAAAACAGGAAGAGTTCAACCAGGAAGTTACATTGCTGCAATAACTTCTCACAAATTGTATCTAGAGATGTGATTTAGGTTTTATTTTGAAGGTGTGATGGAAGGCTTTTTATATAATCCTTACTAGTTTGGAAGAATTTGAGACCACAGTTACCCTTTAAATAGCTTCAGAAAAGATTGTTTTTTAGGAGTGGGACTTATTAAACTGCACATAATGTGACTGTCACACACTTCCTTGTTTATCCTTGTTTTACAAGCCTAAACTAAAGATGCAGAGAAGTTAGAGACATCATCCTAGGCTTGTTTGAAAGGAATGAGAGAACTATTTTAATTAGAAGCGAATTGTATGGAGACCACAGTTACCCTTTAAGCTTTCTTTGTATCCTTACTTAAACCCAAGCACCCAATGAATGTTTTCTCTATCCCATTCTTACGTTTTGGGGGCAGTCCACGTCAGATTGGAAATAATGAAGCCCCCGAGTCAGTCTCTCAGTGTTGGCTTCCATGCAGCAAGCATCCATCCCATCATCAATGTATTTATCTATTAACTGGAGCGGGAATGCGCACAGTGCAGACTTATTATGGGGTTGTGTACTCTGTGATTCAGTCTGAGTAAAAGCGGCGAATAGAACTTGATCATCCAGTTTTATGTCCAGTTCTTCAGCGAGTATCTTCCCGACGGTTACCACATGGGCTGCCTGTATAATATTAAAAATCTCAGGTCGTGCTCTTTTCCTTCGACGTTTAGGCACATTACTACACTCTAGATTCAGCTCCCGGTAACTGGAGGTTGACAAGTGCAAAGAAAAAAAAGAGAGTGATATAACCTTGACTGAAAGCAGACTTTATGTAAAATAAACTTTACATAATATAGGTGTAGAGAAACTTCCCTATGGCTCCTGTTCTATTGGTATGCAAAGAAGTCTTATGGGAGAGGAGACTTCTGGGTAATTATCAGTAATGAATGCCAACTATTGGGCTTTAAAATAATGAGGCAATAGGAGCACAGAACAGCATCCATTGTATTCCGGCTACTGAGTCTTTATATAGAGTGACACTCAAATGCCCCTTCACTATACTATCCAGGGATGGCTGATCTGTACGAATGACTCTGCAGTTAAAGCCAAAACCAGTTTACATGTGACATGGCTCCTGTACCCAGATGTTTACTCAGATTCTGTACAGAAGTAAAGAGCAAAAAACACCCACAGAAAAAATAACATACAGTACAATACCTAGAATTACAGGGAGTTTAATAAAGAGATAGAGAGGGAAACAGGGAAAATACAGAGAGAAAATAGAATTAGAATAACAGATATGGAAAACATGGAGGATGGAACCACAGCGGGGATATGTCGATGCAAAACAAAATATAGAGCATGAGTTTATACTCGTGTTATATATTCCCCTTACAGGCAAAATGGGCTAAACCTTTGCAGGCCGTTCCATTTGGGGGGGTTGCCTTAAAAGCTATAATTAAGGTTCGTACACACATACGATGTGCGTCCTGACCTGCGACGCCGACGGCTACACACGACGAGCGGCTGTTCTGCCCAAGAATCGCCCGTGTGAATGTGTTCGGTCAGGGCCCCAACCGAACGCATACACACGAACGATTCTCTGCCGAAACGGACGTTCGACGTGTGTAGCCGTCGGGGGTCACGGGTTGGGACACACAACGTGCATGTGTTTTGCGAGCCCTTACACTTCCCAAACTGTATTTAATAAACATTGCAGATTATCTCAAGGTGTAACTAGTAGGGGGGCAGCTCTTGCATGGGGGGCCTGGGAGCCTCTTCTTACTTTCTTTATGACAGATACAGCCGCTCACCAAAAAACCTTTGCAGACAAAGCAGAGAGGGGGCCCTATCCTAGTTTTGCTGGGGGCCATTAATATACAACTGGTCTCAGGTATTAAAACTGGCCATGAACATAACTATTCTATTTGCACAAACCCTTCAGTTCCATTGCCTGTTTCACACACTTTATTCACCTTCGCATCTCTTTTTCACTCTTACTTAAACGCACCACCCTGCTGTTGTAAAAATTGGATAAAGGGTTTTCAGGCTGAACAGTCAGGAAATAGACGTATTCTTCACTCTGGAATGTGTGCACATAATGGATCGGGTAGGAGTCCCTCATTTCTGGTATCACCGTCAGTGAATGGAATTCACGGTTGAACCCATCTTCAGAGCTGCGTAGACGCCTTATGGAGATTGATGTTGGACCATAACTATGAACGACACGGGAGTTCACCGTGGATGCTAAGTAAAAATACACAAACTGATTATCTGTTACCACAGCTAGCTGGGTTCCCAGAGGGCTTGCAATGCAATCCTGGCAAGAAGAGGCTGTGTTATCGGACTTCTTAAAAAGGCATACGGATTCATCAATCCGAGAGTTAATGATCTTGTGTAGAAAGCAACTGCCACGAAGAGAGGTGCCACAGCTGTACACATAATTTTCCACTGGATCGACCGCCAAGATTTTATTGTCATTGTCCTCAGAGTGATCCGGGGAAGCGTTGCCCATCTGACATTCAGAACAGATGGAACACTGGGAGTTTGTCGGACCTGTTGTGATCTCATGTAAAATATCTAGATCGGTACTGCTGAGAACATATAAATGATTGGTTATGGTCAAAAAAAGCAAATTATCCTGGCTGGCCAAGTTCTGGATGGGGGCAGAGGCAGTGAAATTTGGAAACTGGTAATGTATATTTGTATCTAGAGTCAAACTATGGGCTGGATTAGGGCACTGCCATGAGGATATTAATAGGACTGGTAGCAGAATAGTTGAAAGAAGCACTCGAACAATCGTTTCCATTCTGGGTTGAGCAGGTACTATATTTCATACAGGAAATGTATATTTTCACAGAGCAGATGACACAGCAATGAGAAAAGGGTGTCCATAATATGGAATAAACCTAGAAAGCGAAACGACAGTGTCAAAACCAAATAAAATCAACAGACATGAAGTAGGGTTGTTTTTTCTGACCTTAAAATGCAATGCCCATATGTATATCAATTCAATATACGGAAAGAAACTCAATGGGTAGATGTGATATTGCTCCCTGGCGCTCCTTATCTGGCCACGCTTCCGCAACACTGTAACAGTTGCACATTGGTTACTGAATCAGGGGAGTGCGGAAGATAACGAGTACCATATTACTGTGGGTTAATGCACCAATTCAAATGCTAGCAAAAAGATATTGAATCAGGAGGACTACACAATTTTTAGAAACAGTGCAAATCCCACAAAATCAGTGCAAACCCCACACCCAAATAACTTTGGCTAGCATAGGTTTTGCACTGGTTTGGGAAATGCATTATTAGCAATAGAAATGCACGCATTACCAATAGTGCACAGAAAATCATCTAGTGTGCTTGTTCTTTTCTAATCCTAGTTGGAGGTTTTACATGTCTACTCAGCAAGATAGTGGGATAATATCTGCAGGAAATCATGGCTTTGGGCTTCTGCTTAAAATTACAATCATTAATTAATCAGGAATGTAAGGACCATAGGGACTGAAGGGCATGGCAGGCATGGAATTGAAAACGTAAGGTAAGGGGGTGGTTAGTATCAGTTAATTTGGTAATGGGAGGAAAGAGTTAAGGGGGGAGGTTTAGGTGTAAGGAGTCACGGATAGGTCAGGAAGGAGTATAAAAGAGGGTCACATGGGGGGTAATTTACTTTCACTTTTGTTTCCACAGGTGAAAGAGGAGCGTCACCCACCCACCCACCCGATAAGGAAAATAACTAGTATGGTGTCGGGAAGTAAAGGAGAACTTATAGGAGGGTAGGTAGCATAGTCACAGCAGTAGGCGGGGGTCCATAGAGGAGAGAGTGAGTGGATAGGGGAACAAAATCAGTTTTTTCAAGTTACAGTTGGATAGGTCCTTCTTGGATAGGAGGAGGTGGTCATAAAAGGGGGGCACTCATTGAGCCAGTGTTTGGACGGCTGATGAGCTGCTCTAGGTTAGTCGAACAGACCTCTATGGACCGGATATAATTAATACTGTTTAAAATGTTATTTAAAGAATGGTTATGTTAATGTTTAATAATTGTTTCACTTGAACGGAAATAAGAATTTGCACTTTAAGTTTGTAAACAATTGTAATAAAGAAACCTGCTGTGGCCTTTTTGATCCAAGAAGAGGTCTGTGTGTTTTATTAAGGCGGGTGTTGGTAGTGGTTAAGGGTTATAAGGTAAATGGAGTTTTCATAGGACTATCAATGCCAAGTGCCAGGAATCATTTTACCTTTAAAAGTTATTATACCTTATACAAAGATGGCTCCATATGTGCATTTCTATCTAATTATGTGTCAGAATAGCAGGTTCCAACAACATATCTGGTAAATAAATAAATATGTATCTGGGCCAAATAAACAATAAAGAAGCATCATACATGACCTGGTACAATTGTTTTTTAATATAAGTTGGCTATTCAACAATATGTAAATGCAAAGAAATAACTTGTATTAACTAAATTGAAAGCCTTTTTAAAGGGCATGTCCACCCTTAAAAATTGTTTTTGATATGATGTTCCCCCATGTCTGGTAGCCCCAACCGCATGGTTTGTATTTTCCAAAACCTCCCCAAACTCTTACTTACCTCCCCTCGTTCCTCCGCTGCACTGCCGGCCCTCTGCTTGCGAGAATGCAAGCAGAGGGGCGAGACCGGCAGTCGCGTCTGTGATTGGCTGAGCGGCAGCCAATCACGGACGCGGCTGCACAGAAGATAATAATGTGAAAATAATATTTTGCATACATAAAAAAATCGCTGCTTTCTGCAGATCCTTGACTCGGGTTTAATTAACTTGCAGACAAGGCAAGAGATTATAAATCTTCTCACATCTTTAAAGTTTCCTATCTCAGCACATAAAACTTTCCCTAATTATCTATTAAGACCGCCTATTGCATGTTTGCAATTAAAAGTTGCACTCCTTGTTTGCCCTTTGGCAGAATTTGGGAATATCCAAAGTAAAGCTTTATAGTTCTTGCTACAAGTACATAATAAATAGGCAACTTAATTTCATATTCAGTGGAACCATCATGTATTTTACTTTTCTCAATTTGGGAAAGTAGCAATTGTTCAGAAAAGTGAGATCAGTAACATAAATAAGCTTTCCTAATCAATCAGTTCAACACAATACTGCAACGCTTGGAAGAGTTACTTATTGGAAGTATTGGTGAGCATTTTGCTGCCTAGGGAGTTTGTATAAAAGGCTCAGAAACTTTTAGCATCCAAATAAACCTGTGTGTGTGTTTATCATTGGAGGTAGACAAAATTACAGGACCACTAGCAGTGCAAAATGTGTGTTTTGATTAAAGCAGAATTACCTCACATGATCTGTAGTTATTAATAGCCATTTGGTCTAGATTAGTAGAGGGGTTGGGATGTGCATTAATATCTCTGGCATATTTGGCTATTAAGGGGATATTGGTTCCCACTACAATTTTGTATATTTATGTGCATAGCATTCAGGACATAGATCTATGGTGCCAAGCTTATACATCAACATTCATAAAACAATTATTACTAGGACAAGACTCGTGTGTTTTAGAGTCTGTTAGGACGTTGAATGCAAACCAGAGGCCTGCACTACACTGATGATGGCTCAATAAAGCCGAAACCGGTCTGTAGTTCCCAGATGTCTTTGTTCCTTATTTGTATGGCATCTGAAGTTTATGCTACAACTCAAAAAAAAAAAAATATGAAAACATGTGTAGCACTTTATACACAATATTGTTTATTCTGTCAGTAAAGTATTTAAATGCATAAACTGTACCTGAGCTGTGCACACCTACCCATCATTTATTGTATGAAAGGAACTGGTAAACTCCTTTTTACCTGATGAACTACATGTCCCAAGAGGCTCTGCAACAGGAAGTCTATGAAGAAAGCCAATAGGGAGTAATCTCAGGCAAGACAGGAAAAGGAGGACATTCCAGTTTGGTACTGTTCAGGAGGAGAGCTGCCACATGTTGCAGAGGCTTTTGTACAGGCCTTGATCTATATGAACTGGATGAGGTGCTTGCAGAACTTCACCTGTAGTGCATGCTGTGGATCTGGAGCCTGGTGTCCTTTGAATATCAGTAAGGTGACTTTGGATTTGTGTGGGGAACAGGCCACTAGTTCAAGGTGATCACCCATCACTGATCAATCTGACTGTCAGACTGTGCACCCTTACCAGAGGAAACCCCTGTGTAATCAACCAGTTATTCCTCTGATTAAAGTACCCTGTCTATACTGGCTTGCAGTGGGACATCCAAGGGAGATACTATTTCTATCACTACTAACAGGGAACTTAACAAAGCAAGTTTAAACCCTGCTAAGGATAAATTACAGACTGCAGGATTATATTAAAGTTTATCTGCAACAGTTACCCACTCTGCTCATTTGGAATATAAGAGTGACAGATAACTTCTACTATTCCATCAGAACTGTGCTCTCAGCTCAACAGTTAAAATACTTGCAGTTAATATATTTTACAAAAATAGGTTGTACACAAATAAACTGTAACGTGAATATTAAGATATGTATATTAAGGTAACAAAGTTTGCATAATTGTTCATTGTTGCTGTCATTGTATTATATTTTTCTGCCAGGTTCAGAAAATTAAATCTGGACCTTTTGGTTGCTATCTTTGTGCTGGTGTCTATTAACTGGGATCATAGGGGTGTCACTGGGGCAACACAGTATACCTGCAACTAATAATCTTGAGCCACACCCAAGGGTGGGCTACACATGAAAAAAAAAAGGTTTGGCTATGCAACTACTTAATTCCATTGTATGAATGGACAATAACCTGTTATAACAGGTCAAGTTTCCAACAATATTAAGAAAGTGAAAGGTACTAATACAGAGTAGAGGTAAATACAAGACTGTGATAAGAAATGGTTCCTAAAGAGCAGAAAACACCAGTAACCCTATTGACAAACCTTCCTTTCTCATATCATCTGCCAAGGAGTTCTTAACCAAATAAAACCATGAGGCCATAGGCCAATGCCTTTATACAGGTCATGTAACTCCACGGTGATGTTTAGTATCCTAATATTTTATATTGTTAAGGAGTCACGTGACACTAATGACATAGCTAAGCACCAATTATACTGCATGACATAGCTAAGTACATTAAATAAGGATCAAATTTACACACTGTTGGGTGTATTACAAGCATACAACCCAATAGTGTGACGGGGAGTGAAAGACAGAGCCCACGGAAGCCTTATCCCCAAAAAGTCATCCCCCTTAAAGAAGGACATCCCAGTCACCTGGTCACCCCTTCCATGACCCCAGGCAAGGAGGCTATGTGGACAAAGCCCTCATTTCCCATTTACTGCCTATATTTATAACTTGATATCTGCCTCATAGTAGGTCAGGTGAAGATGGGGAGCTGTACAGTGAGCCTGATGGAATGACAGTGATTTAATATTAAGATACAGAATAAGCTAAAGACAATATTACTAGAGAAATATTAGCAATCTGTAGTGACATTTACAAATCAACTTTAGTTTATAACTATTCATTTCATGAAAAAAAAAATGTTTTCCAAACTTGAAATCCCTGAATTATGCTTTGAAAATGACGAGAGTTCATATTTGTTGAATAAAAACTTGGGGGCAGAATAAAATTAACATTATGAAGTGCATTATCCTTTGTAACAAACAAAATCACGTCTTCATTCTTTTCAAATCTTTCAAAGCAAACTGAGTCAGTCAGGGCATGCCTGGAGCAATACTATACAGACATAGACACCAGAAATAAATGGAGTAATTGTGTTCCAAAATAGCCTTAACACACAGATGAAAAATTATAGTTGAAGACCTCCTTATCTTCATTCATACCCCTAGAGAGACCTCAGATACATGCAGGTTAGTGATTGGAAGACAAAGTCTCCCACACGGGAGAGGTTGTCCATCTGTTAAAGCTCCGGGCAAGACGAGAGTGTGTGGCTAAGCTTGCTAACCTATTTTCTTAATCACCAAATTAGCCCTTGGAATCCACAGAAACTATAATACATTTACATAAATGCTATGAGAATAAGAAGCAGTTTCTTTTCTAATTCTGATTCAATGTGGTCTTTTAAAGGAGAACTAAAAGTTAAAATGAAAAGGACTTGTTTACGTCGGAGGCACAGATGAATGTTGTCTCTTTTTTCCACTCTAGCTGCAGTAGTGACAAGGCAGGGAGGCTCCTGCAGGGGAACTTACAATCTTCTGCTATTGACTCCAAGTGAAGCACATACTGACCATGACATTTGTAGGGGTAGTTGGATCACCCAGAATTCAGAGACAGGAAGCAGATCATGTGACTTGTCAGGGTAGAGTTCACCAGTTCCAGAGGAAAAATGTGAGTCTTATCACTACTGAGCACCTTAAGCTCAGTTGTGCATTCAAGGTTGCAACCTCTGACAGCCCTGACGAATGGCCAATACAGGCAACAATCAGTTCATATATGGGCATTTGATCGTTGATAATTCATAGAAAGTTCATCCGGCAGTCGTACATCTCGGGAGCTTAAGAGGTAAGTAGCCTATTGAGTGTTTTATTTCACTATTAGTTCAGTTTTAAAGTATAATGTGAAAAATCAACAACTTTGGCTAATTATTATTGAAAACAATTAAAAATGTCTGTGCAAATATAATGAAAGTCAGGGAACAACTTTAATGACACAGACTTTAATTTCAAGGTGGATTTAACATTGCCAATGGTTTGTGCACATGAGAAAGAGAAAAAAAATGAGTCTGATAGATTTGGCGGAAACGGCAGACATAGTAGCAAAGTAAATGAGGATACTATGAGAAATAAATGTCAATCAAGTTACCATCCTTTTCCATTTATTACATATACAGGGAGATTCAATAAAAGTTCTTATCGTTTAAAATGGTGCTAATTTTTCCCCAGCCAATCAGAACTTATGTAACATTTGAAAGCTAACATCTGATTGGTTGGGGCAAAATTAGCACCATTTAAAACGATAAGAACTTTTATTGAATAACCCCCTAAGTTCTTTAATATTTTACTAATGTGTCAAACTTACACAACTGAGCAACCATTTTGTCTTTCCAAACCATCACCATTATCCAATCTGATCACAGACTTTATATCAGACAGCCAATGATATCCATCAGTGTTCGGTCACAAAGATATCGTACGATTGGTCGTGGCTACTTTTGCCGCGACTGACAATCCTTCGTCTTGACTGACCGGTCCAAAGTGCTGAACGGTCGGCCAGGTCAAAGGATCTCACTGTGTATACCCAGCTTAAGACATTTTTTCTCCAAACTGTCATGATCGTTTACCAATAGCTCCTTATCTTATAGTTGTAGCTTTGTTCCCTGCAAAAAGGAAAAACGATCCAAAAAGCCTTCACTACATTTAATGACTGACCATAAGGACTTCTTACATAAAAGCTGCAGGTTACAATAAAATACTTATGTGAGCAAAGAAATGATATGTTTCCATGCACCAATACAAGAAAATTTCAGGGAGATTCAATAAAAGTTCTTATTGTTAAAAATGGTGCTAATTATGCCCCAACCAATCAGATGTTAGCTTTCAAATGTTATATAATATCTGATTGGTTGGGGCAAAATTAGCACCATTTTACATGATAACTTTTTTGAATATATTGAGAGCAGAACTGAGAGCAGATTCAATGGTCGAAACTGTGTTGAAATTACCCTGTCAACGAAACCTGTAGTTTCAACCCCAAACCAGCATCTGAACGAAACATCATGATCAAGGAAAAGACACCGGCTTACCTATGCACCATTTAAAATATTTCCTGGAATAAGCAGCAGGGGGAATAAAAATCGCCCCAACACAGCACGAATTCACTACGACAAATTATGTGCAATAAATTAAAACAAACTATGACCGGTTTATTGTGGCAAACAAGTCACTGCCAAGGGTCCATAAAACTGCCAAAACCCCATGTAATTACCCACGGTTTAATTAGGAAATCCCAGTAATGCACTGAGCAGCAGATCACCCTGCTCTGCAGTGGTAGAGTCTGAGTTAAGGTTTGAGAAGCATAACTAGGCATATTATTCCGTTCCCCTCCCACCTGCGCATATTCTATCTGTGGAATTTGCATTGAACGGCAGTTTGGTTCTGTACAGTCAGTCCAGAGGAAGAAAGTTCCACGAATATTTCATTCTGCTCGCTGGAACGGATTTCTGCATTCCCCCCCCCCCCCCCCCCCCCCCTTTTTGCTCCCCAACCATTTTTTTTTTACAGTTACCAAGCTCTATAGAAAATAGTTTAGTTATTTATTTATAAGAAAAACCAAAACACAGCGCTAAATTTCTCTTTTAAAGCGTTAGAGTCAAAATGCCAAAAAGAAAGAGTTTCCATTTATTTTTATACTGTAATTGAGATATTCTCATATCAGGGAACTGAGCTCTGGGGACTCCAGGCTTACTAAGGAAACACTGGTTATTTTTAGGTTATTTGTGTGGGGTGAATAGATTTCTAAAAATAGACCACAAAAATGTTAAGTTGATATTTAAGATAGAAAGACGGGCTGAACATATTAAACACCTGCTAATATGGCTCTATAAAATTGCTTTTAGACTTCGACAGCATGACCAATGATCTGCCCCCCCATCCCAAGCTTTTTGGCCATGGATCTACCAACTTTGCTTCTGGTAGATCCTCTGAAAGGAGCTTGAAATGTACAGGGTAGGGGTTAGGATGGATCAAGGTAAAAAAAAAGATGTCATGTGAACCACTTCCCAATTCGTAGCAAGAGAGATCATGGAAACCAGGCAACGTTTGTGCTGTTCCTATACAACAAACCCAAAATCCCTCCAATCCACTGAAGGTTGTCAAAATGGCAGGAGGTGTTCAGCAATGAAGGGAAATATTGCATGTTTTAGGCAACATTACGAATCCTATTAACCAAACCATCTCCTTAGATAATCTCCGGAGTATATATTTCTATTTCAACACTGTCCATAAGGGTGGCTGTATATTAAAGGGCATTCCCACCACCAAAACTAAAATTTGACCCACTGCTGGTCCCACTGTGTAGTGTTAAAAAAGCCTTACCTTTCTCCCCTGCTCCATATGGTTGTCCTGCAGTGTCTAGTTAAAATCCAGCAAACTGAGGAGTAGGAGTCTTTCTACCTGAGGAAAGACCACACTGAAACATGTTGTGCTGTTATCTCCAATAAATAATGTTTCTTAGTGATTGTTGGGAGAGTGGTGAACCCCCTACACACAACCTTCAAGCCTCTTCAAGTCTATTCAAGGACCTGATGTCTGGGTATCTACATTTGTTTGGCCTTTCTGCTTGTAAAAAGGTATCTGGCCCTTCCCTGTCCTGGAGGACTCTGGCATGTGTAAAGCATCCCCCCCCCCCCGATCCCTTGCCTCTGTCGTTCATGTTTAAAAGATCTTTTTTTTTGGACCTCCTCCCAACCATAACCGGGTTTAAAACTTTAAAAAAAGTGTCTTAACAACCTTAATTCCCTCGGCTCTCTTATTAGTCGGCAGCTGCTACTGTGATTGTCTGACTCTCAGCCAATCACGTACACAGCTGGCGGTCCGGCCACTATTGCTACTCTGTTTCCGGAAGTAGTAGATGTAGAGGCAGAGGCAATGAAAGCTGGTAAGTCTGTTTCTGGTGGTTTAATGTTGTGAGGGGGTCCCCTACACTATAGAAAAAAATATTTTGGGCTGGAGATACCCTTAAAAGAACTCAATCTGTTTCTTGAGGTGCTTAACCTATGTGTAGGGAATTCCGAGTAGTAGACCCTCTCCCTTCTCTGGTGTTTCCTAAAGCTAGACTCCCCCTGCATTTTCCCATGGAATCCACTTTACAAATGTGATCACTACAAGGCATCTCAAATTCCTGGGGAGAAGCAGAACACAAATATTTATAAAGCGGTAATTCTATACAATACAAATCAGCTGTTCACATATTTAGGAAAGTTTATTTTGAGTTGAACTTCCCTATTAACTAGAAAAATCTGGTCCTGCTATTTTATAGTTTACATGCATTCCTGTACGATTTCCGACCTGGGCTTGGCCTAATTCTGTTTTAAATAGAAAGCTATATACAAGGTAACACACAAATTGCTGCCTGGTTCCTGATTAAATTACTTTCCCCCCCGCTTTCTTCTTTATTTGCAGTTTCCCAATAAGCCGAGCGTCTTTGGTGATTCATCCTCAATTCAACAATTCCGTAGTGTTTGACCAGTTTATATGGACAGGACTTGTTAATTAACACTGCCAACATACATTAGAAACTCGTTCACGGTGATGTGTAATTAAAGTAGCTGGGCTGAAAAAAAATGGTAAAAGAATTTGGCCTGTTTACAGAGAACTTTCTCTGGCATAATGGGCCTGTTACATCTTAAACATTATTATTATTATTTTATTTTTAATTTAAAAGTAATTTAAAGGTATTTTATACCTTTTTAGTTGATTATTTATATTCCATGTTATATTGTACGTTATTCTTAATTATTGAAAAATCAATTGATTTTATACCCTTTGCTATTTTTAGCAGAGGTCACTACTGAGCTGCCATTTTAGGTACTAAACGGTCCTTCCAGGGAGGTATAAGACACAACTTCAACCTATTTGTACCTTACTGTCAGACAAATATAATGGATAGGACCCTGCACACCTAAACCAGGGTATAAATCAAATTCCAAAATGCTGGGTGCTCCAAGCACTGTAGCCAACAGTAGACAAGTATTGTTTGGTCTGAGGAAGGAACCACACTGGTTCCGAAAGCTACTAATAAATTTGATTCACTAGGACTGGTGTGCCCAGCGTACTTCATCCACATTACTGTTAGACAGATTCAAAGATGGCCGTGCTCCTGTATCAGAGATAAGAGTTGGGCGTTGTGTAACAGCACCGAGAGCTTCCTCATCCTGCATTGGCCATCTTTAAATCGATCTGTCAGAGCTGTAAGGTAAAATGAAAGGTGATAGGGTTAGTGGAACAAAAAATATATATATTCCTGCCTGAAATAACTTTAACCACTTTATTTCCAAGGAAGGAGCCTCCATATTCTCTGGTCTTTTTCCTGCAATACCAAAATAATATGATGTGATTTAAGCAAGAGCTACATTGACAATATACACTCAGACTGAAACGTTGCAATGCATGCTCAGCCATTCATTTCATCCTTTGTTTTGTAGCCCATGTTCAAGAAGATAAAGAATAAAACCAAATACGCAGCCATATGTTGATTTTTTTCCCTTTCGCATCTTAGAAGACATAAATAAACTATTCATTTCTGTTAAATGAGCAATGCAGGGGGAAAAACCAGCTGAAATAGACAATTAATGATACGTAGCAAAGATCCATTAATGTTGTGGGCCAGGCATTAAATGAGATGTTGAGTCAGTTGCATCTTCCTGTTAACTGCAGACAGTAAACAAACTGCATGTTCCATAGAGTAGCTCTCTGTTTTAAAGGAGAAGAATTTCCATTTATATATATATTTATCCATATAGAAGAGGAAAGGTGCACCCCAAAAAAGTTATTTCACAAGTGCTGCAAGCCCACATGTCGCGCTCCATTCATTATATCTAGGGCCTTTCTCAAACTATCAAGCATTTAAAAAAAATATTTCTATATATTATAAGTTTTAGGAGCTTACAATGAGATACAAGTTATATATTATTAGTTGTTACAGTACTTAATTCTACAACTATTTTAAATAGAATGTGTATGTGTTTTAACCAATTAAAATGTTAGGAAACATATATTAGGTTGTATCATTATGCCCAATTATGTCCTTTTTTCAAGACGTTTATAGCAAATCAGAAAAATGTAGTGTACTCTAGGCAGAGAATATATGCTACCAATATTATATACCTTTGTGTATGGGATTTAAGTGATGCTGGTAATGAGCTATGTGAGATCTGCCATGTTTAGATGCCAAAGAAGAGATTAACATGAGCTGAAAAGAGTTTAAAGATGAGATGAATGATTTTAGAACTGTTCTGATTTGTATTTCGCTCCACTAAAGTAATAAGTGTCTGAGCCCAGTATGTAAGATTTCACTTCCCCCCTCCGTGGTAAGTGTAACTTTTTCAGTGCTCTTAAAAGATGCTCTCTTTAGATTATGCCCATACGTAAATATCTTTGGTAATGATGTAATAACATGTTCCACACATTACAGAGGCTGCACAGGTACAATTAAAATGCCATGTGTTGTGCAACTATAACAGTATACTAATTCAGTAATACACATGGCAAATTATTATTACTGGAGATAATTATTATAAAGACTGCTGCACACACATCCACATAAATAGCTCCCCACTTACACAAGTCCAAAATCTATGCCCATATACAAAAATATTTAGTACTCGTGTCATATGCTGTTATGTCTAAACAAAAGCAGAATCATGCTAGACCACCAGGGCTGACAATTGCTTTTAGTTGGCAGGTGCAATCCTCCAGAACCCCATAGCAGTCCAATACCAAGTATAAATAAGAGGAGCCCACTACTTCAGTGTATCAATATTAACTATGCATACATACGAGGGCTAGGTTCCACTAGCGTGATTTGGAGCGCATTTTGCGCTGGACTCAAGTCCACACCTCTGACTGCATTTTGTGATGCTTACAATCATGCCCAATCAAAAGCAGCAATGAACCTTGTCAATTATGGAGAGGAGATAATTTCCAAAAAAAAGCATCTCAAAAAAGAGAGAAGCAAAAGCGAAGACTATTACTTTAATAAATGCAAGAGAAATTACATTGCGCAAGGGCACATTCAGACCATAATCCAATTTACTCTCATTGCAACGGTACGAGGTGGAATGTAAAATGCTTTAGATTGAATAATATGAAATAAAAGGGAATGCTTACCTGTAATTGCTTCTATGGGGACTTTGCAGTAGCAGATAAATGTTTCCAACAGACACTATTACAGTGAAATAAATTGCTTGAAGCTAAACACTGGCCTTATTGGCTGTTTTCAAGTTTTTTTTTTTAAAACATTAACCCTTTTTGCTCGCAATTTCACATATCTTCTCCTAGCAGTGCATTTGGGAATCGGGCCCTCGTTCTCATTGCTGCTATAAATAAAGGTCAGGCCAGAAGTGCCTTTCTGAAAGTGTTGATTTCATTGGCTGGACAGAGCAAGCCTTTACATGTCTGAGAAGATGATTCAGGTCTTATCCATAATTTATAATTCCACATAAAATATGTAAATTGGTAGTTCACTAGTTCATAAACAGAGCTATCAAATCAAAAATGAAATATTTTAACATTTACCTAATTTATGATAAAGTGTCTGAAACCTTTAACAAAAGGTCCTGCTTCTTAAAGAAGATTATAGTCTATTCCTTAGCAGCCCAGTAGCTTTCTGAAAGAGAACAGAAAGGAAAGCCTCTTCTATCTGGCAACGTGCATAATATAGCTTCCAGTATCCTTTCAACCCTGATTTTTATAATGGGGTTGGAGATGGTCAGTGACTTCCTGATGGCTGAGGAATTCTGTGGATGTGGGATCCCTTAAATCCCAAAGCAATGCCTACTGTACTGTTTATTTGCGGCTTAATATAAATTCCGGGATTAGGCAGGGATGTTTTACGGGTAACAAGGCCCAATGCATGATTATTTATTCAGTTAGTCCAAACGACAAAACCTTGTTATTTTGTTTATCAGTGTGAAACCCTGGGTAATAATTTAGGCTGAATACTGTAAACAGGTGCAAACAAAGGACAAAGTGATATTTGGTTTCTCCTACCCGATCAATATCTAAATCACTGTGAACAGATAACCCTCATACATCAAGACTTCGTTAGCCTCAAACACAAAGTGACAAAGACCCAATTATTTGAAAGATGGAAGGACTCTAGTAAATGTACCTTGGCATACGACAGAAAGCTAAATCCATATATGCATACCTCACACAATTTTTCCTTTTTTTAATTCCAGCCCACTTAGCCTGGATACCTTAGATATCTTCTTCTTTGAATTGTAATATATCTGTCCCAACTTTACATAATAAAGGCAGCAGAGCATCGCTTCCATGTCTGATCTAAATGAGAAGAATGGCGAGTAACCACTGGAACATCACCAAACGCGTAGTCGTTTACCACGGGGACAAGCGCAGCCTTACTTGAGCAATGCACTTTAAATTGTCTCATTAATAATAGTATTTATATACAATGATAGAGCAAGAGCACATTTATTAGGAGCACAGACCATGATACACTGTACTTTTATCTACGGAATACCTTTTTGCCTTTGGTCTTTTTGATTAATGATGTCTAGTTTGCAGTTATATTACCGTTACCCGTATGAAAGAAAACCTCACTGATATTTGTATTGTATAAAGGGGGGTTATTTCATTTGGACATGATCTGGATGTCTACAAGGTGGAACCCCCAATATAAAATATCCAAAATCCAATAATTCACTAGTGTGATATTACTAGGACATTGAACATGATTCCTCTCAACCCAGAAACTGAAACAAACAGGAATTTCTGAGATGAACATTCCATACATTTTCTTATACAGCCCTTTGCAAGCGTTGGCTGTGCAGAAAGCCCCCCAATGACGCTTGTAGTAGGGAGGTTTCAGCAGGCAAACCGTCAGCGAATGTCGATTCATTTGAAAAGAAAAAAATATCAGGCAGCTCGGCTGAACTCTCTGGCCCTGCACAATTACCTCCTTATTCAAAGTATCACTGGCAGACAGAGATAATGAATAATGAATGAATGCCACAGAGAGACGAGTGAGGGAAAAAAAAAAGAGCTCTTCTGCCTCAATGGAGTACATTCAAAGTACTGGGCTGGAGACTCTTCAAAAACAGGGAATGTATATTCACTAACACTGTGTCACAGATCCCAAGTGAGGGCGGAAATTTTCTTTGTTATTTGAAGTTAAAGTTGTCCATGCAATTGGCTAGGAGAGAATGACATTTTTTAATGAGGTGTAACATTAGAGAGCACACAGGAAGTGCATGTCTATCTCAGTTACCCTACACTGTGCTGACACTGCACATCGCATTATATATATATATATATATATATATATATATATATATAACTCAGCTATGTACTGCCACCCAAGCACAGTATTAAAAGTACAAATAGTCACTATTTAGCAGGTATGGGTAACTCTGTTACACTGAAAAAAAACAGTGAAAGTACAGAGGTTGAGCTTGTGAAGGTTCTCATTCATCCAGGTCGTGGTTAATATGTTGTATACAGTTCAGGTGTTGTTTGGTTTAAAGCAGACCGGGATACGGTGTTTTTTGTAAATTCTTCTTAATTTCTCGGAGACCCCTGCTACATATGGGATGACCATGTTCTTTCTCCTGTCTTGCTTACCCTTTGGTATTCGTGTTCTTTTCTTTCCCTATATATAAAACAACACTGTATCCCTGTCTGCTTTAAACCAAACAAAACACTGAAGCACCAATTGATACATATGAAAGACCCAATACTGAAACATAAGAAGAGCGACATCATATACACAGTGCAGTATGCTGATTTGTATGTGGGGCAGACCAAACAGCAACTGCATCAACGTATGGCCCAGCACAGAAGAGCCAATTCCTCGGGGCAGGACTCAGCCGTGTACCTGCATCTTAAGGATAAAGGGCATATCTTTGTTGTTCATAAATTCTAGTGGGTAGTCAGTACTAGTTTATCATAGAACTTTCTTTAAAAGACAATACATGTTTTTTTTTTTTTATTGCATTAGGCAACAGAATAGCAGCACTCCCAGGAGCCACTCCCCCACTCCATATCATTGACTGATCTACGTATCCACCAATAACTTGCCAGCGTGATTCCTATTATTTACGTTTTTATAAATATTCATCCGGTCTCATTTCTTGCAATGTCTGATTCTACAGACAAAAAAGTAATTTTCTTAGATAACAGGAGCTAATTTAATAAGAGGGGCAAAAGTTATTTGTTTCATATATACCCTGATGAAGGTGTGGACCTTTAATAAAAGAATTTTAGTAACTTTTGCTTTTGATGTATACAGAATGGAAGAAACCACATCCCCCAACTAGCACCTAGCAAATTGAAAGAAGTGGTGTGCATTTTTGAATATAAATGGAACCTATGCTATTAATCTGTATCATAGTAACATAGTAATTGAGGTTGAATAAAGACATAAATATTTTTTAGTTTTAGAAACTTATACAGAACACTTTAAAGCTATTTAGCGAACTTGCCATTAACACATTATCACATTTGTGGTGTCCACCAATCAAATGTTAAAAACACACTTTCCCAACAGAGGAAACTTGAGAAAGTCCGGGATCGGACGAAACGCGTCCTGTTTTGAACTGATTTTAACTGCTCCTGTGCTCCTGTTTGGTTACTTGATGGACTAAGTAATTCCACTATCTATCCTTTTAGCCTGGGGATCTACCATTTGTCAGTGTCTCACTGCCTGTTTGCCTCCACCTGTTTAGCCTATTCTAGTCTTTAGCAGGGGTCTAATATATATTTGTAGCATTTAATTATTGTAATATTCATTACTTTTGCTAAAGACATTACTGCTATTTTCTTTATTATGATATATGCTGTTATTCAATGTATATGATATATTTCTTATTATAAGAACTATTGTGTTTTAGTTTTGTAGGCTTACAGGTGTATGAATGATTGAGTGAATGGGTATACCGGTATATCATAATGACTATGTTGTTATTTAACCAGGAATAGCACAGGAATTGTTTTTATATGTTATTTTCTTGCACTTTACTATTGCCCTCCGGGGTTGGCTACTTTTGCACATATAATAAAAATGCCTTTTATTTGCATTCATCATTGTATATGGTCTAATTGATTATTCTAATCATTACTTTGATTAGGTGTGCCCTATTTAATCCACAGCTGCTCTCTGTGTGTTTTTGCCGTTTACTTATTGTGGAAGGAGCACCCTGACTATTTTAGGGATATATTTTACACCTGGAATTTGCAGTAGTGCCGGGCTATATATAGTTCTTTTTCACCAATCAAATGGTATCAGGTGTTTTTCAAATGCAGTAGACAATAAAATGGTAACTGATTGGCTGCTGAAGCTCTTATTAACAGGCATGTCCACCAACAGGCATGGAAGACTATCTGAAGGCAGCCGAGGGAATGAGGGCTGGTAAGTATCTATACAAGACGATTTCAACAATTTTTAGATTTATGAAGGTCTAGGTTTTGAGGGGTTTCTTTTAACGGTGACATTTTTATTGGAGGTGGTATCGGGGCTTAATCGTTAATGTGTGTACCCAGCTTAAGGAGCAGTGCCTTACCTCCCGATCTTCAATCAGTATTGCAGGGCCCGAGAACGAAGATGGGAGCTAACTTACCTTTTACGCAATCCACCGTGGCTAAGCTGGAATCTCCGACCGCTTCAATCTCCTGTACAGCCATAGCACGGCGTGTTCAATTTGAGAATAAACTATTCCTTTAAGAGAATGGGGAACTATTTTTATCTATAGACTTTCTTTCTCCTGGAGCCTTTTTAGATTTTGTTTACAACTTTCCCTGTGATAAGTCTGGAATTCTATTTCCTCAATACCACACGTATTTTAATAGCAACCTGCCTGATTTCTATGCTAAAACATGTATCCGTCCGTATCCATTGCAATATCTCATCAAAGTGCCATCGTTGAGACAATGTGCTTCCTGGGCAGTTAAAGGAACTGAAATGTATTTGATTTCCTGTGATGCAGCTTAGAAGAAAAGTTCATATTATAGATGAAAAGAAACCTGCATATTATTTAAAGCTGGAGATGTAGATTTCATTACAAAAATGAAAATGCTAAGTTAATGTATTTTTCAAGTGCTGCAGCTGGATAATATTTGATTATTCATGGACAAAGAACTGAAATTTACTAATTGACTAGTAGGTACCTTGTTAATGAGCTGCAGGTGTCTACTGACGCTTCTAGCTGCCTTCAGGGATGGAAAAATGTAATTGCTCCGGGCATGTTGTGGTGCTCAAGGTTGATACACCATGATCATTGATTCAAGTGTGGCACATATGGAATAAATCTAGTAATGAGATTTCGTACCAAACATTAGCAAGTGTGAGATGGCTTGATATACAGGAAAGATGTTTAATTATTTTTTAAATAGAAATACAGACATAGAAGGGAAAATACTTAAATAAGCGATACAGCTAATGTTTAGCCCCAAATTAAACTATTATAAACATCAAAATTCCATTTTTTACAGTTATAATTGTTCAATATGGGAAGTATGAGCAAGACTTTCTACCTCCTATTTTTCTCATTAAAGAGTTAACAGCTTTAGAAGTTTTTCTGCCAGCTGCTTAGCTTACTCTGTCTGCCTTACCTCAAAGAAAAATATTGCTACAGATCAGAGATATGTTTCTGGTATAGGTAACCCTACCTATAGAATACCACTAGTTACTGCACTAATTAGAGCTTTCTCAAGAGAAGACGTGGTAACCCTACCTATAGAATACCACTAGTTACTGCACTAATTAGAGCTTTCTCAAGAGAAGAGGTGGTAACCCTACCTACAGAATACCACTAGTTACTGCACTAATTAGAGCTTTCTCAAGAGAAGAGGTGGTAACCCTACCTATAGAATACCACTAGTTACTGCACTAATTAGATCTTTCTCAAGAGAAGAGGTGGTAACCCTACCTATATAACAATTCTAGTTGCTTCACTGATTAGCACTTTCTCAAGAAAAGGGATGGTGACCCTAACTACAGAATAATATTAGTTTGCTGATTAGCTCTTTCTCAAGAAAAGAAGTGGTAACCCTACCTATAGAAAACCCCTGGTTACTAAGTGCATACTTTTACCTTTCATGCTTTAATGTAGTGGCTCTGACAACACAATCCCAAATGACTGTTCTTTTTTTAATATTATTAAAAAAATCCAGAAGCCTTGTTGTTAAATGTGATGCTTTTTACTAAAATCCCCTTTGTTGGATCCAGTGTGTGTATTTAATTTCACTTTGCATTTGAACAAATGAAACATCAGTTGAGCACTTTACAGAAAGTTTTCGGACATGTTTAGGCTTGTTCTGCCAAAGAAGGAAGTGCCAGGCGTTCTTGGCTGATCCAATTTGTATTTAATGAATAATAAACAGTCGCTGGGCACTGGGTGGACTTTTCACATTTGGCATTATATGGTTATGGGTACAGGATAGAGCGTTGATCGAAAAGTGTTCTCAGCCTATAAAGCTTGAGTAAAGGTAAAGTAAACTAGCAAAGAATACAGAATAACAGTAAATGGAATCTATCCCCCCTGCTCTGGTCAATGCAGTGCACATAGCTCAGCTACTAATTCAGATTCCTCCCATTACAAGCAGTTGCCTTCTGCTTTTGTTTAATGTGTACCACTGATTATATTTAGAAGCAAAGACTGTAAAAATATAAATATACCAATATTAAATCTGTGCATAAAGGCATAAATGGTGTTAGATGTGTGTGCAGCAAAATGGTTCATGTAAATTTTGTATTAAGGGCCAATGCATTTTAAATTGAATTGCAGACACCTTCAGCCTGAGAAAGAGCTAGCAACCAAGTAGACCAGGTACAGGTGTACAGGAACAGCATATGTCATCAAAATCACTTGAACTGACTAACGCACCTGGAATGTTTGCTCCACTTCCTGCTATGAATAATCTGAAATAGTTTACAGCCTTCCTGCAGGATTTGTTCATAAAGTTCTCTCACTTTATTTTAAAATGGAGTCTGTTATGTATATATCATGTCTCAATGAGATATCTTTGGGTCTCCCAAATGGTTATGTCTTTAGCCTTTTGCTGACCTGCATTCCTAAAAATAAAGCCGGAAAGAAAATAGGTCTGAAGACAGATAGGACTAATTTGTGATTTAAAGGAAAATAAAACTTGACTCCTTTACCTCCTGTTCTTCAATTAATGTGATAAAGGGTAAGTTTATTCATTCAGTAAACATACCCTTTAATGTCTACCATCCGATCCAAATGGTTGCTTTTTATACCCAGTCAGAAATCCCTCCTCAGGTCCTTCATTAGGATTCACTGGCACCTGGACGGTACATTTATATTCTTAACTTCCCACTGGGGGTCCCCAGCCCACCTGTATCACCTTGAATCCCCCAATCTTTAGCTTTACAATAGGATTCCAGGAGACAGATAATCCAGAAAAAAAATGTAAAAAATCCCTTCAGTGATAAAACAAGCACACACCGCAGCTACTGACTGCTTCTGTTATATCCGGGAGCGGAGCTCGCTTAGCATTTTAATAAATAAACCGTCTGCAGTTAGTTAACTGTTCTAATGTAAAATAGAACTGTACATTATATCCGGAGCTGCAGCCCCAGCGTTAGGTGATATTTTTTCAAATATACAAGACTGTGACAAGCTGGAGAAGCAGGGGCAGAAAAATAGAGAATGTATTAAACAGATAAATCTAAAGAGGTTTTTTCCCTCCCTCGAAAACAAATTTTTTGCTAAGGAAAGTGGAATTGTCATTATAACAAGGTGTGCTTATCTGTGCGGGAAATGACATGCTTACTGCAGCAATACAGGCCTGAGGTGGGGGATTCAAATTAGATTATGTAATAACAAGAATACCATTAGGTATTTATATCGGGGATGTCGGAATGTTTAACTTTCCTTGTCGGCACCGGTAAAATGCTGAATGGCGACAGTCAGGGCTGCTTTACAATTCTCCAGCTACGGCACAGCTGTGCAACCTACATTCTAATCCTCCTTTATCTGTGTCAGCAATATGGCTAGTCAGCTGTTCACCAACGCAGAGCATGAAGTACCATTAAAGCGACACTAAAAGGTGTTTTAATGGAGCTGAACAAGGGCATACGTCACTCTATGCATGTAAATACAGCTACACGGATAGTCATGGGACTGAGCACTATATGAATATCTCTGTATGTGTGAACCAATACTATTGTTAACAGGGTGGATTAAAAAAATGTTTTTTTTTAAAAAATCAAGATTTTTTTTAATTTAAATCGGCTTTTTTTTTTTAAATGCTTTTTGAGAAAAATCTATTACCATCCAAAGGTTATTCTATCATGAAATAAAGATTTGTTTTTTAATTATGTAGAATAAGGCTGAACATGTTTTGTTTTTTTTGGGAAATAAATTCCATGAATCCATTCACAATGTCATGATCTGCCAGAGGTTTTTCTAAGATTATTGGGCAGTTTCTCTGCCTACAAGATATTAGATATATAGACTCAGCAGAGATCACATGCCTCTTCTTGTTATAACATGAACCGAGTTTAGAAAAAGACCTTAATCCTATTGTCCTACAAACCTATAAATACAGAATCAACCCCTATGCTGTAATGTTATTGTTCTAGTTGAGTAAATCTATTTGTTATTATTCTAAAAATCTTCATCTACTTGCATATTATACCAAGCAAGTTATACCAGCAAGAATTAGTCTTTATGTAGAAAACTATGATTTAAATCAAGCCTTACTGACTAGAGTAGATCTGATTATCGCCCCTGAGCACACTGGGTAGAAGATATCCTACAATTGAGCATCTGCAACAGATTGAGATATAGATATATGTTAAGCCAAAGTTTCCTTGACAAGTATCTCTAGGTGCTGCTTGTCCAGTAAGGAGATATGTCCCATTTCATACACAAGCTGCTCCCTTGGTTGTAATGTGGTCACCTTTATGGCAGATGGATACTGTGCAGTTCATGCTAATGTCTCACTGACACCGACTGCAATCGGAAGTGTAGTTAATATGCAGATCTAGGATTTGTCCTTCAAGTTTTGGTCATTTATCTCTTGCTACGTGATGATATACATGGCTAAAAATTACAACCACAAAGAATATGCAACAGACATACTGAATTCATCAGCAGCAAGACCAGCATCCAGAGGAGTGAAGTCAAATTTGGTATGAGCTGCCATTCTTTGTGGTTGAGGCAGGGCAGCAGGATAGTCAAGTCAGAATCACCTTCATAATAACATCTCTTATAAAGAATGGCCTCTATGTTGCTATATCCTACTTTGTCCTCTGAATTCATTACTGTATGCCTGCTATGCTTCTGGGTGCCTCAGCAATTTAGTAACCTGTGCTCAGCCTGGGCATGCTAAGAAGCAGCAGCTAGAAGTTATGCATTTAGTCATTGGCTGTGATGTCAACTGTAAAATCCTTAACTGACAGTTACTAACTGGAAGAACCAGGAAGCAGAAACAGGGGCAACAGGATATTGTGCAGGGTTATACTTACATATTTCAGATTTTAAACTATTACAGTTAATGGTTTTGGGGGTGGTATACCTTTTAGAGAGCTGGACTTGCCCTTTAAAGGGTGGTACACACTGCCAGATCTTTCAGTTAGGCCAAACGTTTGATGCTGCCGACCAGGCCAAAATAGTGTCGTCACAGGGAAAGTAGCCCAAGGCCAAGAGTTCAGCAAAACCAATTGTGCGGGCCATAGGAGACGGCATGATCAGCCGTCATTTACAGACATGTCCGATTGTCCTTTTGTCCAATTTGGATGACGCACAAAGAACTGATATCCCAAAGTTCCATAGGCTATAAGGATGGGGTTACCACATCAAAGATTTCAAATGATTTTCTGAAATATCCACAATTTACTACTTTACAAATTACATTATAGCATGTGACCTTTTTGTAGTAAAAATCTGTCCAATTCTCTCTCAAAACAGAGCAGTTTTTAAACATTCCAAATGTGAAAAATGCACCAATTGTTAATTTGAACAGCGCTTTCACCATTTCTAAATGCAATACAATATCAAACATCCCCTTGTAAATAGATGCAAACCCAGCTAAATATCTTGATTTCGTTCATAATGAAAATCATTTACAAATATAAAGGCACATTAAGCTGTTGTGAAAGGAAAAATATCCTGCTGCTTATCAAACGTGACTTCTATGGGTACATTATCTGCCTCAAACAGACTGAAACACTGTACGGAGGGCTTAGAAAGACCCATTAAAGTACCAGGGGAAAAATATTAAACATATGTAAATTCTTCACTTGAATGAAATGAATGGCAAACCTTAAGTGCTACCCAAAAGAATGAAGAATGCATTAGCGGGGGCTTACGCGTGTGTAAATATGAAAGGTCTCGCTGAACTACGGGGCTGGTTACAAACAGAAACTAAACATGATAAAAAAAAATAAAAACACACAGTACAGAGCACTTGGTGACAACAAAGAGTAAAAGCACAGTAAAATATTGGCAGTCAGGATTTCTATACCCTTTGGTATTTAGTGAGGGAAAAAAACCATAATAAAGAAATGATCTGCTTCCTCGACACAATTTACATGCAAATAAAGATGGATTTGTATTCCAAGAATTTCTTTTAGTAACCTTTTTAGAATACACGCTGTGTGAATGAATATATAAGAAAGACGGCATTGCATTTAAATGGCCTTCTATGGGAGCAACTATCCCCCCCCATTTTGTTTAAACATTTAAGCTTCTAAAGAAGAATCTTTCTGTAGAGCAAACCTAATCCTGGAGATGTCGGTATGAGAGGAGAGTGCATTCTGTTAGTGTGTATAACTGGGAAGATTAGCACTATTATAAATCAAGGCATATTCAAGTGGCAGCATTGACAGGACTTATAGTTCTTTCCCCTGTCGTTTGGTGTTGAAACAATACCACTTTAATGATTTATTTCAGTCCTTCACAAATCTTTGACTGAAAGGGGGGAAAAAAGGGTTGGCTATTTCACATTTACAAAGCTTAAATGGATTTAAGGGACACTAAACGTTCATCCATTTTGTAGTTGTCCAATAATAAGTCTAAAGAAGATATGATGATTTTCTTGTTGATGGGGTTACCTTAGCTACCATATAGATACATAATAATGCCCATGATTAGAAAGCCATTGATTACGGTAACTTATTTGACTCAATACTCCTCAAGACCTTTATGAAGAGAGGAGTCTGAATCAATCAGTGCTTTCATCTAATATTACTAGGGGAATTATAAATGGAGAACAGTACAAGTTGAGTTGTGAGAAACAGCCTAAAGGTGCCCATACAGAGCCCTGGACTCTAATGTTCCTGATAATGACACAACACAATACAGAGCTTTGGAAACTTCAAAAGATGTGCAATTGCTGCAAGCAGACCTAGTTGAGTTAGAAAAATAAGCAGCTGAGTGGCAGATGAGATTCAATGTTGATAAATGTAAGGTTATGCATTTGGGGTTTAACAATCCTTGCCAGACAGCAACGACTACAGCCATCAATATGTTTAATATATATTATTCTCCCTCTTAAGGCACCGGTAAGGCCTTATTTGGAATATGCGGTGCAGTTTTGGAATCCCATACATACAAAAGGAACATCTTGGAAATGGAAGTTCAGAGAAGTGCAACTAAAATAATAAAGGGAATGGAGGGGCTTGACTATGCAGGCAGATTAGACAAGTTAGGGATGTTTACACTGGAGAAGCAACAATTGCATGGGGATATGATCACTTTATACAAATATATTAATGGGCCATACAATAAACTCTCTGGGGCATTGTTCACTATAATAGGTCATATCAAAGGGCTCGTGGACATCCTTTAATATTAGAGGAAAAGAAAATTCATCTTTACGTTAGAAGTGGTTTCTTTACAATGAGAACGGAGAAAGTGTGGAACTGTTTTCCAGCAGATGCGGTAATGGTAAGTTCATTGAATAGCTTTAAAAGTGGGCTAGATAAGTTTCTAAAAATTACTGGTATTAAAACATATACTGTAGTTCTGGTTGGTACAGGGATACTATATAATATTGAGAAATACTGGTATTAATACATGTACTGTAGTTCTGGTTGGTACGGGGATACTATATAATATTGAGAATTACTGGTAATAATACATATACTGTAGTTCTGGTTGGTACAGGGGTACTATATAATATTGAGAATTACTGGTATTAATACATATACTGTAGTTCTGGTTGGTACAACGATACTGTACAATATTGAGAATTACTGGTATTAATACATATACTGTAGTTCTGGTTGGTACGGGGATACTATATAATATTGAGAATTACTGGTATTAATACATATACTGTAGTTCTGGTTGGTACAGGGATACTATATAATATTGAGAATTACTGGTATTAATACATATACTGTAGTTCTGGTTGGTACGGAGATACTATATAATATTGAGAATTACTGGTATTAATTCTTATACTGTAGTTCTGGTTGGTACAGGGGTACTATATAATATTGAGAATTACTGGTATTAATACATATACTGTAGTTCTGGTTGGTACAACGATACTGTACAATATTGAGAATTACTGGTATTAATACATATACTGTAGTTCTGGTTGGTACGGGGATACTATATAATATTGAGAATTACTGGTATTAATACATATACTGTAGTTCTGGTTGGTTCGGGGATACTATATAATATTGAGAATTACTGGTATTAATACATATACTGTAGTTCTGGTTGGTACAGGGGTACTATATAATATTGAGAATTACTGGTATTACTATCTGACGAAGCTCGGAGGAGCGAAACGCGTCATAGTGACTTTCACCGGAAGAAGGAGGTTGGACAGTGTGAATAGAAGAGAAGTTATACAAACACACCGCCACGAGGTTCGGAATACCCGACAAATACAAAAAGGATATTACCACTTCAATAACTCCCAAGGAATCCCAAGTGCGGAGAAGCCACGGACAGTAGCAATATATCGTAGTCCGGGGGATTAGAGGAGTGCTGAAAGTGTCGGGAGTGCTATCTGCTAGAAGCGGTGATGTATATAACAGTCTTTCACTGACCATATTACCTCATATTTTTTGTGTGCACACATTTAACCTTATAACATATATGGACTTTAGAGGAACGAAGAGATTTTTTTCCAATTTGCTTCATTGTCGACTACATACTTCTTATTAAGACTCTAGAAGACTGAAAAGACTCTTTTCCGATTTTTTCATATTATTGACTGTATACTCTGTTATCAAGAGTCCAGGATTAGGGTATATATTGGTCGCTTTGGAATGAATCATATGTTTTAGATGATTTACCTATCCGTTCTATGTTAGGGGGTTATGTATAGTGTTTCTTTAGGAATTTTATATATTAATAGATATTGCTTACGGGTTTTAGAAGGTTTTTTATTCGTGCCTATAGGTACGGTTTTATTGCAGCTGGCCAGCTGTTTATTTGTGTATATGTTTGATGTAATAAACTGTTACCGCTTTTTCATATATCGCTGTAGTGTGTCTTGCTGTGTACACAGGTTGCATTTTCTGTTACTGGTATTAATACATATACTGTATTTCTGGTTGGTACGGGGATACTGTACAATATTAAGAATTACTGGTATTAATACATATACTGTAGTTCTGGGTGGTACAGGGATACTATGTGATATTGAGAATTACTGGTATTAATACATATATTGTAGTTCTGGTTGGTACGGGGATACTATATAATATTGAGAATTACTGGTATTAATACATATACTGTAGTTCTGGTTGGTACAGGGGTACTATATAATATTGAGAATTACTGGTATTAATACATATACTGTAGTTCTGGTTGGTACAAGGATACTATACAATATTGAGAATTACTGGTATTAAAGGGCATGTCCACCCTTAAAAATTGTTTTTGATATGATGTTCCCCCATGCCTGGTAGCCCCAACCGCATGGTTTGTATTTTCCAAAAGCTCCCCAAACTCTTACTTACCTCCCCTCGTTCCTTCGCTGCACTGCCGGCCCTCTGCTTGCGAGAATGCAAGCAGAGGGGCGGGACTGGCTGTCGCGTCTGTGATTGGCTGAGCGGCAGCCAATCACGGACGCGGCTGCCGGTCATTCAGTGCAGCGGAGGAAAGAGGAGAGGTAAGTAAGAGTTTGGGGAGCTTTTGGAAAATACAAACCATGCGGTTGGGGCTGCCAGACATGGGGGAGCAGCATATTAAGGGGGTTTTACGCTAGGGGGAGGGATAGTAGAACGGGAGGGAGAGGGAGGGAGGGGGGAGAAGGGCTGCAGTATGCATGACAAATATCTACCGGAGGCAAGGTAGCAGGCAGAGCCCTGCTAGCCTCCTGGTGGACAGTTTTTGGGACTTTAGGGGGGGTCTACAGGAGAACCCTATGGAGCTGGGATGTGAGGTAAGGATTACACTACACTACATGGTGGGGCCATTACTGGGGGGGATTATAGTTTTGGGGGTGGACATGCCCTTTAATACATATACTGTAGTTCTGGTTGGTATAGGGATACTATGTAATATTGAGAATTACTGGTATTAATACATATACTGTAGTTCTGGTTGGTACGGGGATACTATATAATATTGAGAATTACTGGTATTAATACATATACTGCAGTTCTGGTTGATGAAGAGATAGTAACGATTGCCAATTAGCCTGCTAGTTTAGGGTTTTGAGAAGAGTAAAAAGTTTGGACTATATGAATGTATGTCTTTATTCAACCGCCATTATTACATACCAATGTACCAACGCCAGAGGTTAAGAATCGCTGGCCAAAAACACTACATTCATAGATGTGTATGGCCAGCATAATACATTTGCCTATTTTTTAAAGGGTATGTCCACCATTAAATCTATTTTTGGATATAGCCTTGCCCCTGGTCCCCCAGCACCAACCGCATAATTTTTATTTTTAGAAAGTGCCCCAAACTGGTGGACATGCCCTTTAAGTAAAAGAATAGAAATACGTTAGCCTTTTAACGTCTTAAAAAAAACATTTTAAAAAACAGCATAGTAAATAACATCTTTGTACAGACATAAATTAAAGGGCCACACTCTGTAGTTTAACTCAACTCAGTTTGCCTCAACCTCATCAAGGTCTGAGGCATGTGCAGGGCTTACTCCCACCATCCGGATCCATCCTCTGAGGCCGTGGCACCTAGTGTCTTTGCACAAGGTAAGTAACAGCTGCCCAACCTTAACCGCCATAATATTTCTTTTAAAAAATGCCCCTATAGTTACTTACGGACCCTTCTCTCCAGTGGTGTTTTCGATGATGTCAGACGCATCTGTGATTGGCCGTGTCTTAGCCAATCACAGACGCGGATGGCGGACCACAAGCAGGGAGCTGGATAGGAGACGGAGCTGGAGAGAAGGGGCTGTAAGTAAAGATCTGAGCATATTTTAGAAGTTTTATTACAGCGGTTGCGGGTGGGCAGCTGCTACCTACCTAATAAAAAATTGATTTCCAGGGTGGACATGCCCTTTAATATGACTACCTTGGTCTCTAATGAAGTTGGTTGAAAGTTAATTTAGATGCATCTGAAAAGCAGACCTAGGCACTCCTCACACAGGTATTTCTGCTTAACTTTACAGAAATTGATGTAATAACAATCCAGTTTATCGTCTACATGGAACCCTTTCTAATGACATGGCTAGCTAGCATTCACAACCTCTGCGCTTCATACTGTTAAATACAGAAGCAATCTGGGCTAGCAGCGGAACGTTAGTGGGGGTGCTAGTAATTAGACTAATGCTTGATCAAGGAACATGGGATATGTGTCAAAATTTCAAGGCCAAGAGGAAACATCTTTCTTTATGTGTATTAAACCTAAAAGAAAAATAAGAATGTGTTTAAATCCATGAAATGTACTGTAGACAAAAGAGACATACAGGGAGATTCACTAAAAGTTCTTATTGTTAAAAACGGTGCTAATTTTGCCCCAACCAATCAGATCATATTTAACATTTGAAAGCTAATATCTGATTGGTTGGGGCGAAATTAGCACCATTTTTAACTATAAGAACTTTTATTAAATAACCCTGATAATGTGAGACTTTTCTGAACACAGAGTAAGTAGGATTTTAGATAAATTTAAGGGACAGATGTCAGTCAGCTGCCATACTTTCTAGATCACTCTAGATACCCTGCTTAAACTCTGAATTGCATCCACAGATATAGAAAAGGTGTCAAACACCAGAAGAGACAGGATCTGGCAATTAAAAAGTTTCCTGTTCCACGCTCTAACACGGCAGCATGGAATTTAAACTTTCTGCCAAACTTCCGCTATTAAGGGAAAGTTGAAGTGTGCACTTTAGTTAAATGACTAGTTCCAATTCCTGAGATGATAACTGATGTCTGGAATAAGCGAAATGTTCATTACAATTTCTGCTGTGAAAGACAGTTTCCACAGAGCAGAAGATGGATCTCTCTTCATCAGAGAAGGTCATAGTGGCCCAGCTGGGTAATTCCGTTAGGTCTAATAACAAAACCTTAATTCATTTTAGCTGCTCATTTTTTTTTTTCTTTTTGGCTATTAGGTCTTAAATGAGATTCCACCTAAAATACTCTGTTTCCTATACACCGGAGGCAACAATGATGATTTAATTTAACCGTGTCGATCATAATACTCCCACAACAGTGCTCGTTTGTTAAAGATGTAACCTATGGCATATATGGATTCTCTGTCTTCCTACACAACATACTCTTCATCATAATGCCCTTGGCCTTCCTATTGGAGAATTATATGCATGCAGTGCTTGACTTCTTTCTGGCTCCTCCCACAGTCATTGTCACTGACGATTCTCCCAGTTCATAACATTTTAGAACATCTTAATGCAGGCGGGAGGAGAGGGAGCTTGGAAACCGACGGTTACTGTCTTAAAGCAGTCAGTTACTGTACGAAAATAATTCTTCTTTAAATCCTTCAGTTTGCCTTATTTTATGTATAGTACTTTTTTAGTTTGTGCCTTTTTTGTAAACTATACGCACTAAATAAATATTTGCAATTTCTTTAAATGTGGAACCCCATTTTTATAAGATCCTCTCTTCTTTCAGAAAAGCTAAACCTTACTTTAATGACCTCATATATTTATTGTTTGGAAGATTAGGTTATAGGTCAACTGATATTGCTTTAAGATTAAGTAGGAAAAGACAGATCAAACATTTGAAAGGCCATATGAGCCCCTCTGGCTTGGTATATGCAAGACAATTTTCTCCGCATCGATATTCTTGTTGAATTGGCCAAGACACAGGATGTGATTTCTGAAATAACCAAACATTCCTAACTGAAACTTCACAAAATTTGGTTGGCTCCTATAATATGACGTGTCAGTAATATTAAACATTACCGGTCGAACAACCTCAGCCACAGCTGTTTGTTTCAAAAATATGTCCAGTCTGCCCTGTGATTAACAGCAGTATAGAGATCTGTATCAATATTAACCCTGCAGCTGCCTGTGGTGATTGCAGAGACTGGGTTTATATAAAGCACTTAAAGTGCATGTCCACCAAAAAAATGTTGTAGAAAAGCCTCCACATACCTAAACTGCAGTATTTAAACCCCTGAAAACATCCCCAGTATCCTGCTTATCATCCCATTACAAACAAGGCCTACCTCTTCCTGAGCTGTCAATCATGGACACACGTAGGCACTGGCCCTGCACATCATCCTTGGGGGGAGGGAACAAACCCATGTGCTAACCCGGACTCAGGAAAACAAGAAGTAAATCACTGCTGCCACAATTCTCCCTCCATGCTGTGTTTGCTGGTTGCTGTGCTGTCTGCCAAACCATGTAATTAGCCTTAATGAATATACTTTATAACAAAAGTAAATATAAACCTCCCTTGAATATCCTGCGCTTGCCCCTGATGTAGGAAGATCCCATATATCTAAAACTATGATTGGTTACCCCATTGAATATTAGTTTTAGTTTGTAGCGTGTCTTTAAAGGAAATTATACCTCTCACTTCAATGGTATTAATGGGTAAAAGAAGAGTACTGATCAGCTCTCACAATTACATAAAAGTTTCCTTGCTGAGTTGTTTCTTTTTCTGCTTGTTTCTGCAGTCTGTGATGTAGCCAATGAGAAGACACTAACAGCAAAGAAACAAGTCTTTCTATTGGCCAGATTACGGACTATCACTGACAGTAGAAGAGGAGACCGCAGCGTTGAGGGAAACTTCATGTAAGTATAACAACTGATGAGTAAATTAGGCAAGGGAGAGAACACAGCAGTTTAAGTCCTGATCCTGGGTAATGTTCAGGCGTGGAACTATGGAGAGGTGGGTATAATTGTCCATTAAGTTTTAAACTTCAAACTACTGTACAAGTGATGAATACTACGGGGACCAGATATGATGGCAAACATAACTTCATGTGTACTCCTACATGGTTTTCCTGTTCCCTCACTCCTTTACAACAAGAAGTACTTTTTTAAGGAGAACTAAGCACTTCAATACCCAAACTTTGAAAGCTGCAAAGAATTTTTTAAAAAGTGTCTTCAAAAATGCTAAATGAATTGGGATAAAGCTACATTATGTTATAGCAGAGTAATGAATCAAGAAAGAGATCAAGGCAATATTCAAATCTATAGGGTGCACCATTTCGTTAATATAATTCAGGTTACCAAATTCACAAGCTTATTTAATAAAAAGTGCAAAAAATGTGCTCATGCTGTTAATTTGCAGCAATCAGATGCAATGGCGTAACTTCCAGGGAGTAGGGGGAGCAACCACAGGGGGGCCCGAGAGCCACATCATCATATTTTTCCTATGACAGATATAGCCTCCTCCCAGAAAACCACTGTGGATGGAGCACGGATAGGAGCCCCATAATTGTTTTGACGGGGGGGGGCAGTGGTTTCTAGTTATGCCATTGATCAGATGTTGCTTGGCAGACTGGCCCAGGTGGTTACAGGGAAATCCCCTGGTGGGCCCACAGCCCATTAACCCAAGAAAACAAAGATAACTGCTAAAATTTAAATACAGAGCCAAAAGGGACAGTAATAAAAGCATTTTACGAAACAATAGGAGTCAGTAGGAGTGAAGGCACGGCTGTTTCGGGCGATAATCGTGCCGTGTATGGGCACTTTATCAGCCGAAATGGCCTTTTGGTTGAAGATCCGCCCCGCTGGTCAGGCAACAATCCCTTGACTGAATGGCTGTTTCGCCCGACAAAGTGCCCATACAAGGTACGATTTTCAGCCGCGCATACACATTGTGCGACGTGGGTCTTCCCCTTCCCCGATTGTACAGGGGTGTGAAGCTTAACACAGATATGTAAATGAGTGATAATAGAGATATGAAATGTTAGGTGGGCCCTTAAACTCGTCCTGGTGGGCCCCTGGCCTCAGATTTTCTGGTGGGCCCCAACAGTCCAGTCTGACGCTGCTGGTCTCCAACAGTTAAAAAACATTTGAATGCATCTGAATGGTTGCAGCAGATTAAGCACATTGTTGCACCTTTTCATTAAATAAGCCCAATAGTTTTGTCAAATGACTGCAACAAGCAGATGACCTATAATTCAAAACAATGTGCAGGACACAGAGTTCTAAAATCTATTGCAAGCTGTCCATGCTATATGATGGAGAGGAGATTTATGATTATATTGTGGTCAAATGCATCAGAGACCTTTGCAGGATCAATAAACATTGCAGCCCTTTCTTATTTTCAAGAGATCTCCCAGAGTAACCTTAATTTCTAGAACATTAAAAGTTTTAGAAGGATTTATGACTTCAAGGTTTTGGAACTCGTGCCAGCAATAATTGAGACAGAGATTTAAAATAATACATTGGTTTGTCAGAGGCCAAAATTACAAGAAAAGAAAGAAAGAAAAATAAGGTTTCGGAACGCAAATTGTTCTAAGGAGAGAAAATTTTCAATATCTGTTAGTGACTGTGTTACAGATTAGTTTCCCTTGCTTATTCCACACTATCTTTATTAATGTGACATCGAGAAGATAGACGAGTTCTTAGAAATAATGTAAGAAAAAGTCAAGATGATGCAACAAAGAAAAATAACCTTATTTGTAAGATTGTTTGCTTCTGTGAGTACTATATTTTTGCCAATTTAAATGTCTAGACTCACCTCTATCTGGAGACAGCTTCAGGTGATGGTATAAGGAAAGATGAATAGGTAATTTCTAAACTGTGAGAAGAGAAATTTAGTCTCCTGCATAGACCGTTCAGTGTACAGCCAAATGACTACACAGGGCTCATCGTTACACAAATGACAAAGAAATGTAGAGTAGTTTATTAGTGTAGGCTTGGAAAATTACTCAGAAACCGCAGGGAAAGACTGAAAATAAAAGTAGGAAATAAGAACACATGAAAATTAACAGAAAAAAAAAACAAGCCTATAAACAGGTGTTACATAGTAACAGTGGTTGAATAAAGACACACGTCCATCGAGTTCAAATTTTATAGGGTATCTCTACTCGTAAAATAGACTTTTGGTTTTTTTTTCAGATTAAACCCAAAAGTGAGGTAAGAAGGAGCTATTTCTTACCTCACATTATTCAATGAGCAGGCAGGGAAGTTCGAGTACTTCTGATAGGACCTGATGGGGCTTGCACTGTGTGCGCATGAAAATTCCCTTTATTACAAAGTATAGGGAGACTGAGTCGGGACTGTGTAGGTGTCAATCTGTATCATATTACGGACAGAATTTTATGGAATCTGTATGTTTTCTGCTGCAGATTGCATAAAGGTCAAGTCCAGCCCTCAAAGGAAAACTTTTGTACAAGTAAATCCCCACCAAACCCCTAAATTGTAATAGTTTGAAATTTGAAATATATAAGTGTTACCTGAAATCCTGCACAATGTCCTGTTTCTTTATACCATAGGTTTGGGCCTAGGAACTCCTTGTTGGCAATGTGCCACAAAAGTTGAAGGTGCAGCTCCCATTCGGACTCCCAGCTATAGCACAAGCATTGAAATGGAAGCGCACACTTGTCCTCAGAACAAACTGTTTATTTTTTCACACAAACAAACGACGTTTCAGAGAGCAATATGTCTCCTTCATCAGGAACAGACATAGTGCTCTCCGAAACGTTGTATGTTGGTGTGAAAAAATAAACAGTTTGTTCTGAGGACAAGTGTGCGCTTCCATTTCAATGCTTGTACAATGTACTGTTTCCCCTGTTTCTGCTTCCTTGTTCTTCCAGTTATGGATTTTACAGATGATATCATAGTCAATGACATAATGCTAATCCCTTCTTCTGAGCATGCTGAGGCTCAGTACCAGATTTCTCAGTTTCCATGAGGCATCAAGAAGCATAGCAGCCACATAGTAATTATTCCAGAGGTCAATTCTTTCTAAAATATTTTATTATGAGGGTGGAGTTGTCCTTTAAGTGTGTAACCAGTATCACCAGTACCATTCCAATGAGCAGCAAGGGGCATAGCAGGGGACATTTTAAAACCCTTTTTCAGGTAAGTACTTTTTTTAGAGCCTAAACCATGTGATAAGGCATACAGAAGAGGAATGCATAGGTTTACACTTTATAGGCCCTTTAAGATAAACGCCTCAAAGCAATGAAGATAGAAACTTTTGTAATCCAAGCCTTTTCTTAATGGGATGATACGGATTATCAGTTCATGCAAATGCAAATTTCTAAAGTTGAACCAATTGTTTTTCATGGATTTTTATTGAACATGTGTGGGTGCCAACTAAAAACTCTTGAGGGCCACACTGCCCCAGAATTAGCCACCTTGTAACATCAAGGAATATGTTAGAGAACAGACAATCAAGCTGAATATTATATATCAAATACTGCAGTTCCTGGACTCATTAGTCACAGTCTAAATGCATGGATCCCAGACTTTAACCTTAGCACCTGGTTGCTTCTTACATCAGCAGAACTGTTACAGCCAGAAATGTAATGATTGGAATAAAGATTACAATTTTGATGAGCATAAAAAACTCCAAAATAACTTGTTTAATGTGAAGGATCAGGTATTTATTTCTTGGTTGTTTCTCAGTTTGTACCTACAAGCAACCTTGGTAGTATCATACATGATGGTCTTACAGAAAGAGAGGACGTCTGTTTAATTAACTCGGGGAAGGTAGAGAAGACAATTTGGAATCCAAATAATTCAAAAGCAAGAAAAGATTTATGCTAAATAAATAAAAAGCCGTCATATTACAAAAGGGTATCTATACTTTAAAGGGCAATTATAGTGAGAAAACCTTTAGTTTCTTTAAATTCTTCATAGTCCCCGAGATATATTTGAATATACCGTTATTTGTATGAGCAACAGTCAAATGCTGTAGTGCTAAACACAATCAATAAACCATTAACCCAGCAATGAGCACAACACACTATAAAACAGCCCCTCCCCCCAAAAAAAATCTTATATACATACAAAACCAGTGACTCAAATGGAACACTAATACAGTATATATAATACAGTAATACAGACTATATACCAAACAAGACATACAGTGCAATCTATGAAATATATAGACTAAAGCAAATGAAATGTATCAGGAAAACCAGCAGTGTCACTGTGTTTGTAAAAGGTCTCACTACAGCTGCTGTTACACTGACTCTTGTCTTCAGTGATTATGATCTCAGCTAAGCAGGGGAGAGATATGAACTTTAGGTATATCTTAGCAAAGTATATATTAGCAAAGTTAGAGAACAGGCAGAGGCAGAGTTCAGTAACTTACTTGTAAAGAATCTCAGCACCACTTGTCCTCCTCTCTCCCCCTCTGCCCTTCCCTTCAGCATATTGCTACTTTATCCCACACTTTGATTGCTTGCAGTCTAGCTCTGGAAGAGAGGGGTCAACAGGATGTCAGCGCTTCATTTAAAGTCCTTTCAACTGACCATGCTCGGACTCTGTATACAGCCCTTCACTGCTTGAGGGGGAGTAGACAGAGAGGGGAGGGGGACTACACAGCTTGTTACAAACTTCTGCCAGTGTGAAGAAACGAAGCCACACAGCAACATGAAAGTAAGGCAGCTTATACTAAGTGATCTATACATTGTATAGAGACAATGTTTTTTTTTCACTATAGTTGCCCTTTAAAATAATTTAATTTTCTAAAATGATACAGCAAGATCCCACTATTTCAAAACTTTTTTCAGATATGAAATCTTAGCTGTAGATCCTGAGAAATCATTATTTTAATCAGAGCATTTATAGGGAAAGACCTGTCACTGCAGGAGCAGAAATTGTAATATGTTCCCTATATCTGACCTCTTACTAGGATTTTTGGCTGCCTGCCAGCACACTTTCTGAAACAGCAGAGAAAACAAGGCAGGGGGAGGGAAGGGGAGACGTGTGAGCAGAGCAGTGTCCATAGTGAGGCTGTGCAGAACTTAAAAGTGTCGCAGACACTTCAAGAAGGCAGTTTTTTCATCCAATGCCGATTGCAAAACAATTGGGCCAGACAGTTGTCAGAACTTTGCGTGAACATTGGTTGGTAAGTTGCGAGTGTATTACAGCAAAGCTATTATACAAACGCAGTGATTACTTGAACAGATGTAACCCCCCCACACATGAATAGTGCATGTTTATAGGCTACACAGCAAGCACAGCAGCTTATAATGGACACAGAAAAGGCAGCTCAAGCTCCTGTTTTAGTGGGTGCTAAATGTACAGTAGAGGAGGATGTTTCCGAGCTTTGAGGCAGTTACCGAAATAATATGGTAGGGATCTACTGTACATAGTTCTCATTTAAAAACAAAGCTAAATTAGACTTCCCCAATTTGCCCAGCTGCACCAGGGCAGCTAAGATTAAAGCCGGCACAAATTTCTAAAATACATTTTTCTGGGAAATCAACACATGCCATACAGCAAAATGTGACCTTTTTTTCTTAATATTAGCAAAGGGGACTCATTATGTACAGATGCAAATATAAACTGCGTACTCACAGATGGTTTGTTCATTTAAAATGAACAATTGTAAATGTCTTTGTGCTTTAGAAACAACACTTAAACGTCTAATTTGATTTATGAGAGAATCCCACTGGACATCTGCAAAAATAAAGAACATACACTATAATTATGCACATGAATATTAACCGTTATAATGCCAAGAAAATGCTTTCAGTTCTTCCAGGGAATTGATGCACATTTGGCGTCCAAGAAAACAAATTCTGCATTCTCAATAAAAAGCCATTAAAATAGGACTTGCTTGCATTAGAGACTTCTGTAAAGACTAAAATAAAAAATGTTTTTGGATAAACAGCAATTATTTGATTAAGACTTAGCTTGGCTGGAAATGCTTTATATACTGACCCTTGCTCGTAGGTGACTAGTAACTACCCTAGAACGGGTCCAAAGTGACTACCCAAGAACGAGTCCAAAGTGACTACCCAAGAACGAGTCCAAAGTGACTACCCAAGAACAATTCCAAAGTGACTACCCAAGAACGAGTCCAAAGTGACTACCCAAGAACGAGTCCAAAGTGACTACCCAAGAACGAGTCCAAAGCGACTACCCAAGAACGAGTCCAAAGCGACTACCCAAGAACGAGTCCAAAGCGACTACCCAAGAACGAGTCCTAAGTGACTACCCAAGAACAATTCCTAAGTGACTACCCAAGAACAATTCCTAAGTGAATACCCCAGAATGTGTCTCAAGTGACTACCCCAGAATGAGTCCTAGGTGACTGCTCAAAATGTTCTGAGAAGTTTGTCTCTCCTGTCAGCTAGAAATGTCAGTTTTCTAGGTATGACTTTGACTGGCCTTAAAGGACAAGGGTTAATTTAGCCTACACCATTAAGTCCAATTATGCTCATTAGCTGGTAACGATAAAAACTAAAAATTACTAAAAATTAAGAGTGTGCTGCAGCTGAGTGATATTTCGTAGTATGGAATTCTTTTCAGCAATAACAGATGGCAGGGTCAGAAGAAAGCACAGAATAAGTAACTATTCTAGGTTTTGAACATCGCAAGGTAGGAAAAATGAAAGGATATCTTTAGCTCCTGTATAAATCAATGTTAATATATAGTCCCCAAACAGGCAGATTTGAACTACTTTCTCACATTGTTCTCTTTGGAGGCTACATGTTATTGTTGATTTATACAAACTAGTAAAGAATTAAAGGACAACAAAACCTACCCTAATCACACACCTCCCTGGTCTTTAGGATAGGCTCTTCAAAATAACACCCTGATGAAGCCCCGCCCAGTTGGGGAGAAACACGCATAGGTGTGGTGTACCTGGCTTGGGACTTGGACTGAACTTTTGTTTGGTATCGTCGTTTGGACCGAGATATCCGGGCCAGTTTAGGATGGGACTAATCTTAGCCTGATGTTACGTCTGGAATCTTTAACGAATAAGCGGATTCGGGAGTATGTAATATCGGTGGAAAACTGGGTATGCCCGGTTAATAGACATATACGCTACACTACATAATTCCACATGTGATTCATACTCACAGACTGTTTGTACGTATGTAGCCCCAACATGGTTTGACTTCGCTCAAGACTGGGGAAACGACGACCCATTCTTTTGCACATTACATTATGGACATATGCAAATAAATTGCCATCATTGTTAGGACTGCTCTACATAGTCCCTGGAAAGTTTTAAGAGGATTCCCTTTGGTACATTTCCTGGTAATCCAGGTGTGCCATTTTGATATCAGCCCATTTCCAGCCCGTTTTATAAAACATTTTCTAGGAAGCTCTGTTTTTGGGGGGTGGTTAGGGGTACAGGTTTTGTATGACTCTTTGCAGCTATCTCGTGTTTAAAAAGTTTTTTTTATATGATTAAAGATGATTTTGTATCTTCTCTATGTATACCGCTATATTTGTAAGAAAGTCCCCCATTCATTACTTACCTTCCCTCTCTCCTCCGCCGCAATGTCCGGCCTTCTGCTTGCACAGAACTGAGAGGTAGCCAATCACAGACGCGTCTGCCGGCAGTTCAGAACGCCGGAGGAGAGAGGGAAGGTAAGTAAAGATCGGGGGACTTTCTTATAAATATTTTTTTTCGGTTGGGGCTGGGGGAACTATCCCTAATATGTGTACAAGGGGTTTTACACTAGGGGGAGGGAGAGGAAAACGGGTGGGAGAGGGAGGTGGGAGGGGAGGGAGTAAAGGGCTGCTCTGAGCAAGCCAAAAATCTCTGAGAGGACAGCTCAGAGGCAGAAAAAATTTCACTGGTGGCCAGGCTCCTGGTGGTCATTTTTTTTTAACTTTGGGGAAACATTACAGGAGAACTATTTGGAGCAGGGATGTAAGGTATGGATTTTTATACAGTACAAAGTGGGGCCAGTAGTGGGTTACATTTTAGTTTTGGGGGTGGACATGTCCTATAAGGACATCTAAAGCCTCAGAACAACACTCTTTCAGAGCACCTAAATATAAAAGCAGTGTCTCACCTCACCTTGATATAGTTGTTGGAAAATATACCTTTCTAACATGGGGTTTGTGTTTTATTTCCTAACATCCCAGTTTCACACAGTGTGGTCACTGACCATTGTGTTCTTTACACATGCTCAGTCCTAATAAACTGCAGGAACTTGTTACAGTTGGTCACCCACTAGTAGCCTTTAGCCACTCCGTTAAAGGGTATCTATACACTAAAAAAAAATTTTAATTTTCAAAAATTATACCTTTAGATTCAGCAATTTCCCACAACTTGAAAACTTTTTTCGGATTTTAAATCTGATTCTGAGAAATCATAATTTTAATCAAAGCATTTACAGGGAAAGACCTGTCACTCCACGAGCAGAGATTGTAATATGTTACCTATTAATGATCTCTTACTAGGATCTTTAGCTGTCTGACAGCACACTTTCTGCAACAATTATGAGAATCAGCAAAGAAGGCAGGAGGGGGGGAGATGTGTAAGCAGAACAGGGTCTATGGTGAGATTGTGCAGCAGAACTTATAAGTGTCACAGACACTACAAGAAGGCAGTGAGTAAGAGAGGGTGGGGGCAATTAGGAGCACTCACTAAACATTAATAATTTAATGACAAAGCAAGCACAGATAAATATGTGAGTACCACCATTTTACTTCTCTCAAATTATAGTTTCAGATAATGTAGATAAGTGTTCAGATAAGTTGTTTAAGTGAGTATATTTACCCTTTAACAGGACAAATTAGGCAAGGGAGGTCAGGGGTGTGACATACACACAGTTATTTCATCCAGCTCTTCAGGCAGTTACTTTAATGCTATTTACTGTAGTGGGATTTTTATTGGAGTTTTAAGACGGGATATTTTCATATTCTGGTGTGTAAAAATTTAGGATTAGTTCTACTTTAAGTGTTAACAGTGTAACCGTATTGAAATAAAAAACTAAAAAAACAAAAGTGGTATAAAAGTGATAACTTTATTGGCTAACTAAGAATCTTAGCAAGCTTTCAGAACATTCTAGCTCCTTTTTCAAGCCGATTACCTTTAAGCCATCACTTTAGGTACTTTAAATAAAGGGGGTGGTTGATATATGTTGTGTTGCCCTTATGCAGTATGCCTGATTGTAACATGAATGAACACAATATTAGAGGTCCAGTGTGTAATTTCAGCAGGAGTAACTCAGCGTGGAGTACAACTATGCTGGCCATAAACTACACTTGTTTTTTGATAGATTAGACATTATTTTTTGACAAAATTGTCTAAATGGATTGAAAAAGAATGGAAGAGTCTTAATGACAATGAATATGCCACAGAAGGGGTAGAGTACAATGCTGACCATACACTATTAAGATGTTAAATATGGTAAGACGTTTGTTCTGACACATATCTAATGATTCCTTTCCAGTAGTTCTTACCTGTCACATTCCCACAACTTTCCATGGACGGATTACACTTATAATTCCAGTCCGGGGAATGGTGTGGGAATGTCGCAGGTAAGTTACTAGTGTACAGGCACATTATTGCCCATAAAGTATTTATTGGGTTCTGAACACAGAAACCAATGTAAGATATGAACACATTTTTAAGCTTTGAAAGTTAACCACATAAACGTTCATACATTTTTGAGACTTTCTTCAAACTTACAATATTTAAAAGAAAAATCTTCTTTCCCCTCCTACACAGTGTAAGAGGTTTCAGCCAATCTTAAGGTTTGCAGAACATTTTTAGAAACAGTTGTACTTGGTCATAACCCACCAGTCATTTGCATCAGGTACATAAGTTCACACACAGGGCTCTGATTTTTCTGCTGTTAGACATTAGTGGGTGTTGAGATAAATTGTTAATTTATTTGAAAGTAAACGAGAAATGTGTATTTACAAAACTACAGAACAGCAACTTTATATATATATATATATATGTGTGTGAATTGTTTGGCAAAAAGAAACGAGATAAAGAAATCCTATGAAATCCTGGTTCTATAAGTGTCACGTCCCCAAACTAATCCTTTATTGAACATTTGTTGATTTTATTACAGCACTCGGTTGTTGTGGATAAGTGTCTATGAGTTTGGTATTTATGGACTAAACAAGTTTTGCCTACTACAGAAATAAAGACCCTGTAGGTAGTAATTTAAAAAATGTCAGTGTTTGTATTACTGAATTGGTATCCTTGGTTTAGTTGCACAACAACAAACATTATTATTGCTTACCTGGATAAATGAGCCTGCAAATGTTTGTGAGTGTGTTTGTGTGTGTGTGGGAGAGATGTGCTTAAGAAGGGCTGCAGTACACATGCCAAACTTCTCCCGGAGGCCAGGTAGGAGGCAGAGTCCTATATGGACTCTGCTATCCTCCTGGTGGGCAGTTTTTGGGACTTTGGGGGGGGGGGACTACAGGAGAACCTTATGGAGCTGGGATGTGAGGTAAGGATTAAACTACACTACATGATGGGGCCAGTAGTGGGGGGGATTATAGTTTTGGGGGTGGACATGCCCTTTAACTAAACTGCCTCCCACCCCAGTTGCACTACCCTACATGTATTGTCTTTACACTCTCACAGGACTTTACTCACACTAAAAATTGCAATAACCAAAGACATGGCAGTTGATTGCTGTTTTCAACTACTTTATTTAGCTGTAAGGGTTTAATGTGGAAAGTCATGTCATTTATGTGTTCAAAAAAACCAAGTAAAAAAGATTGAGCATTACTCGACTAATGCCCAAGCATCTGCCACTACCCCCAACAGCCGATTCATTACAAACCTGAAAATAACGAAAGGCAGAGGGCCCATTAATCAAACAATAGCAGTTGAGGTGGGGTTTGCTCTCCTAATTCTCCTAATAAGTCGATTACCCTCTCTTCTGGATCAACTGACAAAAAGGAGGGTAAAAAGATAGGACTTAATGGACGTATGTCTTTATTCAACTTCAAATACTATGTTACTTCTGTATGTAACTGTTATACAGACATTATGGGTAGGGTATAAAGGTTGGACTAGATAGACATACATCTTTATTTAACCTCCAATACTATGTTACTATGTAACTGTTAGACAGACATTATGGTTAATGTATAAAGGTTGGACTTTATGGATGTATGTCTTTATTCAACCTCAAATACTATCAGGGAGATTCAATGAAAGTTCTTATTGTTTAAAATGGTGCTAATTTTGCCCCAACCAATCAGATTTTATTTAACATTTGAAAGCTTACATCTGATTGGTTGGGGCAAAATTAGCACCATTTTAAATGATAAGAACTTTTATTGAATAACCCTGTATGTTACCCAAACTTCCTCTCTAGGTTCAATATGGGATGAAAGCTCCAATGATCTCTGTGCATCTATGCAAAGCTGTTACTATGCTACCCCTCTGTCTAACTGTTTATGATCTCAGCCTAGATCTAACATTGCTTCTGTTTTTGTTTAGATTTCATTTAAGCACACATGATATTTCGATAATTCACACAATATTTATGTGGCAGCTAAAGGCAGCCTGGAGACACGCAGTAGCAGTATACTTTAATATAAATGTTTAATTTCCATAGCTATGTGAATGAACACCAGAGCACTGCAAATAGTATACACATAAATAAAAGAATGCTAACCTAACTGCCCCTTGCAGAATGTTTGTATGGTTCATTCTAGCCAGAGAGTACATGAAATGACAGACTGCAGAAAAAGTAGAAAAGGAGTTAAAACAGGAAAAAAAGTAAAAAAAATAAACCGACATCCAATTTAAAAAAAAAGACTGTAAAGGAAAACTAAAAAATCCTAATGTGAAAGCTTTTCTTGATATTTTTCTAGTAAATTGTATATTTGTATGTAACTAAGAAGGCTTCCATGTTGTTGCCAGTACAACTCACATTCCATGTAGCCTTCAAAGAGCCTTGTAAGCCTTGTAATGCTTCTGTAAAGTTTCTAAATAGACCTGTGGTAGCTCTGATAGGTCAAATACAGCCCATGAGGTTACAGGTTCAAGTCCCAAGCTTACTTATAAAACAATACAAAAAATTTAACTGGCTTTTTGTTTGCTTGTTTTCATTATGTTCCTAGCAAAAGATAAATACTGACATTATATACATTAGCTCTGTTGGGTAAGAGGTATAACACTTTGCTTTTAGCAAAACAGAGAGAGGGCGGATCTCTGAGCTGTGACATGATTAGCTATCAGCTTCTAGGAAGCATGTAGCTTCCTGTGAAGTATACAGAGAACACTTAGCTGGAAGTCACCCAGCTAAGGTGGAATATGCCCTGTGTCCTTTGCAAGGCCAAAATTTCTCCACTGTAACTGTAAGTAGAAGGTGCACATCCATTCAGGCAGTTTGGGGAAAGAGACACGCGGTATCTGGAAAAGGTTTGTTTATGTTTTGAGAAGAAGATTCGGTAGTGTCTGAATGAAGTTTGTTCATGTTTGGAGAAAGAGACTTGTGGTGTCTGAATACAGAGACGCTGCATGATGTTGATTTCCTGGAGGATGTGCACCCTCTGCTTGTAGTAACAGTATATATATATTTTAATGGCCTGCAATACAGAAAGAATTGCTATGGCAGGTGTTCTATGCCCTGGAGAAAAGGTATGCTAGAGAACCAGTCTTGCCAATAAAGAAAATGCAATCAGCTATGCCCTCGTACTGCACTGTCCATTTATCCCATTCATTGCTGCAGCTTCCCCCCATATAGCCAGTTGGGAGCGATGCACACTTCACAGCGAGATATAAATATCCTAGAAGTAACATTACACAATGAAGTGAGCAAGCATGCAGAGGTATAATTAAATCTGCATTGAGATTATTAGAAAATGTAATTGTGCTGTGACAGGTTTAATAGGAGAAGGATTGTCTAACTGAGAAACATAAAGCTAAATGATACCGATGCTTTAATTCCTATGAGCCTATCAGATGTTTTAAATGAACACAGCTACATTCTGATTGGCTGGTGTAGGACACTGTAAATCTGCACCTAAATGAATGAGTCAAGAGACAGTGTTTTTCAGTCATGGCTTATAACATCAAACATCTCATATTAACAGCAATCAAAGACAATGCAATAAAAAACTGATGAATTTTAAACAGCACAATAAACAGATTAAAATAACTGTTCATTTCTTTGGTCCCTCTACCAGGCTTGGGATACAGCCAACAGGAAAACGTGCTTCTAGAGTGTTCATCTTCTTGTTGGCCTTGTTGCCAATGGATAGAGGGAGGCTGAGAGGATTGGAGCAGCAAAGAAATGTTAAAGGGCATGTCCACCCTTTTTTTTTAATTTCTGGGGTACTGTAGGGCTTCCTCCCCCAGCCCCAACTGCTATATTAATATTAGCAGAAACTCCCCCGATCATTACTTACCTTACATCTTTCCTCCGGCATACTGTCCCGGCCCTCTGCTTGCATGAAACTGCAAGCAGGTAGCCGGACTAGCGGCCGCGTCTGTGATTGGCTGAGAGGCAGCCAATCACAGACACGGCTGCCGGCAGTTCAGAACGCCGGGGGAGAGATGTAAGGTAAGTAATGATCGGGGGAGTTTCTGCTAATATTAATATAGCGGTTGGGGCTGGGGGAGGAAGCCCTACAGTACCCAAAGGGTTTTTACACTAGGAGGAGGGAAAGGAAAACGGGAGGGAGAGGGAGGAAGGGCTGCTCTGAGCAAGCCAAAAACCTCTGAGAGGACGCCTCAGAGGCGGAAACAATTTTCCTCCCTGCAGTGCTCCTGGTGGCCAGTTTTTAGGACTTTGTAGGGACTTTACAGGAGAACCATTTGGAGCTGGGATGTAAGGTAAGGATTTTATTACACTACATAATGGGGTCAGTAGTGGGTTAAATTCTAGTTTTGGGGTGGACATGCCCTAGGGCAAGTCCATCCCTAATACTATAATTTTATGTTATTGGCCATTATTCTAGCTTTAAAACAAGCCACCCCCCATTAAAATCCGTTCAGCCAATTTGAAGATACATAGGTTTTCCCAACATGCTTTTTGCAGACCAGGAGTATCTCATCTGTAATCCAAGCTCTCTGACGTCAACTCAAGCCGTGCCTTTTCCGTGCCTTCAGCCTCCCTTTGCGCCCCCCCACCATCCAGACTCATCCTCAGTCCCCCTGCATCCTAGGGTGTGACAGAGGCCCCCTGCCCAGACCCAAACGCTGGATTATTTTTTTAAAAAAATCATTGAACCTTACTTACAGCCCTTTGTTCCCGCGGCGCTTTTTCATGATGTCAGCTGAGTCTGTGATTGGCACAGGCGCGGCTGGGGGGGAGGCTGAAGGCATGGATTGGATTACAGTGAGCTGCTCCTGGTCTGCAAGGCATGTTGGAAAAACGTATGTATCTTCAAATTGGCTTTACGGATTTTAATGGGGAATGGCTTGTTTTAAAGCTAGAATCATGGCCAATAACATATACAATTATATTTTTGGGGGTGGACATGCCCTTTAAGGAACCCTACACAAAATTTATTTCAGGTGAAAACACTTTATCACCCGAGGAAGGGGCAAGAGCTCTGAAACGTTGTGATTTTGATGTGTGTGGTTCACAATTAAATTGAATTTCTTGGTGTGCGACTCCTATATCCATCTGATGGATATATTGCTTGGCCCCTGAAGGCCAAGCAATAAGCTCCCACCCGGGTTTTATGTGCGTTTTGTGTTTGTAAAACACTGTAACCCTCTATCAAGGACACAGTTTGTAAACAATCTGCGCTCTCCTCTAACTATTAGACATGGTAAACCAATTACGACTTCCATACAAAAGCAGAATTTCATAGTTTAAAAAATTAGCGAATCCTTTTCCCCCCCTTGTTTGCAGAGCTGTCAATGGAGAGAAAACACAATAGCATACGGGTGTCAAAAAAGGGGGAAGAAGAAGTACAAACTACAGCTCATCCTCCTGGATTATCCATCAAGACAAGGCCCATTGAATAGGAATTGTGTGATAACAATGCAGAGTAGGTGAAGCTAAGCATTAGCAGGGAGGGAAGCACCGGATAAATTAACATTCCTTATCTTTTCAATGTTCGTTACAATTTGACAGACTTAAGGCCTCATCTGCATCCAGCTGTCTAAAGTCGTCACAATAGGAAGCTGTCTAATAGGAGCCCCTGGTGTAATTACAACTGTTCACAAAGCGGCACAGATAGAATGTGACCTAGTTTGTGATATTTACGGCAGCGTCTTTGAGATTCCCAATATTGTGGTAGCTACAAAAGTTAGAGAAAGAAATAGATGATTATGTTATTGTCCCGTTGGTTTCTATAACTTATACATTCATTCTTTTAATTCCCTAAGCGTATTTTGCCATGTCCTCAATTCAGCGATTGTTGTCTTTTTTTAATATCTTAATCCGCTCGGTTATATAGCAATACTCGGTGCAAAAGAAAGAGAATTTTTCATTGATGTTACAGTAGGCCCTATATCGCTGATTTTATACGTGCTCAAGTTAAAGGGCAACTGTGGTCTCCGAACAAGTATGGGTAAATAAAAGCCTTTAGTCTTTCCTTGATGGAGACCAGAGCTAGCCTTTAAATAGGTATGATGCTCAACCATATATTTCGGCTGGGGGCTGGTCACGACATTAAGATACATGTTAACCAATTTTCCAACAAGACATGACAAACAGAGGCAAATGTGCATATCTTAATACTAATATTTGGACAATTACGCTAAAATATCAGTAACTTTAACTTTGTGTTTGGCGATATGCATGCCAATGTAGCAAACCCCTCTGCCTGCATTGCAATCTTGTCTGATATCGGAACACACGCAATCACCATTTTTGGTGCCGATCCCATGTGTTTCAATATACGCCCACTGTTGGGACAAATGTATTGGGTAAATTTGGTTGGTGGATCCCGTACACAGAGCGATACCATAAATCCGGCCAACCAACTCCAATTTGGTAGATCTTCCAGTCACATTGGTCTGAAGTTAGTCCGTGTGTGCCAGGCCTATAAGAGAGACTGCGTACATGATAGGATTTTAACTAAGAAAATATATTTGTGTTTTTAAAGAAAAAAAATGAGAGCGATTTGTTTTCATTCTCCCTGTTTTTGTGAATTAAGATAGAATTCTATATTAGCTGGCACTGCTTTAGAAGATTCCTTTCTGATATCCAGTGTGTCCTACAATGTCATATTTAGTGAGAATTTCAGATTTTTCCCCTTTTCTTTGAGCTTATTTGGATTACAAGTAATAGCCGCAATTTATTGGCCTGGAAGAAGTTGATTAGATTTACATCCCAGCAGAGTATTTGGAAACCAGGATATTAATACAAGATGGAGCGAAGCAGATATAGACAAAATCAATATTGTAACAACAACGGCATTTAAAGTTGGGAGGAAGATGTAGCAGAATAAATTTACTTTGGTGCTGAAAAGACATCAAAGCTGCACTTCTAGGAGCGCATGTATAGTTTATAAATAAGATCTCTCTTATCTACCTGAGCACGCTAGCTAGTCTGCCTCTGTCAATCCAAGCGCTTCTGTGTAGAGCTAGTGGACCAATTAGTAAGAGACAGGAATCCACACATCCCTTCTTCACAACAGGCTATGAAAATGGAAAGACGGAGTAACCTAAGGACTTTGGCAAAAGCCAGAATAAGACACAAGAGCAGGCGATTCAGGAAGGCTAGAAAATAAAATATATAGAACTATAGATACCTGAGGTGTCCAACTCACACCCTCCAGTTATATTGGTTGCTAAAATGCAACTCTTGGCTCCACAAAGCTTGGCTTACATGCTAATACTATTGATTTGTCTCGAATTCCATCATCTCTTTATATTTATCCTTAAGAAGGAAAACTGCAAGATAAAGTAAACAGGGTGCTTCTTAAAGAGATTCTCAAATATAATCTCAAAATCAGGCGTTTCTTTTAACATTAATGGGATGTTTAATACTAGAAGTTGCTTTAACTCATATCTTATTTTTTAAGAAGTCATAAATAAGTTAAAGGGAAAGCTTAGAGAAAATCATTATTTTTCAAATTCTTCGTTTGTATTATGCATACCTAGTTATTCTACATATTTTGAAAACTAAGCTGAATTTTTATCTCTCACTATTGACATTAGTGAGCTGACATTTCTGGTTCTGTAATGATCCTTCTTCCCAGGATGCACCACTTCCTTGGAATGTTCCTAGCAGTTATTTCTACTGATTGGCTGTTGGATGGGTTAACCAAGACCATAACAGTCTCTTATTAAGGGTCCTGCAAACAGGAAGTCAATATTTCGTAAGTATTTATTTATACACAGACACAATGCTGAATGGGCAGGTTAAGGTCATTAGGATGGAAAAATACTGCTCTTAAAAGCATATGAATTTGCACTGAACTTCCCCTTTAAGTTGGATGTGCAAGAAATTGCATGTAATATAATACATTTATATATTATGCATGCACACATACACAGTATGTAACCCTCATATTTATGTAAATATTTTATTATACCTTTTTATTGGACACTACTGAAGATAAGACACTTTGAAACATTATGAAAGTAGTCAGGGTACAGCTTGTATAACAGTGTAAATTTGCTGTCCTCTGAAAATAACACAACACACAACAATTAATGTATAAACCGCTGGCAATAAAAGTTAGATTAAAAAAAAAAAAAGGAGAAATGTACATTCCCTCGGCTGTCTGCATAGCTGGAAGCTGCGTCTGTGATTGGCTGCTTCTCAACCAATCACAGACATGGCTGCCAGTCTGGCCCTCTGCTGGTTTCGACAAGCATAGAGCCGGAAGCAGAGAGCCCGGCGAACAAGGTAGTGTTAATACATTTCTGCACTTTTTTTTTAACAAATCTAACTTGGCGTTTGGTGGGGAGGGGTGCCCTACAGTATGTTAAAAATTTGTTTTCAGGGTGGAGATACCCTTTAACATTCTTGGGCATGGCGTTCACTAAAGCTTCACAGGCTGCCACTAGAATCCTATTCCCCCCTTTCATGACAACATCATGGAGCTGGCGGATGTTAGAGACCGTGCGCTCCTCCACCCACCTACCATTTGAGGATGTCCCACAGATGCTCAATAGGGTTTAGGTCTGGAGACCTGCTTGGGCAGTCCATCACCTTTACCCTAAAAATGTTTAGCAAGGCAGTGGTCGTCTTGGAGGTGTGTTTGGGGTTGTTAAGATGTTGGAATACTGCTCTGTGTCCCAGTTTCCTAAGTGAGGGGATCATTCTCCGCTTCCATATGTCAGAGTACATGTTGACATTTATGGTTCCCTCTAACATAAACTGTAGCTCCCCAGTGCCAGCAGTACTCATGCAGCCTCAAACCATCACACTCCCACCACCATGCTTGACTGTAGGCAAGACACATACTCACCTGGTTGCCGCCACACAGACTTGACACCATTCTAACAAAATAAGTTTATCTTGGTCTCATCAGACCGCAGGACATGGTTCCACTAATTCATGTCCTTAGTTGGCTTGTTCATCATCTTTAGAAAAGGCTTTCTTCTGGGACAACAGCCATGCTGGCCAATTTGATGCAGTTTGCGGCCTATGGTCTGAGCACTGACATGCTGATCTCAAACCCCTTTAACCTCTGCGGCAACCGTAGCAGCACTCATATGTCTGTACCACTTACCCTTTATTCTGGTACAGCTCTGACCCCTTTTCACAAGCCGAACATTCCAAAAAATGACTATCTGCAAGAAGCATAACCACGTATTGGCAGTGGGACGATCAAATTAGCAGGGATGGGGCAGGTCTGGAGGGAAGTGGAGAGCATCTAGAATGAAACTTTTCAAAGTATAGGACCTAGCATTTTATGTCCTCACCCGGGTTACAGCTTAGGAGGGCACTTTAGTTCCCCTTCTATATCTGTAATAGTCATTCATCCAGGTCATGGTATATCTGTAATAGTCATTCATCCAGGTCATGGTATATCTGTAATATTCATTCATCCAGGTTAAAGGTCCCATACAGTGAGAACAGATAGTAAAGGTCCCATACAGCGTGGACAAATTGTATTATACTGAAAGTGCACTGTATATGTTAATAGAACATATCAGAACATGTTTGTCCATTCTCAATTTTTAATTCTTTAATGCATTTTTTAAAATGATATTTTAATGGCATAAAAGGGTAACTGCGGTCTCTATACAAGTGTCCTCTATTTAAAAGAACTCTCATACCTTTTAAACAAGCCTAGAATGATGTCTTTAGCTCAGTGATGCCAAGCTCGAGGCCCACCTGCAACATTGTAATAATATGCTGCTGCCAATTTGTAATAAAATAAAGGGGAAGCTGATAAACTGTTAAGTTCCTAAGTTTGAGGCATTCTAGATGTGTGAAAAATATTGACAATGAAATGAGGACATCTTTCCATACACCAGGACACTGGGAGGACCAAATACGGCTGACGAGCCCAATGTGTAATAGAACTGTGGAAAACAGAAAATTGTTATCAAATTTACAGTGATTTTCTTTTCCTAACATGGCAGTGGAATGTGAAGGGTTAATCCTACCCTGTGTTCAGTTGACGAGATCAATTTCCCAGTTGTAATAATGGTTGGCTCCACCCCCTTGGCACCAAGTCTTTGAAGACTAGTTTTATTTAGGGTGGGTTTTCTTTTCACTGCCCATGAATTTCCTCATGGTCCTTGCACGGCAGTGGAATGTGAAGGGTTTTATAAAGCAGTGTTTACCAATAAGGGAGGGCGAGATGTATTTTTGTTACTTTCTGTTTATTTGGAAGTTGTAGCCACATTCTGAATTTTACTGCCAAATGCTGATGTTGATAATGAAGTCCACGTTGCCGCTTTAGACATCCCACCCTGGCAAAACTCATTTCAGGGAGGGTACCCACACATTTCAGGGAGGGTACCCACACATTTCAGGGAGGGTACCCATCCCCTAAAGCCCCACCCCAAGATTAACGCATAATCCATGCATACAGACATACACATGTATAAAGTCAGACACTCTTGCATACAAACACATGCATCTCAACAGACACACACTCATGAAAACAGTCACACACACATATATACAAGTCATGTTACTATAATGTGTTTTTGTCACATGACATGTTAACTGCTAAAAGACTCTGACATCATTGTGCTCCCTCACTCTAATGCAATCTGTCTCTGCTCTCATGCAGTTTTGCTTTTTTCTAAATATTTAAGAATTAATGGAATTTTTCAATGGTTGGTTTACAAGGGCCCTGCCTAGTGCATACATCATGGTTAAACTATTTATATAATCCCACTTGTATATTTATTACATTTTCCACTGCTTTACCCAAAACATCACAATGTCCAGTATAGTATTTGTAAATAGTATTTCCAGTCCAACCTATTCATAATTATCCAAATTTCCTTTCCTAAGGCTGGGTACACACCTGACAATATTTTCGGACGACTGACCGATTCACGGCACGTTCGGTCGATCGGGCGAAAATATCGGCTGGTGTGGGGCGGGGAGCCGCGACTGACCTGATCGGACGAACAAACGATCAAGCATGTCGGAAAATTCCGATTGATCGTGCGGTTCCCTATGGGAACACACAATCGATCGTTCGCAAATTCGACTGCGCCCGAATTTGCTGCGGCCGACGGATATTGCTCATAGCAATCGGTCGGGACAAAAAGTCCATCCGTGTGTACCCAGCGTAACAGTTGCATACCTCCCTAACCGTCATAGTTCTCTGGGTCAGACCCAATTTGGAGGGACTGCCCCGGGGGTCTCGGTAATCCTTGCAAAGTCCAAGTCCAACACCAGTAACATTGCAACATTCTTTATTTTTAGAAACTCATATGTTACAATGAAAGAATTAGGATAACCTGGGTGTGTTCAGTTCTACACCCTGAGGCACAGTCTTCTGGAAGGTATCAATGGGGTTAATTAGATCATTGTTATTACTGTTTAAGCTGCCTGAAGTCAAAGACAACTCCAGGGCAAAATACTTAATTCCATTGACCAGAACTAGAATCATCTGATCACAGAACATACAACCTGTTTTCATGACTTTATCACTATTCTTTTGCATGGATTTTTTCTTGTTCCACAGGCTCAAAATTAAAGGGACTTTGCCCAACACCCCTACCACCATCCAAATCCATTTGCCCTATTTAATCTCCCATAATGTTAGATAGTCACTGCATGAACGATTGTGCGGTAATTTGACACCCGCCGTTCCTATAAAAAGCCATCCATTGAGGTGGAAATAGAATTACCAACTTCCTGGGATATGGGAAAAACTCTTGCCATTTAAAAGTTATTCATACTGTATATGCAATTAAAATACAATCAATAATACATCCTGCTAATTACATGAATGAAATGTGTCTAACGATGAGATGATCTCACCATGAACATTATTTTACAAGTGTCTCTTTAAAGGGTATCTCCACTGATGGAAAAACGTTCTTCCCCCCCCATATGAAAGTTCACCTTCCCCCAACCCCCCTCCCCAAAAATCAGCTCTGTTCCTTTGCAGCAGCCTCTGGAAGCTGTGTAGCACCTGGGGGTGTGTCTGCTAATGTGCTGGACAGGCCGTCAGTCAATGTGCATCATCACATGCATATTCATGATTTCTGCCACACCCACTTGACCCCAGTGATGCCTGATGTAAACAAAGCCTTTCCTTCCTGTCTCTATGATCTATTCACAGCTGAAGTTACAAGGTTCAGCCACACAGCTTTATGTAAGGAGACTTTTTTTAACAATTGCAAAAGTAACAGAATTTATAGGAACCAAATGGGGGGGGGGGGGGGGGGGTGTTTGTAAGGCGCAGAAGTGTATTTCAGAGGGGATGCTGGGAGTGTCACTAGCTGTATTGCAGGGGGGCCTGGGAGACAGAAGGTGTATTTCAGAGGGGATGTGGGATTGTCATTAGCTGTATTGCAGGGGGGCTGGAGACAGAAGGTGTATTTCAGAGGGGATGCGGGAGTGTCATAAGTTGTATTGCAGGGGGGCTGGGGGACAGAAGGTGTATTTCAGAGTGGATGCTGGGAGTGTCACTAGCTGTATTGCCGGGGGGCCTGGGAGACAGAAGGTGTATTTCTGAGGGGATGCTGGGAGTGTCACCTAGCTGTATTGCAGGGGGGCCGGGAGACAGAAGGTGTATTTCAGAGGGGATGCTGGGAGTGTCACTAGCTGTATTGCAGGGGGGCCTGGAGCAGGAGGTGTATTTCAGAGGGGATGCTGGGAGTGTCACTAGCTGTATTGCGGGGGCCTGGGAGACGGAAGTGTATTTCAGAGGGGATGCTGGGATTGTCACTAGTGTATTGCAGGGGGGCCTGGGAGACGGAAGGTGTATTTCAGAGGGGATGCTGGGAGTGTCACTAGCTGTTATGCAGGGGGGCCTGGGAGACGGAAGGTGTATTTCAGAGGGGATGCTGGGATTGTCATTAGCTGTATTGCAGGGGGGCTGGGAGACGGAAGGTGTATTTCAGAGGGGATGCTGGGATTGTCAATAGCTGTATTGCAGGGGGGGCTGGGAGACAGAAGGTGTATTTCAGAGGGGATGCTGGGAGTGTCATTAGTTGTATTGCAGGGGGGCCTGGGAGACAGAAGGTGTATTTCAGAGGGGATACTGGGAGTGTCACTAGCTGTATTGCAGGGGGGCCTGGGGGACAGAAGGTGTATTTCAGAGGAGATACTGGGAGTGTCACTAGCTGTATTGCAGGGGGGCCTGGGGACAGAAGGTGTATTTCAGAGGGGATGCTGTGGGAGTGTCACTAGCTGTATTGCAGGGGGGCTGGGAGGACAGGAGGTGTATTTCAGGGGGATACTGGGAGTGTCACTAGCTGTATTGCAGGGGGGCCTGGGAGACAGAAGGTGTATTTCAGAGGGGATGCTGGGATTGTCACTAGCTGTATTGCAGGGAGGCCTGGGAGACAGAAGGTGTATTTCAGAGGGGATGCTGGGATTGTCACTAGCTGTATTGCAGGGGGGCCTGGGAGACAGAAGGTGTATTTCAGAGGGGATGCTGGGAGTGTCATTAGCTGTATTGCAGAGGGATCTGGGAGATGCTATTCCTTGGAGCAAGAAACAAAAAGCCAATATCATCTATCTATCTATCATCTATCTTAATATCATCTATTTATCTATCTGTCTATCATCCATCTATCTATCTATCATCTATCTATCGTCTATCTATCTATCTGTCTATCTATCTATCTATCCATCTATCCATATCTGTCTGTCTGTCTATCTATCTATATCTGTCTGTCTGTCTATCTATCTATCCATATCTGTCTGTCTATCCATATCTGTCTATCTATCTATCCATATCTGTCTGTCTATCTATCTATCTATTCATATCTGTCTGTCTATCTATCTACTATTTATCTATCTATCTCTGTCTATCCATATCTGTCTGTCTATCTATCCATCATCTTTCTGGGGGGAAAACACATGCACGCACGCACGCACACACAAACACTGCTCTCCCTCCCGGAGAAGCTTTTGCCGATATCTCTTGCTGCCATGGGAACATGACGCCTACGTTCCCATTGGCTGTCGGCAGTAGACGCGGGGTCAGCTAGTCCCGACTACGGAAGGGACTTAGTACGCATGTCCAACGGGAGCGTGCGCGTCGCACAAAAGGAGGGGGGGCACGTCAGGCAGAGGAATCTTGCGGTGACAGTATAAAAGGCAGCTGATGGGCACACATAGGAACAGAGTGACCTAAGATTCCAGGTATGACTTAGTTTACCTATAAACTGCAATAATAGCCAATGTCATTTCTTTCAGTGGAGATACCCTTTAAGGAAGAACGACAGAATTTAAAAGGTTTAAATGAGCAATGTTCCATGCAGAAATTAATTTCACAGGCAAGATGGATTTTCTTTTGTTACTGTAATCTGTGGGGCTACAAATGATCATGTATATTTAACAAAGCTGCATTTAAGGTAGTAATTCAGACTGCGCTAGTTACAATCATTTTCCTTTGGACTTGCTGTGGAATTAGCAGATAACAGATATCTGTAAACTAGTCACTGGGTGTAACCATCAGTACTGTGCAAGTACGTATAGAATTCCGATCACCTGGAGCTGCTTTATTTCCGTCATTCCTGGCCACTGAGCAAAGTCTACACACATGCAGATTCTTGTGCCCTGAGGGAGGGGCCGGCTGCTCGAAAACATTCAGTGCACAAAGAATAAATAGCTGACGTGCTCTCTACTGGGCTGAGATTGTAATCTATGGAGCTATCGGGCCCTTCATCACCACTTCTATTCCGTGATTTGTTAGCAAGTTTCTACCAATGAGATATAACCATCATGTCAGATGACTGGTTAATTTCAAATAGCGTGCAGGCACACGGTGTCCATAATTTGTAGCTCACCATAGGTTTGACCTTTCATTTTGTAATTCTAGTTCTATTATCTAGAAAATTCTAGACTTACCAGAGGAGGGAGATATTATCTACCTGTGTTCAGACAACATTATCCCTCAATCTAACTTTTCTGCATATAGACGGTTGGAAACCACTAGATTTGAAGATAAAATTAAGACTTTACGTCCTTATCGTAGAGGACAATAACGACAAAATGAGGCTAAATGCATTGAGTTCATATTGGAGGGCTAATAAGGCCTAAATAGTGAATATTACCCCAGAATTATATTCAGTTAAATGAGAAGGATTCTGCTTGCTCACCTACTGGGATATAATGTGGATTTAGAATCACATAATTATGCCCTACGCTTAGTATTAAGCAATAACTGAAGGCAAACAGCACACCTGCACAGAAATGTTTATTAGATATGCAGTAACTAGATTATAAACATGAAAATGCTTTTAAAAAGTGTTAAATATATTACCAGATCATTGAAAATCTAACTACTTATAATGGCTACACAGTGTCCCCATATTACCGTATATTACCCTAAATAACGCACAATGCAAAAAAGCTGGTGATGGTCACATTCTTTGTGCTATCACACTGGCTTAATTTCCCTTACGTAACTTCCCACCTTTTAGATCAGTCTTTTCCAGTATCTTTCTAGTGACAACTTTTCTTCTACAGAACGTCTTAATAAGTGGGTGCAGCTGAGCTCTGACCTTGGACCCAGGCTGTTTTCCCTATAGACATTTTCTTTGCTCCTTTTGCTTTAGGCTCCATGCCTCTTCTCTTTTTTCTTAGCATCATAACAAGACTGCTGAAACCAATTACCTCCTTTGAAACACTCCCAGAATATGTCCATTCTTATTAAAACATATATGGAGATTCAATAAAAGTTCTTATTGTTTAAAATGGTGCCAACCAATCAGATCTTATTTAACATTTGAAAGCGAACATCGGATTGGTTGGGGCAAAATTAGCACCATTTTTAACAATAAGAACTTTTATTGAATAACCCTGATTCTTAAAAGTGCACCAATACAGGGTCTAGGCAAACCCAGGGTACTTTAAGAGGAGGAAGTATTATGGGGTGTCAGATTAATTCTCCTGTAAATTAAATCATCTCCATGACTAATCTGACTATCTGTAAGGGAAAGCATGCTCAGTAATCACTATGAGGCAGCACTAGGAGAGGGAATTTACCACCATGCAATTCACTCAATCCAACTGTCTCCATACCAGCTACAGCAAAACTACACACATCAGAATTTTATATTAAGGCACTTGACTGACAGCTGAAATAAAAGATGCTTCAGATTCAATATATCTAAAGTAATAGGGGACATTGTATAGTACTTGATGTTGAATAAAGACATGTCTCCATCTAGTCCAACCTACTCAGCAATACCCACATTTCCTGCCTAAAGATCTTTAAAAGATTCTTTAAGATGGCCTCGGGAATGCTCGGAACTAGGGTACACACATTAACAATAAAGGGACGATCCCATCAGTACTGACAGGATTGGCCCTTTATCGGTAATGTGTACCTAGATTTACAATTGATTCAGAAGAAAGCAAAAAAAAAACATAACAAGTATGAAGGGAATTTTTTTTTTTAAAAAACTATCCAATGAACCTGCCATCCCCACATCCAATGAAAGAAAGTTCCATAGAAAAACCCCTTTCTTCCAGTGATGATGAAGAAGATGTCTGAAGAAGAGATATCTGACAATTGGTGAACAATGCCCCAGATAGTTTATTGCATGGCCCACTAATGTATTTATACACAGTGATCATATCAACACACAAGTGCCTTTTCTCTAGTGTGCATAATTATCGCTTATACAATCTGTCATATTCAAGCTCCCCCAGTCCCCTTATAAATGTAGTTGCCCTTCTCTGAACCCTTTCCATTTCCTAGATGTCATTTTCATACACAGGATTCCAAAACTCACTACATATTCCAAATGAGGCCTCTTTAAACAAGACAATATCTTGCTGGCTCTAGCTGTTGCCGCCTGGCACTGCTTGCTTATCCAGCAAACTCCAAGATCCTTTTCCAACAGAGATTCACTTAACACAGTGCCATTTATAGTATAAGCAACACAAGTATTTTTAAGTTCAAAATGCATCACCTTACATTTATCAACATTAACCCTTTCACTGCCAGGAGATTTTCATTTTTTTTTGCGTTAACTGCCAGAAGAATTTTCAGGATTTTGTCCTTAATCGCTTTAGACTAATTTTACAGTAGGAAACCTTGCAGTAAATCAGGAATATTATACATTGTTTTTTTCAGCACAAAGTCTACTTTAATATGGTAACAAAATTTTGTAACTTTTCTGGAAATTTTACTGGAATTATGGGTAAAATATGTAAAAAAAATGAAAAATTTGCAAATTTTCATGGATTTTTCCCATTTTTACTTATAGTTATCTTAAGGTTACACACAAAAATCTTACTGTTTCTAAAAGCTCAGATACTCCCGAGTACAACGATACCAGATATATGTAGGTACCCAACGTTTCCTGTACAGGAGACCCCCCCAAACTAAAACTGCACCTCCTAGAATATTACACCAAATTAAAATGTGTAACCACTACTGACAGTTAACATAGAATATCTACCAAATTATCTAAAATATCCCCCCAAGTGAGATATTTTTAGAAACTACACACTCGCAGGATTTTACGAGTGAGGTTAGTTTCGATCAAAATGCAGATACCCGGACGCAGCTCTTCGTCAAATTGTAAGTTACTTTCTCACATTTTCCTTTTTTTCCTGAACTGTAAAATCAGAGACAAAATCAAATGCGAATTTCAGCTAAAAACTGTGGAGGAAAGTTCAAACGCATCTCAAATATGAAAGCCTAACCCCTCCCGAATAAAACGGTATGCCACATTCATGGGTGTACCCAGAGACATGGCTGCCAACTAACCCAGAGCGTGACCAGTGCCAAATGTCAGTAGCAGCAAAAAAAAATTAGCCAGTTTTGTATTTGAACAGTCTGCAGTTTTTCCACAAAACACCCCCCCAACTCAAAAATACCCCCCACAAACTATATATTCCTGAAATCTACACACCTTCAGCTATGTAACGCTGTAGTTCGTTCATTCATACCATCAATGGTGTGGGCGCAGTTCTTCGTAGAAGTTTGCACTTTTACCAGATTTTAAAAAAAAATGAACATCAAACAACGTTCAAAAAGGTCGAAATCATGCCAAAACCCCATGGAATGTAAAAAAAAGGTACCAAATATCAATCTCCCAAATGTCCTGAATCAAACGGTATGCCATATGTGTGGTTACACACGCGGACGTGGAAGCGAAAAGCCACAAAGTGAGACAATGCACGATGGCTCAGAAACAGCGAAAATATTTAGCCAACTCCGAATTTGGACAGTCTGCAGTTTTTTCCACAAAACACCCCCGTAACTTAGAAATAACCCCCACAAACTATATATTCCTGAAATCTACACACCTTCAGCTATGTAACGCTGTAGTTTGTTCATTCATACCATCAATGGTGTGGGTGGGCGCAGTTCTTTTAGAAGTTCGCACTTTTCTGAAAAAAAAAATGAACAAAAAAACAACTTCAAAAGGTAGAGAAATCATGCCAAAAACCTGATGGAATCTAAAAAAAGTTACAAATATCAATCTCCCAAATGCCTGAATCAAACGGTATGCCATAGTGTGGTTACAACATGCGGACGTGGAAGCGAAAAGCCACAAAGTGAGACAAGCACGATGGCTCAGAAACAGCGAAAATATTTAGCCAACTCCGAATTTGGACAGTCTGCAGTTTTCCACAAAAACACCTGATAACTCAGAAATACCCCCCCACAACACTATATTCCTGAAATCTTAAACACCTTCAGCTATGTAGCATGTAGTTCGTTCATTCATACCATCAATGGGTTGGGCGCAGAGTTCTTCGTAGAATTTCGCCATTTCTACACAATTTTCTGGAAAATAGAGAAAAAATACATTTCAAAGTTACAAAATCACACCAAAAACCCATGTAAGAAAAAAACTTACCAAATATCAATCTCCTAAATGTCCTGAATCAAACAGTGTGCCATATGTGTGGTTACACACACTGAACGGGGAAGCGACTAGTCAAAATGTTAAAACAATGCGCAGTGAGCAATACAGCATTTCCCAGATTTTCCAAACTGAAACACCCCTCTAATTGGAGAAATACCCCCGCACAAAACTATATATTATCGAATTCTACATACTTCAGCTACGTAACGCTGTAGTTTGTTCATTCATACAATCAATGGTGTGGGCGCAAGTTCTTCGTAGAAAGAAATTCGCATTGTCTGAAAAAATGAACAAAAACAACTTCAAAAGGTAGAAATCATGCCAAAACCCCAAGGAATGTAAAAAAAAGCTACTAAATATCAATTCCCAAATGTCCTGAATCAAAAGGTATGCCATATGTGTGGTTACACACGGGACGTGGAAGCCAAAGACACAAAGTGAAACAATGCACAATGGCTCAGAAACAGCAAAAATATTCAGTAAAATCTGAATTTGAACAGTCTGCAATTTTTCCCACAAAACAACCCCCACAAACCATATATTTTCGAATCCACACACCTTTATCTACGAAATTCTGTAGTTTGTTCATTCGTACAATCAATGGTGTGGCGCAGTTTCTTCGTGTAGAAGTTCACAGCTTTAGCAGATTTTCTAAAAAATTAAAAAAAAAACACTCTCAAAGGTAGGAAATCATGCCAAACAATCCCAAGTAATGTAAAAAAAAGTTACCAAATATCAATCTCCCAAATGTTCTGAATCAAAGGTCTGCCCTATGTATGGTTACACACGCAGACGTGGAATCAAATAGCCACAAAGTGAGCCAAGAACAGTGGCCCAATTACAGCAACTTTTCAGATTTGTCAGACTAAACACCCCTCTATATTAGAAATACCCCCCAAAACATAGATTCCTTGGACTCTACACACCTTCAGCTACACAATGGGTGTGATTCTTTTATGCATACCACCACTGGTGTGGGTGCAGCTTTGTGTGTACAATTTCGCTTTCTTACCAGATTTTCAGGAAAAAAAATTTATAAAAATACACAATTCAAGTTAACAATCATGGCAAATTTCCATGTCATGTAAAAAAAAACTGTCAATTATCAATCTTTCCAAATGCGCCTGAATCAAACGGTATGCCTATGCGTGGATGCACACAGGGACGTGGCCACCAACTAGCTCAAATGGGACGCAAGCACCAGTGCTAATTACAAGAAAAATATCAAAGTGCTCTGTAATTTCAAACAGCCCCAAAACTTTGAAATGCCCCCCGCAAATAAACCCCCCCACTAAATATCAATCTCCCACATGTTCTGATATCAAACGGTTTATGCATAATGCGTGGATGCACACAGAGACGTGGCCACCAACTAGCTACAAATGGGCCGCATGCACAAATGCATATACAAGAAAAAATCAAAGTGCTCTGTAATTGAACAGCCTCCTTTCTAAGGAAAAACACGTCCCAAAACATGGAGGATTCCCCCCACAAACTATATATTTTTGGAATTACACACCTTCAGCTACGTTACGGTTTCATGCTTTCATGCATACATGAAGAATTCCAGACCCAGCGATCCAAAGAACTCCGGTGTTTTTACGAGGTTTTGTGAAAATAAAATGAGATCGATTCAAGGATTGAAAATCCTACCTAAACCCACTTGACAAGCAAAAAACCCACTAAATAGCAATCTTCCACTGTCCTGAATCAAACGAGAGCCATATGCGTGGATGCACACAGAGACGTGGCCACCAACTAGCTCAAATGGGACGCATGCACAAATGCAATTACAAGGAAAAAATCAAAGTGCTCTGTAATTGAAACAGCCTACACTTTTCTAAGGAAACAGTCCCGAAACATGGAAATCCCTCCACAAACTATATTTTTGGAATCTACACACCTTCAGCTACGTTACGGGCCATGCTTTCCTACATGCATGAAGAATGTCCAGACCAGCGATCCAAAGAACTCGGTGTTTTTACGAGATTTTTGAAAAATAAAATGAGATGATTCAAGGGGTTGAAATCCTACCTAAAACCACTTGACAAGCAAAAAAAACCCACTAAATAGCAACTCCCACTGTCCTGAATCAAACGAGCTGTGCAATTTGCGTGGGGCAAACAGAGACGAGGCCACCAACTAGCTCAAATGGGACGCATTTAGAAGTGCAGTACAAGAAAAAATTTTTAAAAACGCCACAACCACCCCCCACACACAACACTCTCCCCCTTTAGTGGGATTTTAGTGAAGTCGGTTAGTATGGAGAGTCACACACGTTTTTGCACACTTTACTGATCCTAAAAATTCAATACGGTCTTGATTTGGTACCTCTGCAAATTTCCTTATAAAATATAGGCTTAGTTTCCTTGAAATCGAACAAATAAGTATCCGCGTTTACTTTACCGATATCACTGGGGACATTGGGAGCTTTGGGGAAGACAACTTTTTTTCTAATTTATAGTTTTAGGGTAAAAAAAAAAAAAGGGTGTGTTATCACTTTAAGAATTTTTTTGTGTGATTTCCCCTTTTTTCCCGATCCATTCCCCAAAGAAATCATCGATCATATTAGGAATGATACCGAACTTGGAATACGGGCATAAATGCCCGTTTTCCAATTCGAAATCCGATCGGAAAAATCACTTCCCGGAAATCATTTTCCAGGAAGTGATTTTTCATTCATTGGCAAAGATCAATAATTTGGTGATCAGAAGTGATCACCAAATATTGATCTCTGTCCCCATTTTTTTTCTAAGTCTTCGCTAAGTAGCAAAGACTTAGAAAAAATCCTATTTGTGAATGGAACTTTGAGTTCCATTCACAAAATGTATAGAAAAGCTGGCAGCTTGACAGCTTTTCTATACTAGGTACTGCAGCATGATCAAATTGAGATCAAGCTGCAGTACCTCAACTAGACCACCAGGGGCAGTCTCCTACCACTTCAAGGGAGACCCCGGTGAAGGAGGAAGCTCCGTGACGTCACCGGGGTCTCCCTTTCCGCTTCCTCCACGTGGGACCGGCTGCACATCGCGGGACCCGGCTAAAGGTAAGTGTATCTTCCGATCCCCCCCTCGGATTTGGATCACACCGAGGGGGGATCGAGGGGGCTAGGGGGGCAGTTGAATGCTGCCCCCCGATCGGCCCTAGCAGGGGGGAATTTTTTTTTTGCAGGGGGGAAGCCACAGATCGTATATTCACGATCTGTGGCAGTTAAAGCATTCTCTGCACAGATCGTGAATATACGATCTGTGGCAGGGAAAGGGTTAAAGGGCAACTGTGGTCTCTAAACAAGTTAGGGTTAGATGAAAGCCTGCAGTATTTTCTTTATAATGAGCCAACAATCACATCTCTAGCTTCACCCTGTGAGAAATGATATCAAGGTGAATGTTCAAACTTCCTGCTTCCAGTGATATCACCTTATCTTTGCTAGCCCCTCTGCCCCAGGGGAGAAGCATGCTCAGTAAAGACTTAATGCTGGGGAAATCAGGAAGTACCTGGGGGAAAAATTGACAGTTGAGAAGGGGAGCCTATAATGCAGACAGAGGCTGGTCACATGACTACAAGCTGGTCACATGGCTGAAAATAGGAAGAGTTCAAGCAGGAAGTAATATTGCTAAACCTTTACAGCAATTACTTCTCATGAATGTTATCTAGAGATGTGATTTAGGTTTTATTTTGAAGGTGTGATGGAAGGGTTTTTATATAATTATTACTAGTTTAGAAGAATTGGAGACCTCAGTTACCTTTTAAATCTCATCTGCCGCTACTGACAATACCCACTTCCAAATCATTAATAAACAGATCAAATAGAAGTGGCCCCAACTCAGTGATGTACCTTAGTAATTACGTCCATATTAAAGAAGCACCATAAACTCTCTGCATCCTATCTGTCAACCAATTTTCTATTAATATACAAATAGATTTTTTTTTCTTTCTATGTGTTCTATAACCCCCAGAGTACCTTTATTTTCTTCAGATTCCTCCTCTGTCCCGAGATATATAAGTTAAAAGAAGTCAAGATTTTAAAACACCACTCCTGCTTGAGCTGTCAATCAAAGTCAAAGATTGCCTTTTGATTCTGTATTGTTTTGAGGCTTTTGTTGCCCTTTAAATGGACAGCAGAATTCCCAAACAGTAATAGCCATACTGGATTTGACTATTAGTGTATGGGACTACTGTATTGGAATTCTGCTAAAGGGCAACTAAAGCCTCAGAACAATATAGAATCAAAAGGCAGTAGTGGTCATAATTTCAACCCTCGGCTTATACTCGTGTCAATCATGTTTTCCTAATTTTTCATGCAAAAATAGGTGCCTCAGCTTATACTCGGGTCGGCTGATTTATACTTGTGTATACATGGTATAAATTGCAATTTTTGTGGATAAATACATCCAAGGTCTTATGCAAATAGAGAAGTGCCAAAGTTTTAAGCCCAGTACACACACTCAAACCACGACACCGAATTAAAAAAAAGCAGGGCGACGAATGGCCGTTTTGGCTGACAATCGCACTTGTTTGTCGGAATCGAGTATGTGTGTGAAGTTTTATGCTGGGTACACACATAGCAGATGAAAGAGAAATCCTGTTGTGTCTGCACTATGTAGGTTACAATCTGTAGCTAATTACAGCCAGAATCAAATAGAACCTGAAAGTGTGTTCCCATCTTTAATATGAGCAAAGTCGTTTTCTAGAACGTCTGTCTTAAAACAATAGTATCCTGCTCTTACAATTCATTAGGGTGTTTCCAGGAATTTAATAAATTATAATATCAGTACAAGGAAGCTAATCTATTAAAGGGTGAGGAGTAACAAGTTATTAAATACAGTAGAATGCTGAAGGGAAGTTATAGCTACCAGATTGAGATGGAGTGTCTGATGTTCTCTGGAAGGAGCACGGTAAGAGGATGCGTTATGAATTAAACATTTATACTCTAATGTCTACATAACATTTTCCAATCTACACTGTCAGTACAATGCAAAAGAACAGGTCCCTTAGTTATCATATATCTGTAAAACAAATCAGTAACCAATGAAAGAATAAATTTCTTTGAAAATATCTTCTGTTGTGTACCTTGTGTTGCAGACGGTGGTAGTCTATCTCTCTACATCGTTGTTGGTTGTTTTGGGCTCTCACACCTTGCCAATATTCTGCAAATCCTGTCAGATGCGAGTATTGGCCATGTTTATGGCTAATTAAAGTGATTAGGTTGCAGGCTCTTTGGGGCAGGGCCTGATGTGAATATATTGAACAATTGCGATATACTGCATAATATGTAACACTATATAAGAAATAAAATACATACATGATCGTTAGGCTTTATCTGACTGGGAATCTGTCCGGCCAATGCCTCCCTGTAGTATATGGTCAGGTGTATTTACTCACTTTGAGCTTTTTACAGCAGGAGTGGAACTTATTGTGCTTTAATACGGATTGAAAATGACCTGTCTCTCTGGTCATATTTATCTTCAGGCTAATTTATACTGTGTAAAAGGATAATATATGATTGTTATTATTGGGATTTGAAAATTATTACTAAAATAAAAATGTAATAAAAAATAAATAAATAAATGACAGTCTAGGCCCTAATATTGATAAATTGATTCAGCCTTTGGGTTTCCAGATGATGGAAAACTAAAACTTTCAGAATTCACTTTCAAGCTCTCTGCCACAGTAGAAAGAGGGCAGCCAGGCAATGCAGAGACCCAAAGGTTAAAAGTCCCTGGTCTATCCAATCGGAAATATTTCATAGTGTATGGTCAGCATTTATGTAATAGGAAAGTCATCAAACAACCCTGATTGAAGTCGCAGTTCTTTATTTTACCGACACAGTTTTTTTTAGAAAGTCAGGATCAGTCAAGCTGTGTAACCACCTCACACCTTAGGGTCTGTTTGACCAGCTCTACATTTTCTTTGTTTTGCTTCTTACTTTCAAGTGTTCTGTGGTGAGAGTTAATTCACAAACGGCAATAAAATACTTCCGAAAGGCTTGTAATATTTCATTTCAAACAAACCATTAAAATCTGCTGCTGTCTTAAAGGGCATGTCCACCCCCAAAACTATTAACCCCCCCCCCCACTACTGGCCTTATTGTGTAGTGTAGTTTAATGCTTACCTCACATCCCAGCTCCATATGGTTCTCTGTAGTCCCCCCCAAAGTCCAAAAAAACTGCCCACCAGGAGGATAGCAGAGTCCATATAGGACTCTGCCTCCATTGGCCTCGGGGGGAAGTTTGGCATGCGTACTGCAGCCCTTCTCCCCCTCCTCTCCTCCAGATTAGGATTCCCTTCCCCTAGTGTAAAATATTTACATAAAATTCCCCTGTCCCCCAGCCCCAACCACTATATTTGTATTATCAGAAAATGCCCAAAACATTACTTACCTTCCCTCTTTCCTCCGCCGCACTGAACTCCCGGCAGCCGCGATTGGCTGCCGCTCAGCCAATCACAAACGTGACTGCCGTTCCCGCCCCTCTGCTTGAATTTTCTCGCAAGCAGAGGGCCTGGCAGCGCGGCGGAGGAAAGAGGGAAGGTAAGTAATGTTTTGGGCATTTTCTGATAATACAAATTATAGTGGTTGGGGCTGGGGGGACAGGGGGAATGTTATGTAAAAAATTTTTTAGAAGGATGGACATACCCTTTAAAGAACAAAAACCCTGTCTAAAGCTCGGTACACACAGTAACAATAAAGCTGGTATCAATCTGGTAGTTATAAGTACAAGACTGAATGGTGTCGGGGTTTTATCGGTACTGTGTGTACCTTTGTTTTTGAACGAGCGCGTTCTAGCACGGCCGATGGAAACACACAGTCCCGATAGTTTTCCCTATGATGTTCATAGGGAGAACGCTCGGGACTGTGTGTATGCAGATCTTTGGAAGATGGCAGACAAGATCTTGCAGATCCTGTCTGTCATCTTTCAGAAATCTGTACTGTGTGTACCCAGCTTGAAGAGGCAAGGAATGCACCACGGAACACATTTATCTTAATGCTCTGTAGTGTAATATGATGTCATTCTCTATCACATGGGCATTATAACAGAAGAGGAATTATTGGTAGATAGAAGGTCTTGAAGTTTGGGAGATTTTTACAATTGCCATTGCCCCATCCATGCCTTCCAATTTATCAGATAGGGAAGTTTTCTGCTGTGTTTCCTCTTCTCCCATGATGGGGAGCTTTATATGGTTTACTGACCTGAACCTCTACAACAATACCCAACATCGACACGTGGGCTGGTGAAGTTGGTGGAATTGATGGTCATGTCAGGTATGGAAGCAGGGAAGGTTTGGGATGGCTGAGGGTAGAGTTACAACAAGCAGAGTTACCTGCGAAAAAGCTGCTGAGTGCTGCTCCGGGTAGTTGGGCACTCCTGCTCTAAAATGCATCCACAAGTGCAACACCTTACATTTAATGTTCTGTTATCCCTACACATCCTTCCTGCTGCAAGGCACAAATATTGCTATAAATATGAGACCAAAACCATAAAATGGTCCTGGTTACAGATTTAAAACCAACACAAAAGGATTATGGTCAAAATACAAATTAGGTAGCGACTGACCTTCTGACTGTGATACTATCTCACTTTTACAGGATTTATTACATTTCCATGTGCACAAAGTGAAATGTAATAATGACTTCACAATACTGACATACTCAGGGAGCAGGAAATGATGTCTTCTGGGGATAGGTAAGCAAACAGGAGAATAGGGAGTGCCAAACCCACAGACATTACTAACCATTTATTATCTCTGTCAATGATAGAATACCAGAAATATAATTGGTGCCATTACCATGTCCCTGGAGAGATTTTTCTGGAGACCAAAATAAAAACAGTTTTACACATTTGGGTGTCCGAAACTTATTTCTGTTCTTCCACCATTCGTGTTTTACTTGATTTAAATTATAATACAATGTAAGTCCATTGGCAAATGGGTTGAGGAAAAATGACAGACATATAAACCTGGTATAATCTTAGGGAATATGTACATTCCTTACCTAAAGTTGCATTTTCTAGTGTCAGGGACCTGGCCTATGGGAAGATGCAATCAGCAACAACTCAGTTAAACACTGGACAGTGGTGCAGGGCTGGACTAGTGAGCACAAGAATATTGGTCTGTCGTGAACAATATTGGATGGTGTGTACCCAGCCTAATACATATTAACCCCCTTCTGGGTAGCCTTCTGGGTTGCAGCAGTCAGTCACAGCTGTGACATCATAGCCAATGACTTGAATTTGCATATCGGCAACTGCACCTGTGTGATGGCAGACCAGCTGGGAATCAAAGGGTAGGAAGGAGGTAAGTATAATTCTACTTTAATGCTCCTAGATTACATACTTTATATGCTCGTATACATTAGTGTCTGCTCACACTAAGTTTACTATTGCTGCTTTAGAAGTGATTGACAAGAAAGCTTTGTTATTTCTCCATCTCTGTTAAGTACATACATAGCGGGGAGTGTGGATGTACTCAGCAGGCAAAACAAATGTACAGTTCCATAGACATCAATAGTACACAAAATTATAAAATATCCCGTACTTATCATGTACTAAATAATACATACCTCCCAAGTTCTACAATTGGCAAAATGGGTAGGGGGTGGAGCAACAAATCACCCTGCCCCTGAATGTCCATGGCATTGGACAGAGTGATTTGTTGCTCCACCCCCTACCCATTTTGCCAGTTGTAGAACTTGGGAGGTATGTATTACGGGACAGTTGTGGGGAATGTAATAATAACATTATACACTCCCTATTGGGTATTACAAACTATTACCATTTAATCATATAAACTATACATGTTAAAATAAACATAGCAATACACATAAAAACAACCTATGCATAAACCCTATTAGTAAATAATTAATTTAATGAATACGTATACCCAAAGATCTAATATTCCAACATCCACGTAATGCTGGAAGAACACAATTAAGGAATGCTGGGGGTTCTGGGGGTTAGAATAGAGTGGTCCCAATCTAGGTTTCCTACAGTAGAAGGTGGTTTTCCTACAACTATATCGTTCTCACACTGGTTGGAACAACCAGACATACATTGTGGTTTGCTTAATGATTTAACTGCAGCTTTACCCTCCTTTACGGGTTTAGCTGCCAAAAGTTCATTTGAGGATATTTTGTGGTTTACTTTCTAAAGTTTTATTAGGTTTTCTGAATTATTGTAACTGCAATAGACAAAGCCAGTAACTTTTGTAGGAAATGAAAACATTTTATTTTGGTGGCCTAAAAGGGACATGTTAAAACCTCCTGCCCCATCAACAAAGAACATCAGCTCTGCACTAATGCAGAACATGAATTTATGTCTTACGGTGCCCATACACACAACAATGCCAATCACATATCACCATGTCCAACAAAAGTTTTCTACTCTTTTCAATAAGAAACATACCATTCATATAACAACTGGCCATACGTGGTCCGATGATTGTACAATATCAGGATAACCCAATATTGTAATATGTCCTTGGCCGTGCCCTTCGTTACGGCCAAGGCAATCTTCTCCACAAACAGCGAACACCTCCTGCCACCTTACACCATTCTCTCTTGCTGCTCCCTGCCTTTGGAACTCTCTCCCTCTCTCACTTTGCCAGGTGACATCTATTAATACTTTCAAATCTAAACTTGTATCCTACCTATCTGAGCACCAGCACAATAAATGATTTTTAGCATATTGTATCTGTATGTTGTCCCTACCACTTAAGGTTCGTACACACGTCAGATCATTTTCGCACAATGGGCCCCGAAGAATGTTCAGCGACCATCTCATTATACACTAGTTCTGCCAACTACGCCAGTACACACATCAATGATAGTGGATAGATAGAGCTCATTGGTAAAGGTGTTACATGACGTACATATTTCGTGACATTCAGAATATCGCATGATCTCAAAATGTTGCACATGTGCATTTCATTCAATCTTACATCACAGTCTACTGATCATCTGCAGACTATGTACAGATATACGGCAGTTGGCAGAACGAATCCACCAGGCTGATTGTCAGAAAAAGCCATGAATAGTCATGGATCGTTTTGCCACAATTATATCAATATATTTATAATTGAAATATATATATTGTTAACCTTTGTATGAAACTTTCATTTTTATTTACCTGTATAATTGCTTTCACTTATCTCCTTGTTTGTTTATAATGTGCAGCACTACGTATGAGATGCAACTTTTTTCTGCATGAGAGAATCAATTGTTTGCTATGCACAGGAGCTCCTATTCGGCAATATTGTGCGCAAACAGACTGTAACGCTCATGAAACGTGCACGTTACCTTCCGCTGTAATGGGGCCATCGATATTCCGTTTGGATTAGAATCAAATTTATCGGAATATTAAAGGACAACTAAAGCCACAGAACAACATTGAACTAGAAGGCAGAACACCTTGATATAAAACCAGTAATCTGTGTCTTACCTCTCATTTTGATACCGTCACTGGGAAATTTACCTAAATAACATATGGTTTGTGCTTTACTTCTCAGCATTCTAGTATCACACAGTTTGGTCAACGACCATTATGTTCTGCATATGCTCAGTCCTTAGCTATGGCAGAAACTTGTTACAGTTGGTCACATCCATTAATAATCTCTAGCCAATCCTTTTACAGGACAGATAAAGCAAGGAAGCATGTGACTGAGGTCAGGAGGTGTGGTCTGACACTGCACATACACACAGATACTTCATCCAGTTCTTAACTGGCTTACATTTCCTTTAATACAATTTACTGAAGTGGTATTTTATAGCTAACTGGTGTTTTTAGGAGGGGTGTTTTTAGATTCTGGAGTATAATTAATTGGGTTTAGTTCTCCTTTAAGGTCACTTTTCGATCGGTCTATCAAAAAAACTGATTGGGCAAGATGAAAAATTTTCCATTGACAGACATCCCACCTTGGCTCCTGGGCAGGGTGGGGAGAAGGGGGTGTGACCGAGTGACATGATGTCACCAAAGGGGCGGGGAGGAGTTAGGGGAGGAACGCACTGTGACGTAAATTACATCACATTAGAGGCGTGGTTAGGGGCGTGACTGGCCCGTGTGATGTAATTTACATCACAGAAGAGGCTTGGCGAGGAAAAAGGAGACATTCCGGAGGTGGAGTCTCTGGTTAGTTCGGGTCGCGGGAGACCACCTCAAAATCAGGGAGACTCCCGCGACTCCCGGGAGGGGTGGGATACCTGCATTGACCCATCTACCGGAACAGTTTTCAAACAAATCTACAGAAGGTCGCAGTGCAAGGTGGGGAATTGCAATGGGTTCTTCTGATGGGATTTCCGATTGTTTTCGAAAATCCAACCGGAAAACCATTGTGCCATGTATGGCTAGCTTAGGTCCTCTCTAGATTTGTTGAATTTAGGTAGTGGATTGGGGATGTCATGTCCTTTCCTGTGTCTATTATATGGTCTTTTTTCAGTAAGTGAATTGGCAAAAGAATTTTGTAACATGCCTGAACAAATTTAGGTTATTTTTCCAGGTGTGCAGTGCCCGCCAATCTTTACATTATGGTCTGCTCTATTAGGGCTAGGCCACACAAGCGGGTTTTTCGCACGTTTGTGCATGCATTTTACGTTCGCGATTGCGCCCGCGATTTTCTGTAAAATGGAAGTCGCGGGGAATGCAAAAATTCCCGCAATTTCCGATGCGCATGAGATTGCGTGTCCGTTCGTGTTTTGGTAGCACATGCGTTCACCATTTTCGGTACGTGCATGCGTTTCCATAAAGGAAAAAGGCAAAATCGCATGCGCAAAACGCACGTGCAAATGCAGAACGCATGAGAATCGCATGCAATAACGCTTGCGATTGTGTGCACGATTTGGTGCATTGTAGTGTGGCCTTGGCCTTATACTTTACTCTCCGTACCACAGAAATTATCCTGCTTTGCCTGAAGAGGGCCCCCCAAGATTATCAAACAAATTGCTATCCATGAGTGCATGATCGCCAAACAACCATTCCCAGACATGATATCCCTTGTGAATAAGTTATTAGGTAACTGTGGCAAGTCTCTAAATTTCCCCTGTAAAATATGCAAATGAATTTTTTGAATGTTTAAAAAGAGATGGAAGCAAAAACTTCTATAGCTCAATAAACGTCCGGCCTGTTGGTGATTCTGAATCATAGAACAAAGGTGTTTATCGGAAATGAGCTTGACATATGGAGCTGAATTTGGATCTGATACAAGTAGAAGCTTTCCTTTAATATCTTGCTGGAAATCAGGCCCTGAATAGTCAGTCTTTAAGCATATAGCCCACTTTACTGATGTCCTTGTAAAACTAAAAGTGGGCATTTTTAATGCTGTATTTTATCAATAAACTAGAATTTGTATGCTCTCAATAAGGCCGAGATACCATTGCACAAGTAGCTCATTGTGTTGATACTCAGTTTTCTGTGTTTTTTCATTCTGTGTTGAGTTTCCTACACATAATACACACCAAAGTGCATACATTCTGATATTGAACAGGAATGCAATACACATAGTGGGGTTAGGCAACAAAATCATTGGTGTGCAGTTCGCCAAACACCATCTGAATCACTAAAGTGGGGCCTAGGCCTCAATAGGTTCCAGTCAAGACAGCTTAGGAGAAGAAGTGTTGCTCCCAGACACATTTACCTCTCTCCAGTAGCCTTGTGAAGGCCATGCACGCACCAATCCTAGTCATACGATATAGTACGATTGTCGGTTCATGTATGGGCGATCATATGATCGGTGTACGAATTTTTTTTTCTTTCGGCCCAATGGGAATTTTTAATCAGACCAATTGGCTGAGACATTGCGTCATTGAGTCCATCAGGTAAGACCTGGCTTCATTCCCGGCTCCTAAACGTTTTATAGAAGAACTTGAGGTAAGACACAGCTCCTTTACCTCCTGTTCTTCAATAAAACTGAATAGCAAAAAGTGGTTTTGGCAGTGAAGATAAACATTATTGCAAATGCTCACAGCAGTGAATTCCCCACCTACTGTAATTTCCTGCCCTCTTCCTATAGTTTGCATGCGAAGTAAGTAGAACAAGATAGGAGTCACCTGTAAGTGCTGAAGGGAGGTGGGAATGCTTGCTCCTATATATATGTGTATATGTACAATGTATATATTTATACATTGCAAGTACACATTTTACATTTTTATGGTTGTCATTATTGGGGCTATTTGGTTTTACTGCCTCTTTTAGACATTGTAAATACAAATTCCACTGCAAGCTGCAATATGAAATGGTATATACACAGGCCAACATTTTGGTCCAATCGACCACTCTAACCAATATTTTGGCTGATTAAGATGAAATATTGCCTTGAATTACTAATGCGGCCAACTGCCATTTGCATGAGCGGTGAGCTGTCAAAGTACCTGCAGCTGACTGCAGCTGACATGCACCACTTTTTCAGCATAGTTTAACTAATCCACCGGGGGCCCAAAGTCCATTTACAAATAAAAACCAAGAAAATTGTTCAAATGTTGATACAGTGGTAGGGGGAGAATTAGAAAAGGCAATTTAAAGGGCATGTCCACCCCCAAAACTATAATCCCCCCAGTAATGGCCCCACCATGTAGTGTAGTGTAATCCTTACCTCACATCCCAGCTCCATAGGGTTCTCCTGTAGACCCCCCCTAAAGTCCCAAAAACTGTCCACCAGGAGGCTAGCAGGACTCTGCCTGCTACCTTGCCTCCGGTAGATATTTGTCATGCGTACTGCAGCCCTTCTCCCTCCCCCTCCCTCTCCCTCCCGTTCTACTATCCCTCCCCCTAGCATAAAACCCCCTTAATATGTTGTTCCCCCATGTCTGCCAGCCCCAACCGCATATTTTTTATTTTCCAAAAGCTCCCCAAACTCTTACTTACCTCTCCTCTTTCCTCCGCTGCACTGAATGACCGGCAGCCGCGTCCGTGATTGGCTGCCGCTCAGCCAATCACAGACGCGACTGCCGGTCCCGCCCCTCTGCTTGCATTCTCGCAAGCAGAGGGCCGGCAGTGCGGCGGAGGAACGAGGGGAGGTAAGTAAGAGTTTGGGGGGCTTTTAGAAAATAAAATATATGCGGTTGGGGCTGGGAGACATGGGGGAACAGCATATTAAAAACTATTGGACATACCCTTTAATAAACATAAGCACTCAGGAAGAGTGAGGGCTAGGCCACACTATCACATTTTTCTTGCGATTGCGTTTTTTTCAGATCATTGAAAACGCGGCAATGCACCGAAAACGCGCGTTTTAGGGTGCATTGCGATTGCGATTTGCGTTCCGCATTTTTAATCACAATCGCATGCATTTTCCTATACCTAACGAAGAAAGCGCATGCATAAACGCGACAAAATCGCACATGAAATCGCATGCGATTCCATGTGCGTTTGCGGCGCAGTGTGGCAGTGCCCTGAGACAGACATGTAAAATAGTGAGAAATGAAGAAATTAAAGTAAAACAAACTCTGTAAGTGCATGACCGCCCTTTAAATAACAATGTATCTATAGGTAAAGCACCCCCAACATAATCAGTTTCACTATCAGGGGAGCAACCGCAGGGGGACGGGAGCCAAGGGGGCCCCATCTTCTTATTTTTCCTATGACAGATATAGCCTCCTTCCAGAAAACCACTATGGATGAAGCACGGATAGAGGCCCCATCATAGTTTTGCTGGGGGGCCCAGTGATTCCTAGTTATGCCACTGCGTATACTTACATTTACCAAAGACATTCCTAATGCATCTTACAGCCCCTGATCCATTGATGGCATATACACACCTTGAAACTAGCTCAGCAGAAGTAGACAGCTTTGGGGAACTGCCGCTAGTGATTGCCTGTGATGTTATCTTTGCAGATTCACTAACTGTTGATCCCCCAAAGCTGCCTACTCGGACATTGAGGTGAGAAGACAGCCCCACTGGAGGATCAGGGTCTGTAATTAGTGTTAGCAATGTCTTTGGTGAAACTGCTTATGTGGGGGTGTTATATTGTTATTAAAGGGACTGTAAACTCCCCTAAACCCCCAAAAATAACTATTTGCCATTCGTTTCTATTATTCACAGGGAGGTGAAAACGCTTATTCTCACCTCCCTGTGAATAATAGGACGCTCGGGGGACCTGGAACTTACCTTACCCACCGCTCCACTCGCAGCCACTCCTTCACTGAACAGCTGTTCTCTCCCGATCACGCGCCCTATCTTTTGTATTGGCGCGCATGCGCCTAAGATAGGGCTCGCGGTCGGGACAGAGCAGCTGTAAGTGAAGGAGCGGCTGTGAGTGGAGCGGCGGTAAGGTAAGTTCCAGGTCCCCCTATTATTCACAGGGAGGTGAGAATAAGCGTTTTCACCTCCCTGTGGAATAATAGAAGGCAAATAGTTATTTTTGGGGGTTTAGTGTTCCTTTAAGAGGGCGGACATGCCCTTTAATGGGAATTTTGTCCTATATTACCTGGTAGGTCCCAACACCCAATCTAACACTGTTCTTTAGTGCATCTGCATGATATTTTTCTTAAAGGGCATGTCCACCCCCAAAACTCAAATTTAACCCCATACTGGCCCTACTCTGTAGTGTACAAAAATCCTTACCTTACATCCAAGCTCCTTATGGTTGCCTTGCTGTGCCCCTCCAAAGCCAGGAAAATTGTAGTGTAGAAGCTCCCAGTGACTCATCCTGCACTTGCCTCTGCGGCTCTGCCTCAACCTCGACAAGGTTGAGGCATGCTCAGGAGAGTCCTCCCCCCTCCCTCTCCCTCCCGTTTTCTTCTCCCTTCCCCTAGTGTAAATTCCCCACTATATATATATATATATATATATATTCCAGCCCCAACCGCCGTAACAGATTTCATAGAAAGTGCCCGATAGTTACTTACCTTCCCTCTATCCTCCGGCGTTCTGAGCAGCTGGCAGCCGCGTCCCTGATTGGCGTGCAATCAGAGGGCCTGGAGATTGCGGCGGAGGATAGAGGGAAGGTAAGTACATATCGGGGCACTTTCTAAGAATTTTATTACGGCGGTTGGGGCTGGGGGATCAATATGTATAATATATGAAAAGTTTAAAAAAGGGCTGGACATGCCCTTTAATGTTAGAGAAAGGGGAGAGCATCACGCTGGGAGGACATGGAAGAGAGTGGTGAACTGACAGTTCACTGCTTCTGCAAACAGCCATCCAGGGAGGAAAGAATAGGATTTCCTACCTCCCCGGGTTCCTTCCCGGGTTAAGGACTTTTTTAAAATTAAAATTGTTAAACATAATTGTTCTTTAAAACCACCTGTAACAGCAAAACCCAACATGCTACAAACAACCTTAAAACTCCCACATTCTACAAAGGAATCCCACATTCCTTAAGCTTGTAGATGATATATCATTTAAATAAAATTCCTAACAATTTAATTTTAGATGTAGAACTGTGAAACCTTCCTGTGAACTGCTTTGCACCCAAAAGTTAATAAATTTTATGTTGTTTACATGAACGGTTTAGGTTCATCCCATCACCCTGCGTAAGGTTGCAGGGTGCTGGGTGCCAAAACCCCCAATGTCCAATTGCGGACAGTTTAAATAGTGGAATATACGTATTGCAAAATGTAGTACATAAAATAGGATTTTGTACCCACACACACGTTCTATATCTGGGCACAGTCAAAACTATAGAGAACACTGCTGGGTGCCCTGGTATTTGGCAGACTGCTGGGTACCAGGGCATGCGGCAGAATGCCTACTACCAGGGTATGTGCCATACTGGCTGTCAGAAGATTTGATATGGGGTGAAAGGATATACAAATGTTTATGACGGACAGGACATTTCCTTGTGAACACACCTTATCATTTCCAGCCTATAATCCTTCCTCCTTCCTATTCAATCTGAACCTCATCTCATAAGGAAACCCCAAGCACTTTCTTTATCTACTGAACCCCCCCAGGTCCCAATCCTCCCTGTATCGCTGAGCTTGTAATCTAAGCAGAATGAACAGGTACTGAATCCAGGACTGTCCACAATCACATAGTTCTAGGCACTTACCTGTGCTGCCCACACTGCCCAATGATTCCAGGAGGAGAAATGTCCAGTGGGTGGGGAGGGATAAGGGGGTCTGAAGATTCCACACCAGGGGGGAGACTGGAACTTCTGGTCAGACCAGGAATGAAGGAGGTGGGAGGGAGGTGTGGGATCTCCTGCCTTGTGGGAATTCAGTGAATTAGTCAGGGACAGTGGGAGGCAGCTCCACCCTCCTGCACACTGACTTTATTACACAATCCAGCAGTAGTTTTGTCTTGGTTGGATGTTGTTGCTGCAATGTTAATGTGCATGTGAATGGGTGAACCAACCCCCTCCCCTCCTACTGTGTAAACACACAGGCTGCTCAGTACACAGGATTAGTGCACTGTGTTGGCTGCCAGGTACATTGTGAAACTGTAACTTGCAACAATGTGTGAAATTGGTAGCACAAGAAACAGCGATGTTAGGGCAGAAACTGAAAAGCCAGTGCCTGATTAAATTAAAACACATTGCAGCCGATCAAATGCAATTATTACGTAATCGGTGCTGCCATACTGATTACATTTATTTAAAATGTCACCAATAAGCAGAGGATCTGGAAACCCTTACCATCCCAGTTAAACTGTTAGTGTTTAGTGTTCTTAAACTACAAAATGACTGCTACATACAAAAACCATAGGTTCTCCCCCCACCCCCCTTTCCCATTATAACCATAATGGAAAGCCAGACAGTATGCACATGATGCTGGCTGCATTGGTTTCAGTGTAGCCATACAGCAGGGATAGGCAACCGGTCACTCTCCAGATGTTTGCAAACTACAGCTCCCAGAATTCAAACTATAAAAACACTGCCAGAATTCTGGGAGTTGTAGTTCTTAAAAACCTAAAGGGTTACTGGTTGTCTATCCTTGGTGTACAGACTGAGATCATGATGTGGGTGGTTGTACCAAACCCGTTATGTGGATGTGTCCTATCATGGAGAGAAATGTGGTGTAATGGAAATTCAGAAGCTCACATTCCTGTGGGATGGGGCCCTAGGCAATGTTGTGGGGCCCTTTGTTTGCTAGTAGCAAATGATAATCTAGTCACAAGGACCATGTAACTCATTCTTGTACACATGAGCAATTCCACATACGACGCCCGACCAAAGAGCACACAATTAATGTGCGTTTAAGCCAATATTCACACATGTGGCCTTTGCATTGTTGGTGGTCAAACTGTGCGGTCACACACCTGTGATTATCTGCTCGTTCAGGGTATAGTTCTCCTTTAATTAACATAGTGAAACCATTGGTAGAATTCCTTATTACAGTTCCATTTCCATCAGGTTGGGGTCTGGGGTACATTTCTCTATTGCTAGAGGCCCTAAAAAGCCCTACTGAAGGCTTGTACACACGTGCGATCGCGGGTCCCGATAATCGGCCCGTGTGTAGGCGCTTTATCGTCCGAAACGGTTGTTCGTTCGGGGATCGTTGAACGACTGACTTGGAGGAACGTTGAACGTCTGTTTCGCCCGATAAAGCGCCTACACATGGACCGATTATCGGGACCCACGATTGCACGTGTGTACGAGCCTTAAGAATTGACCAAAATTTGCTACAGACAACGGCTGCTTATGCAATGCAGACGATTGCCCTGCCCTTCTTATATGCAGTGTTTTCCTATCTGATTAGCTTGGAAGAAATGTGAAAACCCACACCCCTATTTACTTATAAAAGGTAAGTAATTAACTCCTTTAACTTCCTTAGTAAACTTAAAGGGCAAGTTTACCCCTTAAAGGGCATGTCCACCCCCAAAACCAAATTCTCACCCACTACTGGCCTAACTGTGTAGTGTGTAAAAATCCTTACCTTACCTCTCTGCTCCAAATGGTTCTCCTGGAATGTCTGCCCAAAGTCCTAGAAAGTAAAGAGTAGGAGCCTGGCTGGAGGGAAAACGTTTCCGCCTGAGTGTCCTCTGAGACAGTGCAGCCCTCCCCCCCTTCCCTCCCTCCCGATCCCTGTTAGATTCCCTGTGCCCCTAGTGTAAAATCCCTTTTTCTGTAGTGTAGGGCTCCCTCTCCCACCCCCAACTGCTATATTAGCTTTTCAAAAAACGTACCCAAACTCTACTTACACAGCCTCTTTCCCCCGGTGTTCTACACTGCAGGAAGCCGCGTCCGTGATTGGCTCCCTCTCAGCCAATCAACACGAATGCGGCTGCTTGTCCGGCCCCCTGCTTGAAGTTTTATGCAATCAGAGGGCCGTGTCTGAACGCAGCGGAAAAGAGGCTGTGTAAGTAAAGTTCAGGCAATTTTTTTACAAGCTAATAGAGCAGTTGGGGGTGGGAGAGGGAGCCCTACACTACAGCAAATTTTGTTAAAAGTGGTGGACATGCCCTGAAAAACTGTAAATAGGTAAATCACCCCCAAACCACAAAACTAGAGAGATGTAAAGCTCCGTACACACACGCAATTGCGGGACCGACTCGCAACGCACAAGTGTCAGGCAAACAGCCATTTCAGACTTATATAGCCCAATGTCCTGTTGCCCTGTTTCTGCTTTGTAGTTTTTCGAATAAGCAACTCTCAGTTATGGATATGACAGTTGACATCAAAGTCATTGACAGAATGCTATTCCCCTGGCTGTCGCCACTGAGTATGTTCAAGCTCATAACCAGCTCACTTAATTGCTGAAGGTGGCATTTACAAATTCAGTAATTAACACACACTACCTTCATTTTCACGGGACATCCATGAGCATTGCAGGCATAAGCTATTAATTCCAGAGGATACATTAAAATATCTCAACATATTGTATCTAAGGCTGGGTACACATGGAGGCACTTTTTGTCCTGAGCGAGCGCTCGGCCGGGACAAATGTCCGTCGGTCACGGCAAATTCGTCCGCGGCCAAATTTGCGAGTGATCGATCGTGCGGTCCCATAGTGAACCACACGATCGATCGGAATTTACCGACACGTCCGATTGTTTGTTCGGCCAATTTGGCCGTACTAACGATCGATGTCAGTCGTGGCCGCCCACTCCACACCAGCCAATATTTTCGTCCGATCGACCGAAAGTGCCGGGAATCGGTCGGCCGGCCGAAAATATTGGCTGGTTTGTACCCAGAAAGACCAACATTTCAGTGTTTGGGTCAGTCAGCCCAAATCTGGTGAATGCACAATCGGACAGGTTGGAAAACTACGGCCGATCGTGCAGTCCTCTATGAGACCGCATGCACAGTCGTGGTTACTTTCAGACGTGGCTGCTTTTGCCTTGAACGACAGTCTTCCTCCTTCCTGGCCGACTGGTCGAACGTCTCGAACGGTCAATCAGGAGGAAAGTTGTATGGTGTGTACCAGCCTTAAAGGGACCAAAAAGTGAATTAAAAAACTGATTGCTCAAAAAGAAATCTAGATCCATGTATGGTTAGCCTTACACTACACTGTTTTGTTGGCTGTGTAGACCACATACATTACTCATACTCAAAAATTACATCCATTTCTATAGAACATTTCTGAAATAATTTTCAAATAAAAGAGAACACAGTGCAGTACAGTGCATCTCAATACAGTGCAGTACAGTGCATTCCAATACAGTGCAGTACAGTGCATCCCAATACAGTGCAGTACAGTGCATCCCAATACATTGTAGTACAGTGCGTCCCAATACAGTGCAGTACAGTGCATCCCAATACAGTGCAGTACAGTGCATCCCAATACAGTGCAGTACAGTACATCCCAATACAGTGCATCCCAAAACATTGCAGTACAGTGCGTCCCAATACAGTGCAGTACAGTGCATCCCAATACAGTGCAGTAGTGCAGTACAGTGCATCCCAATACAGTGCAGTAGTGCAGTACAGTGCATCCCAATACAGTGCAGTACAGTGCATCCCAATACAGTGCAGTACTCATAATACATGTCATATATGTAAAAACAAAATACTGAAATATTGAAAACCCATTTATTTTCCTAAAGTAAAAATAAAATCTCAAAGCAATATTTCCTTGTTAATTGCTTGTGTCCAGCTGTATCAAATACTGAATTGTTTGGTTTTCTTTATAATCCTCTCATGCGGTGGTTTAATTTAAGTATTCATTCTCACTTATTTCTGCCTTTTCCCATAAAACACTGGTGACATAAAACTTGCTGTAACAGACATGAAGCAGGGTATATACCGTATACATAAGGGTGTACCTTTTATATATATATATATATATATATATATATATATATATATTGTAGATTTACACCACACCTTGTATATATACATATACCAGATACATAAAGGACTCAATGTACATCACCAAAAATGTAATACATTTTTCGAATTCCATTCAATGCAACTTTTGGAATGCCTGAATTTTCTCATTGTTTTCATTAACAGAAAAAGTGTTGGAGATGATATAGTGAGATTTATATTATAATGTATCTTTCATTGCCGATCGTAATACACACGTGCGATTGTGGGGGCCAACCCGCGACACACAATGTGTAGAATAAAGCAATTATTAAGGCAGTTTTAAAGCATTAAGGCAGTTTTAAACGAAAACTACCTAGGGCAGGAGGTAGGATTAATTTGTACTACCACCCAATATCATTTCATTAAAGAGCGCTAGCACAAAAAAAACTGCTTAATGTACTTCTGGTTTTACATCTGCTAGGCTTGCTCTTGACTTCAGCTCTATCTTTAATGAAGTCCAGGACACTAACCAGGCAGATGAAAATCCAAACATGCACAAAGCAGGTTTCTTTGTGTGAAACAATATTGGGATTAAGCAAACCCACCTCCTTGCCCCAGGTACTTTTTACATATAAAAAAGTAAATTTTTATAGTGCAGTTGTCCTTTAAGAAAAATCTTTTAGGTAATGGTCTTTTTTAAAACACTCATAGCACAATCAGCCTGTCTGTTTAGACTTCATCAGATGTTTTCACAACAAATCAATATTGTGTAATTTCTGAGATTTTAGGTATTTTCAAAGTAGACCTGGGCTGATGAAATCCACCTAAAAGTTTTTTTAAACTTCTTAACTATATACAAGCCCTCTAGTGGTCACAGTGCAATGCTACAACAAAAATGCTGTGAGACTTCCCATAGGGAAATATTTATAAAGGGTCTGAATTGATCCTTTACCAGGCACATCATTACTTGAGGCCTATGATGCAAAATACCGCAGTGGCTGTAAAATACCAAGCGTTTTCATAACGTTTTTCGTAAAATAGCACCTATGGCTGTCTAAGTAATCAACAATTACAAACATGGTTGGAAAATACTACTTGGTAGTATTTTTTAACTTCGATAAAGTATTGAGATCGGAATATACTTTCAAGCGGCCAGTTAGTGTTTTAACTAACAAGTAACATTAGCAAAATGCTACATGTGCTACAGTCTGCAGCACCATTACAATTAACCCAAAAAGCATTTGTATGTGTGCTAAACTTCCCCTTTAAGGAAGTGTCCGTGAAATGCGTTGAGCCATGGCTGAGATTCAGTATCTGACATTTACTGCATGTGCCTCAGTCTACATAGTAAAATAATAATTGAGGTTGAATGAAGACATATGACCATCAAGTCCAACCTTTTCACCCTCCTTTTTAACCCTAAGGCTGAGGCCACACTGCACCACAAGCACGGAAGTGCACGTGTTAATGCTCGCGATTGTGAGCGTTTTGCTGCGCAATTGCCATTGCCCGATGGTTCGCATTCAGAGCACATGCGATTGAGAAAAAAATGCAGATGACATGCACTCTGATAAACAGATCGCACACGCAGCGCTGTGTGTGGCCACATCAACTGGGCCAAGCTAGTGTGTGCTTTAAGCGTTATCAGATCACATTAAATCTGCAGTATATGTATTAATACCAGTAATTCTCAATATTATATAGTATCCCTGTACCAACCAGAACTACAGTATATGTGTTAATACCAGTAATTCTCAGTATTATATAGTATCCCTGTACCAACCAGAACTGCAGTATATGTATTAATACCAGTAATTCTCAATATTATATAGTACCCCTGTATCAACCAGAACTACAGTATATGTATTAATACCAGTAATTCTCAATATTATATAGTATCCCTTTACCAACCAGAACTACAGTATATGTATTAATACCAGTAATTATCAATATTATATAGTATACCAACCAGAACTGCAGTATATGTATTAATACCAGTAATTCTCAATATTATATAATATCCCTGTACCAACCAGAACTACAGTATATGTATTAATACCAGTAATTCTCAATATTATATAGTATCCCTGTACCAACTAGAACTACAGTATATGTATTAATACCAGTAATTCTCAATATTGTTTAGTTTTAGAAACTTATCCAGACCACTTTTAAAGCTATTCAATGAACTTTTCCTAACTTGAAGATGAAACTTCTTTTCTTCCGAACCTATATATATCCCCACGCAAACATTGTGACCTAACTTGTCTAATCTGCCTGTATAGTCAAGCCCCTGCCTGTATAGTCAAGTGTCTAGTGCAAACCCCCCGCACAGACAAATTTCATTGGTTTCCAGTGCAACCCCCCACTCCCCCGCACAGACAAATTTCATTGATGTAAAAAACTGTAAAAAAGTACTGTGATTTTCTATGGACTAACAGTTTATTTAGTTGACAAGCTTTCGAGGGCTAAACCCTCTTCAACAGGTCAGAGCAGTACTGATTTTAACAAAGGTTTAACAAAGTAAAAAGCCAGTTCCAAAAGATAATGATATAAGCGAAACAACAAGGGGGAGACAAAAAAAAAGTAAAGAGCAAAAGGTGCCCAGGAAAGTGTAGAGGGCAATAAAATGAGAGGAGATATAACAGAATAGTGAAGTGGTCAATAGACAAGGCAGCTAGAAAGCTTAGGGAGAGGGGGGCCAAAAGGAGCAAAAAGCCCTCGAAACTGGGAGTTAGAATTTACTTCTTGTTTCTTAGAATTTGTGGGCAATGCTATTCATATAGCATGGGACTGCAAGATGCCTTCTGTTATAAGAAGGTTTTTCTCCATTGAAGTGGTCAAGAAATGCAAGGGGGAAATGATGGCAGGGATGAACAAAAAAAAAAAACCACAAAAACCTTGATGACCCAATTGAGAGTCCTATACAATCCAACATGACAAACCTGGCTTATACACTGTCAAAACCAGAAATGAAGGTACTTTCTAAAGGACTTACATTCTGTCCAACCACTAATCTGGATAAAGTTGGGCTATTCTCTGACATGGAAGATTTTTTTAGAAGGCTAAGACTGAAGGAATTTTTTCACACTAAAAAAAAGGACACAGACACAGCTGAATATAAGACAAGGATAACCAACAGCATATTTACCCCTAAACCGGGACGAAATACTAAACTGGACAAATACATAGAAAGTTTTAAATTGAGAGTCTCGTCTCTAGTAGCAACACAGCAGAAGAAGATATTGTACAACCATTCTATCCCACCAAGAGAGGACAGCCATAAACAACCTACAGAAGATATTATATAGTATTAAACCAGCAGATAAAGGTGGAGCTATAGTCATAATGGATACTACAAAATACATTGAAGAAGGTACCAGACAACTCACTGACAATACATATTACTGTAAACTTTCCCAAGACACAACCAAGGAATACAAAACAAAACTGAACAAATTAATTAAAACATTTTCACAAAACCTGCAGTCTGACATTACACAACTGATACCTGACCAACCAGAAATTGGCACCTTTTACATGCTTCCCAAAATTCACAAACCAGGAAGTCGCTACTTGTGACCAAGTCCAATATATTAATGTTACGTCTAGAGGTTACTAATGGCCTATCAGGGACCAAGGGGCATAACTCAGGGTCACTCAATTTGCCATTTCTGTTCCAAAATCCTTTTAAGGGAAAACTATTGGTTATTATGTTGTTAAAAACCATAACTGGTTATCTAGAGTTCTCTCCCTTTTCTTTAACAGATTTTCTTGCTAGTAGTTGCCTGCTGATCTTCTACACTTAGTTAGCAAACTACGTGGGTAGCCTCTCTGAATAAACCTTTGTTCATCCGTGCAGTTCCGGGCTTGGTCACAAGTAGCCACTTCTTGAGATCCACAAAAACTTTGGGCAAGGGAGAGAAATTAAAGGGTATGCACCGTTGTGGCGAATGTAAATTTTGTCGGTATATTGTGATGAGAAATTGGTGGCAAGACAGTGAAGGGACAAAATGATATGAGACGAATGATTATATGATTTGTACTACCCGCAATATGATTTATGTTTTGACATGTACATGTCCTCTTTTGTATGTGGGTATGACAACTTAAAAGAAAGAAATTAAAAGAAAGGTTGTCATCCCACATATCTAACATAAAAAATGCTCATAATGATTTACAAAATGGCAAACAGATTTCTGGTGTGGCAGACCACTTCCTAAAATACCACAAAATGTCAGCTTCTGACCTGAAGTGTCAGGGTACAGCTAAATTAAACCTTTCCTTAAGGGGGTGTAACCTAAAGGAATTACTACTAAATCAAGAAGCACGCTGTTTTTTTCTGTTTAAAACATAATCTCGGGGTCTAAATAACGAGTGGGATTTAAGCCAGGTTATCTGATAAATCTCGTCTCTCTCTTTTCAGTTTGGGACTGTTCTAATTTTGAATATTACCCTTTTTTCTAATATAGACATATATAATGGAGTTGCAGATCAGGTTACCTGTGCACATAGGGAAATGTTGTGCATGTGAGGTGATTAAAGTGAAATAATAGTTTAAATTGGTTCTGCAGTGTGCGTCCTCCCTGTTTTTCTCTCTGGATATATAATGGAGTATCTGGACTCTTCTCTAATGTGACATTAATGGTAGGATGGACGGAATCAACAGTACTCTGGATCCTCTTCGTTTTGGTCTCATCGAACACTGTGGAAAGTTGTCTCTTTGTGTTTTTATCTCCCTGGATATTTGTGCTTTCATACCTACCTGGGAGTAGTTCCTCTGATTTGAGACATATATAATGGATTATCTGGACTCTTCTTTAATTCTGGAAAATGTAACACTGTGTGGGATGGATGGAATCACTAGTACCCCTGAACCTTCCTTGGCACTCCAGATGTTTGGAAACGACAACTTCCAGCATGCTTTGTTGGTGGGAGTTTCAGTTTCTAAACATGTGGAGTGGCAAGGTTCAGTAAAATTTTAATTAAGCTTACCATCATTTACAATTCTCCTGAACCCCATATTGTAAAGGGCCCTCTGACCCCATATAGTAAAGGGCCCTCTGAACCCCCATATAGTAAAGGACTCTCTGATCCCAATAGTTAAAAATGTCACCTGAGAGTTGTAGTTTCAAGCTGTCATTTGCACTGTACTAGCAGCTGTTTTTTGCCCCAAACTGAGGAGACCCATCAGATTTACAGCATCCAGATGAGCAGTGACAGTGCTGAGTGAGTCCAGCAGCCAGACTACAAGAAGCAGGAAGGATTGAAAAGGCAAGAACAGCTCCTATAACTTTCTATGCAGGTTAACAAACACAGCACCACCTACCGGTTACTATCCGCAATTGCAGAATTAGACTTATACTCGAATATATACGGTACATATAATGAGCTTCTTTCAAAATCATGTTATTTGGGTCCCAAATCTATGGGATCTTGTTGGAAGAAGTGCTAATCACCAACATATTTGCTCTGTTCCCACCTCTTCTAGGCAATGGTATGTGGTCTATTCCCATAAATTTGATCTCTGTAGGCAGTGTAAATGGCGGATCTATGTCTGTCGATACGTAATCTGAGAGTAAGGTCTGTTTTGCCGACATAATATAAGTTACAAGGACAAATAATAATGTAAATCACATGAGTGAATATTGTATCGAATATTGCTAATTTTTCCAGAATGTGGGTGTATGAAAGACGAACCAGAAAGCATGTGTTTGCAAGATTTACACTTGTGGCAATTGAAACATCCCATTCGCTTGTTAATTAACCAGTTGTCTATTTTATATTTATCGATAGGATCGGTATCAACAAGGATGTTTTGCAGATTCCTCCCTCTCCTTAAGGCCACCGTTCTCTTAAAAGACGTTCTCTTAATTTTTCGTCTGAAGTCAAGATATGCCAATTAGATTGTAGAGCATGTTTAATGTCCTGTCCTGCTGTAGAATAAGATGCTGTGCAAATAAATTTATTTTGTTCTTTTGCACCTTCATTTGTGGTGTTATTAACTCTTTGTTTTGCTTTAATTAATGCTTGTTTTAAAACATGCCGGGGGTATCCTCTTTGTACAAATCGTGTATTCATTTCTCGTAGTTGTTGGTTCATTATATCAAGATTAGAGTTATTTCGCAATACTCAACAAAATTGTGATATAGGAAGTGACCTTTTTAAGGATGGAGGATGGTGGCTTCTGTAATGTAGGAGAGAGTTCCTATCAGTGACCTTTTTAAACAAACTGTATTCCAAAGTATATATATAAAAATGAACCAATACTGAAAACACCACAGGAGCGCTCGGAATCCCCTTACCGAGCAAAAAATACAGGGAAAAAGGGTCACCCGAAATCCCTGTCGTGACCACGGCTCCTCACTCCCTGCAACAAATATAAGAAATACAACCTGGGTACACCACAACAATATAGCTAAAAACATAAAAAACTATTTATTATCAGTAAAATGCACATAAACAGTATCTATAGCTGGCCAGCTACAACCATACTCCTACTTGATACCTAAAGTATCTAAACCAATATAAATAACTCTAACATGAGCTCTATAAAAAGATCTAAAATAACTCGTCCGGTACAGCACGGGTGAAGAGCAGTCACTAAAATATGTAACAATATCAAGCAAAGCAATAATGTTTCATAATCAGTCGATCTTAGGATGTGTAGAAAACGGTAAATCCTTATGATTCCTTTGGAGTCCGTTAGACAAATATAAAAGTCAATTTAGTGTGCACACATAAATTTGATGAGGTGGTATAATTAGCACAAGATTGTAATATACATCACCGATCCTCTCAGGATGTCTATCTCCACGTTCTGTAGATTCTGTAATCCCCCGGACACTTAGTACCTTTACAGTGTCCGTAGCCTGTTTGCCTCTGGGACTTTCAGCGAATCCGAAATGGGTGTTATGTATCGTATACCAGTGAACGCTGGAGACTCGTTGCGGTGTGTAGTACAGGTTTGAATTCCAATCTTGCTAACGCTAGACCACCTCCTTCTTCTGTCTGTCACTATTGACATATATATCCAGTACCTCGTTTCTTTGACGGTTGCTTTGTTTCTGGAGATATCACCATATTCAAGTCCAGAAGTATGGTGAAATAGAGAATTAGCTTCAGAACGTCTACCAATAACAAACCAGGGCGCTAACTGTGAATTACAGGGGGTTCTTACAGTCATGTACATTCAACATTATATTAAAATAGCCAAATTCGGAAAATCAAAGAACAGGTATCAGAAATTCGATAATAGGAAAAAATTGCTGAGCGTATTGCAGAAATTTGATTGATAAAAGTCTAACACCCACCCCCGGACACTTATTTTAATGGGGAACTCCACAATAATGCACTGACACCTTCCAGTAACCAATTATCAGGCTACAAATGTGCTACAAATACAATTTTAGACTTAGTGACTTTTATAGGTTATTGCCGTGATGTACAATGGTATGTGTAGGCGATATGTGGAGGTATGAGTTTTCACAATACTGCAGCCAATGTAGCCAGCATTGTATTTCTAATGCTAACCGGTTAATTTATGTTATGTGTTCCTTTTTAAAAGGAAAGAGGTGACAACCCTATGAAGGGCCTTAAGCTAGGTACACACAGTACCAATTAAGCCCTGATACCGTTGGATTCCGACGGGGCTTTATCGGCACTGTGGCCGCTTTACTGAAAGAGCGTGTGGCCACTGGTTTCGTTGGCCGAGCGGTCGTTTGGGAAAGATGGTTAATTTCCCTCTACCACAGTAGTCTTCCTATAGGTGAGTCTGCCGCGGCCGAGGGAAACACACAGCTCGGGACTGTGTGTATCTTGATCTTTGAAAAATGACAGACAGGATCTTGCAGATCCTGTCTGTCATTTTTCAAAAATCTGTCTTGTGTGTACCCAGCTTTAGTTAAGCTCTGGGGAAGAATAATAAACCATATTTCATGACAAAAGGGGATATCTGGAGCCTGAAAAAGGATTAATTACTTTGTCAGACGAATGTCCCTCTCCACCTCCTGTAGCCCATTTGGCCCAGAAAAAAAACAAGAAACCTATTTGAATCTTATTAAAAACAAATCTTTTATTAAACATTCGTAACATTTGGGGTATTATGCCGAACACTCCCTGTCCAACTCCTATCAGACACAGCTCAAAAACATCTCACGCATTCGTCCCTTCCTTTCACAGAACGCTACCAAAATTCTAGTTCATGCCCTTATCATCTCTCGGCTGGACTACTGTAACACCCTCCTGTGCGGTCTACCAAGCAAGCGACTGGTGCTTCTTCAATCAATCCTTAACTCTGCTGCCAGGCTCATTCACCTCTCTTCCCGCTTCTCACACGCTGCCTCTTTCTGTCAATCTCTCCACTGGCTTTCCATCACCCAAAGGATCCAAAAGCTGCTAACCTTATCCTACAAGGCTATCTCCTATACAGCCCCCCCATACATCTCTGATCTGATGAACAGATACTTCCCAAGGCGTAACCTCCGCTCTGCTAATGATCTTCTCCTCTCATCCGCTCTAATTTATACTTCACTCGCCATCACTTCATATCTTCAAACGCAACCTCAAAACTCATCTCTTCAGGCAAGGTTACAATCTGGGCCTGGACACTTCTACCCCTCTTACTGACCCATCGCAGACCCCCTAGTTATACTCCATTGACAACTTAGTTACAGCTACTGATCTGCTTCACCTTATATCTCATCCCCATCTCTAGACTGTAAGCTCTTGGGCAGGGCCCTCCTTTCTATTGTACCACAGTAATCCTGTAACTTACCACACTGAATGCTGCTGGACCAGCACTTACATTTTTTGCACTTTGTATTACTTGCACTAACCTTGTATGTAACATGTATGTTTTCCTTATATATTTTAATGCAACAGTAAAGCGTCACGGAAGATGTTGGCGCTATAATAATAATAACACTCAAATATAAATAAAATACTTTAAATGTTGTGTCTTTGGTTTTAAAATGGAATATTATTAGCAGATACATGCCAAGTAGGAGAAATATTAATTAGCTTTAATCGAAGATTTTCCTGACTTTGCTCTGTGTCCAAAAGATCAGTGCACACCAGACTTAGCAACAAACAGTGTTTTATTAACACGTGACGTTTTGGTGTCAAAATTGGGTGGATCGGTAGCACCCAGCACAAAGACTTGAAAGTGGATGTAGATAGTGTGCGGGGCAGTCGACAAATATTACATGTCATTTTCTAACACATATATTTTGATTGTAGGTTAACCATACATGGCTTGATCAGACCCGACGGTTAAAATGATCAACACTGATCAGGAAGTAGCAATCAATGTAGCGCCTTGCACCTTGGATGTTGATTTTAGCTTGAAATGCTGCAGCCCTGGTTAAGATCAATGCAAAGTTTTCTGCCGAGTCCAGTTTATCATTCAGAAGGGTAAATAGGAATTTATTTTTGATTCAATTAAAATGATTGAATCTTTAAAAAAGATCCATCTGTGTATGGCAAGTCTAAAAGTGCTTATAGACTAGTTCTTACCTGCAGACGTTCCCATTCCGGACAAGCACTTGGCCCCATAACTTTGTGACCGGGCATAACATGGCTGGGGAACGTCCTTGTTAAGATTGGCTGCAGTGTTAGACATTAAAGCCAACCAGACAAGTGTATAGTCAGCATTAGATTATATTTTTAGTGACATTTCTCCTACAGTTTATTTATTCAGTTTTACGCACTAATCATATTACTGCCTCACTGCTGGGGTCAGTGACGAATCTTCCTTTGTCCTGGCCAGTCGATCAGAAGAGCCGGGACACAGGATTGGAAGGTGTGTTCCCAGTTTATTTGCCTACCTAGAGACCAGTAGAACAAGGAAAGTAACCTTTAACTGGACAGCTGTACTACTGATAAATATGAAATCCCATCAAATGATTATATTGGGATTTCATATAATGATCCATAGTTCAATGGATCACCCCCTTTTAGAAGCAATGTAGCAATTTTAGGGCAATGTACAGAGAATTCTGTCTTATGGAGAACACCTATAAGGCTCTATAGAGTAAGACTTTATATTGTAACTATATGTAACACGGTGCAACAGCCACAAGCAATAACCCAAGGCAATTGAAGTACATTAGCAAATAACTGCCATTAAGGTTGATGTCCAGAGAGGCACAATAAGTAAATTGCAGAGTGGGGTGGAATGGAGAGAACTCTCTGTACATTGTTCCCCCAATAATCCTTTACTTTAAGTTAAACCTGCATGCCTACACATAACAAGATGATCAGAAAATGTTGCAATCATGCCAATTTTATTTACTGTAATGAAAACTTTTTCACATAGTAACATACATAGTAATTTTTTTTTAGCACATATCCAATAATAAAAACATTGTCAGCTGTATATTGCCTCCAAAGTGGGCAGAGGATCTCCACTCAACCGACAGGCCAGAATCCAGTTGGAATACTGTAAGATCACATGGGGAGGGATGTTTCGCAGTCTTGCCATGGAGACCAAGGGGCATATTTATAAAAATCTGACTTTTTAGCCAAATAATTAACGCCGAACATCGCAGCGAAAATAGCGCCGTTTGGGGCTTCGTTTCGCCTTATTTATAAAAAAGCGGAAAAAAAACACAATTTGCGTCTGAAACAGGCGAACGGCGTGATAAAGAGCGAAAAGTATTGCAGCGAAAACTTAACGCATCTAAGATGACCGCATTGCGAAAACCATTCGAAATGCGAAAAGGCCACTATAACACAATCTAAACCCAAAAATGTCCACCTCACATTTACAAATAAGTAACCCATGTCTTATTTATCCAATCCATTTATAAATTCTAATTTAGAATACAATTCAATTTTCCACCGCACATTCGCCTTCCTCATGCGCGGTCGCTTTTCTAATGCGCGTTCACTTTTCCAAGGCATATTCCCCATTATAATGTGCGATCACCTTTATAATGGGCGTTCGCCTTTCTAATTCGCATTCGCCTTTCTAAGGCGCGATCGCTTTTCCAAGGCATACCCACCATTATAATGTGCGATCGCCTTTATAATGCACGTTCGCCTTTCTAATTCACGTTTGCCTTTCTAATGCGCAATCGCTTTTCCAAGGCATATTCACCATTATAATGCGCAATCGCCTTTCTAATGTGCATTCGCCTTTCTAATGCGCGATCGCTTTTCCAAGGCATATTCACCATTATAATGCGCAATCGCCTTTCTAATGTGCGTTCGCATTTCTAATGCGCGATCGCTTTTCCAAGGCATATTCTAAAATTACCATTGCGAAGTAAGGCGAAAAGGGTTTTAGCGATAGGTCGCGGAAACGTTTTCGCCATTCGTTAACACCACCTTTATAAATATGCCCCCAAGTCTCCAGTAAAAGATACTCAGCAGTGCTGAGATTTGCGAATCGACATTGGTACCTGGAGTTGTTGTTTTCAGCCTACAGAACAGTAGTACCTGTGAGTCAGTAGATTTAAGCCTGGTAATAATTCTACCAATCGATATATCAATGTAAAGTCTGATGGGCAATTAAAGTCACATAGCCGATATTTAACTGTCATATTGAAGACTGTACAAAAAGTGGGATAGTAGAATATCTACCTATACCAGCCAAAATTCTTGGTGAGTGATGCACAATATTTGGCCAAATATCTTGGACCCAATTCTCTTTGTGCAAGCCTCCTTTCTAGGCTTTACACAGCCTTAAAAGAGATGGCTTAAGTAGCTGTCGTAAGTCATCGTCCAACTGATGCTGGTTAATGTGACTTTAACCACTGATACTTTGCTGAGCGTCTCTCTGTTAATACAGGTATATATTTTTAGACAAGATACTGCAGCAATATAAAGCCCTGATTTACAGCCTTGCAGGACAATTATACTCACCTATTTCCTGTTGCTAAATACTCACCCCCGGGTATTTGCGCCCCAGTCTGTTACTCCCCTTTGTCATGATTTGTGACAGTCTGTGATGTAGCCAATGGGAAGACAAGCTTCTTTGCAGAGCTGGTCTTCCCATTGGCTACATCGCGGACTGTGGAAGAGGACCAAAACCCCAAGGAAAACTTAGTGTAGGTTCATCTGTTAGGTAAAGCACCCAGGGGTGAGGACTTAGCGTTTTAGTTCCTCACCCTGGGTACTACTAATGGGAGGAAGGTACTCAAAGTTTAATTTATGATGAGAAATCCCAATCTTAAATGTCAGATGGGCTGTGATGTCAACATCACCCAACACTATCAACAGAATCTCACCTACCCCTGCTGCCAGTTCAATTAAAGATTTGCGTGCAGCACAGCAAATTTATACAGAAGAAACCAACTCACCGGTCCCATCAGAAATCTCTGAACTGGATTTCTCATAAAAAACATAAACCTTAAAAACATTAAGGTAGCAATCCAGGGCGGAGTGTTAATGGCTTATATTCCCTAAATTTCTTAGCAGGTGGAAGCAGAAATTTAATCCCTATCTAATTGTTTTCAACCACACGCTGGTAGAGCACAAACTATGTATTCAGCATACTTATACAGACAAGGGGAACAAACACTTTTAATATACTATTCAGGCCGACAATCGTTAGTACGATGGTGCTAAGGAAAAAGAGATAATATAACTATAAAAAATCAGAGAAAAGTGTTCTCCCAATCAGCACTCGCAGCCTCATATAGACAGGAAATAATCCCAAGAAAAACGCACCTAGTAGATCATTAACAATGTTAAAAACGTCCACTTAAATAAATAATGACAGCTAGGATATGAAGGTGGATAGCGTTAACCAACACACATTAAAAATATATATAAAAAACAAACACTTTATTATATACCTTTAAAATATTAACCCACTGATATAAACTCCAAATTATGTATAATATTATAATACTATTTACTAATTATAATAATTATACCCAGCCCATAAACAACAAATGTATAAACAATAAAAAGTATGTCCAATTTCAAAACCGACCACAATGCTCCAGTTTTAACAATTGATAGTCTTAAATCTCCATCTTTGAGCAAATTAGGATCAAAGTCAATGGTGGGGAGTCACAGCGTATTGGATATAGTGGGGTCCTCCAAAGTTAGATCCAGTCTAGCAAAGGATACTGGGTAAGAAAACCATATAAGTCAATCGGGTATAGCAGATCCCATCAGGGAAGTTATACTAATGTCAAATGAGGCATCCAAAGTGAGTTGTAATCTTTAAAGTTTCTCTATCACGGCATTTAACAAATGTATCAGTCAGATATTTTTTAACAATTTCCACTGCCGATTATACTCAAAACTCCTTCTGAGCTCTATGTACATTGCCGCTCCCACTTAGGTCCATGTAATAAATGCCCTCATGACACGTATGTCGGTACTCCCACAGCTAAGTCCCAAAACAGTTCGCTTTTAAATAATCTCCAGAATCCCTCTTCAAGCTAGACCAGCATCCCTCTTTTCTCCTACGTCCATGGCTCCCCTCCTCATCGACGCGTGTTTCTCCCCGACTGGCCGGGGCTTCACCAAGACGTTCATCCAAAACTGGAGCATTGTACAAGTTGGGATCGGTTTTGAAATTGAACGTACTTTCTATTGTTTATACATTTGATGTTTATGGGCTGGGTATAGTTATGGAGGTGGAGACTTGTGGTTTCTATAATATTATACATAATGTGGAGTTTATATCAGTGGGTTAATATTTTAAAGGTTTCTAATAAAGTGATTTTTTTTTAATATATTTATCATGTGTGTTGGTTAACTATCCACCTTCATATCCCAGCTGTCATTGTTTATTTAATTGGACGTTTTTAACATTGTAAACGATACACTAGGTGCGTTTTTCTTGGGATTAATTCCTGTCTATGAGGCTGCGAGTGCTGATATGGGGTTTCTTGGGAGAACTCTTTTCTATAGCCATGAATTCGGCAAGTTATTTAGTGGATTAGAAACAAAGATACATAACCATTGGTACTGCAGTTGTTAAGGAACTACAAATCATGTTCCAATAACAGAAATTATCTGACAGTTGTACTGCTGTAGTGTCAGTCACTCCATCCACAGGCCGCATTGGAGGCAGTTCACGTGTGTAGGATTGTTTCTCTATAAAAGTTTTTTTACAATTATTGTAAATTATTTAAAGGGCATGTCCACCCTTGAAATTATTTTTTGATATATCATTCCCCCTGTCCCCCCAGCCCCAACCGCTCTATTTTTAATTTTAGAAAGTGCCCCAAACTTCACTTACCTTCCCTCTTTCCTCTGCCGCACTGCCAGGCCCTCTGCTTGCGAGAAAATGCAAGCAGAGGGGCGGGACCGGCAGTCGCGTCTGTGATTGGCTGAGCGGCACCCAATCACGGATGCGGGTGCCGAGAGTTCAGTGCAGCGGAGGAAAGAGGGAAGGTAAGTAAAGTTTGAGGCACTTTCTAAAATTAAAAATAGAGTGGTTGGGGCTGGGGGGACAGGGGGAATGTTTTATAGTTTTACACTAGGGGGAGGGAACCTAATCGGGAGGGAGAGGGAGGGGGAGAAGGGCTTCAGTACGCATGCCAAACTTCTCCCGGAGGGGAGACAGGAGGCAGAGTCCTATATGAACTCTGCTATCCTCCTGGTGGGCAGTTTTTGGGACTTTGGGGGACTACAGGAAAACCATATGGAGCTGGGATGTGAGGTAAGGATTTTATTACACTACATGATGGGGCCATTACTGGGGGGGATTATAGTTTTGGGATGGACATGCCCTTTAAACACAAACAGGAGAACTTCTTGGTTAGACCTGCCTAGTTTAATATGTGGGGGAACTGAGAATGAAAAGTCGATCTTCCTCTTTGCGAATCCAGCGCAAGAGACGAGCGACACCATTAGAAGCTGCTGAATTAGTTCCCAGAGGGCTGAAACAGACATAGAGTTCAAATGCATCTGTCACCTGCAAAAGAAAAGAAAATCATCATGAATACACCTGACTACCACAAAACATATACACCCTATATCCGAAATATATATTCTATAGATATATAGTTCTCAGTATAACCTCCCCGTGGGATTACATAAAGGAGAAATTCAGTGAAGTGAATGATTTCTTAGTGTGATATTTTATAATGGGGGCTGAAGTGGTATATTTGCTTATAAAAAATCACTCAGCTATGTCACTAAGTGACTCATTTCTTATATCCCACTGCTCCTCCCATTCCAGTGTTCATGCCTGGGTGTTTCTTGCAGTGTTTAAAAGGAAACTGCTGGAGCTGCTTCCTGTCACTTCATAACCAATGTCTCTCTCCTCCTCCACAAAGATTTGTTTAACCGCATAGATGCTGGGTTGGGATGTTCCTTTCTACTGGGTTTCAGTTACAGAGGGTAGCTTGGGGGGTTTAAATAAAGGTGGGTAAAAGGACAAGGCTAGAATTTAAAATGTGAATGGGTTGAAGGAATCAGATACTTAAGTATTATAAGAAATAATGCGCCCCTTTACATTATAATATAAGGATATTCCGCCACCAAGCCGACCATATAAAAAGCATGGCCTGTATAAAAGCACTCGACCTAGGTCGAGTGCTTTTATACAGGGCAGGGAACTCAGAGGTGGCGTTATATCCTTATATTACACTGTAAGGGGCGCATTATCCCTTATATATTACACAGAATTCTATGTATTCTTAAAGAAAAGCAGTCGGTAGTGAGCTGCCAGTTTTGGTCCTGCAATGTCTCCCGGTTCCCAGTATGCTAACTTCTTACTGTCTATAATGGTTATGTCTGCATCATTGGTGTTGGGTTATTTAAACATGCTCACTGAGCAACTGACTGTCTATTGACCTGCAATTGGCCTAATGGATACAGCTAGGTGAAGTACACAGAGAAATTATTTTTTCATTCCAAATCTGGCCATCTACCTTTACATTCTACATAATCCAAAAATGTATTTGCACCTTACTACTCTTTAAATTAGAAGACTGCCCCCTGCTACAATTGTCTGATCTGCTGGCATTACTTTCTATTTCCCCAGCTCAATGCAGTTCTGGGCAAGTGTACATAGAAAGGAAAGTGTCTGGCTGCAAATTCATTGGGCCAGGAGGAGCGTATAATTGCTCCCCTGCTCATAGAATATCAAAAGTGGTCAACTTAAATACACTAAACTGATTTCCGCAAATATGGGAATAAATGGGGATTCCATTTTTTAAAAAGCATTTTATTCTTACGTAAAATATCAAACTTTGTTCATACCCCCCTTATGAAACAAACTTTATGAGCAACACATGTGACGAATATAATCTTTACCAAGACCACCATTTAGAACAATGCATAAAAGTGGAAGTTTAGCGCAAATACGTTTGCTTTCTAGAAAAAAGGAATTTTTGCTTCATTCCACTAATCTCTCTGATCATAAATAAATTGCCTTCTAAGTACTGACTTCATGTTTGCAGGACCCATTATAGTGCCAGTTATGGTCCCTGGGTTGATTCAGTCGCTCAGTAGAGATCTGAGCATGTTTGCCCCATCCAACAGCCAATCAGTAGAAATTACTGTTAGAAACATTCCATGTTAGTGTGCAGCATTCTGGGAAGAAGAAAGCCTGTTACAGAACCTGAAATGTCAGCTCACTAATGTCAACAGCAGGGAATATAAACTTTCCCTTTAACTGCATGGTGTAGACTGCATTGGGTGATTTACTTTATAGTTTATAGTGGGTAGTGATTTTCACTTTTCATTAAAAAAATAAAGAAAAAGAAGTTCCCATCTTTTTTTCCCAGTGCAAATCCAGTTCATGAAAATAATGAAAAAAACACTGGACCCCATTTGTAGACATTGGAGAGAAAACATTTCTTTGTTTATCTTTAATCTCACCCAAGCCAGTACGTTCTCGTGGGGTCCCATGTGGTAAATTGTAGTAAGATGATGAGAACTGCGGTGGGTTTTGCTGTGTAGATATTGGTATAAAGCCAGCAGCCTCCTTCTTTCCTCTTCTGTGTCATACGGAGCTTCCATTGCTGGACTGGGAAACATGATATTGATCATTAATCATCTCCAATCAACCCTAGTGCTACAAACTGCACTAAAGCCTTTTTGTATATGAAAAAACCAGAGGGGCTGGGAGAGAGATTTTACAACATTATTACAGGGAAATGATATAAGGGACCCAATTCAGTTGCTGCTTTTTACCATAATAATGTCATGATAATATATATAATATTTCTATAGCTTGAGATACTGGCAACGTACTAGGCACGGCTACAGATTTCACTGCATTAATATTCATGTCAGATTACATGCTAACTTGATCATTACATTGAGTGATGGTTTTCCCTGCCTATGTTTCCCCACATTTCCTAGCCAGATCATTGGTCCAACAAACTTTATTTATGAAGGAAGGAAGGAGTGTCCAAAAGGCCCTCTGTTTGTGCCCTGACATCATTTAGAGACACAGCAAAAGAGATTATTAAAGGGCTCCTAATGCGTACAAGGCTTTAAAGTCATGTAAACTTATTTGCATCAAAGTACTAAGTGACAGAGTAACTTTAAGATGTGATTGTTCCCCTAAAATGTCCGTAAGGGAAATAACCAAACGCAGCATTTTATATTACACAGCTAATCTCCGAAATGCCACAAACTCCGTAAACTTATGTTATCAATACAGGATCACCACAAACCTGCACACAATGCAACCTAATAAAAGAGCAGGTCAAATCAATGTAAGTCTAATGCTAGCAATATATTGGTTAGATTGATACGACATTCGATCCGACATGAGCCCTTTTCTATAGCCCTGTTTTCTTATGACCATGCCTACATCAAAATCAAATTATATCATTAAGTATGCAGATGAATTGTTGGATTAATAACTAATACAGATAAAACAGAGTTATAAACCTCAGAAATACCTACCGGTTCTGATCAGAGATTTCATTGCAAGCTTTAAATTCCCTTGTCTTGGGGTTTAAATATGTCAATTATTATTAAAAAAGCGCACTTCTTAGGAAACTAAAGGATGAAGCTATAGCTGCCAAACTCAGTTTTTATTGAGCTATGATTGAAAGCATTATTGCAGTGGTATTCCAGTGTGGTATGGCAGTAGTAACCAATAGGATTTGAACTGCCTTCTGTAGCTAGGATAAGATAAAAGACAATAAAGCTGGGTACACATAATGCAATATTTTGGCCCGATAGTTCAGTGTGTAGTTCGATCGGACCAAAATAATTGCATGGCTTTTTGGACACAACCGACCAGACAAATGGATATTTCTATAAAGCACGGCCGATTGCGTGGTCCTCTATAGACCACAGACTTTGGAAAGCTCAGTTCTGAAATCTGGATATTCTGAAAAAGAAACAAAAAGCTTAGTCACGTAGTTGGTGTGTAGGTGTATGAATGTGTTGGAGAATAAAGGTAAGGGCTTACCTTGATTGCGGAGGGGATCCAACCTTTATTTGCCACATCTGCTCCTGACTTGGCTGGAGAGTGCAGCCTTTTCTTTGGATGGGAAGACAGCAGGTGGAGGCTTTGGACCGCTCAGTTCTGAAATCTGGATACCCTGAAAAAGAAACAAAAAGCTTAGTCACGTAGTGGGTGTATAAGTGTATGTATGTGTTGGAGAATAAAGGTAAGGGCTTACCTTGATTGCGGAGGGGATCCAGCCTTTATTTGCCACATCTGCTCCTGACTTGGTTGGAGAGTGCAGCCTTTTCTTTGGATGGGAAGACACCGCAGGTGGAGACTTTGCACAGCTCAATTCTGAAATCTAGATACTCTGAAAAAGAAACAAAAAGCTTAGTCACGTAGTGGGTGTGTAAGTGGATATATGTGTTGGAAAATAAAGATAAAGTCTTACCTTGATTGCAGAGGGGATTCAGCCTTTATTCGCCACATCAGCTTCTGACCTGGTTGGAGAGTGCAGCCTGTTCTTTGGATGGGAAGAAACAGCAGGTGTATTTGTTGGACAGCTCAGCTCTGTGAAATCCAGATACCCTGGAAAAGAAACAAATAGCTCAGTGATGTGGTGGGTGTGTAAGTGTATGTATGTGTTGGAGAATAAAGGCAAGAACTTACAGTACCTTAATTGCGGAGGGGATACATCCTATATTCGCCACATCAGCTCCTGACTTGGTTGGAGAGTGCAGTCTTTTCTTTGGATGGGAAAACAGCAGGTGGAGACTTTGGACCACTCAGTTCTGAAATCTGGATACCCTGAAAAAGATTAAGAAACAAAAAGCTCAGTGACATAGTGGGTGTGTAAGTGGATGTATGTGTTGGAAAATAAATATAAAGTCTTACCTTGATTGCGGAGGGGATCCAGCCTTTATTCACCACATCAGCTTCTGACTTGGTTGGAGAGTGCAGCCTTTTCTTTGGATGAGAAGACGCGGCAGGTGGATTTGTTGGACAGCTCAGCTCTGTGAAATCCGGATACCCTGGAAAAGAAACAAATAGCTCAGTGACGTAGTGTGTGTGTAAGTGTAGGTATGTGTTGGAAAATAAAGATAAAGTCTTACCTTGATTGCGGAGGGGATCCATCCTTTATTCGCCACATCAGCTCCTGAGTTGGTTGGAGAGTGCAGCCTTTTCTTTGGATGGAAGACAGCAGGTGGAGACTTTGGACCGCTCAGTTCTAAAATCTGGATACTCTGAAAAACAAACAAAAAGCTTAGTCAGGTCGTGGGTGTGTAAGTGTATGTATGTGTTGGAGAATAAAGGCAAGGACTTACCTTAATTGCGGAGGGGATCCAGCCTATATTCGCCACATCTGCTCCTGACTTGGATGGAGTGTGCAGCCTTTCCTTTGGAGGGGAAGACAGCAGGTGGAGACTATGGACCACTCAGTTCTGAAATCTGGATACCCTGAAAAAGAAACAAAAAGCTCAGTGACGTAGTGGGTGTGTAAGTGTATGTATGTGTTGGAGAATAAAGGGCAAGGTCTTACCTTAATTGCGGAGGGGATCCAGCCTATATTCGCCACATCTGCTCCTGACTTGGTTGGAGTGTGCAGCCTTTTCTTTGGATGGAAGACAGCAGGTGGAGACTTTGGACCACTCAGTTTTAAAATCTGGATACTCTGAAAAAGAAACACAAAGCTTAGTCAGGTCGTGGGTGTGTAAGTATAGGTATGTGTTGGAGAATAAAGGCAAGGACTTACCTTAATTGCGGAGGGGATCCAGCCTATATTCGCCACATCTGCTCCTGACTTGGTTGGAATGTGCAGCCTTTTCTTTGGAGGGGAAGACAGCAGGTGGAGACATTGGACCACTCAGTTCTGAAATCTGGATACCCTGAAAAAGAAACAAAAAGCTCAGTGACATAGTGTGTGTGTAAGTGGATGTATGTGTTGGAAAATAAAGATAAAGTCTTACTGACAGTCTTGATTGCGGAGGGGATCCAGCCTTTATTCGCCACATCAGCACCTGACTTGGTTGGAGAGTGCAGCTTTTCTTGTAGATGTGAAGACTCAGTGTGAACTGCCTTGATTTTTCAAATGCCTACTTTAATAACCGGGTTTTCAGCAGTCTTGAATACGATAACTGTTTGTGTTCAAACAATGGCAATTTAGGAGTTGTTGAATACTTTTTTACTTAACAGGCTTACAAAGGAACCCTCCTTGCCTTCTGAGAAGCAAATGTCTGAATTGCATCATCGAGATTCAGGCTGTGTGCCAACTCATGCTCAATAGATATTGTAGCAAGACCAACAAGTCTCTCCTGTGTCATCGTAGAACGTAGGTATGTTTTTATTAGTTTTAGCTTCGAGAAACTGTTCACCACTTGCAACAGTAACAGGAAACGTAAATAGTATACAGATGGCAATGTATACATTTGGAGAGATTGTGCTCATATCTTTTTTGTAGATACACTCTAGAACAGTCTGTGGGTAGATATCTACAGAGTGCAAACAGCTCATAGCACAACTCCGCAGCAACAATATCTTGTTGACTATCATGTGAAAGCACTTTCTCCAACTGATCACATTGCTGACGAATGTCTTCCTTCGTGGACACTATGACCTTTGGGATTGTATACAGTAAACCAACTTGCTGCTGTGCTCCTTGATCTGCTCAAAACGATCTTGTAGTGATCCCTATACACAATCTAGAACTCTGCAAGCAGTTCAAGCAGTTGTGATGTGGTAATATTTGGTATGCATTTTAGCCATTTGTTGTTCATTTTTTCTGTTTCTGGTTGTGCTTTGGTTTGGATAATAAGCTTATAGATAAGTGATATCGTTCCTTTTATTTCTGTGCGCTGGAGGATTGACATTATTGGGTGTATGGAGGATTGTGGGATTTGACCAGCAAACTCGGCTCGTATACAATGTCTCAGCTGCAAATACCTGAATCTATACGATGGAGGTAGCTCATATGTTGTGGATAGAGTTTCGTATGGTAGTACCTGTTGGTTTTGTATCAGTTGACCAAATGTTGTAATTCCTTTATTTATCCAGTCTTTAGCATTAGCGAATGCAGCCAGTTGTGGGAAGGCATAGTTGTGCCATTGTGGTGTGTGGTTCGGTATATCTTGTGGTTTTAGAATGAGATTAGTTTCTTTCCACACTTTAGCCGCCTGTTGATGTATTTTAGTATTAGGGCCAAGTACGTGTGCATCCGGGTTAGCTACATAGGCCAGATATGGGCCTTTCATGTATAAAGTTAGTATATTATCTGAGGAGGTTGGGCGGTCCACACTATGGACCCAGCATCTTAGGAGTTTCACCTGGCCGGCTAAGTAGTATATTTTAAAATCTGGTAGTGCTAGTCCTCCTTGTTCTTTAGGTGCTTGTAGTTGTTTTAGTCTTACTCTAGGTCTTCCGCTACCCCATAGAAAGCTGATTATTAGACTATTTAGAGTTTGGAAATATTTATTGGGGACATAGCTCATCGTATGCTGCAGGGTATATAGGAGTTTAGGTAGTAAGAATATTTTGATTAGGTTTATTTTCCCTATAAGGTTTAGCGGCAGGTGTTTCCAGGCTTGGGTTTTCGTTTTAATCCATTGTAGAAGTGGGCAGAGGTTGAGTTCATAGAATAATTGTGGGTCTTTAGTGATTTGAATACCCAGGTATTTGAATGATTGTACTGTTGGTATTGGAAAAGGCATTTGTGTAGTTTCATTCGGGTTTACATCTAGAGCGTATAGTGAAGACTTGGGCCAGTTTATATGTAGGCCTGACATCGGTCCATATTCTGTGATAGTAGTGTGTAGAGCTTGCAGTGTTGTATTGGTGGCGTCGAGAAATAGAATTATATCATCGGCATACAGTCCTATCAGTTCGTTGTAGGGGCCGAGCTGGAGGCCCTTTATATCAGGGTGGGATCTAATTTTGGTGGCTAGCACCTCAATTGCCAATGCAAATAGGTAGGGCGACAGAGGGCATCCCTGCCTTGTCCCTCTACCCAGAGGGAATGGTTTGGATATTGTCCCATTTAGCGATATTCTAGCTGTGGGTTTCTTGTATAGTAATTGTACCAGTTTGATGAAGTGGTTTCCAAATCCATATTTGCGTAGGGTCTCCCACACAAATGACCACTCCAAAGAATCAAACGCTTTTTGGGCGTCGAGTGAGAGTATGACCCTATGGCCTTTGTTGTCGTGGTCCACTTGTGTCTGTATCAGGGTTCGGCGAATATTTATGGTGGTGGATTTGCCAGGCATGAATCCTGTTTGGTCCGGGGCAATGAGTGTGTGGATTTCGGTTTGCAGTCTATTTGCTAGAATTTTTGCAAGTATTTTATAGTCCGTGTTCAGGAGGGAGATAGGACGGTATGAACTGTGGTCCTCGGGGTTTTTATCTGGCTTCAGCAGCAAGACAATATTTGCTTCATATAGTGTAGGGGGCAAGTGGTGGTTTTCGAGGGATTTCTGGTACATTTTGTGTAGAGGATCTTTGAGGAGTTTTGCGTATCTCTGGAAAATTTCGGTAGGGAGACCGTCTAGGCCAGGGGCTTTGCCGGGGTTAAGGTCTTTTAGAGCTTGTGCTATTTCTTCGGTGGTTATGTTCTTATCCAAGGAGTTTTGTTGTGTTGTGGTAAGTTGTGGAAGAGTAACGTTTGCTAAATAGTTTCTGGTTTCCTCCGTTGTATAGGTGTTGCGGGTTTGGTACAGATTTTGATAGTATCTTTGGAAGCTTTCTAGGATTTCTTTGGTTGTTGTTATTTGGCCTAGTAGTGGGTCTTTTATTCTTAGGATCATATTGTCTGTGTGTTTTTTATTAGTCATGTACGCTAGGAGTTTGGCTGATTGATTACCTTGTTCAAAAAAGGACTGTTTGAGGAAAAAGGCTTTTTTCTGTGCTTTCTCGTGGGTGATAATGGAATATTCTCTATCTGCTTTGTGCCACTTTATCCGGTTCTCCGGGGTGGGGTCTTCTTGGAAGTCGTGTTTGGTGGCTTGTACGTTGCTCTCAGCCGCGAGTTCTACAGCTTTGGTTTGTTTTTTAATGTGGTTTATGGTTGATAGGAGACAGCCTCGTAGATACGCTTTCAGCGCGTCCCATTGCATGGTGTATGTAGTTTCACTTTGATCTATTTCAAGATATTCTTTGAGTTGTGTGTGTATTTTGTCTGGGGTAGGGAACAGGGAGATCCAGAACGGGTTTAGTTTCCAAAATTTAATTGGTTGGTATATGTTTTGCTTGTTAAGTGTTGCCATGACTGGTGTATGATCCGATGGTCCTCTAGGTAGATGGGTTACTGCACGGATATTAATCGCTAGTGATGGGGAGAGAAATATATAGTCTAATCTTGACATTGTATTATATGTGGCTGAATGGCAGGTGAAGCCCTGGGCTAGTGGGTTTTGATGTCTCCAGCTATCTATCCAGCGCCATGTAGACGAGAATCGGCATAGCTGTGTTCTGTTGTTCGGCGTTGGCAGTCTGATTGGGTAGCGATCCCATTGTTCGTTTACACCATATTAAAATCTCCCATGCAGATAACCTGAGCTGCAGGGTAGTCTGCAAAGAATGGGGTTATCTGCTGGAGGAGGGATGTTGATGCTGGTGGTGGGTTGTATATCCCCATTATTACATATAGGGTTAAATCGATTTCCAGTGCGACCAGGACATATCGACCTTGTGGGTCCGTGCGCACTTTTAGGATGTTGTATCTCAGTGTGCGTCTCAGGAACAGCGAGACCCCTCTGGAATAAGTTGAGTGGCAGCTGTGGGCCGACCACGCGACCCAATGTTTGTTAAGCCAGTCTGTCTCCGAGAGTGTTATATGCGTTTCTTGGAGGCATACTATATCTGGCTTGTATCGGTTAATTGTATCTTGTATTTGAAGCCTCTTTATTGGTTCCCTGGATCCTCTCACATTCCAGTTAAACAATGTAAGGGAGTCTGTCATTGTAGGGTCTGGTATGTATTATCACTTAGGTATCCTGGGGGGTCAGGCCGGGAGGGGGGGGAATATTGTTGGTCGAGAGTTAGTAGGACAGGACATATCATAGTAAACAGCATTTAGGCATTTATTGCATACAATAATTGTTTCCCTTGTTAAACTTTCAGCAAACTGTGCTATATAAACCTTTAAAACTGGTGATAAAATACATACAAACATTTGAACTTTTTCCTTTCTGTATAGGGGTTACTGGAAGTAACTTTATACCCTATATATGTGGGGGTGTCAGGGTTGAAGTTTTCCGCTTGTTAACATTGAGGGATCTTATATATGAGGTCCAGGAGGTGAGTGTCTTGGCCATCCTTATACATCTTCAGTTAATATATGGGTACGGCCCATATCATATAGGGGGCAGTTCGGGTGTGGGGTGGGCGATAACAGGTGCTTTATGGACTACATTTCGCCCCGGTGTCAAATCTTGTTGTCAGGCATTTACGGATTATTATAGTGGTCAAACAGGATAATCAGATCTGTAACATAGTGCAGTTTTGGATTTGGATTAGTGCAGCTATTTTACATTTATAATCATACGTCCTGTTATAGTAGTGGGTGGGTCAGGGGGGCGGGGGGCAGCTAATGTGCCGGTCACATATATTTTCATACATATTATAACATATTTCCCATTATTGACATATATAGCGAGAGAGAGAGAAGAGAGAAAGAAAAAAAGGGGGGGGGGGGAAGGAGATGAAGAGATAACCATCCCAAAATCACAGAAAATTGACATTGCATTTAAACCAGCAGTTAAATCCAGGATTTTACAACTTAGCTCTAGCAATATAGTTACTACTCCGTTTCTATTGACAAGGATATTACTACCTTATTTATTTTAGTCGCTTTAGATATAGCATACAGTTCTATATTGTTACAGCTTTTAGTTTAGTGCAGCTATTTTACATGTATCATCATATATCCTGTTATGGTGGTCATCTCTGAGATACTCAGTTTCTACTAACACAGGTATTACTACATTGTTTATGTTAACCGCATTAGGTATGATGTGCGATTCTATATTATTACTATCATACTTAGATTATTCATTTTCCACACTACTGTAGCTGTCAGTTTCATGCAAGCATTATACATTTATCGTCATGTGTCTTGTTATGGTGGTGAGTGGGTCAGGGGGGGCGGGAGGCAGTGTTGGTCATCTGTAATTTCATACATAGTATATACATGGCATAACACATTATCTCCATTATTGACATATATAACAGGTAGAAAGGAAGAAGGACCGGTTTCTCAATTGTAAGTCACATATGTTAAGGGTCTTGCGCATATCTTGCGCCCATATAGGTTTAGGTGGTCATCAAGGGGGCAAGTGGCGGGGGATAGGCAATGGTTCCATTGGGGTATGGGATATGTTTGTTACTCACCACCCGCCATCGTCCTCCTGGTTTTATTAGATGTATCATGGTTGAGTATTAGGCCTTGGTGTTATGATTGTATTCCGAAATTGTCTCTGTATTCCAATGTCACCTCTATAGGGTTACGGGAAATTTCAGGTTTATGTGAAAATTTCAAAGTTGAGCCATCTGGTTTTGGTCGGGTATTTCGGGGTGTCTCACTGGTTCGGGTCCCAGGTCTCCGCGGTGTTGATCCAGCCAGTCGGATGCCTCAGTGGCTGTATTGAAGAATAGTGTGCGTTGTTGGTATATTACGCATAACTTTGCAGGGTACATCATGGCGTAGGTCAGGCCGGCCATCCGGAGTTTCTGCTTTACTGCTAGGAATGTGGTTCTTCGTTTCTGTATATCAGGGGAGAAGTCTGGGAAGACCATCACGGTAGTATTCTCATATACCAGTGGGTGCTTGGTCCTTGCCAAACGAAGGATAGCATCCCTATCCCTATAGTTGAGGAGACGGGCTATGAGGGGTCGGGGTCAGGAGCCAGGAGCTGGTCTTTTACCTGGGATTCTGTGCGCCCTTTCGATTGCAAAGGCCGTGCTGAAGATTTTATAATCTGTTCATCTCGTGATTCATAGTCAAATTGTCTCTTTGTGCGATGTACTCTATCAGATTGTTCAAATAGAAAATTTCCATCAATGTCTAGTTCTTCAGCTAATTTTTGATCAGTCTTTATGACATCTTCAAACTTCTTCTCATCTGACCGATGATTTTGCAGGTACAATCTGGTATTTTCTATCTGTTCCACCAGACAGGTCTGCCTCAATTTCCTGAAGTCTTTTACTTATAATGTTAACTTCAAATAATATGTCATACCACACAACTAATCCACATAAGAATTTAAATTTGCAAATGTTTTTCTGGATGCCTCTTGCTTCAGCAATAGTTTTAGACTTAGTTGCTCCTGTTAAACTGTCTTCCATAGCAGCAGAGAGGGCATCATCTATTTTTCCAAGCTGTTTTCGGCTTTTACAGCATCAATGCGGCTTTCCCAGCAAGTAGTACTTAATGGTTTAAGTGTAAGCCACTGTTGTCTCTGACAGGTGTTGCTTCAAAATGTTCCAATGATGTGTCAACGCAGAAAAGAACACATAAAGGCTCTGGATGATATTAAAAAAACTCAACTGCCTCGATACAGCAGGATTGCAGCATCACTAAGCACAAGATTTAAAGAATGTGAATTGCACGGCACATAGAAAGCTCTAGGGTTTAATCTTCGAACCTGAGCCTGCACTCCTTTGCATTCACCTCTCATGTTGGACCCAATCCCATAGCCTTGGCCCCACATGTCTTGCAAGTCATTTATAAAAGCTTCCAGATTTTTAAGCAGCACTTTTGTCATCCCTGCTCTTGTTGTGTCATCCACTTCAATAAATGACAAGAAGTGCTCATTGATGGAAACTGTTTCTGAGCCACTTTCAGGCACTTCATTTACTGTAACAAAGCACAGCATCAACCATCATCTGCTCTGTATGACTGATATCTGGAGTGCAGTCCAATATAATAGAGTAATACTTTGCAGCACTAAGTTGTAACAAAGTCTTCTCTCTGATCTGAAGAGACAGTATTTTAATTATTTCATTCTGGATATTGTGGCCAAGATATTGACTATGTATCTCCTTGTTGGTAATCCTTTTCACATGCTTCTCAAGAACAGCATCAAACTCGCTTATAGCTTCAACAAATTTAAGGAAGTTGCCATTGTTTCTTTCATGCAGCTTGCTGGACTTCCCACGAAATGCGATGTTCTGCATAGCCAGAGTTCTGACAAGTATAAAAAGTCTTTTTAATACTTCTTTCTAGTGCAGTGAATCGAGCAGTTCTTTATTTGTGTCCTCAATAGTTAAACACGGTCGTATTCTTGTCTCCAGATCTTTCCATTTGAAAGGCCCTTGTGTGGTAATCTGCTTTTTCGTGATTAGTCAATGTTCTATTTATATTCTTCCAGTCGTTATGTCCAGTTGTGCATATGACTGAAACTGCAGCTTTGGGAGGAAATATTTTTCAATAGAAACAAAATACAGCATCTCTGCTGTCAGAGTACAGAAGCCATGGTCTAGCTGTGGTCTCTGAATTTGCCTATTCTCGTCTATCCTTTTTTTGCTGTCCTTTGGAAAGTGAAAACTTTTGCTGTGGACCATGTGACACAAGAAAATGTCTTAGTTCTTTGCTCATATCCATCCACAGTCCTGGGTCTTTCAGTAGAGAGGAGCTGAACTGAACGCATGGTTGACTTGGCTCATTTATTTCCTCCTCTGTATTTATTTCTTCCGTTTCAACTTCTATTAGAGATGGTGATGGAGAACTTTCTGCCCATGAAGGAAAGTCTATTATTGGAGTTGTGTTAGCAGTAATGGCATCGCTTGAACTTTCTTCCTCTGAAATCAAATCTACTGTTGTTGTTGTTTTACCAGCAGATTCTGCAACAGGTGTTTCACTTTCACGGTCCAAATCATAATTACATCCTGCATCTTCCACAACTTCTTCAGATTCTTCAGGGCCTGACAAAAACTTTAGAATTGCTCCTTTCTGCTTTGATTAAGCAGCTTCCCTCTTTCCCTGAGCTTTTTATAAGCAGCTTCAGACAGCTTCTTCCACTTGCACTCAGACATTTTTCATTTACTGTGGGGCGGGGGGGATACTTTAGGAGCACTAGATAAGATAATTCAGTGTGCAAAATCATTTAAAAGCCTGTGTTGTCCTTTTAGTGTGGTGCTAGTGTAAGACAATCAAATATATACAAACTAAATTGGGGAGCAAACCCCAGAACCCTTTCAGCACTCACACACTCAAAGTCACAAGAGTCATTTATTTATACAGATAAAGACCTGTTAAAGGTCATGTACACTGGGTAATTAGTTATTCTAAACTTTCCATTACTGGAAATTGAAATTCTTAATATGCAGCCCCTACTAAATTACATTTATTAAGTGTCCCTAATAAAGCGAAAGGTGACAATTGGGTTGCTGAGTAATTGGTTCTAAGACTCCAACACACAAAATCTAAATGCAGAATAGCTGGTTGGTATTTACATTACAAGCATGCAGGCTGCATTGATTTCAAGGTAGTCATACATCATGCCATAATTAACTGCTGCATCTGCTACATAGCCTTGTAATAATTATATTTCACAAGCGTTTACTGTATATACTCGAGTATAAACTGACCCAAGTATAAACCGAGGTACCTATTTTTAAACTAGTAAGTGATTGACTCGAGTGTAAACCAAGGATAGAAAATATGAACACTACTGCCTTCTGTATTCTTTTAAGGCTTTAGTTGCCCTTTAAATGGAAAGCAGAAGTAATAGCCAAATCCTGTATGTTTAAAGCAGACAGGGATACAGTGTTTTTTGAAAATTCTTCTTAATTTCTTGGAGACCCCTGCTACATATGGGATAATCACATTCTTTCTCCTGTCAGGGGTCTCCGAGAAATTAAAAAGAATTTTCAAAAAACACTGTATCCCTGTCTGCTTTAAACCAAACAACACACTGAGGCAGCAATTGGTACATCCGAAAGACCCAATACCGAAACACAAGAAAAGCGACATCATATACACAGTGTAGTGCAGTGAAGAATACTCTGATTTGTATGTGGGGGAGACCAAACAGCAACTGCATCAACATATGGCCCAGCACAGAAGAGCCAATTCTTCAGGTCAGGACTCAGCCATGTACCTGCATCTTAAGAATAAAGGACATACTTTTGAAGATTGTAATGTTAACATATTGGCAAAGGAACGTGACTGGTGTTAAGGAGGCCATTTATGTGAAAATAAAGAAACCAAGCCTAAATAGAGGTGGGGGGGGGGTTCGACACCAACTGTCTGCTATGTACAATGCTGTTTTGACACCTTACCCTGGGCGTTCCTATAACACCTCTTAGCCACTATCTAATCACGCCCTTAACACCTGGCTGTGATATGCTAATTGGGATTTTCCAGGGTACATAATTGCCACAGATTCTTGTACAAGTCATTTTGAATTGAGAAAGCCAGTCGGATGACTAGCGAAACATCCTCAAGAACTAAGTTTCAAGTCCAGTTGATCTAATTGAATACAACAGATATACTGGGAGTTGTAGTTTGGAAACTTCTGCACACTCACCCTCCCCCCAGTTCAGTAGTAAGTGGGTACCTTCTGTAAGTTACAGGTCATCATCACTTGTCACATGATATCAGGGGGCAGCTAGAAATTTTTTTTATATAAAGTACAGTAGCTGGTCCAAAGCTCTACCCAAATTCAGTGACTTACTTTAGAAATCCGGCCTCTGCTTGCTCGCTCCCTTGCTGCCTGACATCACTACCCGGCGTCAGGCAGTGACGTCAGCCGGCTCATTAGTACTGTCAGCGATGGAGCAAGCAAGTGCCGGACAGACTTCCAAAGTAAGTTACTGACTCGAGTATAAACCGAAGTCGAATTTTCAGGTTGATTATTCAGCCTGAAAACCTTGGTTTATACTCAAGTATATACAGTAGGCTCAATCTTTCACAGTATCCTAGATGTTGCTTTCAGCATTTTTACCTTGCATCAGTTTGAATTAAAGGGCATGTCCACCATAAAACGAAACTTTTAATTAGGTAGCCCCCCCGCCGCAATGTTAGTTCTTTAAAAAAAGCCAAATCATACTTACAGCCCTTCACTCACATGGCACTCTCCTCAAGGCTCCCTGTCAGCAGAAAGTTGCAAACAGGGGCCAGACCAGCAGCCGTGCCTAATTGCCTGAGAGGCAGCCAATCAAAGACGTGGCTACCAGATTTGAAGACAGGGAGTGAAGGGCTGTAAGTGTCTCCAATTCTTTTTTTTTTAGAAATGTAATTCAGTGTTTGGAGGTGGCCTACAAGATGTTAATTTTTTTTTAAGGAAGGCGGAAGGGCAGCCATACTGGGATCCAGAGGGTGGAGGGAAGGGGGGGAAAGGGCTCCCCTGTGCATGTCACACTACCTCCTGGAGAAAGGATTAGAGGCAGAAACCTTTAGACAGGGAGACAGATCCTACACTTCAGTTTCCTGAACTTTGAAGAGGCATTGCAGGAGAAACATAAGGAGCAGGGATGTAAGGTAAAGATTTTTAAAAAAATACAGAGTGGGGCCAGTAGTGGGTCAAATTTTAGTTTGAGGGTGGACATGCCCTTTAAGCTGTGTGTGAACTCTTGTGGGAGGAGGAAGCCGAACAGAAAAACCATTTACAAATAGAATTTATAGAATATAGATAAAATATTTATTATATACAATACACATTATGGATATTTATAAATTAACAATGTATACCTGAAGACCCAGAAAGTCCAGCTGCGTCCCATGGAAGACGGTCCCAGAAAGTCCAGCGGCGTCCCACGGAAGACGGTCCCAGAAAGTCCAGCGCCGTCCCATGGAAGATGGTCCCAGAAAATCCAGCGGAGTTCTACGGAAGAAATACAGCCCTCACACACAGGCCCAGCAGCCCCCACTCAACCAGGCCCAGCACCCCGCCAACACACGGCCCCCACCCAGGCCCAGCAGCCCCCACCCGACCAAGCTCAGCAACCCCCAATCAGGCAGCCCCCACTTAGGCCCAGCAGCCCCCACTCACAGGCCCAGCAACCCCCAATCAGGCCCAGCAACCTCCAATCAGGCCCAGCAACCCTCAATCAGGCCCAGCAATCCTCAATCACGCCCAGCAACCCCTAACTAGGCCCAGCAGCCCCCACTCACAGGCCCAGCAGTGAGCAGCCCCCACTCAATCAGGCCCAGCAACCCCCAATCAGGCCCAGCAACCCCCAACCAGGCCCAGCAACCCCCACTCACAGGCTCAGCAGCGAGCAGCCCCCACTAAATCAGGAAACACCCAATCAGGCCCAGCAACCACCAATCAGGCAACCCCTAATCAGGCCCAGCAACCCCCAATCGGCCCCCACTTAGGCCCAGCAGCAGCCCCAAACTACCAACCTGCCCTCTATCAGGCCCACTGGCCAAGCAGCCCCCACTCGACCCCTACCCAAGAGCAGCGTCAGCCCCCACCAATGCCAGACACCCCCCCCACACACACACACCCCAAGGCCAGATCACACAAGGTTCCTTACGCAAAAATGCTCCCCCAACAGTATGTGTCAAGACTCAAAAGCAATTACTTGCACAGGCACAGCACGGCACAGCGACAGACAGCTAGAAGCTCCTCCAACGTTCTGCAAATCACATGGCCACCTTAACCCTTTTATAGTAGTACGGCCACGCCCCCGTGTGACATCAGCACGCACCGAGCGCATTTGAATCCTGCTCAGATTGGGCATGCCATGATGCCAAGGCAGTGGCTACTTTTTAAAATCCACTGCCTTGGTTGGATGCCAGCGCTTCCTTAAGTTCTCCTCCTCTCCTGCTAGTCTGCTGACACTGACAGACAGGCTCCGCCTCTTCATTGATGCAGAACTTGCAGGCAGCTAAAAAAAAAAAAATTCAGGGACACAAAATGCCACTTCTTTAAGCTTGAGACATGATGCCGCTCTGCATCGTTGTCCCAATTTGGCTCATTAGTGAGACGTCTCTGCATGCAGTCAATCAAGGCTGTGACTGTTGACATTACAGCCAATTATTAACAGCTGTTTCACCTGCTGCATCCTCTGCACATGCTCAAAATTCTAAAAAACTCCCTGAGCAAAGGGAGGAGGCAGATACCTTTGCCAGAAAAGAATAGGACATATAATTAAATATCTAGTTACAAATGCATGTAATAAACTGATAAATAGCAGTTGGGGATGCTTGCAGATAACTGCCAAGTCACCAGTGTTTTGTGTTTAGTGCGAACACATATACATATGAGCCCTTATACACTTAGTTGTGGAGGTTTTTTCAAAATTGGCGCACACCGGAATTCCAAGAGTCCAAACTCAATTTTTAGGTAAAAACAAGACTTTATTAAGGCACATTACACCATACAGCTACCAACGTGAAGAGATCCCGCCTAGGCCGGGTGCGCCAATTTTGAAAAAACCTCCACAACTAAGCATATATTGATTGGAACCGAAGCGAAGGGTTCGTGGCAGGCGGCACCCGGACCACCAAAGGGGAATGGTGAGTACTACTATCCCTGAGTCCTATGAATGATTGAGTTCCAGTTGTCGGGATAAAGTCCTAGCGATAGGCACAGGTTTGTCACACCTGTGCCTACTGTGATATGAGTTTAACACATGTTATTGTTTGCTTAATTGGATACAGGTTTATCTATAACATGCTTATTAGAATGGACATATATATTTATACACAAGAGGAAACCGTTGAAGAGGCAGGGCACTTACGGGTATTCATAATAATCGATGCATTTCGGCCATCATCTAGACCGTTATCAGGATCCTAATGACGGTCTAGATGATGGCTGAAATGCATCGATTGTAGTTGATACACTTACTTAGAGTATGAAGACCCGTGAGTGCCCTGCCTCTTCAACGGTTTCCTTGTATGTATTTGCCTTGCAGGTTAAGCACCCGGGCTGAGTGGCGGTGACTTAGGTGTGCGAGCATGCCTCTGAGGATTTCCTTATCTATATATATATACATATATATATATATATATATTCAAATGGTGTAGTCAAGGTGCACAACTAGGACTTCATTCAACTTTTTGAACAGCAACGTTTCGGTCTTGCTTCTCAGACCTTTCTCAAGCTAATAAAATCTGTGCATTCAACACACTTAAATGGAGCAAACAGGCCCCATTTAAGAAGTGCATCTATTTTAAAGTGCCTGCTTGCAGTACTAGACTAGTCAGTGCTAAATATCGAGCGAAATTCACCTGAGACATCAGGTCTGAAGATAGTAGATGGCTGAAGATAGAAGAAAGAAGCGGCTGGCAACATCGGCTCCGCTGAGGCCAGCGGTGCCAGCGGGCTCACTGGCTGCCGCAGTGAGTCTGCCTGGCATCAGCGACCTGAGTGGGGTTGGTGTCGCCAGCCCGAAGACGTCGCGTCGGATCAAGACGCCGGCAACATCGGCCTCGTTGAGGTCGCCGGCGCCCGCCGGGGGTACCTCTCGGGGGTCGGCGGCCTCGGCGGAGCTGGTGTCGCCGGGACTGGAAGAAAGAAGACGCCGCCCAAGGGCTCTTTTAAGAGCCGCACACTGGGGGTGACCCTGCCAAAGGTACTTGTAAGTGACGCAAAGGCCCTGATAGGGCTGGGGAGGGGGGTCCCGGTTCGCGCTGTGGGACCCCTTAAGCCCCTTCTCAGGGCCCCGCTGGAAGGCCGGGGCGGGGGGCTTGGAGGGGTTGCTGGGGAGGGGGTGCGCGGCGGGTGGTCGCGACCACCTGCTGCGGCCCCTTCCCGGCAGCCCCTCCTTGCCTCCCGTTCTGCTGGGAAGCGGCGGCGGGGGGTTGTGGACGGGGTGGGCGTATGCCCCGCCCCCTTAGCAGAGGCGTCAGTAAGGGATTTTAAGTCCCTTCGCGGCGATACAGTGCGGCAATGGCGCTCGCTGTTATAAATACGGCGATAGCGCTATTTTCGCAGCCGCGGTGTGCGGCGGTAATTTTTTTTGCGCTAATTTCGATTTTTTTTTTTTTTTTAATAAATATGCCCCTAAGTGTGTTGTAGTACATGTAATCCTGTGCTTGATTTTAATAATATCTTTAGTCATACGATGTTGGAATGTCTTTCCTGGCGTCATATATTTGCATGAGGTGCACTTCTGGCAACTGTAACACCCAGATTAACACCTAGACAACCAATTTGTTTTTTTATAACATGACACAGGTTCCGAGTGTACCAAGATTTCCTTAAGGTTCCTCCCCCTTCTAAAGGCGACAGTGGGTTTAGGTGGTAAAATTTGTTTTAAAAGATCATTGGCCATTAAAATCCTCCAATTTTTACAGATACTCTTTTGGGTTTCAGTGCCCAAGTTATTATATTGGACACTACAGATAATTTTTTGTTGATCCATTATCATTCTATCATTAGTATGTACTGCTAAATATGCTTTTGATAACGCTGATTTTAACACTTCTTGTGTGTATCCCCTTTGCGAAAATCTGTCCCACATATGTTTCAATTGTATTTCTCTAGGTTATATCTGAATTGTTTCTTAGAACACGCCAAAATTGCGAGATTGGGAGAGATTGTTTCAGCTTCAGTGGAAAAGAGTATTCCTATCTACCTCTTTCGAAAATAGAGTGTAGCTCAATTTTTTTACCTGTCTAAATAACCAAATCCAGATATTCAACGTAATTGTCACTTAGCTTTGACGTGAAACGAATTGTGGAATTCTTTAAATTCAAGTCCATAATCATTCTATCAAGATCTTCTTTTGACCCCCACCAGATCAAAATGACATCATCTATGTACCTGTAAAATAATAAGAGATTATCCATATATTGTCCAAGTATATATTTCTGTTCATACATGTACATGTTGGCGTATGACGGCGCCATGGCCGCACCCATTAAAGTTCCCAATATCTGGAGATAGTAACTATTTTCAAATTGAAAGAAGTTATACTTCAATGTCAGTTCCAATAGGTCTATGGTAAACTCTTTTTGTGCTGTGTTGCCCTGACCATACTCATAAATAAATTCTCTCACAGTTGCAATCCATCCCTCGTCGGGGATGTTAGTATAGAGACTTGTCACATCTAATGTGGCCAACCATATATTACCTTCTTCGTCTTTAATAACTTAAATTAGGTGTTTAGTATCTTTCAAGTATGTGGGAAAACTTTATACTATGGGTTGTAACACCTTATCCACATACTTTCCCAACAGTTCCAGGAGGCTCCCTCTGGCCGATACTATGGGCCTTCCAGGGAGGTTGTTGGCATCCTTATGTAATTTTGGTAGAGTATATAGTACAGGGCAACATGGATATTTTTGTATTAAAAAGTTACTTATCTCTTGGGAAATTATTCCAGCTGATAAAGCATAATGTACTTTATCTTGGACAATCTATTTGTATTGGAGTGTGGGATCTCCCATCAACTTCAAATAGACATTTGTGTCACTTAGTTGTCCTTTAATCTCATTACTGTAATTCACATAGTTCATAATAGCTATACCCCCACCCTTGTCAGCCGGGCGTATTACTATACTGTCGTCATCCCTTAGTGACTTAAGGACTAGCATCTCCGATTTGGTGAGGTTTGGAATGTATTTCATCTTTTGTGCACTCTGTTTGACCTCCATTTGGACTACTTGTTCAAAGCTTTTAATCGCTAGATTATTCATCTGTGGTTCATACAAACTTTTCAATCTCAACTTATTCGCATGTTCACTGTTATCCAGATGGCCAAACTGCTCACGCAATACTATTTGCCTTTTAATTTTAAAAAGGTCAATCTCCCATTTAAATGCATCATGGCCCATTGTGGGAACAAAGGAAAGGCCTTTCTGTAACAATGAGGTATCAGCAACAGACAATATTCTATTAGACAGATTAAAGACGGGAATGACATCTGAGTGATTACATTTTATTGTGGCTCTCTTACCCCCTTTCCTTATCGGAAACCTTCTCTTTCTCTTAATGTCCGCCGTTCCAGACCTGTGGATGGCTGACCTTTCTCTAAAAAATGGTCACTTGTGTTCCGTGTGCTTAGTTTGCTGGTTCCTCCTGGCTCGTGGCATGTTAAGACTGTTGCCGTCCCCCATGGTACAACCTCTTCCTCCTCTGAATTACGTGCATCCCATGGTTCTTTGCAACCTACACGTGTGTTACGCATCTCGTTCTGGCGTCCCCTTGAATTCCGGGCCTTTTTTTGACTTCCTTGAGACCAGTCACTCTCCTGGCGCTCGCGAGACTTACCAAATCTCACTCTTTAGCGACTGTCAGCTCTTCCTGGACGCGAGCGGCTCCTTACTCTGCCAAGATTAGCCTGCATAACTGTCAACCAGCCATACACCCACATGTTTGTACTCCTCAGCAACTCTCCGCATTTTCTGTATTTTGAATCTTAATAAATCCTCTTTATAGTTTACTAACTATAGTTTATAGTTTACTTGTGTTTCTATTTTGTTTACATAATCCATGTTTTCTTGTAGATTCAATATTACTTTATGTTTTTCCTCCAAGTTAGTTATTTTGGACTTAGTTTCCTTCAATTCTCTTGTTACCTCTTCCATAACAATAACCATGAGATCCAATGAACACTTGTTGATAACTCCCACCCACTTTTCCAATGGTGGGGGATATTATTTATTTGAAACCCCTTGGGAATCTGCTTATTCCGGTAATAATCCGATAAAAACAGTCCGTGTAGGTCTAAGTCAGTGGCTTTCTTTTTTAATTGTAGAAATTAATTTGTAATATCTTTAATATTAAATTTAAATTAGATTTAAATTCAAAATCGTTCCACATCTGCTGTAGTCGCTTGCCAAGTTTCAGCATTCACTGGGGAGAAGGTATTGTCCATGTTGTCCTCCATTGTGGAGTCTTTCTTATAATGCTGCAGTGCTACACAAGGTAAATCACTCCTTAATACTTATCTTCATGAATGTGTGCACTCACAGTTCCTCTACAAATGCCTGGTGCTACCTAGGAGATTATATAATATATTCAAATGGTGTAGTCAAGTTGCACAACTAGGACTTCATTCAACTTTTTTATAGAAGGTGCAAAAACAGCGACATTTCGGTCTTGCTTCTCAGACCTTTCTCAAGTTAATAAAATCTGTGCATTCAACACAATTAAATGGAGCAAACAGGCCCCACCTTTCTTCATTACAACATAAGTGTTGTAATGGGACCGGGTCAGGTAAGTAAGTTTTGGGGGATCTTTGAACTATAGGAACCTTGCGAAAGTGAGTTTTTGGGGGGTAATAAGCATTTTAAAAGCTACTTATTTTTAGGCTGGACATTCCCTTTAACCCCTTCTGTTCATCATCATAGTACATGTCAAATATCACACTTTTGCACAATAAATTTCACATTAATTAATGTTCATTAATAATCCATAAAGCGCATGTGCTACAATAAATAATCTTATTAAAAAAATGTAGGCCATTGTTAAAAATACAATTTTAGTGGAATATATATGTGCACATTATATATATTATGTGCATATGCTTATTGTGCATAAAACATTTTGTTTGCATATTTAAAAAATCTAAAAATGTAATATTGAATGCAGAAATTGGTTAAAACTTAAACCCAAGTATACTATTAGATCTAAATCTTCTATCTTTGTATCTCAAATCTGGAAAGGTGATTTAATTAAAATGCTCTTTATATAAGTGATAGCTCAGTATGGAATAAACATTGCACCATTTATATAGCAGCATATACTGTACCTATTGTACATTTCCTAATAAAGTGAATCTTCAAAAGTACCATTTTTTCATTGCAGCAACTCATTAATTTAACTTGTAATGAATCATCCCTTATATCCGCTTGTGAAGGTTCTCATTCATCCAGGTCATGGTATATCTGTTGTATTCAATTAGATCAACTGGACTTGAAATGTAGTTCTTGAAGACGTTTCGCTAGTCATCCGACTGGCTTTCTCAATTCAGAATGACTTGTACAAGAATCTGTGGCAATTATGTACCCTGGAAAATCCCAATTAGCATATCACAGCCAGGTGTTAAGGGTGTGATTAGATAGTGGCTAAGAGGTTGTTATAGGAACGCCCAAAAGGTGTTAAAACAGCATTGTACATGGCAGACAGTTGGTGTCGAACCCCCCACCTCTATTTAGGCTTGGTTTCTTTATTTTCACATAAATGGCCTCCTTAACACCTCTCTTGAACCAGTCACGTTCCTTCGCCAGTATGTTAACATTACAATCTTCAAGGTATGTCCTTTATCCTTAAGATGCAGATACACGGCTGAGTCCTGACCCGAGGAATTGGCTCTTCTGTGCTGGGCCATACGTTGAGGCAGTTGCTGTTTGGTCTCCCCCACATACAAATCAGAGCATTCTTCACTGCACTGCACCGCATATATGATGTCGCTTTTCTTGTGTTTTGGTATTGGGTCTTTTGGATGTACCAATTGCTGCCTCAGTGTGTTGTTCGGTTTAAAGCAGACAGGGATACGATGTTTTTTGAAAATTCTTCTTAATTTCTCGGAGACCCCTGCTACATATGGGATGACCATGTTCTTCCTCCTGTCTTGCTTTTCCCCTTCACTGTTGGTATTTGTGTTCTTTTCTTTCCTTCTACTTCTTTTGACAGACTGGGCCTTTGTCAAAAGAAGTAGAAGAAGAAAAACACAAATACCAACAGTGAAGGGGAAAAGCAAGACAGGAGGAAAACATGGTCATCCATATTAGCAGGGTCTCCGAGAAATTAGAAGAATTTTCAAAAACATCGTATCCCTGTCTGCTTTAAACCGAACAACACACTGAGGCAGCAATTGGTACATCCAAAGACCCAATACCAAAACACAAAGAAAGCGACATCATATATGCGGTGCAGTGCAGTGAAGAATGCTCTGATTTGTATGTGGGGGAGACCAAACCAACTGCATCAACGTATGGCCCGCACAGAAGACCAATTCCTCGGGTCAGGACTCAGCCGTGTATCGCATCTTGGATAAAGGACATACCTTTGAAGATTGTAATGTTAACATACTGGCGAAGGAACGTGACTGGTTCAAGAGAGGTGTTAGGAGGCCATTTATGTGAAAATAAAGAAACCAAGCCTAAATAGAGGTGGGGGGTTCGACACCAACTGTCTGCCATGTACAATGCTGTTTTAACACCTTACTCTGGGCGTTCCTATAACACCTCTTAGCCACTATCTAATCACACCCTTAACACCTGGCTGTGATATGCTAATTGGGATTTTCCAGGGTACATAATTGCCACAGATTCTTGTACAAGCATTCTGAATTGAGAAAGCCAGTCGGATGACTAGCGAAACGGCTCAAGAACTACATTTCAAGTCCAGTTGATCTAATTGAATACAACAGACATCCCTTATATCCATATTTCTTTATAATTCTTTATAAAAAAATTTGAAGGATAATTGTGTATTCAACCCCTTTGACTATATGGTGTTCAAGGGATAAATCCATCTGGATTCTCTGCGGAGTAACTACTTGTTTCCATACAGAAAATGCAGTGGTTTGAGTTACAGTACCACCCATCCCACTGGGGACAAGCATGCTCAGTAGGTTCTTTCAGTTGCTATGAAGCTGTGCTCTCACAATGCCCACCAAGGCATGATTTTCCAATGCTTGGCCTTGCAGAAAAACACCAGCCACAGTACAAGTACACACATGAACAATCACGGACGCGGCTGCCGACCGAGCAGAACACAGAGGGAATGAGGCTCTGAAAGCACAGTTCAGATTATTTTTTTTTACAATCAAATACAGCGGTTGGGGGTAGGAGAGGGTCCCCTACTCTACAGAAAAATGATTACACACTAGGGCACCAGAACGCAAACTGGGATCGTGAGGGAGGGGGGAAAAGGGCTGCACTGAGCAAGCCAGAAACCTCTCAGAGGACACATAAGAGATGGAAACTTTTTCCCTCCCAACCAGGCTCCTGGTCTTCACTTTCTTGGATTTAGGGCAGACATTACAGAATAACCATTTGGAGCAGAGAGGAAAGGTAAGGATTTTTAAACACTACACAGTGGGGCCGAATTTAGTTTTGGGGGTGGACATGCCCTTTAAAATGAAAAGTGCCTGGTATTTAGCAATGGTAATTTCTATCTCCCAATATTGCTTTTGTGAAACTGCTTCTGCCAGGCTTCCTGTTGGCTTCAGCACTATCATTAATACAGGAAATAAATTGCAACCAGCAAAATCCTATAGATATTATAGTAAAACCAGCACATCTTTATATTATTTTTTTTTAAAAACTGGTTTTACATATATATTTTACATATATTTTTTTGGGGGGTAGTATTCCTTTAATTTGGATTTGTTATTTCCTTTGATGTGTTACATATGTTATATAACAAAGCAAGGAAACAAGATGCAAGAGGGAGCGGGGAGGCATGGTATAGTATAGTTAGAGAGATAAGACACTTCTAAGCAGTAAAACCCCTCCCATAATGTATAGTCAGTGTGCACTTTCTTTTGGACCATAAGAGCATCCTTAGAAAAGCTGGGTGTACCCAAGAGGGTGGGGGGAAAAGAGAAAGGAACAAACAAGGAAGTATGTGAAGATCTGCATGTGAGTTGGACTCCTTGGACCAGTATTAAAGCAACAGGCTGATCAACCCTTTAATGCCAAAGATAGTAAAGGGGAATACAAGTTGGAGTTTACAAAGTCTCTTCTGCTAATGTTTTGTGGATGTAAGTTGGACAAGTTAACAAACTGTGTATGTAACTGGGACTTACCAAGTTTCTTCTGTTGAAAATTGCAACACCCAGGATCCCTGCCATTTATAGTTAGACTACAACACTACTACCCAGTACTAGCCCTCTTAAGTTGGACATTTTCTGTGCTCATTAGATTGTTTTGTTACTTAATAAATAACATCTGTTTCTGCAAGAAAAATATTTTTCCTTATTTGTCACCTGTAAGGTTTCGGGTCTTACCTGGGGCCACGTTCCTTTGCTGCCGCACGGGCAGGCGCGCCGCGGGCACCCCGGGCGTGGAGCCCGGCGGCCGGAACATGGGTCGGCTGGGTCTCCTCCCAAACGTGCGCACGGGCACGCTCCAACGCAGGGCGATGACGTGGGGGGGGGCCTTCATAAGCCTCCCCACGTGGTGAGATCTTACTGCCAGTTCAGTATAGTTTTATCTGTTCTTCAGCTCCTTCTTGTTGTGATTTGTTCTGCCCAGTTTGTTCCTGATTCTTGTCTGATCTGAAACAATAAAACTATACTGAACTGGCAGTAAGATCTCACCACGTGGGAGGCTTATGAAGGCCCCCCCACGTCATCGCCCTGCGTTGGAGCGTGCCCGTGCGCACGTTTGGGAGGAGACCCAGCCGACCCATGTTCCGGCCGCCGGGCTCCACGCCCGGGGTGCCCGCGGCGCGCCTGCCCGTCGGCAGCAAAGGAACGTGGCCCCAGGTAAGACCCGAAACCTTACAGGTGACAAATAAGGAAAAATATTTTTCTTGCAGAAACAGATGTTATTTATTAAGTACAAAACAATCTAATGAGCACAGAAAATGTCCAACTTAAGAGGGCTAGTACTGGGTAGTAGTGTTGTAGTCTAACTATAAATGGCAGGGATCCTGGGTGTTGCAATTTTCAACAGAAGAAACTTGGTAAGTCCCAGTTACATACACAGTTTGTTAACTTGTCCAACTTACATCCACAAAACATTAGCAGAAGAGACTTTGTAAACTCCAACTTGTATTCCCCTTTACTATCTTGGCATTAAAGGGTGATCAGCCTGTTGCTTAATACTGGTCCAAGGAGTCCAACTCACATGCAGATCTTCACATACTTCCTTGTTTGTTCCTTCTCTTTTCCCCCCACCCTCTTGGGTACACACCCATTTTCTAAGGATGCTCTTATGGTCCAAAAGAAAGTGCACACACTGACTATACATTATGGGAGGGGTTTTACTGCTTAGAAGTGTCTTATCTCTCTAACTATCTATACCATGCCTCCCCGCTCCCTCTTGCATCTGTTTCCTTGCTTTGTTATATAACATTCACCATCAAAGGAAATACAAACAATCCAATAAAGGAATACTACCCCCCAAAAAAATATATGTAAAATATATGTAAAACCAGTTTTTAAAAAAAAAATATATAAAGATGTGCTGGTTTTAACTATAATCTATAGGATTTGCTGGTTGCATTTATTTCCTGTATTAATGATAGTGCTGAAGCCAACAGGAAGCCTGGCAGAAGCAGTTTCACAAAAGCAATATTGGGAGATAGAAATTACCATTGCTAAATACCAGGCACTTTTCATTTAAAGGGCATGTCCACCCCCAAAACTAAATCGGCCCCCACTGTGTAGTGTTTAAAAATCCTTACCTTTCCTCTCTGCTCCAAATGGTTATTCTGTAATGTCTGCCCTAAATCCAAGAAAGTGAAGACCAGGAGCCTGGTTGGGAGGGAAAAGTTTCATCTCTTATGTGTCCTCTGAGAGGTTTTGGCTTGCTCAGTGCAGCCCTTTTCCCCCCTCCCTCACGATCCCAGTTTCGTTCTGGTGCCCTAGTGTGTAATCATTTTTCTGTAGAGTAGGGGACCCTCTCCTACCCCCCAACCGCTGTATTTGATTGTAAAAAAAATAATCTGAACTGTGCTTTCAGAGCCTCATTCCCTCTGTGTTCTGCTCGGTCGGCAGCCGCGTCCGTGATTGTTCATGTGTGTACTTGTACTGGGCTGGTGTTTTTCTGCGAAGGCCAAGCATTGGAAATCATGCCTTGGTGGGCATTGTAGAGCACAGCTTCATAGCAACTGAAAGAACCTACTGAGCATGCTTGTCCCCAGTGGGATGGGTGGTACTGTAACTCAAACCACTGCATTTTCTGTATGGAAACAAGTAGTTACTCCGCAGAGAATCCAGATGGATTTATCCCTTGAACACCATATAGTCAAAGGGTTGAATACACAATTACTCTTCAAATTTTTATAAAGAATTATAAGAAATATGGATATAAGGGAGTCTGTGTATTCAATTAGATCAACTGGACTTGAAATGTAGTTCTTGAAGACGTTTCGCTAGTCATCCTGGCTTTCTCAATTCAGAATACTTGTACAAGAACTGTGGCAATTATGTACCCTGGAAAATCCCAATTAGCATATCACAGCCAGGTGTAGGGTGTGATTAGAGTGGCTAAGAGGTGTTATAGGAACGCCCAGAGTAAGGTGTTAAAACACATGTACATGGCACAGTTGTGTCGAACCCCCCCACCTCTATTTAGGCTGGTTTCTTTATTTTCACATAAATGGCCTCCTTAACACCTCTCTTGAACCAGTCACGTTCCTCGCCAGTATGTTAACATTACAATCTTCAAAGGTATGTCCTTTATCCTTAGATGCAGATACACGGCTAGATCCTGACCCAGGAATTGGCTCTTCTGTGCGGGCCATACGTTGATGCAGTTGCTGTTTGGTCTCCCCCACATACAAATCAGAGCATTCTTCACTGCACTGCACCGCATAATGATGTCGCTTTTCTTGTGTTTTGGTATTGGGTCTTTTGGATGTACCAATTGCTGCCTCAGTGTGTTGTTCGGTTTAAAGCAGACAGGGATACGATGTTTTTTGAAAATTCTTCTTAATTCTCGGAGACCCGCTACATATGGGATGACCATGTTCTTCCTCCTGTCTTGCTTTTCCCCTTCACTGTTGGTATTTGTGTCTTTCTTTTCCTTCTACTTCTTTTGACAAAGGCCCAGTCTGTCAAAAGAAGTAGAAGGAAAGAAAAGAACACAATACCAACAGTGAAGGGGAAAAGCAAGACAGGAGGAAGAACATGGTCATCCCATATGTAGCAGGGGTCTCCGAGAAATTAAGAAGAATTTTCAAAAAACATCGTATCCCTGTCTGCTTTAAACCGAACAACACACTGAGGCCACAATTGGTACATCCAAAAGACCCAATACCAAAACACAAGAAAAGCGACATCATATATGCGGTGCAGTGCAGTGAAGAATGCTCTGATTTGTATGTGGGGGAGACCAACAGCAACTGCATCAACGTATGGCCCAGCACAGAAGAGCCAATTCCTCGGGTCAGGACTCAGCCGTGTATCTGCATCTTAAGGATAAAGGACATACCTTGAAGATTGTAATGTTAACATACTGGCGAAGGAACGTGACTGGTTCAAGAGATTGTTAAGGAGGCCATTTATGTGAAATAAAGAAACCAAGCCTAAATAGAGGTGGGGGGGTTCGACACCAACTGTCTGCCATGTACAATGCTGTTTTAACACCTTACTCTGGGCGTTCCTATAACACTCTTAGCCACTATCTAATCACACCCTAACACCTGGCTGTGATATGCTAATGGGATTTTCCAGGGTACATAATTCCACAGATTCTTGTACAAGTCATTCTGAATTGAGAAAGCCAGTCGGATGACTAGCGAAACGTCTTCAAGAACTACATTTCAAGTCCAGTTGATCTATTGAATACAACAGATATACCATGACCTGGATGAATGAGAACCTTCACAAGCGGATATAAGGGATGATTCATTACAAGTTAAATTAATGAGTTGCTGCAATGAAAAAATGGTACTTTTGAAGATTCACTTTATTAGGAAATGTACAATAGGTACAGTTATGCTGCTATATAATGGTGCAATGTTTATTCCATACTGAGCTATCACTATATAAAGCATTTTAATTAAATCACCTTTCCAGATTGAGATCAAAGATAGAAGATTTAGATCTAATGTATACTTGGGTTTAAGTTTTAACCAATTTCTGCATTCAATATTACATTTTTAGATTTTTAATATGCAAACAAAATGTTTTATGCACAATAAGCATATGCACATAATATATATATGTGCACATATATATTCCACTAAAATTGTATTTTTAACAATGGCCTACATTTTTTTAATAAGATTATTTATTGTAGCACATGCGCTTTATGGATTATTAATGAACATTAATTAATGTGAAATTTATTGTGCAAAAGTGTGATATGACATGTACTATGATGATAACAGAAGGGGTTAAAGGGAATGTCCAGCCAAAAATAAGTAGCTTTTTAAATGCTTATTACCCCCCAAAAACTCACTTTCGCAAGGTTCCTATAGTTCAAAGATCCCCCAAAACTTACTTACCTGACCCGGTCCCATTACAACACTTATGTTGTAATGAAGAAAGGTGGGGCCTGTTTGCTCCATTTAATTGTGTTGAATGCACAGATTTTATTACTTGAGAAAGGTCTGAGAAGCAAGACCGAAATGTCGCTGTTTTTGCACCTTCTTAAAAAAGTTGAATGAAGTCCTAGTTGTGCAACTTGACTACACCATTTGAATATATTATATAATCTCCTAGGTAGCACCAGGCATTTGTAGAGGAACTGTGAGTGCAACACATTCATGAAGATAAGTATTAAGGAGTGATTTACCTTGTGTAGCACTGCAGCATTATAAGAAAGACTCCACAATGAGGACAACATGACAATACCTTCTCCCCAGTGAATGGGCTGAAACTTGGCAAGCGACTACAGGCAGATGTGGAACGATTTTTGAATTTAAATCTAATTTAAATTTATATTAAAGATATTACAAATTATTTCTACAATTAAAAAAGAAAGCCACTGACTTAGACCTACACGGACTGTTTTAATCGGATTATTACCGGAATAAGCAGATTCCCAGGGGTCAAATAAATAATACCCCCACCATTGGAAAGTGGGTGGGAGTTATCAACAGTGTTCATTGGATCTCATGTTATTGTTATGGAAGAGGTAACAAAGAATTGGAAGAAACTAAGTCCAAAAAACTAACTTGGAGGAAAAACATAAAGTATTTGAATCTACAAGAAAACATGGTTATGTAACCAAAATGAAACACAAGTAAACTATAAACTATAGTTAGTAACTATAAAGAGGATTTATTAAGATTCAAATACAGAAATGCGGAGAGTTGCTGAGGAGTACAAACATGTGGGTGTATGGCTGGTTGACAGTTATGCAGGCTAATCTTGGCAGAGTAAGGGCCGCTCGCGTCCAGGAAGAGCTGACAGTCCTAAAGAGTGATTTGGTAAGTCTCGCGAGCGCCAGGAGAGTGACTGGTCTCAAGGAAGTCAAAAAAAGGCCCGGAATTCAAGGGGACGCCAGAACGAGATGCGTAACACACGTGTGGTTGCAAAGAACCATGGGATGCACGTAATCAGAGGAGGAAGAGGTTGTACCATGGGGGACGGCAACAGTCTTAACAGCCACGACGCCAGGAGGAACCAGCAAACTAAGCACACGAACACAAGTGACCATTTTTTAGAGAAAGGTCAGCCATCCACAGGTCTGGAACGCGGACTAAGAGAAAGAGAAGGTTTCCGATAAGGAAAGGGGGTAAGAGAGCCACATAAAATGTAATCACTCAGATGTCATTCCCGTCTTTAATCTGTCTAATAGAATATTGTCTGTTCTGATACCTCATTGTTACAGAAGGCCTTCCTTTGTTCCCACATGGGCCATGTGCATTAAATGGGAGATTGACCTTTTTAAAATTAAAAGGCAAATAGTATTGCGTGAGCATTTGGCCATCTGGATAACAGTGAACATGCGAATAAGTTAGATTGAAAAGTTGTATGAACCACAGATGAATAATCTAGCGATTAAAAGCTTTGAACAAGTAGTCCAAATGGAGGTCAAACAGAGTGCACAAAAGATGAACATTCCAAACTCACCAAATCGGAGATGCTAGTCCTTAAGTCACTAAGGGATGACGACAGTATAGTAATACGCCCGGCTGACAAGGGTGGGGGTATAGCTATTATGAACTATGTGTATTACAGTAATGAGATTAAAGGACAACTAAGTGAACACAATGTCTATTTGAAGTTGATGGGAGATCCCACACTCCAATACAAATAGATTGTCCAAGATAAAGTACATTATGCTTTATCAGCTGGAATAATTTCCCAAGAGATAAGTAACTTTTTAATACAAAAATATCCATGTTGCCCTGTACTATATACTCTACCAAAATTACATAAGGATGCCAACAACCTCCCTGGAAGGCCCTAGTATCGGCCAAGGGAGCCTCCTGGAACTGTTGGGAAAGTATGTGGATAAGGTGTTACAACCCATAGTATAAAGTTTTCCCACATACTTGAAAGATACTAAACACCTAATTTAAGTATTAAAGACGAAGAAGGTAATATATGGTTGCCACATTAGATGTGACAAGTCTCTATACTAACATCCCCGACGAGGGATGGATTGCAACTGTGAGAGAATTTATTTATGAGTATGGTCAGGGCAACACAGCACAAAAAGAGTTTACCATAGACCTATTGGAACTGACATTGAAGTATAACTTCTTTCAATTGAAAATAGTTACTATCTCCAGATATTGGGAACTTTAATGGGTGCGGCCATGGCGCCGTCATACGCCAACATGTACATGTATGAACAGAAATATATACTTGGACAATATATGGATAATCTCTTATTATTTACAGGTACATAGATGATGTCATTTTGATCTGGTGGGGGTCAAAAGAAGATCTTGATAGAATGATTATGGACTTGAATTAAAAGATTCCACAATTCGTTTCACGTCAAAGCTAATTGACAATTACGTTGAATATCTGGATTTGGTTATTTAGACAGGTAAAAAAAGGAGCTACACTCTATTTCGAAAGAGGTAGATAGGATACTTTTCCACTGAAGCTGAAACAATCTCTCCCAATCTCGCAATTTTGGCGTGTTCTAAGAACAATTCAGATATAACCTAGAGAAATACAATTGAACATATGTGGGACAGATTTCGCAAAGGGGATAACACACAGAGTGTTAAATCAGCGTTATCAAAAGCATATTTAGCAGTACATACTAATGATAGAATGAAATGGATCAACAAAAAATTATCTGTGTGTCCATATAAATACTTGGGCACTGAAACCAAAAGAGTATCTGTAAAAATGGAGGATTTTAATGGCCAATGACTTTTAAACAAATTTTACCACCTAAACCCACTGTCGCCTTTAGAAGGGGGAGGAACCTTAAGGAAATCTTGGTACACTCGGAACCTGTGTCATGTTATAAAAAAACAAATTGGTTGTCTAGGTGTTAATCTGGGTGTTACAGTTGCCAGAAGTGCACCTCATGCAAATATATGACGCCGGAAAGACATTCCAACATCGTATGACTAAAGATTATTATTAAAATCAAGCACAGGATTACATGTACTAACACACACTTAGGGGCATATTTATTAAAAAAAAAAAAAATCGAAATTAGCGCAAAAAAAATTACCGCCGCACACCGCGGCTGCGAAATAGCGCTTCGCCGTATATAACAGCGCGCCATTGCCGCACTGTATCGCCGCGAAGGACTTAAATCCCTTACTGACGCCTCTGCTAAGGGGGCGGGGCATACCCCACCCCGTCCACAACCCCCCGCCGCCGCTTCCAGCAAACGGGAGGCAAGGAGGGGCTGCCGGAAGGGCCGCAGCAGGTGGTCGCGACCACCCCCGCGCACCCCCTCCCCAGCAACCCCTCCAAGCCCCCCCCCCGGCCTTCCAGCGGGGCCTGAGAAGGGGCTTAAGGGGTCCACAGCGCGAACCGGGACCCCCCTCCCCAGCCCTATCAGGCCTTTGCGTCACTTACAAGTACCTTTGGCAGGGTCACCCCCAGTGTGCGTCCTTAAAAGAGCCCTTGGGCCGTCTTCTTTCTTCCAGTCCCGGCGACACCAGCTCCGCCGAGGCCGCCGACCCCCGAGAGGTACCCCCGGCGGCGCCGGCGACCTCAACGGCCGATGTTGCCGCGTCTTGATCCGACGCGCGTCTTCGGGCTGGCGACACCACCCCCCACTCAGGTCGCTGACCATCAGGCAGACTCACTGCGGCAGCCAGTGAGCCCGCTGGCACCGCTGGCCTCAGCGGAGCCGATGTTGCCAGCCGCTTCTTTCTTCTATCTTCAGCCATCTACTATCTTCAGACCTGATGTCTCAGGTGAATTTCGCTCGATATTTAGCACTGACTATGTCGTACTGCAAGCAGGCACTTTAATAGATGCACTTCTTAAATGGGCCTGTTTGCTCCATTTAAGTGTGTTGAATGCACAGATTTATTAGCTTGAGAAAGGTCTGAGAAGCAGACCGAAACGTTGCTGTTCAAAAAGTTGAATGAGTCCTAGTTGTGCACCTTGACTACACCATTTGAATATATATATATTATATGTATATATATATAGATAAGGAAATCCTCAAGGCTATCTCGCACACCTAAGTCACCGCACTCACTCACCGGGTGCTTAACCTGCAAGGCAAATACATACAAGAGAACCGTTGAAGAGGCAGGGCACTCACGGGTCTCATACTCTAAGTAAGTGTATCAACTACAACGATGCATTTCAGCCATCATCTAGACCGTCATTAGATCCTGATAACGGTCTGATGATGGCCGAAATGCATCGATTATTATGAATACCCGTAAGTGCCCTGCCTCTTCAACGGTTCCTCTTGTGTATAAATATATGTCCATTCTAATAGCATGTTTATAGATAAACCTGTATCCAATTAAGCAAACATAACAGTGTTAACTCATATCACAGTAGGCACGGTGTGACAAACCTGTGCCTATCGCAGGACTTTATCCCGACACTGGAACTCAATCATTCATAGGACTCAGGGATAGTAGTACTCACCATTCCCCTTTGGTGGTCCGGGTGCCGCCGCCACGAACCCTTCGCTTCGTTTCCAATCAATATATGCTTAGTTGTGGAGGTTTTTTCAAAATTGGCGCACCCGGCCTAGGCGGATCTCTTCACGTTGGTAGCTGTATGGTGTAATGTGCCTTAATAAAGTCTTGTTTTTACCTAAAAATTGAGTTGGACTCTTGGAATTCCGGTGTGCGCCAATTTTGAAAAAACCTCCACAACTAAGTGTATATATATATATATATATGTCCACCCTTAAAACAAAACACTGGTGACTTGGCAGTTATCTGCAAGCATCCCCAACTGCTATTTATCAGTTTATTACATGCCATTTGTAACTAGATATTAATTATATGTCCTCTTCTTTTCTGGCAAAGGTACTGCCTCCTCCCTTTGCTCAGGGAGTTTTTTAGAATTTTGAGCATGTGCAGAGGATGCAGCAGGTGAAACAGCTGTTAATAATTGGCTGTAATGTCACCAGTCACAGCCTTGATTGACTGCATGCAGAGACGTCTCACTAATGAGCCAAATTGGGACAACGATGCAGAGCGGCATCATGTCTCAAGCTTAAAGAAGTGGCATTTTGTGTCCCTGAATTTTTTTTTTTTTTTAGCTGCCTGCAAGTTCTGCATCAATGAAGAGGCGGAGCCTGTCTGTCAGTGTCAGCAGACTAGCAGGAGAGGAGGAACTTAAGGAAGCGCTGGCATCCAACCAAGGCAGTGGATTTAAAAAGTAGCCACTGCCTTGGCATCATGCATGCCCAATCTGAGCAGGATTCAAATGCGCTCGGTGCGTGCTGATGTCACACGGGGGCTGTGGCCGTACTACTATAAAAGGGTTAAGGTGGCCATGTGATTTGCAGAACGTTGGAGGACTTCTAGCTGTCTGTCGCTGTGCCGTGCTGTGCCTGTGCAAGTAATTGCTTTTGAGTCTTGACACATACTGTTGGGGGAGCATTTTGCGTAAGGAACCTTGTGTGATCTGGCCTTGGGGTGTGTGTGTGTGGGGTGTCTGGCATTGGTGGGGGCTGACGCTGCTCTTGGGTAGGGGTCGAGTGGGGCTGCTGGCCATTGGGCCTGATAGAGGGCAGGTTGGTAGTTTGGGGCTGCTGCTGGGCCTAAGTGGGGGCCGATTGGGGGTTGCTGGGCCTGATTAGGGGTTGCCTGATTGGTGGTTGCTGGGCCTGATTGGGTGTTTCCTGATTTAGTGGGGCTGCTCGCTGCTGACCTGTGAGTGGGGGTTGCTGGCCTGGTTGGGGGTTGCTGGCCTGATTGGGGGTTGCTGGGCCTGATTGAGTGGGGGCTGCTCACTGCGGGGCCTGTGAGTGGGGGCTGCTGGCCTAGTTAGGGGTTGCTGGGCGTGATTGAGGATTGCTGGGCCTGAGTTGAGTTTCTGGGCCTGATTGGAGGTTGCTGGGCCTGATTGGGGGTTCTGGGCCTGTGAGTGGGGCTGCTGGGCCTAAGTGGGGGCTCTGATTGGGGGTTGCTGAGCTTGGTTGTGGGGGCTGCTGGGCCTAAGCCTCTTTTTCATTGTATTCTCTAGGTTATATCTGAATTGTTCTTAGAACACCCAAAATTGCGAGATTGGGAGAGATTGTTTCAGCTTCAGTGGAAAAGAGTATTCCTATCTACCTCTTTCGAAATAGAGTGTAGCTCAATTTTTTTACCTGTCTAAATAACCAAATCCAGATATCAACGTAATTGTCACTTAGCTTTGACGTGAAACGAATGTGGAATTCTTTAAATTCAAGTCCATAACATTCTATCAAGATCTTCTTTTGACCCCCACCAGATCAAAATGACATCATCTATGTACCTGTAAAATAATAAGAGATTATCCATATATTTCCAAGTTATATTTCTGTTCATACTGTACATGTTGGCTATGACGGCGCCATGGCCGCCACCATTAAAGTTCCCATATCTGGAGATAGTAACTATTTTCAAATTGAAAGAAGTTATCTTCAATGTCAGTTCAATAGGTCTATGGTAAACTCTTTTTGTGCTGTTTTGCCCTGACCATACTCATAAATAAATTCTCTCACAGTTGCATCCATCCCTCGTCGGGGATGTTAGTATGAGACTTGTCACATCTAATGTGGCCAACCATATATTACCTTCTTCGTCTTTAATACTTAAATTAGGTGTTTAGTATCTTTCAAGTATGTGGGAAAACTTTATACTATGGGTGTAACACCTTATCCACATACTTTCCCAACAGTTCCAGGAGGCTCCTCGGCCGATACTATGCCTTCCGGGAGGTTGTTGGCATCCTTATGTAATTTTGGTAGAGTATATAGTACAGGGCAACATGGATATTTTTGTATTAAAAGTTACTTTCTCTTGGGAAATTTTCCAGCTGATAAAGCATAATGTACTTTATCTTGGACAATCTATTTGTATTGGAGTGTGGGATCTCCCATCAACTTCAAATAGACATTTGTGTCACTTAGTTTCCTTAATCTCATTACTGTAATTCACATAGTTCATAATAGCTATACCCCCACCCTTGTCAGCCGGGCGTATTACTATACTGCTCGCATCCCTTAGTGACTTAGGACTAGCATCTCCGATTTGGTGAGGTTTGGAATGTATTTCATCTTTTGTGCACTCTGTTTGACCTCCATTTGGACTACTTGTTCAAAGCTTTTAACGCTAGATTATCATCTGTGGTTCATACAAACTTTTCAATCTCAACTTATTCGCATGTTCATGTTATCCAGTGGCCAAACTGCTCACGCAATACTATTTGCCTTTTAATTTTAAAAGGTCAATCTCCCTCCATTTAAATGCATCATGGCCCATTGTGGGAACAAAGGAAAGGCCTTTCTGTAACAATGAGGTATCACAACAGACATATTCTATTAAGACAGATTAAAGACGGGAATGACATCTGAGTGATTACATTTTATTGTGGCTCTCTTACCACCCCCTTTCCTTATCGGAAACCTTCTCTTTCCTTAATGTCCCCGTTCCAGACTCTGTGGATGCTGACCTTTCTCTAAAAAATGGTCACTTGTGTTCCGTGTCTTAGTTTGCTGGTTCCTCCTGGCTCGTGGCTGTTAAGACTGTTGCCGTCCCCCATGGTACAACCTCTTCCCCCTCTGAATAACGTGCATCCCATGGTTCTTTGAAACTACCCGTGTGTTACGCATCTCGTTCTGTGGCGTCCCCTTGAATTCCCGGGCCTTTTTTTGACTTCCTTGAGACCAGTCACTCTCCTGGCGCTCGCGAGACTTACCAAATCTCACTCTTTAGCGACTGTCAGCTCTTCCTGGACGCGAGCGGCTCCTTACTCTGCCAAGATTAGCCTGCATAACTGTCAACCAGCCATACACCCACATGTTTGTACTCCTCAGCAACTCTCCGCATTTTGTATTTTGAATCTTAATAAATCCTCTTTATAGTTTACTAACTATAGTTTATAGTTTACTTGTGTTTCTATTTTGTTTACATAATCCTGTTTTCTTGTAGATTCAATATTACTTTATGTTTTTCCTCCAAGTTAGTTATTTTGGACTTAGTTTCCTTCAATTCTCTTGTTACCTCTCTCCATAACAATAACCATGAGTCCTGAACACTTGTTGATAACTCCCACCCACTTTTCCAATGGTGGGGGATATTATTTATTTGAAACCCCTTGGGAATCTGCTTATTCCGGTAAATCCTATAAACAGTCCGTGTGTCTAAGTCAGTGGCTTTCTTTTTTAATTGTAGAAATTAATTTGTAATATCTTTAAATATAAATTTAAATTGATTTAAATTCAAAATCGTTCCACATCTGCTGTCGTCGCTTGCCAAGTTTCAGCATTCACTGGAGAAAGGTATTGTCCATGTTGTCCTCCATTGTGGAGTCTTTCTTATAATGCTGCAGTGCTACACAAGGTAAATCACTCCTTATACTTATCTTCATGAATGTGTGCACTCACAGTTCCTCTACAAATGCCTGGTGCTACCTAGGAGATTATATAATATATTCAAATGGTGTAGTCAAGTTGCACACTAGGACTTCATTCAACTTTTTTATAGAAGGTGCAAAAACAGCGACATTTCGGTCTTGCTTCTCAGACCTTTCTCAAGTAATAAAATCTGTGCATTCAACACAATTAAATGGGCAAACAGGCCCCCTTTCTTCATTACAACATAAGTGTTGTAATGGGACCGGGTCAGGTAAATTTTGGGGGATCTTTGATATAGGAACCTTGCGAAAGTGAGTTTTTGGGGGTAATACATTTTAAAAGCTACTTATTTTTAGCTGGACATTCCCTTTACACCCCTTCTGTTCATCTCATAGTACATGTCAAATCACACTTTTGCACAATAAATTTCACATTAATTATGTTCATTAATAATCCTAAGCGCATGTGCTACAATAAATAATCTTATTAAAAAAATGTAGGCCATTGTTAAAAATACAATTTTAGTGAATATATATGTGCACTTATATATATTTGTGCATATGCTTATTGTGCATAAACTTTTGTTTGCATATTTAAAAATCTAAAAATGTAATATTGAATGCAGAATTGGTTAAAACTTAAACCCATATACTATTAGATCTAAATCTTCTATCTTTGTATCTCAAATCTGGAAAGGTGATTTATTAAAATGCTCTTATATAAGTGATAGCTCAGTATGGAATAAACATTGCACCATTTATATGCAGCATATACTGTACCTATTGTACATTTCCTAATAAAGTGAATCTTCAAAAGTACCATTTTTTCATTGCAGCAACTCATTAATTTAACTTGTAATGAATCATCCCTTATATCCGCTTGTGAAGGTTCTCATTCATCCAGGTCATGGTATATCTGTTGTATTCAATTAGATCAACTGGACTTGAAAGTAGTTCTTGAAGACGTTTCGCTAGTCATCCGACTGGCTTTCTCAATTCAGAATGACTTGTACAAGAATCTGTGCAATTATGTACCCTGGAATCCCATTAGCATATCACAGCCATGTTAAGGTGTGTGATTAGATAGTGGCTAAGAGGTGTTATAGGAACGCCCAGAGTAAGGTGTTACAGCATTGTACATGGCAGACAGTTGGTGTCGAACCCCCCCACCTCTATTTAGGCTTGGTTTCTTTATTTTCACATAAATGGCCTCCTTAACACCTCTCTTGAACCAGTCACGTTCCTTCGCCAGTATGTTAACATTACAATCTTCAAGGTATGTCTTTTATCCTTAAGATCAGATACACGCTGAGTCCTGACCCGAGGAATTGGCTCTTCTGTGCTGGGCCATACGTTGAGCAGTTGCTGTTTGGTCTCCCCCACATACAAATCAGAGCATTCTTCACTGCACTGCACCGCATTATGATGTCGCTTTTCTTGTGTTTTGGTATTGGGTCTTTTGGATGTACCAATTGCTGCCTCAGTGTGTGTTGGTCGTTTTAAAGCAGACAGGGATACGATGTTTTTTGAAAATTCTTCTTAATTTCTCGGGACCCCTGCTACATATGGGATGACCATGTTCTTCCTCCTGTCTTGCTTTTCCCCTTCACTGTTGGTATTTGTGTTCTTTTCTTTCCTTCTACCTCTTTTGACAGACTGGGCCTTTGTCAAAAGAGGTAGAAGGAAAGAAAAGAACACAAATACCAACAGTGAAGGGGAAAAGCAAGACAGAGGAAACATGGTCATCCCATATGTAGCAGGGTCTCCGAGATTAAGAAGAATTTTCAAAAACATCGTATCCCTGTCTGCTTTAAACCGAACAACACACTGAGGCAGCAATTGGTACATCCAAAAGACCCATACCAAAACACAAGAAAGCGACATCATATATGCGTTGCAGTGCATTGAAGATGCTCTGATTTGTATGTGGGGGAGACCAACAGCAACTGCATCAACGTATGGCCCAGCACAAGAGCCAATTCCTCGGGTCGGACTCAGCCGTGTATCTGCATCTAAGGATAAGGACATACCTTTGAAGATTGTAATGTTAACTACTGGCGAAGGAACGTGACTGGTTCAAAGAGGTGTTAAGGAGGCCATTTATGTGAAAATAAAGAAACCAGCCTAAATGAGGTGGGGGGGTTCGACACCAACTGTCTGCCATGTACAATGCGTTTTAACACCTTACTCTGGGCGTTCCTATAACACCTCTTAGCCACTATCTAATCACACCCTTAACACCTGGCTGTGATATGCTAATTGGGATTTTCCAGGTACATAATTGCCACAGATTCTTGTACAATCATTCTGAATTGAGAAAGCCGGATGACTAGCGAAACGTCTTCAAGAACTACATTTCAAGTCCATTTGATCTAATTGAATACACGACATCCCTTATATCCATATTTCTTTATAATTCTTTATAAAAAAATTTGAAGGATAATTGTGTATTCAACCCCTTTGACTATATGGTGTTCAAGGGATAAATCCATCTGGATTCTCTGCGGAGTAACTACTTGTTTCCATACAGAAAATGCAGTGGTTGGAGTTCAGTACCACCCATCCACTGGGGACAAGCATGCTCAGTAGGTTCTTTCAGTTGCTATGAAGCTGTGCTCTCACAATGCCCACCAAGGCATGATTTTCCAATGCTTGGCCTTGCAGAAAACACCAGCCACATACAAGTACACACATGAACAATCACGGACGCGGCTGCCGACCGAGCAGAACACAGAGGGAATGAGGCTCTGAAAGCACAGTTCAGATTATTTTTTTTACAATCAAATACAGCGGTTGGGGGTAGGAGAGGGTCCCCTACTCTACAGAAAAATGATTACACACTAGGCACCAGAACGCAAACTGGGATCGTGAGGGAGGGGGGAAGGGCTGCACTGAGCAAGCCAGAAACCTCTCAGAGGACACATAAAGATGGAAACTTTTTCCCTCCCAACCAGGCTCCTGGTCTTCACTTTCTGGATTTAGGGCAGACATTACAGAAAAACCATTGGAGCAGAGAGGAAAGGTAAGATTTTTAAACACTACACAGTGGGCCGAATTTAGTTTTGGGGGTGGCATGCCCTTTAAAATGAAAAGTGCCTGGATTTAGCAATGGTAATTTCTATCTCCCAATATTGCTTTTGTGAACTGCTTCTGCCAGGCTTCCTGTGGCTTCAGCACTATCATTAATACAGGAAATAAATTGCAACCAGCAAATCCTATAGATATTATAGTAAAACCAGCACATCTTTATTATATTTTTTTTAAAAACTGGTTTTACATATATATTTTACATATATTTTTTTGGGGGGTAGTATTCCTTTAATTTGGATTTGTTATTTCCTTTGATGTGTTACATATGTTATAAACAAAGCAAGGAAACAAGAGCAAGAGGGAGGCGGGAGGCATGGTATAGTATAGTTAGAGAGATAAGACACTTCTAAGCAGTAAAACCCCTCCCATAATGTATAGTCAGTGTGCACTTTCTTTTGGACCATAAGAGCATCCTTAGAAAAGCTGGTGTTACCCAGAGGGTGGGGGGAAAAGAGAAAGGACACAACAAGGAAGTATGTGAAGATCTGCATGTGAGTTGGACTCCTGGACCAGTATTAACAACAGGCTGATCAACCCTTTAATGCCAAAGATAGTAAGGGGAATACAAGTTGGAGTTTACAAAGTCTCTTCTGCTAATGTTTTTGTGGATGTAAGTTGGACAAGTTAACAAACTGGGTATGTAACTGGGACTTACCAAGTTTCTTCTGTTGAAAATTGCAACACCCAGGATCCCTGCCATTTATATTTAGACTACAACACTACTACCCAGTACTAGCCCTCTTAAGTTGGACATTTTCTGTGCTCATTAATTGTTTTTGTTACTTAATAAATAACATCTGTTTCTGCAAAAAAATATTTTTCCTTATTTGTCACCTGTAAGGTTTCGGGTCTTACCTGGGGCCACGTTCCTTTGCTGCCGCACGGGCAGGCGCGCCGCGGGCACCCCGGGCGTGGAGCCCGGCGCCGGAACATGGTCGGCTGGGTCTCCTCCCAAACGTGCGCACGGGCACGCTCCAACGCAGGGCGATGACGTGGGGGGGGCCTTCATAGCCTCCCCACGTGGTGAGATCTTACTGCCATTTCATGTAAGTTTTATCTGTTCTTCAGCTCCTTCTTGTTGTGATTTGTTCGGCCCAGTTTGTTCCTGATTCTTGTCCCTTCAGCATCCATATTGTTACAGCCAGCTTCTGTTTCCAGTTCAGCCTTCAGCATCCATATTGTTACAGCCAGCTTCTGTTTCCAGTTCAAGCGTGTGTCAGAATCCATATTGTTACAGCCAGCTTCTGTTTCCAGTTTTACCTCCGTGATCTAGCCTGTGCTTCTACCTGTTCCCAGTTACCAACTGCCTCTCTACACTGCGGGTTGGTCTCGGTAGACCTTGATCTGGAACCACAACCTGGTGTCTATCCGGCAGCTCAACATCCTCACCATCAGAGGCTCTGGAGAAGACCAACAGACACTTAGACTCTGCGTCCAGTGAGAGGTTTGCTGGGGCTCTCCCTGAAGAGTCCTAACAGTAACTGGCAGCCAGATATGAACCCTGCTGGAGAGGTCGGTCCGGTGGAAGAATTATATAGACAGGTATCTGAGCTACAAGGAGCCTTACAGGAGGCCCGTCAAGGGTTCTTCCAGCTTGATGCTAGGTTGAAGGCCATCTCCACTAGTGGATCTCCAGTCTCACAGCCGGCGTTCCAAGCTGCCTCCCTGGAACCTAAGGTGCCTCTGCCTGATAGATTTGCGGGAGATGGTTCAAAATTCACCCAGTTTAAAAGCTCTTGTGGACTTTATTTCTCCCTTCGTCCCCGAAGCTTTAGTGATGAAAGGGTTAAAGTCGGTTTTATCATTTCCTTATTGCAAGATGAACCCCAAGCCTGGGCTCTCCGGCTTTTGGAAAAGAATGATGCCACGGTAGCCTCGGTGGAGACCTTCTTTGATGCCCTGGCAGAAATTTATGATGACCCTAGAAGGGCTGCTACTGCAGAGGGTATGCTCCCAAGGGAGGAGGCCAGTGGAGGAGTATGTGTCCGATTTCCGGAGAGTGAGCACCGAAACCCATTGGAATGATGCAGCCCTTAAACATCAATTCCGTCTCGGCCTGTGAGACTTTGAAGGATAAACTCGCTCGTGTGGGAGTTCCGGAGACTCTTAAAGCTCTCATCGATATGTCCGTCCAAATAGATAGACGTCTGAGGGAAAGAAGGTTGGAGAGGATGGGTGCCAATCGCACTTTTTCAGAATCACCTTTCCCTGCACCCTCAGATGGCTGAACTAGTACCAATGCAACTTGGGCTCACCCGTTCTTCCCTGTCTCCCGAAGAGCATCAACGCAGACGTCGTCTGAATCTCTGCCTATATTGTGGCGAATCTGGTCATCGCCTTATAATTGTCGATCAGACCTACCCACAAGAATTCTTCTTCACCTTCTCCTTCATCCAGTTCTCCTGCCCTACCTTACCTCTCAGTTAATCTTTCATTACAGGGAACAGATCGACTCGTCAGGACTCAGCCATTATTGATTCCGGAGCATGTAGTTCTTTTATTTTGGAGTCGTGTGCCAAGGAGTGGGTCTCACGACCCGGTCAAGACTTCGCCTTTGTTTATTCGCCTACTGACGGCTCAAATTCTCCTCTGGACCGGTTCACCTAGAGACTGTTCCAGTGATGGTCAGATTAACCACATGAGGAATCAATTTCTTTTGATGTTTTATCTTTTTCTTTGTTTCCTATCATTTTGGGTTTACCCTGGTTGAAGATCCACAACCCTCTAATAAACTGGTTTCTGGTGAGATTTCTTTCCCTGTCTCAGTTTTGTTCACAGTCCTGTCATTCATCTCCACTTATGGGGTTAAAGAGGTGTCTCCTGAAGTCAGTCTACCCACCTGCTACAATGACTTCGCTGATGTTTTTGACAAGACAGCGGCCAATGTTCTACCCCCACATCGTATTTACGATTGTCCTGTTGAATTACTTTCCGGAGCTCAGATCCCATTTGGAAGAATCTATCCCCTCTCAGAGCCTGAACAAGAGGTTCTCAAAGACTACATAGAAAGAACTTACAGAAGGGGTTCATACGCCACTCTACATCTCCTGCTGGGCTGGTATATTTTTTGTAGGAAAGAAAGATAGACCCCTTAGACCCGTATTGATTATAGAGCCCTCATAATGTTACTATCAAGAACCGCTACCCTCTGCCACTTTTTCCTGAACTATTTCAACGACTTAGTTCCGCTAAATTTTTCACAAATTAGATCTCAGAGGGGCCTACAACTTGATCCGAATAAGAGAGGGGACGAATGGAAGACGGCTTTCCGCTCCCGATACGGACCTTTGAGTATTTAGTGATGCCTTTCGGACTCTGTAACGCACCGGCCACGTTCCAACACTTTGTTAACGATATTTTTCGAGATTTTGTCGATGACTTTCTGGTGGTATATCTTGACGATATTCTCATCTTTTCTTCTAACCTCCAAGAACACCGTATGCAAGTTAAAAAGGTCCTGTCCCGTCTTAGAATTCACGGTCTTTATGTTAAACTAGAGAAATGCGAGTTTGAAAAAACTTCTATACCCTTCCTAGGATTCATTATCTCCTCTCTAGGGCTCACTATGGACCCTCAGAAGGTCTCCGCTATTCGAGATTGGCCGGTACCATCTAACCGGAAGCAGATACAGAGGTTTATTGGATTCGCCAATTTTTATCGTAGGTTCATTAAAAACTTTTCTTCCATCATTCTTCCACTTACTCAACTTACCCGAACCCATATCCAGTTCGAGTGGTCTGAACTAGCTCAAAAAGCCTTTGAACAATTGAAGTCAGCCTTCACCTCGGCTCCAGTCCTCATCCATCCAGATCCTTCGCTTCCTTTCCTACTAGAGGTTGATGCGTCTGAAAGTGCTTTAGGAGCAATTCTGTCTCAACGCCGAGGGCCCAAAGCTCTACTTCATCCAGTGGCCTTCTTTTCTAGGAAACTCTCTCCTTCCGAAAAGAACTACGATGTGGGAGATCGGGAGCTGCTTGCCATTAAGTCCGCCTTAGAGGAATGGCGATATCTTCTTGAGGGAGCTAACCACCCAATTGTTGTTTTCACTGACCATAAGAATTTGGAGTACTTACAGACGGCTAAAAGACTAAAGCCTCGTCAAGCCAGGTGGGCTCTCTTTTTCACCCGTTTCAATTTCCACATCACTTTTCGTCCTGGGTCAAAAAATGGAAAAGCGGATGCACTTTCAACACAATTCTCCGAGGATATGTCTTCCGATAATATATATGCAATTCAGCTCACCACATCTCCTATAGACTTTGGTTGCCCAGATGTCTGTTCCTGTACATAAATTCAAAATAAAATGTGTAGTAAAGAGCAACCAAAAACTCAGACAACCCCACAGGTATTGCTATAAACAAACGTGCATTTATTGTGCACACCACTATGTCTTCCGATAAACCTGATATGATTCTTTCCAAGTCAAATTTTTTGCTTCTTCACTCCGATCTGGCTCAGACCATCAAACAAGCCTCTCTTCAATCCTCTTCTAACGGCCCACCAGCCCAGGATGGATTCATCTATTTCCAAGACAAGCTTTTTGTTCCTCCTTCGGCGAGAGCTGCAGTATTACAATATTGCCATTGCCACCCTTTAGCAGGACATTTCGGACTTCACAAGACCTTGGATCTCCTGAATAGACATTTTTTCTGGCCTAACATGGCTAAGAATTGTAAGGATTTGGTTGCCGCTTGTGCCACTTGTGCTAGATTCAAGGCTCCTAGGCAGAGGCCGTATGGGTTACTATGTCCTTTGCCGGTTCCTACTCGCCCTTGGGACATGATTTGCATGGACTTTATCGTGGAACTTCCCAGATCCAAGACTTTCAATACGATTTTCGTGGTAGTGGATCGACTAACCAAGATGGCCCGTTTCATTCCATTAAAGGGGGTATCTTCAGCCGCAATAACGGCAGACGTTTTGTTCGCCTTCATGGAGTACCCAGGGATATCATCTCGGATAGAGGGGTACAGTTCACCTCCAAATTCTGGAAGGAACTATGTAAATCCTTACGCATTCATAATTCCTTTTCCTCAGGTTACCACCCACAGTCCAATGGACAGACCGAAAGGACCAATCAAACGCTTGAACAATACCTTCGTTGTTATACTTCCGCTTCTCAGGAGGATTGGTCTTCCCTCTTACCATTGGCCGAGTTTGCCTATAATAACGCTATTCATTCCTCCATTAAATGCTCACCATTTTTTGCAAATTATGGATTTAATCCAACCTTCCTTGTTGATTTCCCGGCAGCAGTTGAGGTCCCAGATCTTCAAACTCGGTTGGAGGTATTAAGACAGAGATTTACAGAACAAAGGTCCTTCATCACTCAGGCCCAAGTCCAGTCTCAAAGGTCTGCTAATAGAGCTAGAAGGGATTCGTCAAATTTTAAGGTTGGTGACTCTGTTTGGCTGTCAACACGAAATCTGAGGTTGAAGATCCCTTCTACCAAGCGGGGCCCTCGTTTTATTGGACCATTTTTGATTAAGAGGTGTATTAACGCCGTTGCTTTTGAACTAGAACTTCCTCAATCTTTGAAGGTACACCCAGTATTTCATGTCTCCTCTTTTAAGAAGGAGATCACTAACTCCTCTTTGGCTCCTCCACCTCCTCCTCCGCCGCCTATCTTGCTTGAGAATGTTGAGGAGTATGAGATTGAAGCCATTCTGGATGTCGGCAGGGAAATTGCGATATCTGGTCAAATGGAAAGGTTTTGGCCCTGAAGAAAATTTGTGGGAACCGGCTGAGCAAGTTCACGCTCCTAGGCTGATCAAAATTTTTCATTCAAGACACCCAGAGAAACCTGTAGGCACCCGGAGGTTGACCGTGGGGGGGGGGGCAATGTAAGGTTTCGGGTCTTACCTGGGGCCACGTTCCTTCGCTGCCGCACGGGCAGGCGCGCCGCAGGCACCCCGTGCGTGCGCATGTAAGGACGCACGGGGGGCGTGGAGCCCAGCGGCTGGAACATGGGTCGGCTGGGTCTCCTCCCAAACGTGCGCGTGGGAGCGCACGGGCACGCTCCAACGCAGGGCGATGACGTGGGGGGGCCTTCATAAGCCTCCCCACGGGGTGAGATCTTGCTGCCAGTTCAGTATAGTTTTATCTGTTCTTCAGCTCCTTCTTGTTGTGATTTGTTCTGCCCAGTTTGTTCCTGATTCTTGTCCTTCAGCCTTCAGCATCCATATTGTTACAGCCAGCTTCTGTTTCCAGTTCAGCCTTCAGCATCCATATTGTTACAGCCAGCTTCTGTTTCCAGTTCAGCCTTCAGCATCCATATTGTTACAGCCAGCTTCTCTTTCCAGTTCAGCCTTCAGCATCCATATTGTTACAGCCAGCTTCTGTTTCCAGTTCAGCCTTCAGCATCCATATTGTTACAGCCAGCTTCTCTTTCCAGTTTTACCTCCATGATCTTGCCTGTGCTTCTACCTGTTCCCAGTTACCAACTGCCTCTCTACACTGCGGGTTGGTCTCGGTAGACCTTGATCTGGAACCGCAACCTGGTGTCTGTCCGGCAGCTCAATATCCTCACCATCAGAGGCTCTGGAGAAGACCAACAGACACTTTCCCTCAGCTGCTGATCTCCCTTTAAATAAAGTATAGGGAGTCGGTCACGGCTGAGAGAAATTTGTAGTCCTGAATGTTCTCTCTATACTTCTCTACATAAAAAGAACGCTCGGGACTGTGTGTAGATTGCAGATTCTGTCTGTTATTTTCTAAACATCTTTCATGTGTTATACACATTAAAGTCTTATACATATAATTGAATATTTAAATGTTTTACGTAAGAGCAGTAACTCTCCCCCTATTACCTGGTTCAGTGCCTTGGATCAGTGCAGGACTCGCAGACCTGTGAGATTCTGGACATTAAGGTACAGACAAGCCCACGGTTACATCTCCCTTCCACTGTGACATCTTGGACCCTGCAGGTTCAACTTGAAAGGTTTGGGGAAAGACTCATAAGAGGGTGGTGTTATCGAAGCATGGTCATCACACAGCATAGGCCTCCTTCACTTTTTAGACTAACAGAGGAAATCATTTGATGTAAGCTTGTGAAGGTTCTCATTCATCCAGTTCATGGTATATCTGTTGTATTCAATTAGATCAATGGGACTTGAAGTTTAGTTCTTGAAGAAGTTTCGCTAGTCATCCAGTTGATCTAATCTCCAGTCCGGTTGATCTAATTGAATATAACAGATAAAATCATTTGATATGATTTCCTTCCAAATAATCCGAGTCAATAAAGGAAAGTGATACTCAAATACAAGCAACATGTCACATTATGCATGAAATCAAATGCTGTATCTCTTACTATTGTAGTAGAAACGTTGACACAAGGAAAGGCCGTTTCGCACTCTGTATAGCATAGAACACCAGGTACCCGACAAGAAGATTAAAAATCCGACTTTATTGGTACATCGTAAAAAATTAGTCAGTGAACGCCTGACTCGTTTTGAGCATGGTCTACGATCTTAATCTTAAGATTAAGAGTGTGAACGATTACTATTTCACAGCTGACGGACATTCAGGGGAAAAAAACTCTCCAAAAAGCCAGCCAACAATTTCCATGCGGTGAGAACAGAGGGTAAAGGTCCCATACGGCGAGAACAGACGGTAAAGGTCCCGTACAGTGAGAACAGACGGTAAAGGTCCCGTACAGTGAGATCAGACGGTAAAGGTCCCATACAGTGAAAACTGACGGTAAAGGTCCCATACAGTGAAAACTGATGGTAAAGATCCCATACAATTAGAACACATGGTAAAGGCCCCATACAGTGAAAACTGACGGTAAAGGTCCCATACAGTGAGGACAGTAAAGGTCCCATACGGTGAGAACAGACGGTAAAGGTCCCATACGGTGAGAACAGACGGTAAAGGACCCATACCGTCAGAACACACCGTAAAGGTCCCATACGGTGAGACAGAATGTGACATGCATAGGTAGCTTTAGCATAGGTAGCTTTAGCTTTAGCCAGAAGAGGGGAAAATAAATTGCAAATTTAATTAAATTGGTTGTATGCATTCGGTCTGGGGTCGCTCGAACGACCCCCGACCGAACGCACACACACGTACGATTCTAGCGCAAAGTGGCCATTCGTGGTGTCTAACTGCCAGTTTAATGTATTTAATCTTTACTCCTTTTGTCTTTTCAAGTGGCCTGTTACTGCCACTATTATGTATGTATATAGCTACCCCTTTAACCACTTTTTTTGCACACTTTTACTGTTAGTGTTATATATAAAACATTTCCACTCTTATTTACATTTATAAACATAGGTGATATTTACTTGCTAATTTCAAGTATTTAATACACTTACTGTTTTATTTATGCCTCCTTTATTACATCAGCAAACCTTTTACTACATGTGTAATATATTTAATGTTTTTTTATTATTTATGTTGTTTACTAGCATTACTTTATTAAAAATTAAATTTTATTAATTTAGCCATGTACAAGCTTTAGTCTTTTTTACAACAAATATAATTTTAATGTATGTATTCTTATATTTTTGTAATGTTTTTACATGTAATTATAAATATGTAACTAAAACCCTATTGTTCACTGTATAACAAAAATATCAATTATTTTTAATATTTATATTATGTCACAAAATAGTATATTTGGAGGTCATCCTGAATTAGAATCTTTAGGAAATATTTATAATTTAAATATAGTTATACCCCAGCATAATAATAGTCAGTGTAATACAATAAATATTCCTTCTAATAATGAAATGCATACCATTCATTTATTATATTCAGGACCTATAGATCATGGACATTATGACTTAATAGTATCTAATTTAATAGTTCCTTTAAATCTAACTACAAATAAAACAAATGTCGAAATAAATTTTTTTTTTAAAAGATACTAATACAAATATTATAGATTTACATTTAAATGAAGTAAATAATAAGCATCCTCTAAAAAAAAGGAAGAAAAAGACAAAATACTGATAATAATAAAATAAATTACTATACAAGAAGTAAAAAACAAAAAAATTTAGAAAAAAATGAACATAATTACTCTCAAAGTCCTAAACATACCAAAAATATACCAAAAGAATTAAAAGAACATAATTATTCTCAAAAAATTCATATTACTAAATGTACTACTTTTGTTAATAAATATGTTAGTAGGGAAGATATTAATAATAATAATGGTACAAATATGATAAAACATTCTGAAAATAATATAATACACACAGAAATAAATGATCATAATTATTCGCAAGACAGAGATTTAAATGATCATAATTATTGTGAAAAATCTATATCTAATACAAACTTTCAAAACATAGAAATTCATTTAAATGATACTAATATAATTAACAAAGAAATAAACCACTTTAATTACATACCAAAAAATGTAAAGCATAGTAATGTAATACAAACTGCAATAAATGAACATAATTATTCACAAACAAATAAGACAAATATTATTAATAATACTTTAAATGTCACAGATGATATTGTACCACTAATAAATGTTACTAATGCAAGTGAGTTGCCACCTACTCCTCAAATGCTTACTAGATATAAAAAAAAGAATATTACAAAAAAAGACAAAATAATGTACAAAATACAAACATAAATGTTATCAATCCACCAAATATGGCTATAAAAAAATTATATTTAGCAGCATATAATTATAATGCTAATTATTTATATGAAAACCACACATCAATTAATATAGGTAGTATGACAAATGTGTGCAAACATTGTAAAGCTTTAACATATAAAAAAGAACATCTTACATTATGTTGTCATAATGGAAAAGTGTTTTTACCACAAATAAAAAAACCTCCTCAACCACTTTTAAACCTCATACAAAATAAATCGCTTAATAGTAATCAATTTATTACTAATATTAGAAGTTATAATAATGCTTTTCAAATGACATCATTTGGAGCAGAAAATATTATAAAATATAAAGGTTATATGCCAACTTATAAAATTCAAGGACAAGTATATCATTTAATAGGTTCTTTACTACCAGAAGACCAAGATGATCCTAAATATGTACAAATATATTTTATAGATAATATTAGTAAACAAGCAGATATTCGTTTACAACACAGAGTACTTTACAGAGGAATTTAATCTGTGAACTACAAAATATGTTGCATAAAAATCAAATATATATAAAACATTTAAAAACTACAATAGTACGAGAAAATGTAAGTGATATGCAAATAATTTTAAATGCAGATAAGATACCATCTAATGAACATATAAGAAAATTTAATACACCATCAAATAATGAGGTTGCAGCTTTAATAATAGGAGAACAACACTCAAAAAGAGATATAATTTTACATACTAAAAAAAATACTTTACTTAGAATATGTGAAACACATATAGCTTATGATTCATTACAATACCCTTTAATATTTCCATATGGTCAAGATGGTTATCATATAAATATACCTTTAAAAAGTAACAAAATTACACCAGACAAAACTAAAAATATATCTGCAATGCAATACTATTGTTATTATTTAATGGTGAGACATAATCAATATAATCATTTCATATATTATAATAGATTAGCACATCAATTTTGGGTAGATATGTACTGTAAAATAGAATCAGAGCGATTACATTTTTTACGACATAATCAAAAAAATTTAAGATCAGAACAGTACATACATCTACAAGATGCATTACAAAAAGATATTAATCCATGTGATATAGGAAAAATGGTAATTTTACCAGCTTCTTATACAGGTGGACCACGTTATATGTATCAAAAGTCTCAAGATGCCTTAATATATGTAAGGCATTATGGTTGTCCACACCTATTTATTACTTTCACGTGTAATCCAAACTGGGAAGAAATTAAAATACAATTATTAAAATATCAAAAATCACATGATCGTCATGATATTATATGTAGAGTTTTTCAACTTAAAGTTTATAGTTTTTTAAACGTTATTACTAAATGTAAAATTTTTAGAGACACAAAAGCATTTTTATATTCTGTAGAATGGCAAAAAAGAGGTCTACCACATATACATTTATTAGTATGGCTAAGTACACCAATTCTTCCAGATTTTATTGATTCTATCATTTCTGCAGAACTTCCTAATAAAAATATAGATCCAATTTTGTTTAAAATTGTTACAAACCATATGATTCATGGTCCATGTGGTAAATTAAATCCTAAATCTCCATGCATGAAAGATGCAAAGTGTACAAAAAAATATCCAAAATCTTTCACTTTACAAACTGTAACATCTGAATATGGATATCCTACATATAAACGTACACCTCCAAGTTTAGGAGGACAAACTACAATACTTAAAAAGAAAACCAACCCTATTGTAATAGACAATCAATGGATAGTTCCATATAGTCCTATTTTAAGCAGAATGTTTAATGCACATATTAATATTGAATACTGCAATTCTGTTAAAGCTATAAAATATATATGTAAATATATAAATAAAGGTAGCGATCAAGCAATATTTGCATTAAGTGATGTAAATGATGACATTTCCCAATATCAGCGAGCACGGTATATATCAACATCTGAAGCTATTTGGCGTATACTTGGATTTAAAATTCATCATCGCTACCCACCTGTAACTCATTTATCTGTTCATTTAGAAAATGGCCAACGAGTGTATTTTCATCCAAATAATGCTGAACAGCAAATACAATCCCCCCAAAAAACTACTTTAATAGGTTTTTTTGAACTTTGCTCTAAAGATTTATTTGCACGTACATTATTATATCATGAGGTGGCAAGCTTTTATGTGTGGGATAACAATAAGTATATATTTAAAAGACGTAAAAATGGAATTCCACATAAACAGTTTCCAGATATTAAATATAGTAATACTTTAGGCAGAGTATACACAGTTAACCCACTAAATACAGAATGTTACTATTTACGTATATTGCTACATCATGTAAAAGGTCCTACATCTTTTTTGCATTTAAAAACTGTTAATGGAATTCAACATAACACATTTCATGCTGCATGTCTAGCACTTAATCTTTTAGAAAGTGATAATCATTGGATAAAAACTTTAGAGGAAGCCTGTTTATATGAAAGCCCTTCAAAAATACGCCAATTATTTGCTATTATCATTATAATAGGGTGTGCTTCAGATCCACTAGATTTATATAACAAATTTAAAATATATATGGCTCAAGATATATTACATGAACACCAAAAAAAATTAGATTCCCATAACATAACATACAATAATAAAATTTATAATGAATGCTTAATAAAACTTAGTGCAATTTTTCTAAGTATAAATAATAAATCTTTAGCAGATTACAGCTTACCTATACCTTCCTTAACTGAAAATTATTCTCAACATAACATTTATTATATCGAAAAAAAATTATAATATACAAGAGCAACTGAACTTTGTTAAAGAAAACATAAATAAATTAAATATAGAACAAAAATTAGCATTTACAACTATTTTAAATTCTATCGACACAAATAAAGGAGCTATGTTTTTCCTTGATGCTACTGGAGGTACTGGTAAAACATTTATCTTAAAACTTTTATTGGCAAAATCAGAGAGTAAAATAGCTTTAGCTGTAGCATCCCCTGGTATTGCAGCAACATTACTACCTGGAGGAAGAACCTCACATTCATTATTTAAATTTCCTCTAAATTTACAACATGATGAAAATGCCATTTGTAATATTAGTAAAAATTCTCCTGAAGCAAAAATATTAAAAGACTGCTCTTTAATTATATGGGATGAATGTACAATGTCTCATAAACATGCTTTACAAGCGCTAAATAGAACTTTACAAGATTTATTATCAAATACAGATTTATTAGGCGGTAAAGTATTACTTCTAGCAGGTGATTTTCGTCAAACACTCCCTGTTATTGTTAGAGGAACACGTGCAGATCATATAGCAGCTTGCTTAAAATCATCTGTATTATGGAAACATATAATAACGTTACAGTTAACCACAAACATGCGTGTAAGCTTGCATAATAAAAGTCACATTAAGCATTTTGCTGAAACTTTATTAAATATTGGAAACGGCAATACAAAAACAAACAATGAACCATTTATCTTGCCATCTACTATAGGAAATATAACGTATGATCTAGATAAGTTTTTAAGTTAGTATATCTAAATTTTAATAATCTTCATAAACAATCCCCAGACTGGTATTATAATCGTAACATTTTAACATATACAAATGAAGGATGTGACAAATATAATTCTTTTCTTCTTCAACAACTATCTACTGAAGAGCATATATATTATTCTATTGACAGTACACTTAATTTAGAAGATTTAAATAATTATCCAATAGACTTTTTAAATACTCTCCAGCCTCCAGGATTTCCCCCACATGCATTAAGTTTAAAAGTTGGTGCTCCAATTATGTTATTACGCAACTTAAAACCACCACAATTATGTAATGGAACCCGGCTACAAATTTTACATCTTGATACAAATATTATACATGCAACTATATTAGGAGGTGTATTCCATAAAAACACTGTTCTAATACCACGTATACCTTTAATACCTACAGACTACTCAATTCATTTTAAACGCTTACAATTCCCTGTTCGCTTATTTTTTAGTATTACCATAAATAAATCCCAAGGACAAACATTACAAGTTGCAGGTGTTGATTTAAGATCCTCATGTTTTTCACATGGACAACTATATGTTGCTTTATCACGTGTAGGTGATCCTACTAATCTACACATTTTAGCTAATGATGACAATGCCACGAAAAATATTGTATACAGTGAAGTTTTTTCATAACTATTATTACCACAATCATTTATACACATTTCTTTCACATTATCCATTTTATTATTATATTTACATAGTACTGAGTTATAACTAATTTAATACATAATCATTACACTACAAAAATAAATCCACATTATACTTCAAATATTATATTTTTAGATAGGACTACCCTAATATAGAGGGCCTTGTAAGTGGCGGGTAGCTTACACATATATTTGAATAAATATATGTAACTAACACTCCAGCAAATTAAACTATATAAAATTAACACATAAAAAAACCCACTGTGCACCAACGGGCAACTTTTGCTAGTATATATATATATATATATATTGATGTAAGTGCAGCATGCCTCAACACATTAGGAATGAGATCCGTCCCCCGAAGTATATGGGAGAGAATGCCTCCCTAATGTATGTTATGAGGAGTTTCTCAAGGAAGCCACTTGGGTCTGGACCTTCTGTTTTCTCCAGGATTCCTACAAATCTTCTATTGTTCCTCCTCTGGTGTTTTTTTAAGTAATCTTTCCTTGTTAATGCATATATTGAATGCTGATCTGCAGTTTGTCTTAGAGGCGCGTAGGGTCTGCATATCTGTCTGATAAGGAAGACATCAATGCTTACCTCTTCCAATGTGGAATGTAGATATGGCCCCCGGTACTTTTTCTGTTGACACTTTTGGGTCAGGCTCCTTAGCGGGTAGTGTGACAGGGACACTACAACCCTCAGCTCCGGGGCGCTCTGAGCACGCTTAGCTCACTGCGAAAACCCCAAAACCCGACAGAGAGTTGCCCGTCACTTATATATATAAACCATCGGTAACTGCCACCATGTGTGTTAAAGTTAAACCAATCTACCCAGCATCCACAGCTGTACAATAAAACTAATAATAATGACCGTTAATTTGCTACCACATACAGGAATGTATAAAACAGAATACAATAAAATATAATATACTGGTAAAAACGTAGTGTCTCAGAGGCAGGGTTCCTTAGTTCTAATTAGAGCAATCAGATTCAGCTAACGATTTGAATATTGTTTAATATAAACAAAAAGTGCAAACAATAAACTACAGAAAAATATAACAGACGACACAACATAAGCCACAGTAAAACAAAATGGGATGAAAAGTGAAATAATATTTAGTTCAGTCGTTAATGTTCCAGGATGAAGTGAAGGAGGTAGATCCATGTAAGATGGAGTCCAGAGTTACCGGCCCTCAAATTAACTTTTATTAGTCCAATATTAGAAGGTAAATGGAGAGCTAGCTCTGGGTTTCAGAGTCATTTTTAAAACCCCTGAAAAGGGTGGAACCAATTACCCACATCCAATCATAGAAAAGTGTGGACTGAGCTAGAGGAGTGTAACACACAAGGTGCCTGTCCCTGCAAACTCCTGTATGCCGACAGGGTAACGTGCCATAACGCGCCAACTTACAATTCATCTTCGGGTGACGAGATGAATTCGTAGATACCAAATTAAATATGGTTACTGCTTATTAACACATAAACCACTCAAAATTGTCTCTGTTGCGTTCCACCTCAAGTAGACCATAGGTGTTTAGGTTCCTGTGAAACAGCTTTTACTCCTGAGTCTACTTTTAAAAACAGTTCACAGAAAGAGAAATGAATCCTGATATATGTTTTGCTTTCTAATATGGATATGAACTGGGAAAAAGTACCTGAGAAGCCTTTGTAATTACCCTGCTGATTCAGAAGTCTGGAGTCTGTTTAGCACCTGGGAAATACTGTACAGACTGACTCCACAGGATGTCCTTTAATCCTGTCTAACTATACATAATGAAGTTACCTGTTGGTATCCACATTAACCAAATACACAAAATATATTTTCCAGAAAGAAAATATATTAATTTAAGAGAAGGGGAACTGGACATTCACATACAATAAAACATAAAAAATTGGAGAATCATATACAGATATACAGATTATAATATACATTTCCCCATTTAAACATCCATTAGGCACATGAATGTGACAGGTGGTTTCGGTTCAGTCACTGGGGAACAGGTCGGTGCCATGTACATCTTGGTGACAGCAGCTTTCCAGCCTGGCTGCGGCATCTTTTCTCCCTGGAGAAATGTTGATGGATTGCTGGGATGGGAATCTAGCATCTAGTGTGGGTAGCCTGGTATGCAGTTTTTAGTTTGTTTTATGGGTTCCCAGGATTATTCCAGGATATATGTGAGCAGAGCTCTCAGGCTTTACATCCTGCTCTAAGCCAGGCCACACCAACAGACCTCATTTTTGCTAGAACTTATTGATTGAGACAAAAAATTTGGTCAATATTTAAGTCAATCAGTAGTTGAGTGTTCACAAATTGGATCAAGTAGCTCTCCTGTCCCCAGCCCTCTATGGGACAAAAAATCACAGCCAAGGAGAAATTAATAAATATAAAACAGAGTAGAGAGCACTAGAATTACCGAGTTTAATAAATATTTATTGTCTAAACTACATCAATATTAAACTCTGATCTGTATTAATAATAAGAATGAAATACAATTAAAAAATATTATGAGCTGACCAGCTTCTATAATAAACTTCTATTTCTATTCGGTAATTATACTCAACAATACCAATCAAGTTAATATAATTTAAATAAATCTATGTGTAAAACATAAAAAGACTTAATATTTAATCAGGATATATGTATTATTCAATACGTCTAGTTTTAAGTCTGCTAATTAATATTCCCAATAAATTTACATCCCCTAATTACCACAATAAAATAAAATGCAATAAGAACAAGTGGATCCAGTAGATTTACGATCAGTAAATGTTGGTGTACACATAAAACGTTAATTAGAAATTCCTTGACTTGGTATAATAATATCCAAATATAAATTGTTCATAAAAATATATGTAATAGTTTTTAGTTTCTGTGAGTAGACAGGACGAGCCTGTTTACTGAATATTTGCTGTAATTGTATTTTATATATCAAATAATTAGCTGATTACAGCACTTAGCTGTTCGCATAAAATGCCCTTAATCTCTTATTTGCTCCGATTCCTGGTGAGTTAGTCCTCACCACCCTTTCAGGTCCGTAGTTTGTCTCCTCCAGGCTTCTTTTGGATAGATCTAGCGGTTTGGGCTATAGTATACACCTTGTACCTCCCTTTAGTCCAGCTGTTTCAGCTTTCTAGTATGTTTCCAGGTCTCCGTTTCTGCTTCCCATAATCCTCTGCAAATCAGCAAAACAGCATTTTGAATTTACATTAACATAATGAGTCTCCCATCATCCCTACAGCTTGACTTTGTTTCAGATGGAATATATAAGAAAGAGTCCATACAATGGGGGGTTACTGTGAGGTTAAAATTAAACAAAAAAAATCATATAGAAAATTATATGTATTACCAATTTTATAATGAAATAGTATATCATTTGCCTTTAAACTAAATTTGGATTGTGAGGACATTATTTTAAAAAAAAACTGAAAATACTATATTAACATTTTGTTTTTATAATTTACACACAAGTGTTTATTTCTGCAAGAGTCTTATTTTGTAAGTTTTTTTTCTTTATTAGCCCCTCACCTAGCGAGAAATCACTTTGCCATACTGTACTGTATCAGATCCCAAACCCAACCTCTATATTGCCTTGCTAATAAAAGAATCCAAACTGTACTTACAGCCCTTCACTCCTACGGCACTTTTCATTCATGGCAGCCGTGCCTGTAATTGGTTGCCTCTTAGCCAATCACAGCCGCGGTTGCCGGTCCAGCACCCTGCTTGCAGTTCTGGCAGGCAGATTACAGCGAGGGGCTGTAAGTACTGTTTGGATTCTTTTTTTGCAAGGCAATAACAATGTTACCAGTCTTTACAATATTAATTATATATATTATTATAATCTAATTTTATCTGCATTCTACTTTTAAAAATTCTAATTTTTATTGTCAACATAATTCAACAGATTTCCATGTACAAATTGACACTGTCATGAATATCATCTCGTACAAGATCATGTCATAAAACTTATATCAATAGTCAACAGATTTTGTTTTGAAAAATATTAAATAAAAAAAACCAATATAAAATCAAGTCCTGTTTTTTGTTATTCTTTGGGGGTCTAGGTAAGAGGGAGGAAAGATGAAGGGTAGGAGGGGGGTAGAAGAGAAGTTTCTTTTAAGTACTCTATGTTAATTCGTAGGTATACATACTTTATAAGGTATATAGTATTACACATTCAAAATAAAAAAAGGGATAAAAATAGAAAAGAGAAAAAAAAGGGCAATATATTACTGACATTTTATAGTTAAGCAGATAAAGAGAATAGCGATTTTTCATTCTAATAAAAGTATATCTGTTGTATTCAATTAGATCAACTGGACTTGAAGTTTAGTTCTTGAAGACGTTTCGCTAGTCATCCGACTGGCTTTCTCAATTCAGAATGACTTGTACAAGAATCCGTGGCAATTATTTACCCTGGAAAATCCCAATTAGCATATAACAGCCAGGTGTTAAGGGCGTGATGGGTTTCGACACCAACTGTATGCCATGTACAATGCTGTTTTGACACCTTACTCTGGGCGTTCCTATAACACCTCTAAGCCACTATCCAATCACGCCCTTAACACCTGGCTGTGATATGCTAATTGGGAATCTATATTTGGAAGGTGTGCATTTAACTTATGGCAGTACACAGGTTAATTAACAAAGGCATTTTTAAATGTTGTAAAGTAGCCTTTGCTTTTTTCCAGGTACTTAAACATAAGTATAGCAAGTCTAATAAAAATTCTCCCAGCCGTTTTGAAGTTACATACAAACATACATAAATGTATTGACTTTTATATATATATAAATTACACATATAGCATTATATATGGCATAACACAAATAGCATTATATATGGTATTATAAATATAGCATTACATATAGCATTATATAAGGTACTATAAACATAGCATTGTATATAGTATTACACATAAAGCATTATCTGAAATTATACATAGAGTATAATGTAAGGTATTACAATATAATATTTATTTATATAGCACAGCTATGAACACACATAAATATTCTAGTGTCACATTGTGTGTGTTTGTGGCTGTGCTGGGTAAATGGACAATCCTACTTGCCGATAGTTGCCACCCTAGACAGACTATTAGGGGTATACCCTTTGGCAAATATACTAGGATCAGAAGGAATTGCTCCTCTGAAGAAAAATTTGAGGTTGCTTCAAAGGATTTGAAAAAAGACAGTTGTAGAGAAATTATTGATTGTGTAGATATTGATAGGGCACTTAGAGTTGCTTGTTTGAGATTCAGGGGATTCCTTATTATGGAGCAATCAGGAAACAAAAATAAAAAAGGGTCCCCTGACAATTCTTTATTTTATTACAGACTATAGCCTGGAATATGACCGTATAAAAAGTATTATCCTTAAACTACAAATCTTAAAAAGGGGAATCGTGTTTAAAGCAGATACTTACTAAAGGTGTAAGGATGGTGTCCAGGAGAGCGAAGAATTTGGGCAGTATACTCTTCCCTAGCTTATGTTGGGATGATAGAATAAGGAATAAAAAGAAAACATGGCTATCACACATTGGTACTTACCAATGTGGAAGATCTTTAACTATGTGAATTATGACACACTAAATGTTATTTACCTGATGACCTGCATTAAAAGTGAGAAACAATATGTAGGTAGGACAACTTCTCCTTGTAAAAAAAGAATACAGGAACATTTAAATGCTATATCTAAAAAAGACAACAGATAGGCAAACATTTTGCGGAATATAATGGAGGGAATATCACTTGTTGTGTAGTACAAATTATTGAGATGGTGAGAAGTGGTATTAGGGGTAGAGACCCTTTAAAATTGTAAGATAAACGAGAGGTGTTTGGGATTATGAAATTGGAGACAAGGGTACCAGATGGCTTAAACTCAAGATGGGATATTGCATAGTCTAATATAAGCATAATATCTACAAGCATTCTGTCCCCCCTTTCCCCTCCCCCATCTTCAGAAATTAATGACATTTCTATAAATATATGGCCTCATTTTTCAGTTGTATTACTATATTAGCAGTCATATATTGTAATAATGTACAGTATAAAGTCTCTTAATATACAATGATTCTTAGATAGCAACAATGTATAAAGAGTGCCTGATACTATTAATCCCAAATTGAATACTTTTTTCTCTATTTCTTTTTGTAGCCCTTTGAGTGAATGGAAATAGGCTAGATTATGATGTACTATTACTGCGTGTTGTTTAAATGGTTAATTCACTAACAGGGAGATTCAATAAAAGTTCTTATTGTTTAAAATGGTGCTAACCAATCAGATCTTATTTAACATTTGAAAGCTAACATTTGGTTGAGGCAAAATTAGCACCATTTTAGACGATAAGGACTTTTATTGAATCTCCCTGTAAGTATTTTGATTGGCTTGTATGCCTTTTTTAATGAATGATGTAGGTAAGTCCCATGAGTCTATCAGTAAGGGTCATCTGGCCCGAAACGCGTCAGACTTTTTTTTTTGTGAACCTCTTCAGATGCATAGAGATTTTTAAAAGCAGCAAATAAAGATTTTTTTTTATTGATGCCTGGTCTGTGATTTGAAGTGGGTAAGCGGAGGGAATGGTGCACAGTTAATGAAAATATTTGTTTGGTTGGTATTTAGAGGCGGAGACAAGCTTCCGAATGGAGCACACCCCGGGGAGTACCCATGAGGAATAGCATGTTCCAGACGCTACAGTGAACAGCTCGAGTCAGCGTTAAAGTGGAAGCAGAGAACAAGTATGGGTAAGGTACCATAAAGATTGATATATTGTTTCCTGCTGTGGGGAGTGGGGAGATCTAGAGCTGCCATGTTTGGAATTATTAAAATTTATAGTCATATAGTCATACCTTTTGGGAATGCACAGTTTGGCAAAGTCTGTACTATAAACAGTGCGTGACAAACCATTCATTTTAATAGAGTAATGCCCCTTAAATCAACTGACCACATACATGTTGTGTATGTAAACCCTGCTTTAAAATATTTAAGATACGAGAAATCCCCCCCCCCACCAAAAAAAGGTCTTCTATTTTACTGATGCTTATTGCTCATTAGCTGAGTAACATCTGCCCTCCAGCGCTACTTACCGTTGCATTTTTGACAATTTATTTTTTAATTATGGGAGAATGCTGAATAAATCACAGCACTGAAATCTATAAAAAATCTAAATACAAAATATTGTTTGCAAACCATTTGTATATTACAAATAATGAATCTCCTTTGTAGACTTAATTTCAAATAGTACTTGCTTAGCTAAACCAAACTATTACTTCTTAATGCCACATTGCTGGAGCTATAAACATTAACAGGGAGATTCAATAAAAGTTCTTATCGTTTAAAATGGTGCTAATATTGCCCCAGCCAATCAGATCTTATTTAACATTTGAAACCCAACATCTGATTGGTCGGGGCAAAATTAGCACCATTATAAATGATAAAAACTTTTATTGAAAAACCCTGTAACTTTTTTATCCACAAAGGAAGGATCTATAGATGTATTAGTTATGTATTATAATATCCAGAGAATTCTCTACATTTTCTTGCATTATTTATATTATTATTATTTTTTTTAATTTTTTTATTATTATTACTGATTTTATTTTATGCAGGAAAAAAAATAAACAGAAAAAATAAATCTGTAATTTCAAACATATCGGCTGTTTTCCCGACAGTAGATGTCTTCGTAAAGTAGATTTATTTCTCCTAAAGCTATTCTATTTTTAATGCATCCTTGCTCACAAATCTGCCGTATTCTTTTTCTTTCATGACATCACAATTTTGTCATTATGTGGGTGGCTAGCTATTCCCAAAACATAGTCTGACAGGTGTTCCCAACGAGGGGGCCAAGTTCCTACTGCGTAACTGTCCTGTCCTCGTAGGAAATGTGTGTAGCTGTCATATTAAAAGACTAGCTATCCAAAATAAACGCACAGCTATCTCTTATCTCTTCCCCCCCCCCTTCGCCCAAACCTACCACCCAAGTCCTACAGGAGTAGCATGCCTTGACAATCAATCTGAACAACAATATACAAGAAGCAGCCATTCATAGGATAATGTAAGGTTATACCATAGATTAAGGGCTGAACTATCTAGGCGATAATGTTGACTTTGTGGAAACATTTTATCTTGTAAACAAAAACTCTTCTTAACCACAAAAGTAGATGGATTTATCTTAAAATTGCTCAATTTTATTATCTCTCATAATATTATTTTACAGTATATGTATTTTGGTTGATTGCATGATAAAATTTGTAAAAACATATGGCCAACTTTACCCGGTAGTGTTACAGACAGGCCTTAAGGATCCCTTGAATGCAATACCAATCCCCACCCTCCTTTTCAAAGTGGAGACCTAAACCCCATGGGATTTGGCTACACTGGATATAATCTAGCACAGAAGTGTTCCTCTCTTTTTCCTTTTCTTTTTTTTTTATTTTTGTGCTCAAATAAATATAACATTTGTTATATCATCATATGGCATTTAGATAGTATTTAACAGTATACATATTCTGTCCTTTTGAACAGTTTTTCTTATATTTATTTCAGAGCAAGAGTTTACTAATTGTTTATAAATAACTATAGTACAATCTATACAGTTATTCATAGTACATAGTAACATAGTAAAATAGTAACATAGTAATTAAGGTTGAATAAAGACATTCGTCCATCAAGTCCAACCTATTCCCTTTTTTTTTTTTTTTTTTTTTAACCCTACCTAACAGTTGATCCAGAGGAAGGCAAAAACCCCAGCTAAAAAAGGGGGGGGAAAATTCCTTCCTGACTCCAAACGGCAATCGGAAAGTATCCCTGGATCAACCAGATCTATATGCATTAATACCAGTAATTCTCAATATTTTTTAGTTTTAGAAACTTATCCAGGCCTTTTTTAAAGTTATTCAATGAACTTGCCATTACCACCTCTGCTGGAAGACAGTTCCACAGTTTCACCGTTCTCACTGTAAAGAAACCTCTCCTAACTTGAAGATGAAACTTCTTTTCTTCCAACCTTAAAGGATGTCCACGAGTCCTCTGATATGACCTATTAGTGAACAATGCACCAGAGAGTTCACTGTATGGGCCATTAATATATTTGTATAAGGTTATCATGTCCCCACGCAACCGCCGCTTCTCCAATGTAAACAGCCCTAACTTGTCTAATCTGCCTGCATATTCAAGCCCCTCCATTCCCCTTATTAATTTAGTTGCCCTTCTCTGGACTGCTTCCATTTCCAAGATGTCCCTTTTGTATATGGGATTCCAAAACTGCACCGCATATTCCAAATGAGGCCTTACCAGTGCCTTGTAAAGAGGGAGAATAATATTTTTCTCTCTTGAATCCATTCCCCTCTTTATACAAGACAATATCTTGCTAGCTCTAGCTGTTGCTACCTGGCATTGTTTGCTACAGCTAAGTCTGTTATCTACCAGAACCCCCAAATCTCTTTCCATTTCAGATGCACCTAACACAGAGTTATTTATGGTGTAGGTGGCACAGGGATTATTAAATCCCAAATGCATCACCTTACATTTATCAACATTGAATCTCATCTGCCATTCTGCTGCCCATTTTGATAATCTATCTAGGTCTGCTTGCAGCACTTGCACATCATTGGAAGTTTCCAAAGCTCTGCATAATTTAGTGTCATCAGCAAACACAGAGACCTTGCTCTCAATGCCCCCTTCTAAGTCATTTATAAACAGATTAAACAGAAGCGGCCCCAGTACAGAACCCTGAGGAACTCCGCTTAGAACTTTAGCCCACATAGATGTATCTCCATTAACCACCACTCTCTGTTTGCGGTCCAATAACCAGTTCTCTATCCATGAACAAATGTTTTCTTCAAGGCCAACAGTCCTCAGTTTATACATTAGTCGCCTATGTGGCACAGTATCAAAGGCTTTTGCAAAATCCAAATATACCACATCCACAGCTGTGCCTGAATCTAACTTCTTACTCACTTCTTCATAAAAACCAATTAAATTTGTCTGGCATGATCTATTTCTCATAAATCCATGCTGACTACTACTAATAAGATGATCTCTGGAGACAAAGTCAAGGATATGATCCCTTAACAAAGTTTCCATCACCTTCCCTACCACTGATGTTAGGCTTACAGGTCTATAGTTACCAGGCTGTGAACGACTACCTTTTTTGAATATTGGTATTACATTGGCTTTTTTCCAATCCAGCGGCACATCCCCAGACAAAAGTGAATCTGAAAAGATGAGACACAGTGGTCTTGCTAGAACTGAACTAAGCTCTTTTAAAATCCTAGGATGCAATCCATCTGGTCCTGGCACTTTATTGATATTAACTTTGTCTAATTGATTCCGTACCATATCCTCTGTTATCCAATGTGAAAACTTTTCATTTCCTCCCTGCACATTGTTACGATCCCTACTGTAAGGATTCTCAACAGTAAAAACCGATGTAAAAAAACGGTTTAGCAGATTAGCCTTTTCGGCATCCTCTACAACCACCTCAGCTCCATTATTTAATGGTCCCACATTCTCAGTCCTCATTTTTTTACCATTTATATACTTAAAAAACATCTTGGGGTTGGACTTGCTTTGTTCGGCAATCCGTATTTCATTTTCTATTTTAGCTAGTTTAATTGCTTTCTTGCACTCTTTATTACAACTTTTGAAGTCCCTGCAAGCCTGTTCTGTGCCTTCTGCTTTCAAAATTTTAAAAGCCCTTTTCTTTTTTTCCATTTTCCTTTTTACCTGAGCATTAAGCCATGCAGGAGTGGACCTCATTTTTTTACACTTGTTTCCTAAAGGTACCGATTTGGAAATGTTATAGTTTAATATCCCTTTAAAAGTGGTCCACATCTGCTCAGTATCTTTACCTAGAAACAGTTCCCCCCAGTCTATGAGCAGGAGCGATTCCTTTAAAAGCATAAAATTAGCTTTCCTAAAGTTAAAAGTTTTTGTTAAGCCAGTGCACTTTAGTTTTCTGCAACCTATATTAAATGACACTATATCATGGTCACTATTCCCTAAGCTTCCCATTACCTTCATCTCCAAAATGAGCTCTGGGTTATTAGATATCACCAGATCCAACAACGCATTCTTTCTAGTAGGAACTTCTACCATCTGTGAAAGAAAATGCTCATATAGGAAATTTAAGAACTTTATACCTTTTGAGGTGCTGGCAGTTCCATTACTCCAATCTATTTCAGGGTAGTTAAAATCCCCCATAACCAGAACATGCCCCATACCAGCAGCCTTCGCCAACTGCATATGGAGATTCATTTCCACCTCTTCCCCGGCATTTGGTGGCTTATAACACACTCCAACAATTAATTTACCTACCTTCTTGCTTCCTGTACACAGTTCCACCCATAATGTTTCTGCCTCATCGTTTGCTCCCCCATCTATTCCATCTTTTAAATTTGGCTTCAATTCCTGTTTAACATACATACATACTCCTCCTCCTTTCTTATTAACTCGGTCATGTCTAAATAAGGAGTACCCTTCAATATTTACTGTCCAGTCGTGTGAATCATTAAGCCATGATTCTGCTATACCAATTACATCATACCTTTCCTTTAGAGCTATTATTTCAAGTTCGCCGTTTTTTCCAGCCAGACTCCTTGCATTTGTAAACATACATTTTAGATTATCAATTGATTTACTTCCATACATGGTCGTACATGCCTCCTTATCCTCTATGCTCCCCCCTCCTCCTTCTCCTCCCTCCGTTGTGTTACTAGCCCCCAGATCCCTAACTTCTCTATCTACCCCTGTGTAGTTAAACGTTCCCTCCCCCCCCATACCTAGTTTAAAATCTCCTCCAATTCACGTTGCTCTCTGTTAGTTTGGTTTGTATATCTTTAGTGATATACATTATCCTCAGTTTTCAGATAGGAGGAAGAGAAAAGGAGGGGAAGAAAACTAGGGTAGGTAGTAGATATTAGAAATTGAGTAAAAGATGAAGATCTACCGTCTCATATGGTATTATACATTTCTGTATTGTAGTTGCATCTGATTGAATCCAGATATTTTCTGTGTTTGTTTAGCAACTTGTGGTAGTTGCCACAATAGTTGCCAGGTCATTGTTAACTATTTGAATCCACTGTTTCCATTTCGGGGTGTTAAGACATCCAGTTCAGGACGATCACTTTCCGGGCATAGAACAATAGTTCCATTAATAATATTCTCTGGAATTTAGGCCAGTGTTCCTCATCAAATATTCCTAGGATGCACTCCTCTGCTTTTTGGGGTACACGTAGTGATAGTTGTATGGACAGGAATGACGTGAATTTATGCCAGAATTTTTGAATGTTGGTGCAGGTCCATATTAAGTGCCAGAAATTTGCATCTGGTGACTTACATCTGGGGCACAGTGCTTTGTTTGTTGCATATGTGCAATACGTTTTGGAGACAGATAGACTTGGTGAATGATGTAAAATTGTATTAGCCTATTGTTTGCAGCAGGGGAGGCTAACGTTGGAGATTCCGCTATATCTTGGCCAGCCAGGTCTTTAGGTGCCTGTAGTTGCACCAGTCCCACTCGTCGTCTTTTGCTACCCCAGAGGAATTCTGTAAGAATACTGTTGATTGCTTGAAAATATTTGTTGGGTACATAACTGAGGGAATGTTGAAGAACATATAGGAGTCGGGGGAGTAGAAAGGTTTTTACTAAATTTGTTCGCCCAATTAAGTGGTAGGTGGCTCCATGACTGCAATTTTCATTTAAACCAGTGTATGAGGGGATGTAGATTTAGTTCATAGAAGGTTTTCGGGTGTTTGGTTATGATAATTCCCAGATATTTGAATGATTGTACCGTTGGTACTGAGAATGGTAGTTCTTAGACTTAGACCAATTTATATAGAGACCTGACATAGGTCCAAATTCGGATATAGTGGTGTGTACTGCCTGTAGTGTTTCTTTTGTTGCGTCTAAAACAATATTATATCATCTGCATACAGTCCTATTAGCTCCGTATATTCCCCTGATCGTAATCCGTGTATATCCGGGTGCGATCTGATTATAGTGGCTAAGATCTCTGCCATGGCAAAAAGGTAGGGTGACAGGGGACCCTGTATCATTCCTCTGCCCAGTAGGAAAGGTTGCAATGTTTCACCATTGAGGGATATTCAGGCACCAGGTTGCTAAAATTTTGTCCGAATCCGAATTTTCGTAAGGCTTCCCATTTAAATGGCCATTCCAATGAATCAAAGGCCTTTTGTGCGTTGAGTAATAGTATTATTCTGCGGCCTTTGTTATCGTGGTCTACTTGAGTTTGAATAAGCGTACGATTTATATTTATAGTGGTAGATTTTCCAGGCATAAATACTATTTGGTCTGGGTAAGATAAGAGTGAGGATTTCTGATTGTAACCTGTTTGCCAATAGTTTGGCCAGTATTTTATAGTCTGAAGTCAGCAACGAAATGGGTTGGTATGAGCCGTGTTCATCTGGGTTTTTGTCTGGCTTAAGTAGTAATATAATATTGGCTTCAGAGGGATTTTGGTAGTTGGTGATTATCAATGGAGTCTTGGTACATTTCAAGAAGAGGTTTTTTCAAGTGTTCTAGGTATCGTTGGTAAACCTTAATTGGTAAGCTATCCAGGCCTGGTGCTTTGATTTGGTTCAGGATTTGTATAGTGTCTGTTATTTCCTCAATTGAAATGGGTCGGTCGAGGAAATTGCGTTGTGATGTGTTGAGGTACCGAGATGTTCAATAAGTAGGCTTGAATTTCCTCTGGGGTATACATGTTATGTTTCTGGTATAGTTTGGCCAGTATTTTATAGTTTGGCCAGTATTTTATAGTCTGAAGTCAGCAACGAAATGGGTTGGTATGAGCCGTGTTCATCTGGGTTTTTGTCTGGCTTAAGTAGTAATATAATATTGGCTTCAGAGGGATTTTGGTAGTTGGTGATTATCAATGGAGTCTTGGTACATTTCAAGAAGAGGTTTTTTCAAGTGTTCTAGGTATCGTTGGTAAACCTTAATTGGTAAGCTATCCAGGCCTGGTGCTTTGATTTGGTTCAGGATTTGTATAGTGTCTGTTATTTCCTCAATTGAAATGGGTCGGTCGAGGAAATTGCGTTGTGATGTGTTGAGGTACCGAGATGTTCAATAAGTAGGCTTGAATTTCCTCTGGGGTATACATGTTATGTTTCTGGTATAGTTTTTCAGAATATTTTCGGAAGCTCTTTAGAATCTGGGTGGTTTCAGTCAATGTGCCGACCTGGGGCAATTGTGAGTATTACATTGTTGTGGTTTGGCTTATTTTCCATATATGCTAGGAGTTTGGCTGACTGGTTGCCCTACTCAAAGAAGGATTGTTTATGGAAGGATTTTTTTTAGCCTTTTCTCGGAGGGTAATAGCGTGTTCTCTATCTGTTCTATACCATTCTGTTTGGGTTTCTTGTGTTGGGTTTTGATGAAATGCAAGTTTAGCATTTTGTGCTATTTGTTCTGCAGTTTCTTCAGCCAATTTACATTGCTTTTTGATATAGTTTATTGTAGATGACAGGCATCCTCGTATATAGGCTTTTAGAGTGTCCCATTTGGTTGAATATGAGACGTCTCCCTGGTCGATTTCCACATAGTTCTTTATTTGTAGGTTCGTTCTGTCTGGCTTAGAAATATAGTAAACTAGAAAGGGTTTAATTTTCAGAATCTTGTATGTTGCCTAGTGAATCGTCGGTTGAGTGTTACTAGTACAGGTGTGTGGTCAGAGGGTCCTCTAGGTAAATGGGTCACGATATGTATTTGGGTTGCCAGTATCGAAGATAGAAATATATAGTCCAGTCGGGACATAGTGCCATACATTACTGAGTGACATGTGAAACCCTGGGTGTTTGGATTTTTTTGTCTCCAAGCATCGTTCCATTGCCAGGACATTGTGAATTGTGCGAGTTTAGTGTCAGTGGTTGTTATTGGTGTTGTCATACTTGCTGGGTAGCGGTCCCATAGTTCGTTCTGCACCAAGTTAAAGTCGCCCATACATATTACAGATGCTGTTGGGTATTCTGCAAGGAATGGGACCATTTGTTGTAGTAAGGTTATTGAGGCTGGTGGGGGGTTATATATTCCCATCGTTACATGTGGGATTTGGTCTATTTCCAGTGCCACCATGACATAGCGGTTTTCTTGGTTTTCTGAAAAGGGATAGCAAGATAATGATGAGTAGATTTTCAAGTATAATGTAGAGAGCCACATTTAAATAGCAATATATATTAAAATCAAAACATTTAAAACTTTTAGAACATAACATATTAAATCTTAACAGTTAAGAAATTGTCTTTTATAATTTAACTATATAGGGGTTTCTCTTTGGTAACTATATACCCTATGTGGATGGGGGGCAGAGTTTAGATAGGTGTGTCTCCACTCTTTATATATCGTTAAGCCTTAGTGGTATTTTAATATGGTTGGATACGGACTTTCTTATATTTTAGAGACACTGGATTGGGGGAGGAGGGGGGAATAACTTATTACATCAATTTTAGAAAACTTTCACTTGGTATAACCTTTTGATAGTAGATGGGATTCCAACTATACATAGGCATTTTGGTTGGATAACTTGTCATCTCCTTAGTATTTCCTATTATTTTATTTTCTGGATGTCTAATCTATTTCCAGTTGGGGAGAATTACAGGATATGGTTTAAATTAAGTCTTTATTTATACTTTGATATGTTTTCTATAATATGTGGGGGGTGCTTTCCTTATCACCTATGAGGAAGTGTACCACCATTTCACTATAGTGTGTAGTGGGTACATATGCTTTGTATTTATTAGGGGATATGTTGAGTGGGGGTGGTAGGAGTTTTGGGCAATCAGAGGCATAATAGATATATCTGTGATGAACAGGAGTGCAATGTAGAACACTATAGACACTATCTGGAAATGGCACTCTTAATTTTTGAATTACCTCACTTTACCGGCATGTCAAACAGTATAGCAGCTCCCACATTGTTTAACTGGGGTTAAATTCCTGCCTGAACAGTTGTAAATTCTGAGCTTCCTTCCCCATAAGCAGATCTAATGTAGTTAATGATTGTTTGGTGTCTGTAATAGCAGATTCCATTGGTTTTATTGTATTGGTACCTTCTGTTTTCTCCCCTTGATCCTGTATTTGCTTTGCAATGTGGCTCAAGTGCCATAACCTTAACAGGACAATGTCCCCTCCTTACATATCGTAAAGCCAGCAGGTGCTCTGATAAGGTGGACAATTTGACCCTGTGTACACTATGAGTGTTTGACCCTTGTGTCAACTCAAATGGGAGATTATAACACCAGGTTTTCAATAATTGCCATAACTTGGCTTGTGGGGCAGATACCATAACGGTACCATCCAAAATGGATTCTGGTAGACGAGAGAATCCCGTGGGAACCATAACCATAACTCCAGGCCTTGGGGTATCCCAGAAACCCACTTTAACCCGTTATACAAATGTAAATATGGTACATATGTCATGTCTGGTCTTGGTAGTTTTGTAAATTCATGAGGGTGATTAATATTAGGGTATAAAAAATGTGTGATGTTTATTATCCAAGGTATGGGTACTGACAGCATTGTTAGTCTTTGAGTGGCCCATACTGAGGGTAATAACGTTTTGGACATACCCTGAGCCCAACCTACACTTGCAGGTGATTGGCTAAGAAAGCTTGGGTACCACCCTGTGTCAGGGGTAGTTAAGGAGTGCTACCCTCGCTTTCTTGCTTTTCCTTGTATCATATCCATGTAAGGGTTGGATTACCTAGAGGCGTCAGCACCCACGTTTGGTTTAGTGCAGAGGATCCTTTTTTGAGTTTGCCCTCCTAATCTTACTTACTTTATCAGGGAGAGGTACAAAGATAGGTTGTTTTTATATGATTCCTCATATATCTCATATCATCTGGCATAGTTTGGAAGATGTGGGATGAGTTTCAGTATTAAGTATTCATGATATGTGTGTGGGGCTAACTGGGTGAAATATTTGGGATTATAATATTTTATTGTTATAGTTTAAAATTCGCAGCTGTATATCAAGATATACATATCTACATATCTTAGGGCTACATTCAAAATTATTTCCATATTGGGCCCATACAAACAGTTATGTAGAGATGTAGAAGTTTGGCATCTGTCAGTATATCTTATTATTTAGGTGGGCAGGTTATGGGGGGGGCAAAGCCTAGTTAAGCGAAAGGGATGGGACATGGTGGGATCAGTTGGATCTGCATGGGTATTTACATATCTTGGGGCGCCCTGCCAAAATCACATTATTGAGCATATAAACATTAACTTTAAGCATCTTTGATATAAATACCAACATTTATACAATTGACATATGCATAATAACTTAATATTGTTATACAGTTTGATTATCTTAGTATAGCCCAACAATGCAATGAACATTTGAGTACACAGTAATAGATATATTATTATTGCTAGGTATCCATTGTTATCATTAGTAGCATAAAACAGACATTGGATGTATACTTATATATAGTATAGTATTTGAGGGTAAAGACATCCTGTCCAACCCATCTGGCAATATCCTTATTTCTTGCCAAACTGTTGATACAGAGGAAGAAAAAAAAACAAAACAATTTAAGAAGTGGAAAAAAATTCCTTCCTGGAACTTTCCCTGGATCAACTCTACTTTATGAATCAATACCAGTAACTTGCAACATTCCTTGTTTGCAGAAACTCATTCAACTGACCAATGAGCCTGCCATAACAACGTCCACTGGAAGGCTTAACTTTACCAGTGAAAAACCCTTTCCGAACTTGAAGCCTAAACCTTTTTTCTTCAAGTCTTATGGGATGGCCACGTGTCCTCTGACATGCTCTATTGGTGAATAATGCCCCAGATAGTTTATTGTATGGCCCGTTAAAGGGTATGTCTATTCACCAAAATCAAAAAAAAATTTTTTTCATTATAAGGTAGTACCCATCCCCAGAAGCCTTTTCCTGCCTTTCTTTTCAAAAAATACCATTCCCTACCTTTGCAGCAGTCTCTAACTTCCATTCGTTTTTGGGGGTGGTGCCTTAGCTGTGCTGGATAAGGAAGTAGCTGATTACTAAATGAGGATTACCATGCGTTTTGGTCCCGCCCACTGACTGTGCTTTTCTCTGCTGCATTGTCAGAACTGTAGTAAAACAGACAGTGCTGGCAGAGAGTGTCTGGGAAGTTCACAACAAGGAATAGTAATACCATTTGGATGATGATTAAAAGGACAGTATAACACCTATTTACTAAGAGAGGTCAAGTGCTACCATTGAGGCAATTTAATATCGTGCTAGCAGCTCTGGGTAAATCCATATGTGGGATATTAAGCTGTGCTTTTCTCTCATGCGGCTGGGGGAAGAGAGAGGGGGGGGGGGGTGTGTGTGTGTGTGTGTGTGTGTGTGTGTGTGTGTGTGTGTGTGTGTGTGTGTGTGTGTGTGTGTGTGTGTGTGTGTGTGTGGTTGTGTGTGTGTGTGTGTTTGTGTGGTGTGTGTGTGTGGTGTGTGTGTGTGTGTGTGTGTGTGTGTGTGTGTGTGTGTGTGTGTGTGTGTGTTTTCCAGCACAGCAGTAAGTACCTTACTCGAGAAACGGAACAAACACCGGCACCAAGTACATAGCACGGATCAGCTGATCTGCAAGGGGCGGATCACATGACAGTCCTCTCCCGCTCTCGCGGCTATCTCTGTAGCCGGACGCACATGTTCCGATTGGACTCCCTCACCCGAGCGGGTCATCGAGTCCGACCAGCATGGACGGATCTGCGCATGCGCGGATTGGGCGCGCGTCGACTGCCTGCTACTGGGAAGGCAGCGAGATGCATTTCAATGTGCCAAGCAGACCTTACAGCACACAGATCAGAGAAACAGGGGCACACAGACAAAATCCATAAAAGGTACCATGCATGTTTTAAATGGGCTCTTTTACTTTAGCCAATGTTATTTTTCAGGTGACTACCCTTTAATTTATTTATACACATAATCATATCCCCACGCAAGCGCCTCTTCTCCAGCATACATAATTGTAACTTTTCCAGTCTCTCTTCATATTCAAGCTCCCCCAATCCCCTTATTAATTAGTTGCCCTTCTCTGAACCCTTTCCATTTCAAAGATGTCCTTTTTGTACACAGGATTCCAAAATTGCACTGCATATTCCAAATGAGCCTTACCAATTCTTTGTAAAGAGGGAGAATAACATTTTCCTCCTTGAATCCCATACCTCACTTTATACAAGACAACCATGCTGGCTCTGGCTGTTGCCACCTGGCACTGCTTGCTACCTTTAAGTTTGTTATCCACCAAAACTCCAAGATCCCTTTCCAACAGGCATTTACTTACACAGAGCCAATTTTAGTATAAGCAGCACAAGGATTTTTAAGTCCAAAATGCATCACCTTACATTTCTTAACATTGAATCTCATCTGACACTTAGCAGCTCAATGTGACAATCTATCTAGATCCCCCTGCAACATTGCACATCCTCTGAAGTTTTTAATGGTCGCAAAGTTTTGTCGTTGGCAAACACAGAAACCTGCTGACAATACCCACTTCCAAATCATTATTAAATGGATTAAATAGAAGCGTCCCCAACACAGAACCCTGTGGCCACCCACTAGCACTTTAGTTCATCATGATGAACCCCATTAACAACTACTCCCTTTGCAAAATCCAAGTGAACTACATCTACTGCTATGGCAGAGTCTAAATTTCTACTCACTTCCTCATAAAAGCCAAGCAAGTTAGTTTCTATTCTATTCTAGTCTATTCCTCCTAAATCCATGCTGATTACATAATGTCATTCCTTGAAACATACTCTAGAACATGTTCCCTTATTAAACTTTCCAGTATTTTCCAAACCATGAAGTTAAGCTTACAGGCCTGTAATTACCCGGCTCTGAACGACTACCCTTTTTGAAATTAATAACATCAGCCTTTTTACAATCCAGAGGCACACCTCCAGACATGAGGGAATCTTCAAAATAAGAAACAATGGAGTATAACACTGAACTTAGCTCCCTAGTACCCGAGGATGTATTTTACCGGTCCAGGAAATTTATTATATTAACCTTATTTAGTTCTTTCTTTACCATATCCTTGGTTAACCAAGTGCACTTGAACCTTTATACCATTATTGCTACCTGTTTCTATACGTGGATCTTCTATAGTGTATACAGAGGGGGGGGGGGGATCAAGAATTTGATTTACGCCATCCTCCGTAACTAACTTATCCTTTGTTCAGCTATCCTACTTCATTATTAATTTTAGTTGGTTTAATTGCTTTCTTACACAACTTGTTACTTTTTTATAATCCCTAAAGGCCCTTTCCGTTCCCTCTGACTTAAAAGTTTTAAATGCCTATATCTTCCTTTCCATTTGCATCAAATCAGCCACATGGGCGGATTTATTTTTTTACATTTATTTCCCAAGTTATATAAATTTAGATGTGACTGGCTTAAAATCCCCTTAAACACAGTCCACTTCTGTACCGTTACCTAATAATACATTTCCCATTTGGCATTCTGAAGAGCTACTTTTACCTGGAAAATTTGCCTTCCCAAAATTAAGTCTTTGTTAGCCCAGCGCACTTTTCCTTTCGATAACAAAGTCCAAACGCCACTATTTCATGTCACTATCCCTAAGCCTCCAGTTACCTTTATATCTATATGCGCTCCACGATGTTAGATATTGCCAGATCCTTTTCTAGTAGGAACTTCAACCCACCTGTGAGAAAAAATTATCCTGCAGCAAATTCAGGAACTCATCGCCTTTTTCTGTGATGGCAGTTCCACTACACAATCAATTTCAGGGTAATTAAGGTCCAACTGCATATGAACGGACTCACTTCCTTTCTGCTAGCATTGGCAATAATAGCAGACACCAACAATGACATTACCCCCTTTCCTGTTGCCTATTCCACCCAATTGCCTCCACTTTAATATCAATATGGCCAGTTATCTCTTCTTTTAAATTTGGCTTAAATTCTTTTTTAACATAAACACATAACCTCCCCCTTTCCTTTTTTCTGTCCTGCCTAAACGGGCGTATCCTTCTAAATTTACAGCCCAGCCGTGAGAACTGTTTTTTTCCTTTAATGTAACACTGAAGGAGAACCAAACTTTACAAAACACAGGATGTTTTTTATTCCATCACCATTGCTATATAACGTCCCTACAATAGAACATGGCAGGTTGGTTATACAAGTTGCATGAAGCAGCACGCCCCAGTGGACAGAAAGAGACCCGATACTGATTACAATGCATACGAATCCGATAATTACGTCCTTGCCCTTTCTAATTATCAGTTATAATAATTATCAGTTATAAAATGAGGTTAATCCATTCCTGCTTTATATTCCAATTTCCCCCAGGCCCTGTAACTTATTATCACCTTTCTCTCCTTTTATTGTCTCCATTTTCCACAGAGATTCCCTTGTTTGACATTCATTGTCCCTTTATATAACAAGTGCTAAAGTCAGTTAGTTACCCCAATCAAAATGTCCTACATCAGGGATGGCCCAATCTGCCAACATCCATAATGACACTTTTGCTTACTGAACCCTTTGCTATTCTCATGGATCCCCCGGATTCACAGGAACCTGCCGTGAGAACTGTTCAACCACGTTTCTGCTATACCTTTACATCACACTTTTCATATATTATGCAGATATCTTTATATATTAGACATCTTACATTTAGGGTAATATTAGATATATGTATGTAGATCAGTCTGTTTATGACGTAGTACAAGCAGGCATCCGCCCTGTCAATTTTAGGTCCAGGTAATAGTGTGTAAGGTTAATTGTTCAAGTTATTATTGTAGCACAGTAACGGTCTTACAGTTTAGAAATAGGGGTATAGTTTTAGGTGTTTATCAGTTACCTGGTTAGATTAGTCGCTGTGCTTTCCAGGTAAACATGGGTAGTTTTTTGGGTGTATGACTATTGTATTTATTACTTACCACCTGGGATTACATTATTCGTGGTTTGGTGATGGGTCGGTTCCATGGCAGGTAATATGCAGTTCGTTGAGCTGTTATTTCGCATAAGGACAATGCCATTTGTATTTGTAATCAAAGGGGTCATTTGTAGATTCCATAGGGGTTATCCACTGATTAACAATTTGTAGGATCCTTGGGTATCTGGATTTTACCTTAGAGGCCTTTAAGGGACCAAGGGGTTGTCTCCTATCTCCCCGATCTGTTCCACCCAATCTACTGGTTTGGAGGCCTCGTTGAAAAACAAGGTATGTTGTTGGTATGCTATTCATAGGCGCGCTGGGTATAGCATGGCGTACTGATGCCCATCTCTCGAAGTTGTTGTTTTCTGCCAAAAGGTGGCCCTTCTTTTCTATAGGGTGGGTGAAAAGTCCGGGAATATCATTATACTGCACTGTCTGCTTCAATGGTTGTTTGGTTCTAGCTAAACCCAGGATAGTATTTCTATCCCTGTAGTTAAGCAGGCATGCTATAATGGGTCTTGCTCTGGCACCTGGGGGGGTTTTCTCCCTGAGACACTATGAGCCCTTTCCACAGTAAAGGCCAGATTTTCCTGCCCAAACTGTGCCGCCAGCAAGGTCTACAAGAAATCCTCCAGTCGGTTTCCTTCCACCCTCTCCTGAAAAACCCACAAACCGTAGGTTTTGTCTTCGGGAGCGGTTTTCAAGGTCCAACCTTTCTCTAGGGGCAATTTGTTGTTTCAGCTCAGTAACTTCTCCCCCGCCACAGGTGGTAAGTCGTCCTCAAGCTGGAGATTTGTTCCTCTTTTCCTGTAACTCTTTGGCGGAGTTTAGTCGCATCTTGTCTGTGCAGTCCCACATCGATTTTTACCTCTTCCAGTAATAAGTGAGGACTTTGTGTTTGTAATTGCCTAGAGTAGCTGGGCCATTGTAGTTTGGTGGCTTTTGTTTGTGTAGCTGGTGCCCTTTGGGTGGCTGCTCGGCTGTGTTACATGTGGCCTGTGGGGCAGGTGGAGGTAGCGCAGAGGAGGCCTCAGGTTCAGTATTGACCTCCTCATTTTTATCCCGGTGCACGAACTGACTCCATTTCTCGGCAGCCATTTGTCTCTGTTTATCCTTATCTTTGTTTCTGGGCATAGATGCATGGTCCAGCTGTGTTTTCTTGGCTTTTGGTAAAGTTTAAGGATAGTGTGCGGAGCTCAAGATTGCGACCCTCACAGTGCCATCTTGGCCACGCCCCGTAGACTGAATTTTACTTACTTTAAGCATACACTGTGTCGATATAGAAAAAAGGAGTTAATACAGACTTTTCCTGTTATGTCTAAGAATATTTATTTTCTCTTATATGGCTCTAATACTGACACATTTCAGTTTTTTTTCCAGTTTTTAATAATGATCGTTCATTTGACAAATAATCATCATTGTATCTGTTGTTTCAATTAGATCAACTGGACTTGAAATGTAGTTCTTGAAGACGTTCCGCTAGTCATCCGACTGGCTTTCTCAATTCAAATGACTTGTACAAAAATCTGTGGCAATTATGTACCCTGGAAAATCCCAATTAGCATATCACAGCCAGGTGTTAAGGTGTGGATTAGATTTGGCTAAGGTGTTTATAGGACCGCCCAGAGTAAGGTGTTAAAACAGCATTGTACATGGCAGACAGTTGGTGTCGAACGCCCCCACCTCTATTTAGGCTTGGTTTCTTTATTTTCACATAAATGGCCTCCTTTTGTGAAACAAAAATATTAAACAAAAAGGCATGGTGGATTGACAGACTGCAAACTTTGAGCCCAAGAGGCATGAATGAAGATTCAGGACTGAACACCTTCCTTTAATATAGGGTTTTACCTTTACGGTACATATAACTGGTACCAGGAATACCAGGAATATTTTAAATTAACAATATAGCAATTTTGCCATTTATAGTTACTTTAATCTTATCTATTAGTACTACATGTATCTATTTTACTTCTTACTCAGGTATGATACCCATCTACTGGATTAGAAGAATTGTATCTATATATCTGAAGATGGACTTTTTAACTTACGGACAGACCCTTCTCCGTTACTTACCTAGCCCGACCCGCAATACAATAACTGACGTAACGAGATTACGTCAGTTATTGCATGGGATCGGGCTAAGTTAAGAGCGGGACTTTAAACATTTATACCATAGGTGTATATGTTTGTTTGCCCATTGTTACCACTATACCTGATGAAGAGACCTAGAGTCTCGAAACTGTATGTTTTGCACATATTAAATGAATTCATCACAAAAGTAGTGTGCTCTCTCCTATTACATCTTGCTTGGTATTCGTAGCCCTGGAAGTGGGGTCTGGAGGAATGATGCACCTACCGATTTGTCTGGCTAATAACCAACAGCAGTGTGCCACAGTACACCTGGAATTGTTGGAAAGGATAATCACCTGCACTTAAGTTCAAATGGATACCTTTAGTTACATTGTACAAACATGGTCATGCTGATGCGCCACTCCAAGGCAGTATAAAGCATCCTGTTTAGCTATTTCATCAGTTTAATCAGTGTTTAGCTATGTCATCTGTTATAATCAGTGTTTATCTATGTCATCAGTTATAATCAGTGTTTAGCTAGTCAGTTATATCAATGTTTAGCTATGTCATCAGTATAATCAGTGTTTAGCTATGCCATCAGTTTTAATTAGAGATGGCCGAACTTCATAAAGTTTGGTCCGTTTTCGAACTTTCAAACTTCAGTAAAAGTTCGAAAATGGACCCATTAAAGTCAATGGGGAGTTTATGGTTCAAATTTTCGGGGGATTTACAGACAAACTAACATGGTAACTTACTGTAAATGGCTGTGGCACCTGGGAAATGGTCTGGAGAACGTCACTATCACCAAAACCTGTTTAAACACTTCTTACTTCACGATCGGGCAATAGTCGGGTTTGCCCAAGCTGCATTCGAGGTTACAGCTATTTGAGGGTTACCGAACGATACTTTGAAGGGTTACCGAAAATAGAACCATAAATTCGAGGGTTACCGAAAACGACGCGATACTTTTGAGGGTTACCAAAATCAAAGGCTACATTCGAGGGTTAGCAAACAATACATTCTAGGGTTAACGAAAATGATCCACACATTCGAGGGTTACCGAAAACGGACGATACTTTCGAGGGTTACGAAAATCGAAGGTTTTTGAATAAGCACTGTATATATAAATTATATCTACTTACCGATTTATCTATTTATATATGAAGCCATAATCCTGCCTAATACTACTAATGAATACTAAATTGTGAGCCAGGAACAACCAATCCATAAAATGGGAGTTGGATAATAGTTATTGGGTGATTCTAGGTTAGTAAAATGATCCATACATTCAGGGTTACCGAAAACAAACAATACTTTCGAGGGTTAGCGAATGATACATTCTAGGGTTAGTGAACGGCTTCTAAATTCAATAATTATCGATTTTTTTGATAAAACACTAGTTCGAACCCGAACTAGTTCAAATAGCTCGAGTTCGTCCAAACTCATAAAGTTCATCATTAGTTATAATCAGTGCTTAGCTGTCATCAATATCAATTGATAATCAGTGTTTCTTTGTCATCATGTTTTAGCTGTGTCATCATTTTGATCATTGTTTAGCTTTGTCATCAGTTATATCAGTGGTTAGCTATGTCATCAGTTATAATCATTGTTTAGCTTTGTCATCAGTTACGATCAATGTTTAGCTATGTCATCAGTTAAATTGAACTCAATTCATTAGTGTTACATAAGAATGTTAGTTATTTGAACTGTAAAAAAACAGCCCTTTGCTTTTATATGATCTAAAACTCTTTGAAGGCTTTTAATACACTTATATATATTTTTTTAATGTTGGCTGTGGATAAGTTCACCAGACAGGTGTACAGTATTTTATTTTAGATAAGCCAATGACTGTTCCTCGGTTCTATTCTACAGATATATAATTTGAGTTTTATAGCAAAAAATAAAAAAATCCAACAGTCCATTCAAACACTTTATCCTGTTTCAGTTTATTAATTCAGTTCCCTGAGCTCCATTGACTCAGCCATTTTCCGTCTTTTATACCGCATACGTTTCCCTCCGCTCACTTTTAAAAACAAAGTGCATCGAAGAAAAACCTTCTCTAGAAGTGTCAACAATGTAAACTTTTTTCCGGTAGCGGCTTTCTGGCTAAGCAGAAAAGCACCTGGATTCCAATTAAGCCGACAGTAATTTTGGAAAAATAAAAATGCAATTTGAGATTTGTGATGAAGCTGTCATGCTCTGGAATGTAAAAGTAGCCCCAGAGACGGACATATTGCTGGCTTGAGAAGATCTACTTTATGAAAGAAAAGTGTTATTATCTTAGCAGCTAGGGACAAGAGACTGATAATTCATAAAAAATTTCAGTTTCAATGAACCTGTTTTGATAGGAGAGCCTCCCTCTGCAATTTATTCCAGAATAAAAGAGCTACTGTATATTGGTAGCTCAGTAAAAGAAAAAGAAAGGCTTAGATGCGCTAAGCTGGCGTAACCTAAATATAAATAGGTTTCTAGGTGCATTCGACTATTGCAGTTCTGTTTGGGGAGGATAGAGAAGGCTTAACAAATGTCAATCATACAGGATAAAGATGCCACAGGATGTGTCTTTTTGGGAATGAATCCTACATAAACGGGAACATCCCATTGGCCATTTATTCATTTTCCAAAACAGCAGCAAAATGTTTTTGACTGTTAGTAACCAGCCCAAAAGACTATGTAGGAATGCAATATAGGTTGCAAGCACAAACACAAAAAACATGCTAACCTCTCTGTGCCAATGTATTATAGGTTAGCATGTGTTCTAAACATTAGTGTGTGGTGTAAAGGTTAGTGTTTGGTGTAAATGTTAGTGTGTGGTGTAGGTTAGCGCATGTTATAAAGGTTAGTGTGTGTTTTTTAAGTTAGCATGTGGTACAAAGGTTACCGTGTGTTAAAAAAGGTAGCATGTGGTATAAAGGTTAGCGCGTGTTCTATAGGTTAGCATATGTAAGAAAGGTTGGCATGTATTATAAAGTTTAGCATGTGTTATATGTTTACGTATGTTATAGAAGTGTTTTAGATAGATGTACGTTCGTTTTTTTTACATTGCAAGGATTTTAGGATGGAATAAGCACTGTTATATATAATTATCTACTTACAGATTATATTTATTTATATATTGAAGCCATAATCCTGCTCAAATACTACTAATGAATACAAATTGTGTTTGATAATAGTATTAGGTGATCTACAATCATTTAAAAAACACACTTAAGAGAGATTCACGCAGAGACCGTACTTGCTCTGGGCAATCTCCCTTAACGGATTTATCAGAACTTTGCGGCTCTGGGTGATTCTCACCTGCACATAGTTATTTAATGCCATGTTATTTACATGCGCACCACCTGAAATTTCGCTGGATCAACTACTTTATGTATCAAATATTTTAGGTTTACATCTTATTAAAATATATCTCTCATAGAGTAAAGTTAAAGAAAAAATTTAAAATAGTTATTCATTGAGATGTGACCTTCCAATCAATACAAACAAATAGGGTGCCTACTAGATGTTCCAACTTTGTTATGTGCCCCACATATAGTCCAATAGTATATAGAAGATAAGGTTGACTAGTCGTTTTCAGATTGTATTCACAATAGGGGGGATCCCTTCTTAGTGTAAATACAAATACCACACACAACTTTCAGCCCAGTGGCCTTATCAGTCACCCTTGATAAAGGCCACTGGCCTGAAAGGTTGTGTGTTGTATTTGTATTTTGCACTAATAAAGAAGGGATTCCCCCTATGTTGAATACAATCTGAAAATGACTGGACAACCTTATATTTCTATATACTACTGGATTATATGTGACCTTCTAAACAACTCAATACCTCAGCCCTTGTTTTTTCACCCATAGGAGCCATAGGTCCAAGTGGATATGCTTAACCAAAGTAATATTTACATGGCAATTCCAAGAATGGGGGAAATTTGCCCAGTGACATAATATAAGCACATTTCAAGTTTTCCTAGAGATTAAAGGCACAGTAGAGTGGTCTTCCTGCAGATGTGGTAATGGCAAGCTGGATACATCTGTTGTATTGAGTTAAATCAACTGGACTTGTAATTTAGTTCTTGAAGACGTTTCGCTAGTCATCCAACTGGCTTTCTCAATTCAGAATGATTTGTACAAGAGTCTTTTTGCAATTATGTACCCTGGAAAGTCCCAATTAGCATATCACAGCCAGGTGTTAAGGAACTTCTGAATGCAAGACGTGATTGCATTGTGGCTAAGAGCTGTTATAGAATGCCCAGGGTAAGGTGTCAAAACAGCACTGTACATGGCAGACTGTTAGTATCGAACCACCTCCACCTCTATTCAGGCTTGTTTTCTTAATTTTCACATAAATGGCCTCCTTGACACCTCTCTTGAATTGGAAAGCCAGTCGGTGACTAGCGAAATGTCTTCAAGAACTAAACTTCAAGTCCAGTTGATCTAACTGAATACAACATATATACCATAACCTGGATATATGAGAACCTTCACAAGCATATGGCACATCATTTTGGGGAGAAAACCCAAACTTGTACAGCAATATTAAAAGACAGCAAGGAAATTGGCAGACTACAGAAACCACCTGCGATTTAACCTCCGATGCAGACAACAAAGTCTAGTACCATGCAGCATACGTCTGGATTCCAGTTAAAGGCATCAGAGCCAAACAGATACTGCAAAAGGCTCAAACACAATTCCTAAACAAACGAGTGTGAGACATTTTACAGTTTGATGCTTTAATGCACAACATCAATCACTGAACAGAACCTGGGCCTCACAGCTACCTGTGGCCATCTGGGAAAGGGTGATGGAATTCACCAAACAAGACAACTTTCTCACACTGTAATGGCAAGCAAAGGCAACAGAACACGTTCTCTATTCTGTCATCCCAGAACACTCCCAAAGGAGAACTTGCTTGGATACATTCACCCAGATTGGGATATCCTGGGCCCATTAGGAAACCACAGTATAAAAAGCCCTCCCTTAGCTCCTCCCCGTCTTTTTTTGTTCTAAAGCTGTTAAAGTAATGTATCATCGGGAAGGGTGGTAAAATCCCTGGTGAATGCTGCCATGGAAGGTGACAAGAAACGAAATTACGGTATGTTTGTTCAATTTCTATTTTCTCTGTCACCCCCCGTGGCATGCATTCACCAGATTGGGATTTACCTAAGCTAAATAAAGAGGGAGGGCACACATATCATATGAATTTACTAATTTATTTTCATTGAATAACGGCCTCTAAAACTCTGCGGCCGAATCTTGTTTTATCCATCGAAGTTATATCTAGACGATATTTCTTATGAAAGTTCTTAATGAAGCCCATTTTGCTTCCTTACTATACTCTGTACGGATGCTTTGGGTTCTAATGCCCACAATGTCGCAATCGCCCTTGTCAATGACTTTTAATCCTAAAGGAACGGCCTCACCTCTGTACTGATATCTTTGGTTATAGCCAGGACTAACCATGAGACTAAAGTTTTCTTGACGGAGCTTCTCCTTTCCTGAAAACCTCTGGGTATTGTGAAGAGCTTGTCGGATCTTCTCCATCTTTCATTCTCTTTAAATAATATTTTATGAGTCTGACAAGATCTAATGTATGCAGACATCTCTCTTTCTCTGTTGAAGGTTTTGGGCAAAATACTGGCAGGTTTAGTTCCATATCTAAATAAAATGGAGTAACCACTTTAGGAAGAAATTGAAAGATGGTCTGAGTCTTACCCTGTCTGGTAGAATAGTAGTGTCTGGAGGGTTTGCTGACAATGCCGCCAGCTCTGAGACTCTACAAAGCTGACGTGACTGCTACTAGAAATAGAACTTTTAGAGTTAGTAACCATCAGAACTGTCCTTTATTTATAAAGGTGGGGTATCGCTATTCTGCGATGCCGCGCCTTTAAAGGGTATGTCTATTCACCAAAATCAAAAATTTTTTTTTTTCATTATAAGGTAGTACCCATCCCCAGAAACCTTGTCCTGCCTTTCTTTTCAAAAAATACCATTCCCTACCTTTGCAGCAGTCTCTAGAACTTCCATTCGTTTTTGGGGGTGTGGCCTTAGCTGTGCTGGATAAGGAAGTGAGCTGATTACTAAATGAGGCTATTACCATGCGTTTTGGTCCCGCCCACTTGACTGTGCTTTTCTCTGCTGCATTGTCAGAACTGTAGTAAAACAGACAGTGCTGGCAGAGAGTGTCTGGGAAGTTCACACAAAGGAATAGTAATACCATTTGGATGATGATTAAAAGGACAGTATAACACCTATTTACTAAGAGAGTCAAGTGCTACCATTGAGGCAATTTAATATCGTGCTAGCAGCTCTGGGTAAATCCCAGATGTGGGATATTAAGCTGTGCTTTTCTCTCATGCATGGCTGGGGGAAGAGAGAGAGAGGTGTGTGTGTGTGTGCGTGCGTGCGTGCGTGCGTGCGTGCGTGCGTGTGTGTGTGTGTAAGCTCCGGCACCAAGTACATAGCAGCAGCAGTGGATCAGCTGATCTGCAAGGGGAGGATCACATGACAGTCCTCTCCCTGCTCTCGCAGCTATCTCTGTAGCCGGACGCACATGTTCCGATTGACTCCCTCACCCGGAGCAGGGTCAGGGAGTCCGACGCAGCATGGACAGATCTGCGCATGCGCGGGATTGCGCGCGCGTCGGACTGCCTGCTACTGGGAAGGCAGCGAGATGCATATTCAATGTGCCAAGCGGACCTTACAGCACACAGATCAGAGAAACAGGGGCACACAGACAAAATCCATAAAAGGTACCATGCATGTTTAAATGGGCTCTTTTACTTTAGCCAATGTTAATTTTTCAGGTGGACATACCCTTTAATTTATTTATACACAGTAATCATATCCCCACGCAAGCGCCTCTTCTCCAGCATACATAATTGTAACTTTTCCAGTCTCTCTTCATATTCAAGCTCCCCCAATCCCCTTATTAATTAGTTGCCCTTCTCTGAACCCTTTCCATTTCAAAGATGTCCTTTTTGTACACAGGATTCCAAAATTGCACTGCATATTCCAAATGAGCCTTACCAATTCTTTGTAAAGAGGGAGAATAACATTTTCCTCCTTGAATCCCATACCTCACTTTATACAAGACAACCATGCTGGCTCTGGCTGTTGCCACCTGGCACTGCTTGCTACCTTTAAGTTTGTTATCCACCAAAACTCCAAGATCCCTTTCCAACAGGCATTTACTTACACAGAGCCAATTTTAGTATAAGCAGCACAAGGATTTTTAAGTCCAAAATGCATCACCTTACATTTCTTAACATTGAATCTCATCTGACACTTAGCAGCTCAATGTGACAATCTATCTAGATCCCCCTGCAACGATTGCACATCCTCTGAAGTTTTTAATGGTCGACAAAGTTTTGTGTCGTTGGCAAACACAGAAACCTTGCTGACAATACCCACTTCCAAATCATTATTAAATGGATTAAATAGAAGCGTCCCCAACACAGAACCCTGTGGCACCCCACTTAGCACTTTAGTTCATCATGATGAAACCCCATTAACAACTACTCCCTTTGCAAAATCCAAGTGAACTACATCTACTGCTATGGCAGAGTCTAAATTTCTACTCACTTCCTCATAAAAGCCAAGCAAGTTAGTTTCTATTCTATTCTAGATCTATTCCTCCTAAATCCATGCTGATTACTAATAATGTCAGTCCTTGAAACATACTCTAGAACATGTTCCCTTATTAAACTTTCCAGTATTTTCCAAACCACTGAAGTTAAGCTTACAGGCCTGTAATTACCCGGCTCTGAACGACTACCCTTTTTGAAAATTGGAATAACATCAGCCTTTTTACAATCCAGAGGCACACCTCCAGACATGAGGGAATCTTCAAAAATAAGAAACAATGGCTAGATAACACTGAACTTAGCTCCCTAAGTACCCGAGGATGTATTTTATCCGGTCCAGGAAATTTATTAATATTAACCTTATTTAGTTCTTTCTTTACCATATCCTTGGTTAACCAAAGTGCACTTGAACCTTTTATACCATTATTGCTACCTGTTATCTATACGTGGATCTTCTATAGTGTATACAGAGGGGGGGGGGGGATCAAGAAATTTGATTTATCGCCATCCTCCGTAACTAACTTATCCTTTGTTCAGCTATCCTAGCTTCATTATTAATTTTAGTTGGTTTAATTGCTTTCTTACACAACTTGTTACACTTTTTATAATCCCTAAAGGCCCTTTCCGTTCCCTCTGACTTAAAAGTTTTAAATGCCTATATCTTCCTTTCCATTTGCATCAAATTCAGCCACATGGGCGCGGATTTATTTTTTTTACATTTATTTCCCAAGGTTATATAAATTTAGATGTGAACTGGCTTAAAATCCCCTTAAACACAGTCCACTTCTGTACCGTTACCTAATAATACATTATCCCATTTGGCATTCTGAAGAGCTACTTTTACCTGGGAAAATTTGCCTTCCCAAAATTAAAAGTCTTTGTTAGCCCAGCGCACTTTTCCTTTCGATAACAAAGTCCAAACGCCACTATTTCATGGTCACTATTCCCTAAGCCTCCAGTTACCTTTATATCTATAATGCGCTCCACGATGTTAGATATTGCCAGATCCTTTTCTAGTAGGAACTTCAACCACCTGTGAGAAAAAATTATCCTGCAGCAAATTCAGGAACTCATCGCCTTTTTCTGTGATGGCAGTTCCACTACACCAATCAATTTCAGGGTAATTAAGGTCCAACTGCATATGAAGCGGACTCACTTCCTTTCTGCTAGCATTTGGCAGATAATAGCAGACACCAACAATGACATTACCCCCTTTCCTGTTGCCTAATTCCACCCATATTGCCTCCACTTTAATATCAATATGGCCAGTTATCTCTTCTTTTAAATTTGGCTTAAATTCTTTTTTAACATAAACACATAATCCTCCCCCTTTCCTTTTTTCTGTCCTGCCTAAACAAGGCGTATCCTTCTAAATTTACAGCCCAGCCGTGAGAACTGTTTTTTTCCTTTAATGTAACACTGAAGGAGAACCAAACTTTACAAAACACAGGATGTTTTTTATTCCATCACCATTGCTATATAACGTCCCTACAATAGAACATGGCAGGTTGGTTATACAAGTTGCATGAAGCAGCACAGCCCCAGTAAGGACAGAAAGAGACCCGGGATACTGATTACAATGCATACAGAATCCGATAATTACGTCCTTGCCCTTTCTAATTATCAGTTATAATAATTATCAGTTATAAAATGATGTTAATCCATTCCTGCTTTATATTCCAATTTCCCCCAGGCCCTGTAACTTATTATCACCTTTCTCTCCTTTTATTGTCTCCATTTTCCAGAGGATTCCCTTGTTTGACATTCATTGTCCCTTTATATAACAAGTGCATAAAGTCAGTTAGTTACCCCAATACAAATGTCCTACATCAGGGATGGCCCAATCTGCCAACATCCATAATGACACTTTTGCTTACTGAACCCTTTGCTATTCTCATGGATCCCCCGGATTCACAGGAACCTGCCGTGAGAACTGTTCAACCACGTTTCTGCTATACCTATTACATCACACTTTTCATATAATTATGCAGATATCTTTATATATTAGACATCTTACATTTAAGGGTAATATTAGATAATATGTATGTAGATCAGTCTGGTTATAGACGTAGTACAAGCAGGCATCCGCCCTGTCAATTTTAGGTCCAGGTAATAGTGTGTAAGTGGTTAATTAGTTCAAGTTATTATTGTAGCACAGTAACGGTCTTACAGTTTTAGAAATAGGGGTATTAGTTTTAGGTGTTTATCAGATACCTGGTTAGATTAGTCGCTGTGCTTTCCAGGTAAACATGGGTAGTTTTTTGGGTGTATGACTATTGTATTTATTACTTACCACCTGGGATTACATTATTCGTGGTTTGGTGATGGGTCGGGTCCAGTGCAGGTAATATGCAGTTCGTTGAGCTGTTATTTCGCATAAGGACAATGCCATTTGTATTTGTAATCAAAGGGGTCATTTGTAGAGTTCCATAGGGGTTATCCACTGATTAACAATTTGTAGGATCCTTGGGTATCTGGATTTTACCTTAGAGGCCTTTAAGGGACCAAGGGGTTGTCTCCTATCTCCCCGATGCTGTTCCACCCAATCTACTGGTTTGGAGGCCTCGTTGAAAAACAAGGTATGTTGTTGGTATGCTATTCATAGGCGCGCTGGGTATAGCATGGCGTAGCTGATGCCCATCTCTCGAAGTTGTTGTTTTACTGCCAGAAAGGTGGCCCTTCGTTTCTATAGGGTGGGTGAAAAGTCCGGGAATATCATTATGACTGCACTGTCATGCTTCAATGGTTGTTTGGTTCTAGCTAAACCCAGGATAGTATTTCTATCCCTGTAGTTAAGCAGGCATGCTATAATGGGTCTTGCTCTGGCACCTGGGGGGGTTTTCTCCCTGAGACACTATGAGCCCTTTCCACAGTAAAGGCCAGATTTTCCTGCCCAAACTGTGCCGCCAGCAAGGTCTACAAGAAATCCTCCAGTCGGTTTCCTTCCACCTCCTCTGAAAAACCCACAAACCGTAGGTTTTGTCTTCTGGAGCGGTTTTCAAGGTCCAACCTTTCTCTGAGGGGCAATTTGTTGTTTCAGCTCAGTAACTTCTCCCGCCACAGGTGGTAAGTCGTCCTCAAGCTGGGAGATTTGTTCCTCTGTTCCTGTAACTCTTTGGCGGAGTTTAGTCGCATCTTGTCTGTGCAGTCCCACATCGATTTTTACCTCTTCCAGTAATAAGTGAGGACTTTGTGTTTGTAATTGCCTAGAGTAGCTGGGCCATTGTAGGTTTGGTGGCTTTTGTTTGTGTAGCTGGTGCCCTTTGGGTGGGCTGCTCGGCTGTGTTACACGTGGCCTATGGGACAGGTAGAGGTAGCGTCGAGGAGGTCGCAGGTTCAGTATTGACCTCTTCATTTTTATCCCGTTGCACGAACTGACTCCATTTCTCGGCAGCCATTTGTCTCTGTTTATCCTTATCTTTGTTTCTGGGCATAGATGCATGGTCCAGCTGTGTTTTCTTGGCTTTTGGTAAAGTTTAAGGATAGTGTGCGGAGCTCAAGAGTGCGACCGCTCACAGTGCCATCTTGGCCACGCCCCGTAGACTGAATTTTACTTACTTTAAGCATACACTGTGTCGATATATAGAAAAAAGGAGTTAATACAGACTTTTCCTGTTATGTCTAAGAATATTTATTTTCTCTTATATGGCTCTAATACTGACACATTTCAGTTTTTTTTCCAGTTTTTAATAATGATCAGTTCATTTGACAAATAATCATCATTATGTATCTGTTGTATTCAATTAGATCAACTGGACTTGAAATGTAGTTCTTGAAGACGTTCCGCTAGTCATCCGACTGGCTTTCTCAATTCAAAATGACTTGTACAAAAATCTGTGGCAATTATGTACCCTGGAAAATCCCAATTAGCATATCACAGCCAGGTGTTAAGGGTGTGATTAGATAGTGGCTAAGAGGTGTTATAGGAACGCCCAGAGTAAGGTGTTAAAACAGCATTGTACATGGCAGACAGTTGGTGTCGAACGCCCCCACCTCTATTTAGGCTTGGTTTCTTTATTTTCACATAAATGGCCTCCTTTTGTGAAACAAAAATATTAAACAAAAAGGCATGGTGGATTGACAGACTGCAAACTTTGAGCCCAAGAGGCATGAATGAAGATTCAGGACTGAACAGCTTCCTTTAATATAGGGTTTTACCTTTACTGTACATATAACTGGTACCAGGAATACCAGGAATATTTTAAATTAACAATATAGCAATTTTGCCATTTATAGTTACTTTATATCTTATCTATTAGTACTACATGTATCTATTTTACATTTCTTACTCAGGTATGATACGCCATCTACTGGATTAAGAAGAATTGTATCTATATATCTGAAGATGGACTTTTTAACTTACGGAACAGACCCTTCTCCTGTTACTTACCTTAGCCCGATCCCGCAATACAATAACTGACGTAAACGAGATTACGTCAGTTATTGCATTGCGGGATCGGGCTAAGTTAAGGAGCGGGACTTTAAACATTTATACCATAGGGTATAAATGTTTGTTTGCCACATGTTACCAGCTATACCTGATGAAGAGACCTAGAGTCTCGAAACTGTATGTTTTGCACATATTAAATGAATTCATCACAAAAGTAGTGTGCTCCTCTCTATTACATCTTGCTTGGTATTCGTAGCCCTGGAAGTAGGGGTCTGGGAGGAATTGCACCTACCGATTTGTCTGGCTAATAAGCCAACAGCAGTGTGCCACAGTACACCTGGAATTGTTGGAAAGGATAATCACCTGCACTTAAGTTCAAATGGATACCTTTAGTTACATTGTACAAACATGGTCATGCTGATGCGCCACTCCAAGGCAGTATCCAAGCATCCTGTTTAGCTATTTCATCAGTTATAATCAGTGTTTAGCTATGTCATCTGTTATAATCAGTGTTTATCTATGTCATCAGTTATAATCAGTGTTTAGCTATGTCAGTTATAATCAATGTTTAGCTATGTCATCAGTTATAATCAGTGTTTAGCTATGCCATCAGTTTTAATTAGAGATGGCCGAACTTCATAAAGTTTGGTCCGTTTTCGAACTTTCAAACTTCAGTAAAAGTTCGAAAATGGACCCATTAAAGTCAATGGGGAGTTTATGGTTCGAAAAGTTCGGGGGATTTACAGACAAACTAACAATGGTAACTTACTGTAAATGGCTGTGGCACCTGGGAAATGGTCTGGAGAACGTCACTATCACCAAAACCTGTTTAAACACTTCTTACTTCACGATCGGGCAATAGTCGGGTTTGCCCAAGCTGCATTCGAGGGTTACAGCTAATTTGAGGGTTACCGAACGATACTTTGAAGGGTTACCGAAAATAGAACCATAAATTCGAGGGTTACCGAAAACGAGCGATACTTTTGAGGGTTACCAAAATCAAAGGCTACATTCGAGGGTTAGCAAACAATACATTCTAGGGTTAACGAAAATGATCCACACATTCGAGGGTTACCGAAAACGGACGATACTTTCGAGGGTTACAGAAAATCGAAGGTTTTTGAATAAGCACTGTATATATAAATTATATCTACTTACCGATTATATCTATTTATATATTGAAGCCATAATCCTGCTCAAATACTACTAATGAATACTAAATTGTGAGCCAGGAACAACCAATCCATAAAATGGGAGTTGGATAATAGTATTGGGTGATTCTAGGGTTAGTAAAAATGATCCATACATTCGAGGGTTACCGAAAACAAACAATACTTTCGAGGGTTAGCGAATGATACATTCTAGGGTTAGTGAACGGCTCTTAAATTCAATAATTATCGATTTTTTTGATAAAACTAACTAGTTCGAACCCGAACTAGTTCAAATAGCTCGAGTTCGTCCAAACTCATAAAGTTCATCATTAGTTATAATCAGTGCTTAGCTGTCATCAATTATCAATTGATAATCAGTGTTTAGCTTTGTCATCAGTGTTTAGCTGTGTCATCAGTTATGATCATTGTTTAGCTTTGTCATCAGTTATAATCAGTGGTTAGCTATGTCATCAGTTATAATCAGTGTTTAGCTTTGTCATCAGTTACGATCAATGTTTAGCTATGTCATCAGTTATAATTGAACTCAAAGTCATTAGTGTTACATAAGAATGTTAGTTATTTGAACTGTAAAAAAACAGCCCTTTGCTTTTATATGATCATAAAACTCTTTGAAGGCTTTTAATACACTTATATATATTTTTTAATGTTGGCTGTGGATAAGTTCACCAGACAGGTGTACAGTATTTTTATATTTAGATAAGCCAATGACTGTTCCTCGGTTCTATTCTACAGATATATAATTTGAGTTTTATAGCAAAAAATAAAAAAAATCCAACAGTCCATTCAAACACTTTATCCTGTTTCAGTTTATTAATTCAGTTCCCTGAGCTCCATTTGACTCAGCCATTTTCCGTCTTTTAGTACCGCATACGTTTCCCTCCGCTCACTTTTAAAAACAAAGTGCATCGAAGAAAAACCTTCTCTAGAAGTGTCAACAATGTAAACTTTTTCCGGTAGCGGCTTTCTGGCTAAGCAGAAAAGCACCTGGATTCCAATTAAAGGCCGACAGTAATTTTGGAAAAATAAAAATGCAATTTGAGATTTGTGATGAAGCTGTCATGCTCTGGAATGTAAAAGTAGCCCCAGAGACGGACATATTGCTGGCTTGAAGAGATCTACTTTTATGAAAGAAAAGTGTTTATTCATCTTAGCAGCTAGGGACAAGAGACTGATAATTCATAAAAAATTTCAGTTTCAATGAAGCCTGTTTTGATAGGAGAGCCTCCCTCTGCAATTTATTCCAGAATAAAAAGAGCTACTGTATATTGGTAGCTCAGTAAAAGAAAAAGAAAGGCTTAGATGCGCTAAGCTGGCGTAACCTAAATATAAATAGGTTTCTAGGTGCATTCGACTATTGCAGTTCTGTTTGGGGAGGATAGAGAAGGCTTAACAAATGTCAATCATACAGGATAAAGATGCCACAGGATGTGTCTTTTTGGGAATGAATCCTACATAAACGGGAATCAATCCCATTGGCCATTTATTCATTTTCCAAAACAGCAGCAAAATGTTTTTGACTGTTAGTAGACCAGCCCAAAAGACTATGTAGGAGATGCAATATAGGTTGCAAGCACAAACACAAAAAAACATGCTAACCTCTCTGTGCCAATGTATTATAGGTTAGCATGTGTTCTAAACATTAGTGTGTGGTGTAAAGGTTAGTGTTTGGTGTAAATGTTAGTGTGTGGTGTAAAGGTTAGCGCATGTTATAAAGGTTAGTGTGTGTTTTAAAGGTTAGCATGTGGTACAAAGGTTACCGTGTGTTAAAAAAGGTTAGCATGTGGTATAAAGGTTAGCGCGTGTTCTATAGGTTAGCATATGTAAGAAAGGTTGGCATGTATTATAAAGTTTAGCATGTGTTATAATGTTTAGCGTATGTTATAGAAGTGTTTTAGATTAGATGTACGTTCGTTTTTTTTACATTGCAAGGATTTTAGGATGGAATAAGCACTGTATATATAAATTATATCTACTTACAGATTATATTTATTTATATATTGAAGCCATAATCCTGCTCAAATACTACTAATGAATACAAAATTGTGTTTGGATAATAGTATTAGGTGATCTACAATCATTTAAAAACAACACTTACAGAGAGATTCACGCAGAGCCGTACTTGCTCTGGGCAAATCTCCCTTAACGGATTTATCAGAAGCTTTGCGGCTCTGGGTGATTCTCACCTGCACATAGTTATTTAATGCCATGTTATTTACATGCGCACACCTGAAATTTCGCTGGATCAACTACTTTATGTATCAAATATTTTAGGTTTACATCTTATTAAAATATATCTCTCATAGAGTAAAGTTAAAGAAAACAATTTAAAATAGTTTATTCATTGAGATGTGACCTTCCAATCAATACAAACAAATAGGGTGCCTACTAGATGTCCAACTTTGTTATGTGCCCCACATATAGTCCAATAGTATATAGAAAGATAAGGTTGACTAGTCGTTTTCAGATTGTATTCAACATAGGGGGGAATCCCTTCTTAGTGTAAAATACAAATACCACACACAACGTTTCAGCCCAGTGGCCTTTATCAAGTCACACTTGATAAAGGCCACTGGCCTGAAAGGTTGTGTGTTGTATTTGTATTTTGCACTAATAAAGAAGGGATTCCCCCTATGTTGAATACAATCTGAAAATGACTGGACAACCTTATATTTCTATATACTACTGGATTATATGTGACCTTCTAAACAACTCAAAATACCTCAGCCCTTGTTTTCACCCATAGGAGCCAATAGGTCCAAGTGGATATGCTTAACCAAAGTAATATTTACATGGCAATTCCAAGAATGGGGGAAATTTGCCCAGTGACATAATATAAGCACATTTCAAGTTTTCCTAGAGATTAAAGGCACAGTAGAGTGGTCTTCCTGCAGATGTGGTAATGGCAAGCTGGATACATCTGTTGTATTGAGTTAAATCAACTGGACTTGTAATTTAGTTCTTGAAGACGTTTCGCTAGTCATCCAACTGGCTTTCTCAATTCAGAATGATTTGTACAAGAGTCTTTTTGCAATTATGTACCCTGGAAAGTCCCAATTAGCATATCACAGCCAGGTGTTAAGGAACTTCTGAATGCAAGACGTGATTGCATTGTGGCTAAGAGCTGTTATAGGAATGCCCAGGGTAAGGTGTCAAAACAGCACTGTACATGGCAGACTGTTAGTATCGAACCACCTCCACCTCTATTCAGGCTTGGTTTCTTAATTTTCACATAAATGGCCTCCTTGACACCTCTCTTGAATTGAGAAAGCCAGTCGGATGACTAGCGAAATGTCTTCAAGAACTAAACTTCAAGTCCAGTTGATCTAACTGAATACAACATATATACCATAACCTGGATATATGAGAACCTTCACAAGCATATTGCACATCATTTTGGGGAGAAAACCCTCAAACTTGTACAGCAATATTAAAAGACAGCAAGGAAATTGGCAGACTACAGAAAACACCTGCGATTTAACCTCCGATGCAGACAACAAAGTCTAGTACCATGCAGCATACGTCTGGATTCCAGTTAAAGGCATCAGAGCCAAACAGATACTGCAAAAGGCTCAAACACAATTCCTAAACAAACGAGTGTGAGACATTTTACAGTTGATGCTTTAATGCACAACATCAATCAACTAGAACAGAACCTGGCCTCACAGCTACCTGTGGCCATCTGGGAAAGGGTGATGGAATTCACCAAACAAGGACAACTTTCTCAGCACTGTAATGGCAAGCAAAGGCAACAGAACACGTTCTCTATTCTGTCATCCCAGAACACTCCCAAAGGAGAACTTGCTTGGATACATTCACCAGATTGGGATATCCTGGGCCCATTAGGAAACGCACAGTATAAAAAGCCCTCCCTTAGGCTCCTCCCCGTCTTTTTTGTTCTAAAGCTGTAAAGTAAGTATCATCGGGAAGGGTGGTAAAAATCCCTGGTGAATGCTGCCATGGAAGGTGACAAGAAACAGAAATTACGGTATGTATGTTCAATTTCTATTTTCTCTGTCACCCCAGTGGCATGCATTCACCAGATTGGGATTTACCTAAGCTAAATAAAAGAGGGAGGGACACACATATCATATGAATTTACTAATTTATTTTCATTGAATAACGGCCTCTAAAACTCTGCGGCCGAATCTTGTTTTATCCATCGAAGTTATATCTAGACGATAATGTCTTATGAAAGTTCTTAATGAAGCCCATTTTGCTTCCTTACATATACTCTGTACGGATGCTTTGGGTTCTAATGCCCACAATGTCGCAATCGCCCTTGTCGAATGAGCTTTTAATCCTAAAGGAACGGCCTCACCTCTGTACTGATATGCTTTGGTTATAGCCAGGACTAACCATGAGACTAAAGTTTTCTTTGACGGAGCTTCTCCTTTCCTGAAAACCTCTGGGTATTGTGAAGAGCTTGTCGGATCTTCTCCATGCTTTCATTCTCTTTAAATAATATTTTATGAGTCTGACAAGATCTAATGTATGCAGACATCTCTCTTTCTCTGTTGAAGGTTTTGGGCAAAATACTGGCAGGTTTAGTTCCATATCTAAATAAAATGGAGTAACCACTTTAGGAAGAAATTGAAAAGATGGTCTGAGTCTTACCCTGTCTGGTAGAATAGTAGTGTCTGGAGGGTTTGCTGACAATGCCGCCAGCTCTGAGACTCTACAAGCTGACGTGACTGCTACTAGAAATAGAACTTTTAGAGTTAGTAACCAGTCAGAACTGTCCTTCAAAGGTTCGAAGGGTGATCTGGTCATAGCCTGGAGGACCAAAGGCAGACTCCATGTTGGGCAGGCTGACCGAACTGTAGGCCTTATTCTTATTAGAGCATTAAAAAATCTCTCCACTAAGGGATCCACTGCCCAAGAGTGGTTAAACATGGCTGATAAGGCAGAAACTTGACCCTTAAGAGTGCTGTTGCTTAGCCCCATCTGGTATCCTGCAAATAGAAATTTTATTATTAATGATGCTTCTGGGTTTAGAGGATCTTGATCTATCTCTTTCGAAAACTTTACAAAGTGATTCCACACCTTATAATACTGCCTTGAGGTGGACAACTTTCTTAATTTTAATAGCATTTCCACCTCATTATTGTGGAAACCAAAGGAGGCTAACGTCCTCCTCTCAAGTTCCAAGCCGTCAGATTCAAATTGTTGGTCTCTTGGTAACACACTGGCCCTTGGCTCAACCATCCTGGGAGCGTTGGAATTTTCCATGGGGGTTGAATTGCCAGCTACTTTAGTAGCGGAAACCAAGGTCTTCTTGGCCAGTTCGGAATTATCGCAATGACCAAAGCTTTGTCCGCTACTATCTTTTTGAGTACTCTCCAGATCATGGGAAATGGAGAGAATATGTATAACAGGTTTGCGGACCAGTCTTGAGCTAGGGCATCTGTGCCAACTGCTTGAAGACTTGGATTCCTGGAATAAAACCTTCGACACTTTGAGTTTTCTGCAGTCGCCATTAAATCTATTTTTGGTTTTCCCCACATTTGGCAAATCTGAACGAATATATTTTCGTGAAGACTCCATTCTCCTGCCATTACTGGTTTCCTGCTGAGGAAATCGGCTACTGTGTTCTGGACGCCTGGCATATGAACTGCTCAAATGCTTAGATGTTTTTCTGCCCAATCTAATATAGGAGCCACCTCTCTTAAGAGAACCCTGCTTCTGGTTCCCCCTTGTTTCTTTATATATGCTACCGTGGTAGAATTGTCTGATAGGATATTTACGTGACCCCTTTATTGCCGGTGAAAAATATTGTAGAGCTGCCCAGACTGCTCTTACCTCCAATACATTTGATGTTAATGCCTCTTTTCGCCTCCATATCCCTTGAGCATATCTTGTGCCATAGTGTGTGCCCCAACCTGTTTCCGAGGCGTCCGTGGTTATGGATTGTCTGGGCGGATCCTCTATCTGTCTCCCTCTTAGATTTCCTTTTTTTTTACCTCTATTGATAATTTTAGTTTCTTTGAAAGATGGAATTGTGGATCTTTTACCTTGGACAATAAATGGTTTTGAAGCGGACGCATATGACATTTTTCCCACTCTATCATCGGGATTGTGAATTACATTAATCCTATGATGGTCAGACATTGTTTTACAGTTATTTCCCTTGCCTTCAGAAATATTGTTATCTTTTTGATCAATGCTGCTGCTTTTTCTTCTGGCAACCTTATTAGATTTCGAGGGGTTTGAAATAATGCTCCTAAAAAGATAATTTCCTGGGATGGAGAGAGATGACTTTTTTTGTTTATAACCCAACCAAATTGTCTTAATGTTTGAGTTACTTGTGTCGTATGATCGATTGCTTTCTCTTCCGAGTCTGCTAGTATCAGGATAACATCTAAATAATGATACACCCGAATATCTTTTTTTCTTATTTCAGCTATCAACGCTACCACGATCTTTGTGAAGACCCTTGGTGATTGATTTAGTCCAAACGGAAGACACACAAACTGAAGATGCATATCCATGGCTTTGAATCTTAGGAACTTCCAACTGTCCTTGTGTATTGGAATATGAAAGTATGCATCCTGCAGATCAATGTTCACCATCCACATGTCTTTCTGTACTGCCTGAACTATGGATTGGAGTGACGCCATCTTGAATTTTCTTAGTCTCAAACACTTGTTGAGCTTTCTTAAATCCAATACTGGCCTCTAACCTCCTGTTTTGGGTACGAGAAATAGACAGGTCTCTGCTGCTCTTTGGGAACCTCTTGTATTGCTCTCAACGCTAACAGTTGGTTTACATATTGAGAGATCACTTCCTTTTCGGTGTCCTTTTGAATTTTTTTTGCCGACACAAAATGTGGGAATCGTGGCTTCTTTGTAAACTCGATCTTGTACCCCTCCTGGATTGTCTGGACCACCCAACAATCGGGAATAGCATAAGTCCATACCTCTGCGAAGTGTTTAAATCTTCCCCCAATGTGCAGAGGTTGAACTTGCCAGGCGTCATTGTTGACCTGACGGGGCTTGAAAGGAATTAGTACTCTTCCTGGATGACTGAGTTGCCTGTTTATTTGTTCTCCAGTTTCCTGGACGAAAGGCGTCTCTATTGGTCCGATTTTGTCTTTGCTGGCGAAAAAATCTTCCTCTGTTTTTAGGATTAAAAGATTCTACTTGGTTTTTTTTTAATTTTCTTTCTTGCGGCGAAAAAACACTTCTACCTCCTGACGACTTTTTAATCAAGTCATCCAACTTTTCTCCAAAGAGCATCTTTCCATCTTAGGGTAGTTGACAGAGATTCGCTTTGGATTTTACATCCGCCGCCCAGTTTTTCAGCCACAACGCTTTTCTTGCGGCTTGCTGATAATCTTACCAAATCTACTGAGGCTTCCGACATGAAGTCTGTAGCAAATTTACATTCTTGAACCATGTTAGATAACTTAGATCTCTTCACATTATTATTAATAGCGTCTTGTAAATTTGAGAGCCATACTCTGAGTGCTTTTGAAGTCGAGGTTAAAGCCATGGATGGCTTACAAGCAGCCCCTGCTGCAATGTATCCTTTTTTGAGACTATTATCCAGTCTTCTATCCATAGGATCTTTGAATGCCGCCGCGTCTTCCACTGGTAATGTGGTCCTTTTAGCTAGTCTAACTATAGCTGCGTCCACCTTAGGTGGTGAACTCCAGGCCTCCGACTCCTCCTCTTCAAAGGGATATTTCTTTTGAAATCTCGTACCTACATCTACTCTTCTGTCTACCTTTTTCAATTCCATGGCTATTATATATCTCATTGACTTGACAGGAAATGTAGCTGCATTCTTATGCAAATCCAGGAAATATTTATCTGCTGAGGCCGTACTGGTTCTTCTGTAGACAGGGAAAAAGTATCTCTGTTTGCTTTAATAAGTGGTTCCACTATATTATAATCAAACATCTTATCTTCTTCCTCCGACAAATACTCGTCTTCTTCCTCCGATCCTGCGGAATTTCTTGTCCCTGACTCATCTGAAGATACATCTGACAAAGGTCTTGTCTTAGTTTTTTTCTTTACTGCCATTTTAATGAGACTCATTAAACCTTCCATTGAAATCTTCTCTGGTAACTGAATCTCTTTATCTTCCTCCAATCTCTTTCTTTTTTGATGACTCCTTAGTTGTCTTCACAGAAGTAGAGGCACTGAAATAAAGAATGAGTACCCTTAGGATACGAACTAGGCATCATCTCTTTGTTACTACACCTACCCGAGGCTTACCTAGATCCTTTAGAAAGGTGACCTTTGCTCACAGAAGTGGGCTCCATACTTGATATATCTAAGAAAGATATATAACTAGTAAGACATATGCACATGATCCAAGGGTGGCAGCAGAGAAGCTAGCAAAAGCTAAACCAAGAATACATGGACTTACTATGCTGAGAAGTAAGAATACTGACAGCAAAAGCACGAAAAGCAGGCTTCAGGAACCTAAAACAAAAAATCCCATAAGATTTAAGAAGGACTGGAAATAATAGGTAACAGGTAATACACTTACCAGCTTCCCAGCGGCCAAATTCCGTTTCTTGACAAAACCGGAAGTCCCAGGCAGTCCCTCTGCTTTATTTTATTCCCGCGATAGTCCCGGAAAACTCGCGCAACTGCGCATGCGCTGGAAATCCATGAAAACGGTAGGTGCGTGCGCGCACCCGGAACTGCTCGCACGTCCCTGGACCGGTGCGCGCCCATCCTCAGAACAGAGCGCCAGATCCAACTCTGCCTGATAAAACTGCTGCACACCCGGATACAAAAGATGGATACCAAATCCATACCTACACAAAGCCCGGTCATAGGCTTCTTCCCTTAGGCGAGCCACGCTGCAACAACAGGGAAGCTTCAGCCAGGAGAGAGAGAGGGAGAACTCCTGCTGGACAAGCCACAATGGCAGGTAAGCCTTATAGAACATTATTCACCATGCTTCTTACTGCCACAGGAAACGCCAAAAACACGGGGAGGAGCCTAAGGGAGGGCTTTTTATACCGTGTGTTTCCTAATGGGCCCAGGATATCCCAATCTGGTCAATGCATGCCACTGGGGTGACAGAGAAAAGAGGGAATTGTCACTTCATTAAATAAGGAGGAATGGGTGAGAAATATGTCTAACAGGACTCTGACCCAGCCAGAAATGCAAGGGCTTTAATAAAGCCATCCCTGTTGTGGATATTATAGCAGCAACAGAAGCTTCAATCCACAATAAGGTACCACAGAGTGAGAGAGAACAACTTTGCCTTAAGTTATCTGCAGCCTTAGCCAGTGCCAAAACCCCTTCATCTAACCACCACACAGGAGAGAAGAGCCTTAACATCCCTCAAGAAAGATTCCAGTATCACCATTCTGCCGGCAGACAAGGGAAGATGCACAGTGATACTCAACACCTCAGACTACCATGCTAAGGTGACCACACTCCTGGCCGATAACAACACATATAAGGCCTTAACAAGGGATCCTATCAACCATTACAAGAAAAAGATCATAGACTTACTACAACAGCTTCAAAAGGATAAAGCCATTGATCGAGCAATGTATCATCGCCTATACCGGCACATCCATGCATATATGGACTCCCAAAGATACATAAGGAAGGGTAACCACTAAGACCTATAGTCAGCAGCATTAACTCTGTAACATACAAGGTGGCAAAATACCTAGCCAACATCTTAGGGCCATTGTTGGGAAGTTCTAAGCATCACATCCATAACTATCAGGATTTCACCAACAAGATTGAAGATATAGTACTCGGTGCAGAAGAAACTATGGTGTCCTATGATGTGACATCTCTCTTCAACTGTATACTCACCAAGGAGACTGTTGACATGGTGAGAAAAAGGCTAGGCCAAGACAGCACTCTTACCATCAGAACTTAACCCAGAACAGGTGTGTTCCCTTGGACTTGTGCCTGAATACCACCTATTTCAAATACAGGGATAAGTTCTATAAGCAAAAACATGGATGTGCTATGGGATCCCCAGTTTCACCGATTACATGGAGGAAGTGGAAAAACCTTTAAGGGCATAGCACCCAGTCACTGGTTCAAATATGTGGATGACACCTGGGTTAAAATCCACCAGAAGGAAGTACAAGCCTTCACAGAACACATCAATGCTGTAGACCAGAACATGACATTTACAAGGTAAGATGTACAAAACAACAAACTGGGTTTCTTGGACTGTTTGGTAGAAGTCAGGGAAAATGGTAAACTGGAAGTAGAGGTTTACAGAAAACCAACACACACAGATCAGTATTTGATGTTTGACTCCCACCACCCTTTAGATCACAAGCTGGAACCCTGCAACACAGAGCCGAGAACATCCCCACTAGCACAGAGCACTAGATTAAAGGGTATGTCCACCCTAAAAAAACATTTTTGATATAAGATTCCCCCTGGTCTCCCAGCCCCAACCGCTATATTTATATTTTAAGAAAGCTCCCCAAACTCTACTTACCTCCCCTCTTTCCTCTGCCGCGCTCCCGGCCCTCTGCTTGCGGGAAAATGCAAGCAGAGGGGCGGGACCGGCAGCCGCGTCTGTGATTGGCTGAGCGGCAGACAATCACAGACGCGGCTGCCAGCAGCTCACTTCGGTGGAGGAAAGAGGAGAGGTAAGTAAAGTTTGGGGACTTTCTTAAAATATAAATATAGCGGTTAAGGCTGGGAGACCAGGGGGAATCTTAAGGGTTTAAAGCTAGGGGGAGGGAATCGGGAGAGGGAGGGAGAGGGAGGGGGAGAAGGGCTGCAGTACACATGCCAAACTTCTCCCGGAGGCCAGGTAGGAGGCAGAGTCCTATATGGACTCTGCTATCCTCCTGGTGGGCAGTTTGGGACTTTGGGGGGGGGGGGACTACAGGAGAAACATATGGAGCTGGGATGTAAGGTAAGGATTAAACTACACTACATGGTGGGGCCAGTAGTTGGGGGGGTTATAGTTTTGGGGGTGGACATGCCCTTTAAATATCTCAGAGGAGCCCTTAAAACTTGTGGATATCTATACTGGGCCTTTGTCAAAAGAAGTAGAAGGAAAGAAAATAACACGTATACCAACAGTGAAGAGGAAAAGCAAGACAGGAGAAAGAACATGGTCATCCCATATGTAGCAGGAGTCTCCGAGAAATTAAGAAGAATTTTCAATAAACACCATATCCCTGTCTGCTTTAAACCAAACAACACACTGAGGCAGCAATTGGTACATCCGAAAGACCTACACACTAGAAAAGCGACATCATATACGCAGTGCAGTAAAGAGTGCTCTGATTTATATGTGGGGAGACCAGGGGGCGTGGCCTGGCTTGGAAGGAAATGGCAGCAAGGTGGTAAAGCTCCCTTCCATAAACTTGCCTAACTAATAATAAAATGCACACCCATCTGCCTAAAACCATTGGAAGGATATAGAGGGGCACAGAGATGACAAACAGGAAAAATAAAAGCCAAAATACCCAAAAACAAGCTGAAAGCTGCCAAACTTACGGACTTCTATGGTCCAGAAGGGGACATGCAGGACTGCCAAGATGGCGCTGCACGGAGGAAATCCCGGCCGAGCAATAAAAACTCTCCAGGCAGTTCGGAGAAAAAGGGACAACGCTCTGATGCTGACAAGGAGCCCAGAGAAAGCATGGATGGCGGAGCAGGACACAACAGACTCCGAGGCTGCAGGGCGTGAGAGTGAAACCATGTGGGACTCCCGACCCAAAGACTTGGAGTACACAGAGGCTCCCGGTGATCCAATGTGTGAGGAGGCCCCAAGGGATGTGGAGGACACAAAGGACATAAGTGACCTAGAAGAACATGTGGATAAAGGGGTAAGAGAACACTCCAATAAATCACAAATATCTATAAACATTAAAGGCAAAGTAAACCCTCATATACAACATCACTCCACTGCTAAAGTAAAAGACAATCATAACTCTAACATGGAGGACATGCAAACGGTGAATATTAAAAAGACTAAGGAAATTATACAACAACAACCTCCAATAATTCTATCTACACTAGAATGTCTAAAACAGTTCCCTGACTCTAACGAACAAATCAGTGTCACTATCCTGAAAGATATGTTAAATGCACAAAGTAGAGCTATGCTCTCTATGAATTTAGAAAAGATATTGATGCTTTGGGAGAAAGAACAGCGCACACAGAAACAAAAATCCAGGAATTCACAACAGTATTCAATACATTGGTGGATTCTCACAACACCATGGATGACACTGTCAACAGTTTACAACAGAAAATAACAGACCTAGAGAATAGAAGCAGGAGGAACAACCTCAAAATTAGAGGAATATCTGAAGACGTTAAAAACCACCAATTAAGGTAATTCGCTTATACCCTTTTTAAATACATGTTACCAGATCTAACTGACTTAGACCTTACAATTGATAGAATTCATAGGCTACCAACGCCTAAAGCTGCCCCAGCTCATGCTCCAAGAGATGTAATCTTAAGAATACACTTCTACCATGTCAAGGAAAAAAATTTACAAAAATCAAGAAACCTTAAGCATCTTCAGCCAAAATATCAGGATCTACAATTCTTGGCAGACCAATTATCTCCAATAACAATAAATCAAAGAAAACAATTTACAGAGATAACGAAAATCCTGAGAGATAGAAACTTACCATATAGATGGGGATTTCCTCTAAAGTTGTTTGTGACATACGGCGAACGCGCACACATGATACAGACAGTAGAAGAGGGAATACATATCCTTACAAAATGGGGAAAATGGAACCAACAGAACTCACCAAATAAAAGAAAATCTACATCTCCCCCACACAAAATACAAACAGATTGGGAAATAGTTTCCAAAGCAAAAGATTGAATATCTGCAAGTCACTGCGCAAATTGTATATCCTTTAACACTCAAGTCAAATTTAAAAAGACTATCTCGATTGCGACTATTACTGGATCACCAAAGATGAGAGAATATACAACCAAAAAGAACCATGGGGGAGGGGAGACAATACATGTGCAGTGCTGATAAAATAACAGTATTGGAGGGAGAGGGGGTAGAATACTGTACAACCTTGGACTCAATAAGTATTTCTCTACAAAGGCTACAAATACAACAGCACAGAACAACAACAAAACTACGAGGATAGGGGGATAACAAATGCTTGGAATCGATCAGGTAAAAGGAAAAAGGATATTTTTCTATAAAAACCTTCTCACCATTGCTGTGGAGTTAACAGCAATACAAAATAATGAAGCTGTGGTTGTAACAGAGGCAAAACAATAAACTCCCAACCTAACTATCCATTCTATAGTTAACTTTGAACAAAATAACTATCTAATTATAACTACTGGAAATGCAACAGCAATATAACTGTGTCATGACTGAAAATAACAGCTATGAACCGGGAATATTATAAGATAAGGACAGAGAAAACATTCACCTCTCAAAATTCTAAGGTTGGCGTCAAACAATCATTATAGCCTAATGCTAAAGATATCATATTAAACGGAATGCTTAATTCAAAGATAAAAATACAATCTTATGGTTAAAAATGGTATTAGAATAAGAGTTTGATGCTCCACATTCCTTTCCTAACTTTTCCAAATTTTTTTTGTCTCTCCTTCTTCTCTTCCCTACACAATAAACAAAAGGCTTAATGTGTAAAAGTGAGAAAGGAGGGAATCGGGGATTAAGGTAGTTCAAATTGTAATTGTGTTGTAATAATTGGTCACCCACGAGAGAAACGTATATATACAAATATATAAAATAAAGTAATATGTTCAACTAACATACAAATATAGAGATTGGAAAAATATGAGGCAACGAATGTAGACCTCATGGGAGACCATTTTCTGAAATGCATATACTAAAATAAAGTATTAATACAACCAATTAATAGATGAATAAAACTACTGTAATATGCATATCAATGAATATAGTTAGGCAAATATAAATTGGCATACAAAATACAGCATAATAGCTATATCAATATTTCGAAAAGATATACTAGACCTAAACCAAGTGTTTATGTTTGTGGGGACCCAGGGGTGAATGATAGTCCAATATATACATGTGAAAGGCTAATAATCTCATACTAAATGTTAGTAACGAAATGGCAGGGAATCACGATGTAAGGCAGGAACAGGTAAACAAGGTCTACCATAAATATAATGGATCGGTGTGTACATTGTGCACAACTATGCACTATCACGTTGTATATAGTTTTTTTATTTGTGTTAATAAATTTCTACCGTTTTGGAAAATTAATGTTGAATGTATACAATATAAGGGTACAAAGACAACACAAAAACCAACGAATGGGCACAAATCTAAAGTCACAGTTCACTACAAACCAAACACATATATTCAAACTTTACAAAACACTCAAAAATAGACACAATAATAAATCCACAATAGTATATATCAATCAAATTCAATACAAAAAATGACTCTAAATATACAAACCTATAATGTCAGAGGACTAAACTCACCATTTAAAAGACACTCAATTTGGAAAGAAACTCTACACAATAAAACGGACATACTATGTTTACAAGAAACCCACCTCAAAACAGACACAGAAAAATTAATGAAACATCAAAGATATTCTCAGATCTTCTTTGCTTCTTATACCAAAAAAAGCAGAGGGGTATTAATAGCTATAAGTAACAAAATAGCCTTCCAAACAGAAAAGATAATTACAGACCCAAATGGGAGATATATTATACTACAATGCCATATAAACAATATAAAATACTGCATAGCAAACATTTATGCACCTAATACAGGACAACAAAATTTCATACAAAAAATCATTAAAAAAACAAAATCAATACAAAACACAAACATAATTTGTAGAGATTTCAATAGTATCATAGATCCCACATCAGACTCAACTACTAAAATCAGATATCAAAAAGAAAAAACAAATAATATCATAAAATCAGAAGATCTATATGACACTTAGAAAGCATTACACCCATTAAACAAAGATTACACTTATTATTCAAAAACACATAACACCTACTCTAGACTAGATATCTTCTTAGTAGATAAATGGCTACTATAAAACATAACAAAAACCACCATCCAAAATATAACCATCTCAGATCATGCACCTGTGCTACTACAAATAAAACAAGAAAATCAAATACCCCAACAGTTAATCTGTAGATTAAACCCATACTTACTAACTAATATCAAAACAAAAGAACAAATTGAAAATCAACTCAAAGAATACTTTGAATTGAACAACAACAACCAAACTTCCTCTTTCAACCTATGGAACGCACATAAGGCCTATATGAGAAGAATACTTATTAAAATAGCATCTGTTCAAAAAAAGAAAAGAGAAGAACAGAGACTCAACCTGATCAATAAAATATCTGAATTAGAAAATGAACATAAACCAACCCAAAACAAGAAATACTCCAACATCTAAACCAAATCAAAACTCAACTACATCAACTGAATCTATACATATTTGACAAATTCCTCAGAAGGACTAAAGCAACGTTTTATGCACAAGGACCCAAAGCCAGTAAAGCACTAGCAAATAAATTAAAAAATAAACAGATAAAAGCCAAAATATCCTATATCACAAACAATTAAGGAGAAAAAATAACTAATCCATTACATACAGCAAATTCATTTGCGGAATACTATGAAACACTATATAATTTGAAATACGATAAAACAAATAATATCTCAAATAAAGCCGAAATTGAAAAAATCTTTGAAACCCTAAATATACCTAAACTAAAACCCTCTCAACTAGACTCAATTAACAATCCGATACAAAAATCAGAAATATTCAAAGCCATTTTTAACTTACCCTCAAACAAAGCGCCAGGAAACGATGGTTATATCACCGAATATTACAAGACATTCCACGACATACTAACACCACAATTACACACAGTATTTAACAATGCAGTAGAGCAAAAGGGCTTTCCTAAAGAAATACTTCAAGCAATAGATAGTACCAATATTAAAACCAAATAAAGATCCCTCACTTATTACCAATTACAGACCTATCTCATTGCTAAATGTAGACATAAAAATATTTTCTAAAATTATAGCATACCGACTTCAACCACTCCTAACAGATATAATATCACCAGACCAAGTAGGCTTTATAGACAATAGACAACCATACGACAACACAAGAAGATTCATAAACATTAATTGGTCAAAGTCGGTAACAGCTTTAATAATAACGCTTGACACAGAAAAAGCCTTTGATCGAATTAATTGGAGATATATGGAAGAAACACTACAAATGTTCAATTTTAAAGGATGGATACTAAATGCTTTTCTAACCTTATACAGCACAAATATACATATCCAGTATGCTATCCCAAACATTCAATATTACAAATGGTACACGCCAAGGATGCCCACTTTCACCCCAAATATTTAATTTAATGATAGAACCTTTAGCTGAGAATATACGTACAAACCCAAAAATAAAAGGAATCAAGATAGGAAACCAAACACATAAAATAAGCCTCTATGCAGATGATATCATACTAGCAATCACAGAACCCATCATATCCATGATACACTTACAAAACACTCAAAATTTTTAATACTATATCACACTACAAAATTAATGGCTCAAATTCCAACATACTGAACACATCTGTTGCATTGCAAACTTTCTTGAAAGACAGATATGACTACACATGGGAGGAAGAGAACGTAGAATACCTGGAAATAAAATTAAATTCAGACATTGATAAACTTTTATCACATCAATTTTGAAAACCTGTTAGAAAAATTGATAGCAGACTTCCAGTTATGGAATACAAAATATTTATCCTGGCTAAACAAAATATCTATTGTTAAAAATGTTTATGCTACCTCAATTTTTATACAAATTTAGAACAACACCAATCCTAATACACAATGACTTTTTCAATAAAATAGATAACCTAATCTCCATCCTTCATATGGAATAATAAAAAATCAAGAATAAACAGATCAACACTCATAAAAACCAGAAAAGCAGGAGTAGCTCTTCTAAAAATCAAGGACTACTACATAGCTTCAATACTTGAGCAAACAAGTAATTGGTGGACAGCATCTGCCACCGATAAACCCTGGGTTCAAATAGAACTATTTTCCTTCAACAACATCCCACTTTCTAATATACTAGGATCAATAATCATGGGAGGATCAATTCCACAAAATCTCCTACTTACCAGTTTTTCCACATATGGAAAAACTTGGTCAAATCACACAACCTCTTACCAGATATCTTACAACTACCTATATATTCATTACAACTATGTATTCCAAATCTAAATATTAAAACCTGGACAGACGATAATATTAATTACATATATGATTTATATCAAGGAAAAGAGATGATACCCTTTGCTCAATTAATTAAAAAAAATTTACTCACCAATAAGGAATACTTAAAATACCACCAAATAAGAAGCTTCCTAGCCTCAAAAACAAAAAACAATGCTACCAAAGAACAAGAACAAACAAATTTGATAAACTTAATTATTACTACAGACACTAAAAGAAAAGTAATATCAAAAAAATATATACACAATTGAATAATAAAAACAAATTTGAATACTATAATAATCACAAAAAATGGTCCACAGATCTACAAATTGATATAACACCAGAACAATGGATTGATGCAGGGAAATTAACATTTAAACTAACCAAATGCATAACCTATAGGGAAAAAAACAAAAAAATAACATACAGATATTATAGAAACCCATTGCAAACATCTAAATGGCTGGAATATTGGATTGAATGCCTTTACCGATAACCAAAAAAGCATAATGTACCACACATTCATCATAATGAAAATCCTTATTATTAAATATTGGATGACAAGCAGAATCACAATTTTAAAAGAAATAATAAATCTTTTAACTAATAATATGATATATGAAAAGACTTTTGCTTGTTCCCAGGGATTGTTTGTTAAATTTTACAGAAATTGGGACTACTGGTATGTGGATGAAAGAGCTATGTAGAAAGGAAGTCTACAAAAAATATAAACTCAAGGTTACAATGCAATACCATATGAATGTGATAATTGTGCTAATCATTTACCCTTATAAATATGTCAAGGTTTTTTTTTTACTATATTGTACTAAAGTATTATATTTGTTATATATTGTAATGTATATAAATAACTTGAAAAAACAATAAAATATTATGTTATAAAAAAAAATATGTGGGGGAGACCAAACAGCAACTGCATCAACTTATGGCCCAGCATAGAAGAGCCAATTCCTTGGTTCGGGACTCAGGCGTGTACCTGCATCTTAAGGAAAAAGGACATACTTTTGACGATTGGAATGTAAACATATTGGCAAGTGACTGGTTCAAGAAAGGTGTCAAGGAGGGGGGGGTTTCGACACCAACTGTCTGCCATGTACAATGCTGTTTTGACACCTTACCCTGGGCGTTCCTACAACACCTCTTAGCCACAATGCAATCACACCTTGCATTCAGAAGTTCCTTAACACCTGGCTGTGATATGCTAATTGGAACTTTCCAGGGTACATAATTGCCAACAGATTCTTGTACAAATCGTTCTGAATTTAGAAAGCCAGTCGGATGACTAGCGAAATGTCTTCAAGAGCTAAACTTCAAGTCCAGTTGATCTAACTGAATACAACAGATATACCATGACCTGGATGAATGAGAACCATCACAAGCAATACCTGGATACGTTTCTAAAACTAAACTGGACATGTGTCTTTATTTAACCTCCAATAATATGTTACTATGTAACTGTTAGACATTATGGGTAGTGTACAAAAGTTGGACTAGATGGACGTATGTCTTTATACAACCTCCAATACTATTCTTCTATGTAACTGTTATACAGACATTATGGGTAGTGTATAAAGGTTAGACTAGATGGATGTATGTCTTTATACTACTTCCAATACTATGTTACTATGTAACTGTTAGACAGACATTATGGGTAGGGTATAAAGGTTGGACTAGATGGACGTATGTCTTTATACAAACTCCGAATACTATGTTACTGTTATACAGACATTATGGGTAGGGTATAAAGGTTGGACTAGATGGACGTGTATCTTCATACAAGCTCCAATACTATGTTATTATGTAACTGTTAGACACACATTATAGGTAGGGTATAAAGTTTGTACTAGATGGACATATGTCTTTATACAACCTCCAATACTATGTTACTATGAAACTGTTAGAGAGACATTATGGGTAGGGTATAAAGGTTGGACTAAATGGATGTATGCCTTTATACAACCTCCAATACTATGTAACTGTTAGACAGACATTATGAGTAGATTATAAATGTTGGACTAGATGGACGTACGTCTTTATGCAACCTCCAATACTTATGTAACTGTTAGACAGACATTATGGGTAGGATATAAAGGTTGGACTAAATGGACGTATGTCTACACTATATCCAATACTATGTATGTTACTATGTTACATTCCACTATATCTCTGTCAGAATTAAACTTGCTAGTTTTGTTTATCTCTAATCATTACAAATCAACAGTAGCATGTCCAAGAGCTACAAAAATGTGTTTTTAATGTTGATTCACACAAACCTACCACTTTTTTGTCCTAAACCTAGATTTCCATTACAATAAAACAAGTTGGTCACGACCATTTGGCGAAAATAAAGGGAGAAGTACAGTAGTTATTGAAGGAGTGTAGCATTACAAGTTATGATTCCTAACTCATATTTTTGGCCATGGATGTCTCAGAAAGTACTCAGAAAAGTAGGATAACAGTCTAGATTTGAAAGTATTAAGGGATGTCACCTGGTGAAGCGAGAGAGGAAAAGAGTTCCAAAGGTAGGAAACAGCAAGAGAGAATGGTTTATGATAGGAGGAAGCAGTATTCTAAATATACTAGTTCTAAATACACTGAAGCAACAGAAAAACCCACATCAATTTATTTATAAGGATGTGCCAGCATTTTTCAGGGGTTTAAGGTTTTTAAGACAGTTGTCGCCTTGTCAGGGTCTTCACAAGATTTAAGTCAGGAAAGGCGAGTCTTTAATAGAGATGGCTGAACTTTTAAAATCTGTTCCGATTTCGGATTTCAAAAAAAAATCTGAAAATCCAAAATCAAACCCAATAAAGTCAACGGGGAACAAAAAAATTGAAAAGTTTGATCAAAATAAAGGAAAAATAGCAATGGTATCTTACTGTACATGGCTCTGGGAAAAGGTTTTTGATACATATCACCAAAGCTTGTTTAAATACTAACTTTCCCCACAATCAGGCAATTCTAGAGCTTCCGCATTGAATTTTTGAGGGTTACCAAAAACGTTAGCGAACACCTTATTTGAGAGTTATTGCCGAATTTGAGGGTTGGCGAACGACACATTCGAGGGTTATCGCCGAATGAGGGTTTCCAAACATCGCTTTCTAGGATTATGGTACACTAAAGTCGGGGTAATCAATTCGAAAATTCGATAATCTTTGAATGCTCGATAATTATCGAAAAAAAGTCTGCAGTTCGAAAAGCCCGAGTTGGTAGTTTGAAGAGTCTTAAAAGTCTGAGTTCATATATACTCATAAAATCCAATTCCAACTCATCCTATAGTTCTAGTTCATTAAGAACAAACGTTAGGGTACCCACCAGGCGTCCACCTCCTCCCTGGCCACCTTACTGCCAGTATACACATCCATTTTGCTGTGCAGACACAGCAAAATTAACACAACGTTTCGGCACACAGGCCACTTGACAAAGGCCTGTGTGCCGAAACGTTGTGTGTATTTTTGCTGTGTCTGCACCAATAAATGGGAGCACCCCTGATTGCATCCTAAAGGACTGGACAGCCCTCATTTTTTTACCTACTAGTTCTAGTCCATCTCTAATTTCCTAATACTGGAGTAAGGCAACTGATTATACTTTTATATTTAGATGAATTTCTAGTGGCTTTCTAGTCATATTTTCATACAGTATATAGTCTGCATTGGTCAATATATGTGAGAAAGAAGCAACTTTATACTTCAAGTTGGGGTTGACCTAATGAATCCTTGGGGCTGGACTGGTTTCTTATATAACTTTATATAAACACTTATGGAATTTCTTTAACATGTTGGCTGTGGCGATCATATTCTTTCTTCTCTAACAATAACTGGTCAACTGCCTAAGTTCAAAACTCATTTAGCAATCATTAATGTTCTGCATTGTTGAGGCACTTTTAATGTATCCTCTTTAGGTGCACCAAGAAGCTTTCCCACCATTTTTACAAGGAACTAACACTGAACCCCAGATGAGGCTAGTCTCTTATTAATAATGGTAGTAGTTTGGTTCCATCCTGGCAGTAATAAAATAGCCATTCCACAATTCTAGAAGCATGACCATGAGAGAACTGCTCAGTTTATTTATGCTGTGCCCATTTAGAAAATTATCCTCTTTTTGTCTGTGTGCAACCAGCCAAATCCATTGAACACTTTCCCTTTATTTCTTAGTAGATAATAAAAGCTCTTTTGGGCTTTTAGTTAGATTTGTAATTGGCCATACTCTCCATATGTGTTAATGTAATTGTTATTACATAGTGTGGACACCTTAGGGTTATGACCATCCAATGTGTTATGGAACACATCTAGCAAAAGGGCAGACAAGCACAATTTATGGGCTTAGTATTAAAAGTATGCTGTTAAAGACATTTCAAGGAACTGACCAATTATAGATTTAGAAAGCAATAAAAGTTGTGGAAAGATTTCTGTGTTTAGTAAAATCACAATACGGCCAAGTCAAAGAGGTTCTTTACTCAGAAGTTATAGCTAATTAAAACCAATAAAAGATGTTTTTATGTTACAACATAACTTGGTGAATGTATTGTTTCTAGGGGCTCGTTCAAGCCTTTTGGCACATCACATCATAACAATTCAGTTGATCCAGCCAGCCCTGCTGCTTCATTATTTCACCAAACCAATATTTCATTTCACCTAAACTTATGAAGAAGTCTTTTATGTATATTAATAAGCACAAATGTTACGGTGTGCTCACTATTTGTATATAGGGTATGTTTGCTAAGAATACCACAGTATACTTAAGTCTCAATGGATGCTGAGTCTCTTGTGTACTAAGGGGCATATTTATAATGCTTAACTTTTTAAACTATCAACGGTGCCATGGCGATACTTTCTTCACAGAAAATTAACAGCTTTATAAATACGCCAAAAATGCGACTATTTTCTATTGAGAAGTCCTGCATTAGCGAAATGGCAATATTAGTGATCGTTTATAAATATGCCCCTAATGACTAGCATGGTTAGCATGACTATAAGATGGAAAATCGCACATTGAATCCCCATTGATTTTAATTGGTCCAATTTTGGATTTTCTGATTTTTTTGGAAATTTTACAAAGTTCGGCCATCTCTACTAAAGACTCGCCTTTCCTGATCTTAAAACCTTAAACCCCCTGAAAAATGCTGGTACATTATTATTATTGTGGATTTTTTATAGCGCCAACATGTTACGCTACGCAGCTCTTTACAATTACATGTATACATTCACATCAGGCCCTGCCACGAAGAGCTTATAATCTAAGCACATTTATTTGACACATACAACCTATTAGTATGTCTTTATGATGGTGGGGGAAAACGGAGTGCCCGGAGGAAACCCACGCAAGCATGGGGAGAACATACAAACTCCTTGCAGATGTGTCCAAGGGTGGAATCGAACTCAGGACTTCAGTGTTGCAAGGCATCAGTGCTAACCACTGAGCCACCATGCTGCACATCCCTACAAATAAGTTGATGTAGTTATTTCTATTTCTCTAGAGTATTTAGAACTTGACTTTCACATTATATAGAAATATATTCAGTATATAGAAATAATTTCGGTTTATATAAACCAACGTTATCTCTTCTTTCATTGGAATCCTTTGCTTTCAAGATCCATTTCACTAATAAAATTTTAAAATGGAGGGGAAAAAAAGAAAAAGAACAGGACAAGAGACTAACCTGTTAAATGACTGGAAAGATGTAGCTGTGAAGCAAGGTCATTCAGGAATTACAGACAAAAATATCCCATTTCATTAGATGCCCAGAAAGGGACATGTACTTCTCTGGTCCAAAGATATTGTCTTCACAATGATATATAAAGGAAATGATGAATGATACAGCAAGCTACAATGTATCTTTATTACCCTGGTAATAAATCATCAAAAGGCTGAAATATCCTCTTTGAATGTGGAAACCATTATCACTGTTTTTCAATGCCACCTGTGCATGGACAGTAGTGACCTATAGCCTTGTTTCTAGAAACACGGATACCCAAGGGAGCACTTGAGGATTCCATCATAAATATATGTCACAATGCTTTAAAAAGCACACAGCGAACTTGATCTGTCAAGGTAGCCTGTGTTAATTAGTCCAGGAGTCAGCAAACTCAGCTGTTTGACTAGGCTGATCTGTAATTAAAAGTAAACATTAGATATAAAATAGACATTGCCCACAGATGATTCACGGGGGAAGATTTACCTAATACTAAATTCTCATGTGACCAATTTGGCTTCTTTAGCTTCTAAAATTGAGGCTTGCACACGGGTCATCATACAAGATTCCCATGTGATCCTATTCATCTTTTTTTTTACACAACAAGGATCTAACGGGGCTGATAAATGAGTTAGAGGAAAGTAGGGATCCTCATTTTATCAGATTTCATTTACGTTATTATGGTTGGGTACTGTATAACCATGTAATACCAAGCATTGAAAAATTGACCAATCAGAATTGGATTAGGACTTTCTGCAAACCTATATAAAGAGCTGCAAACCTCCGCGGAGCCCAGAAGTCATCGCAGTAGATGGCAGAAGAGGCCAGCAACATCGGCTCCATTGAAACCGGCGGTGCCAGCTGGCTCACGGTCAGCCACAGTTAGCTCGCCTGGCATCGGCAACTTCAGTGGTGTTGGTGTCGCTGGCTGTGAAGAACGAAGACATTGGATCAAGATGCCGATAACATCGGCCTTGTTGAGGCCACCAGCGCTGGAGGTACCCCTGGCAGCCGTAGCAGAGCTAGTGTCACCGGATGGCAGAAAGAAGCCGCCGCCCAAGGGCTCTTTTAGGAGCTGATGGGGGTCCCGGTTCGAGCTGCAGGGTTTTGGGGGTGGACATGCCCTTTAATGTTAAAAAGCACCCAGGAAGTAATTTTTTTAAATGGAAAAATGACATTTAGGTCAACGATGACCAGTTTGTATGAGAGCCAGTAGCACAATAGCTACCAGAGATTTGTGATAAAAAAAGTGTAATGTTTCTAAATGTGGCATTTAATATAGCAAGGGAATGGACCATGTTTTATTAATATAAGCACCCAAATAGCAGAGAAACACTGTGTGTGCCTTGTGTGTTTCATAGTCACATTGCCAATCTAGGATGGAATCTTTCCAAAATTGGCAAGCTGCTTGTTATAATTTTTTGCGTTCTACCTTCAGTGTTGAAACAGAAATGGTTTTTATTCACTTGAACTTGCCACGGTCTTTTATTTTCCCCTAGAGGCACAAGCATAGTAGAACCCAAAGCTGTCAACTTGCTGTCCGGTACAGTTATCTACTGAGCAAAGGGGGGTGGATTTGACATGAAGTGTCAGCCCCGAATCACAAAGATTCTGTGACGGAGCACCAGGGGTCTGTAATAACATGAGTAAGTTAAATGCTATGTATGGGAGAGTATGGTTCCCAGTCATTAATAAATAATATAACATTGTTTCATCCAGGTACCACCTCTCCCAGTATTATATCTTATGTTAACAATGTATATGTAAAATATAATCAATATATAGAAACTGTATAAAGCACACTGTTGGGGATATGCAGTTAGTCCTTTGTCGACAAGATGGCTCATTGGGTAAAATTCCTGGGATTGCCTGTTGTAAATTAATTATTCTGGTGCCAACAAGTCTGGCCTGTAGGTCTGAGTTGTCTAATTGCTGATTGGTCTGCTGCTCAACAAGTTTGATGATTGGCTGCTGGTTGAAGGTTGGTAATTTGCACTTCAAAGGGAATGTGGGAATAAAAAGAGCAGCTTTAGTCCATGTGGGGGGAAGCACACAAAGGAAGAGCTAGGATACATGCTGAGGCTAGGAGCTGATTAACTCTACCCTGAGCTTAAGAGCAAGGGATACAAGAGACTAGCCTGCAGGAGGAAGCAGACTAGGGCTTGGCAGAAGGAAAAGCTAAGCAAGAGAGAACAGAGCTAGGACACATGCTTAGGCAGTGCCTAGCAGCTCAGAGCTGTACACCATTACCCTGCCCCTTAGCTTGAGAGCAAGTCACCCAGGAGTCAGGAAGGCAGAATCAAACCAGGAAAATCCAGCAGCAGCCCAGCAGTTTGGAGCCAAGGCAGTGGAGTCCAGAGATCCCAGGAACTACATCGCAAGGACAGTGCTTGTTTGGTATGATATGGTTGTGCTTGATACTGGTGCGTTATAATAAAGCTCCTTCAATTGCACAATAGCTTGTGTGGCCTGGTTTGCCTTATTTCCCACAACCTCACACAGGGCATCCTGTGACAGATTCACTTCAGTAAGCAGGTAGAACCGGCTCTTTCAAATTCTTATTTTGAACTTTCTGTCTATCTGATAAGACCTGATGAATCTCTAGCTGTAATTATAGCTAAGAGCTAACTCTGACTAGCGTTTAAAAGTTTTGTTTAGATCCAGATGGAGAATGAATCCTTAATAGGGGATTCCCAAAAAAAGAAGGCGCTTGAAAAGCACGGACATGTTCTCAAACACACAAGGGGAGGAGGAAGTGAAAAAATCTTAACAACAATACAGAGACATTGGGACTGTTAATTACATTGAATTCCTTTCACTTCACACTTCATTAACTTACTATTTATATCAGCCACTTTGATCCAAAGTATCTTGTACCTTATATGTTTGTCCCTTGCAGACCCCTTTATATGACTTTGTTAACACCTTCCACCCTGATATTCCTTTTTTCTGGTTATTTGAACTATGAGCCAAATGTTGTATAAATATCAGAGAGCACCACAGCTTCATTGTAATCAGCTTGAAAAAAGGAACTTGAATGTTCTGAAAGCTTGCTATAATTCTTAGTTAGCCAATAAAGATATCCCCGTAACACCACGTTTATTTTTTTATTTCAAAAAGGGTTACCCTGTAAATATCTAGATGGACAAATACTGATATTTTTTGTACCTATTGTATATATTTCACGTACATTTATTATATGTTAGTAGGGATGTCCCTTTAAGGGAGTATCCACTATGTGGGTGTTCCCTCTATTTAACGCTTACTTGTCACTAGACACGCCTCTGATGAAGTGCTTGGTTAGCATGAAACGCGTCAGGCGGTGTTGAGGCACCATCGATATGTCTATGTATCCGTATTAAAAAAAGTTTTATCTACAGCCGGTGTTCTTGTCCGGTTGATGAAGAATCCCTACATTGGGTCCCTATGCTTGAGGAAAATAGTAATAGAGAAGACGACCTGTATGTCCATAAAAATAGATAGACTGAATCGGTCAGTAAAGTACACTAGTTAGCCCTCAAGCTTGTTAGAAGCCTTAAGCACTCGGTGCTCTCCTAGTTTAATAATGAAGAGTACCTAGATTGGGTCCCTAAGTTTGTTGAGGAAAATAGTAATAGGGAAGAAGACCTGTATGTCCATACATATAGATAGACTGACTCAGTGAGTAAAGCAAACTAGTTAGCCCTCAAGCTTGTTAGAAGCCCTAAGCACTCTGTGCTCTCTTAGTTTATTAATGAAGAATCCCTAGATTGGGTCCCTATGCTAGAGGAAAATAGTAATAGAGAAGACGACCTGTATGTCCATAAAAATACATAGACTGACTCGGTCAGTAAAGCACACTAGTTAGCCCTCAAGCTTGTTAGAAGCCTTAAGCACTCGGTGCTCTCCTAGTTTAATAATGAAGAGTACCTAGATTGGGTTCCTAAGCTTGAGGAAAATAGTAATAGGGAAAAAGATTTGTATGTCCATAAATATAGACTTACTGTCAGTAAAGCACATTAGTTAGCCCTCAGTCTTGTTAGAAGCCCTAAGCACTCGGTGTTCTCCTAGTTTAATAATAAAGAATCCCTAAATTGGGTCCCTAAGCTTAAGGAAAATAGTAATAGGGAAAAAGACCTGTATGTCCATAAATATAGACTTACTGTCAGTAAAGCACATTAGTTAGCCCTCAGTCTTGTTAGAAGCCCTAAGCACTCAGTGCTCTCCTAGTTTAATAATAAAGAATCCCTAAATTGGGTCCCTAAGCTTAAGGAAAATAGCAATAGGGAAAAAGACCTGCATGTCCATAAATATAGACTTACTCTGTCAGTAAAGCACATTAGTTAGCCCTCAAGCTTGTTAGAAGCCCTAAGCACTCGGTTCTCTCCTAGTTTAATAATGAGCGAGTCCTTAAATTGGATCCCTAAGCTTAAGTAAAATAGTAATAGGAAAAAAAAAAACTGTATGTCCATAAATAAAGATAGACTGACTCAGTCAGTAAAGCACACAAGTTAGCCCTCAAGCTTGTTAGAAGTCCTAAGCACTCAGTCCCTAGATTGGGTCCTTTAGCTTAAAAATAAAATGTAGATAGGTAAGTGGTGTAGGCAGATCCAGAAATGAGGAGACTCCTAGGATATCTCAATTCAGCAATCTTTATTCACACATAACATGTTTCGGACCAGGGGTCCTTTCTCAAATGTGAGGAACACAGTGAATACACCCATATATATACATAGAAACAGGAAGTGACAATCCCACTTCCTGTTGGTAACTGCCCGTTGCCTGTTAGCGATGGACCCAGCTGTTGCTTGTGGCTTGTGGCTGTTGCTTGTGGCTGTCCCGGTGTTGCCAACTCAAGTGGACTGTTCTGGAGACAATCCAAACCCCCAAGAGAGGAGGTAATATTGTTAAAATGCTTTTACAAAGGGAATGCCACTGGATTAGACTGCTAGAAACCCTTGTACCACATGGTTTGAATGAATCTTGGTCTCTTAAATGTTATCTATGACAATATTCTAATACCTTGCCTTTTGTACTTCCTTTACAGATAATCATCTGCCCGGTCCATAGTCGCTTAATAGCACTTCAACAAGGTATGGCTATCGTTAAGGTTAGATCGTACTCCGGGCAGAACCATTTAGTACATGTTTTGGATAGAGAATCCTACTCTATTCTTTAGTAGGCCTTTTTGGCATTTCTTATAGCTCTTTATAGTGGTAGGCGTTGTGTTGCAATTCCACAGGGCTGGCTTATTTTATTTCTGTATAGATTGTATATTATTTTGTATATAATTTTGTGCTTGAGTATTTTTCCTCATCTATCCACCACAGGAGCACAGGTCTAGTGGTTGTTATGCCTTCCCCTCTCTTCATCATATCCCCACGTTTGGGAACTTGCTGGACTCATGTTTATGAACTCTGACCATGTTGGTCTTTGCTTTGAATAGGAAGAAGGGGGAGGGGTTTGTGCACCAACAGGAAGTGGGATTGTCACTTCCTGTTTCTATGTATATATATATATATATATGGGTGTATTCACTGTGTTCCTCACATTTGAGAAAGGACCCCTGGTCCGAAACATGTTATGTGTGAATAAAGATTGCTGAATTGAGATATCCTAGGAGTCTCCTCATTTCTGGATCTGCCTACACCACTTACCTATCTACAGTCTTAGTGATTGGGACAGATCACTGCAGATATCCGGACGCAGTTTCAAGGCTCATTAGGTTGCAGAACTGACTTCTTAAAAATAAAATAGTAATAGGGAAAAAGACCTGTATGTCCATAAATATAGACTGACTCTCAGTAAAGCACATTAGTAAGCCCTCAGTCTTGTTAGAAGCCCTAAGCACTTGGTGCTCTCCTAGTTTAATCTTGAAGAATCCCTAGATTGGCTCCCTATGCTTGAGGTAAATAGAACAGGGAAGAAGACCTTTATGTCTATAAATATAGACTGACTCGGTCAGTAAAGCACATTAGTTAGCCCTCAGTCTTGTTAGAAGCCCTAAGCACTCAGTACTCTCTTAGTTTAATAATGAAGAGTCCCTAGATTGGGTCCCTAAGCTAAAAAATAAAATAGTAATAGGGAAAAAGACCTGTATGTCCATAAATATAGACTGACTGTCAGTAAAGCACATTAGTTAGCCCTCAGTCTTGTTAGAAGCCCTAAGCACTTGGTGCTCTCCTAGTTTAATCATGAAGAATCCCTAGATTGGGTCCCTAAGCTTAAGGAAAACAGTAATAGGGAGAAAGTCCTGTATGTCCATAAATATAGACTGACTCGGTCAGTAAAGCACATTAGTTAGCCCTCAGTCTTGTTAGAAGCCATAAGCACTCAGTGCTCTCCTAGTTTAATAATGAACAAGCCCCTAAATTGGGTCCCTAGGCTTAAGTAAAATAGTAATAGGAAAAAAAAACTATGACCATAAATAAATATAGACTGACCGTCAGTAAAGCACATTAGTTAGCCCTTACTCTTGTTAGAAGCCCTAAGCACTCGGTGCTCTCCTAGTTTTTTTTTTTTAAACATGTTTTATTTAGAATAACAGGTCATAGATACACACAACATTGTCGATTATTAACAGTGGTTGTAAATACATTTGTATTACGTTGTACATCCATATCCCGCATTGCATTTTATGGACTAACATAAATATATACCTTAACATGGGAGGGAGGGAGGGAGGGAAGAGGGGGGGGGGGGGGGGGAGGGAGGGGGGGGGGGGGGGGGGGGGGGGGAGGGATTCTTGATTGCATAGTGTTAATAGATTATCTGTTGGTATTCGGTCTGTTGTGATGTTATCTTAGCAAGGGTCTCCATCAATCCAGCATATAGAAAGTTGAGACTTTTCAGAAATAGAGACATTATCTTGAATGAGCGTCATGCACTTCTTATTTACTTTATTAGTAGCATATACAGGGTTATTCCGTGTGTTGTGGAGTGATCGGAGTAGGCATCTCCAGATATTCGTACCAAGGTGCCCATATTTTATTGTATCTACTCAGTGTACCTCGACTTAGATATATTAGGCGGATGAGGGGTAGATCTGATTTGATCATGGCTTTCCACGTTCCACACCTGGGCGCTCGATGGGACATTCAGGTGAGTACTATAGTGTGTCTAGCGTAGAATAGGGAGTTCTGTAACAGCTTGAGATGTATATTTGTCCATTCCCCAGCCTCATCAATCCCCAGTATACATAGTTCAGGCTTTGGCGGTACTGGTATGTGTAGTATTTGTGTCAAGGTGTTGAGAACTTTGCCCCAGAAGGTCGAGACCCTTGGGCAGGTCCAGATCAAATGCCAGTATTCGGCGGACTCCTCATGGCACTTGGGGCAACATGAGGAATTATTGGGTGATATATGTGCTAGTCTACGCGGTGTTAGATAGACCTGGTGCAAGATGTAGAATTGTGTAGTTCTATGGCTGGCCGATGGGGATACTTTTGTATGTGATTGTGCGATTTCTTCCCAGTCGGACTCTTTTAGTGTGGGTATATATTTGTTCCACTTCTGCATCAGGGACATCTGCATCTCAGTGTTTTTGTGGCTAATTAAACATGAGTAAATGCGTGAAATGAGGTGCCTCTCCGCCCGGTCCTTCAGAACCTCAATTATACCCCATAATTGAGGTTCTGAAGGACCGGGCGGAGAGGCACCACATCTCACGCATTTACTCATGTGCGAGGTGATGTGGATGTTAAGAGTATGGAATTCGAGGCAGTACCAAAGTTGAAGATAGCGGAAAAAGGCTGAGTGTGTTAGTGAAAATCTCTGTCGTATTGCTGAAAACAAGATAAGTGAGTCGTTGTGAATGATCTGATGGAAATATAGGACACCATTGTTTTCCCAGTACTCAGATGCTCCAAAACTAGCCAGGACCCGATACCTACTGTTGTGCCATAGTACGGAGTCTCCCAGGACTCCCCATACCTCTAAATGTTTTGTCGCGTCTTGCCAGATCTTACGCATCTGCTTGTGTAAGGCAGTTCCTCCGCCCGGAATAATGTTTTTTGGGGCTTCTAGGAATGTGATGGGCATTTTGGGAATATATGCATGGAGCATTCGTTCCATATCATATATTGATGGTGGGGGGGTATCTTGCGGGTCTAGCGGGGGTGGGACCACCCAATCTGTAAAATATTTGATCTGTCCGGCCAGGTAGTAAAGGTAAAAATCGGGTAGTGCTAGGCCAGCGGACATCTTGGGCATCTGGAGAGTAGTGAGTTTGGTGCGGGCTCGACCCGATCCCCAGAGTAGTGGGAGTAGTGCACTTTGCAGGGCGTTGAAGAAGGTTCTGGGTATGATAGTTGCAGAGTGTTGGAGGGTATATAGTATTTTAGGAAGAATTATAATTTTAATCAGGTTCCCCCTGCCCAGTAGGTTGGTAGGGAGTTGTTTCCATACTTTCACTTTGCCTTGCACCCAGTCCAGTAGGGGGTATATATTTTGTATAAGGAATTGTTCAGGTGTATGAGTTACGGTGATACCCAGGTACCTAAAACTTGGGACAACGGGGACCAATCCGCGTATAGTCGGTGGTAGTGTGATGTCTGAATCGAGGGTGAATATACTCAATTTATTCCAGTTTATATATAGTCCAGAGATTGGTCAAAATTGTGAGATTATGTTGTGTGCTGTGATTAGGGATTGGTTGGGGTCTACTAGATATAAGATGAAGTCGTCTGCATATAAGCTGAGTACTGAGGTTTGAGCTCAGGGTGTAAGACCTTTGATAGATTTCTTTGTTCTAAGTTGTATCGCGAGGGGTTCTATTGCAATGGCGAATAGGTATGGGGATAATGGGCATCCCTGTCTCGTGCCTCGGCCGAGTGCAAATTGTGTTGAGCGTGTTCCATTGATTAGGAGCGAGGCTGTAGGTTGGGCGTACAGGAGGAGGACCCAACTAATAAATCTGGGGCCAAAGCCAAATGTATTCATACATTGCCAGAGGTACAACCATTCAACGGAATCAAATGCCTTTTGGGCATCTAATGAGAGTATGATACGCGTGCCCGCATTATCATGGTCGATTTGGCTATGGATTAAAGTTTTCCGTATATTGATTGAGGTGGATTTGGCCGGCATGAATCCGGTCTGGTCGGGATGGATTATACGGGATATTACTTTCTTTAGTCTGTTTGCAAGAATTTTGGCAAATATTTTGTAATCAGTATTGAGTAGTGATATGGGTCTGTAAGAGCTACAATCTAGTATATCCTTCTCAGGCTTGGGGATGAGTGTAATATGTGCTTCACGCATTGAGGGTGTCAGAGCTTGGGATTCCATTATATATTGTATTAGTTGGAAATATTGAGGTAGTATTTGTTCACTATATCTCTTGTATATCTCAATTGGTAGTCCGTCCGGCCCAGGTGCCTTTCCACCTGCCATATCTCCCATGGCCTCTACCACTTCTGCTATAGTGACGTCTGCCTCTAGCCAGGTCCCGTCGCTGTCGGTGAGTCTAGGGGTTTCAATGTTGTCTAGATATCTTTTTAATTGTGTTGGGGAGACGTTTAGTTGTGATTGGTATAGTGTCTGGTAGAAGCCCGTGAATGTTTGTATAATGTCCGGCATGCTTGTGACAGTAGTTCCGTCTGGGGCTCTGATTGCGAGAATGCTATTAGTATCTCGTGGGCCAAATGGGCCAGGAGTTTAGCCGACCGGCTCCCATGTTCGAAGTATCTGGCTTTGGCAAAGAATATTTTCCTTTGTGTTTTTTCTGTGATAGCAGTATTATACAAAATTTGTGTCTTATTCCATTCTGCTCTGGATTGATCCGTGGGGTTTTCTACATATTTGTTTTCGGCCGCTAGCAGTCTGTTGGAGAGTTCTGTCTCTGATAATGATGTTTTGTGTTTAATATATTTGATGGCGCTATTAAGATGACCTCGTAGAAAGGCTTTGAAATCGTCCCACTGTATTGACGGGGGGGACAGGCGAGTGGTCTAGTGAGAAATATAAGTCGATATGGCTGGGGATCTGGTCTGTCTGGGGGAACTGGGTCAGCCAGAAGGGATGGATTCTTCCAGACCGGGTCGGAGAGGCCCCCACACCGCCCCGCATCGTAAGGCAGATTGGGGAATGATCGGAGATCCCCCTGGGAAGATGGAGTATCTGTGTTATATATGGGGTAGCTCTTTTGTTTGTAAATATGTAGTCTATTCTAGATAAAGTGTTGAAGGTGGATGAGAAGCAGGTGTATCCTTTCTGGGAGGGGTGACGGTGTCTCCACACATCCACCCACTGTAGTTCAGTTAAAAGATCGTTCAATGTAGATTTTTTGGTGGAGGGTTGGGGGGGTAGTCTGTCTATGGAGGGGTCCATGGCTGTATTAAAATCTCCCATGCAAATTATTCTCGCGTAGGGGTATTTAAGTATAAAGGGGAGTATAGTTCGAAGCGGTTGTTGTGAGGCTGGGGGTGGGTCGTACATCCCAATCATAATATACAGAACAGATTCAATATCCAGTGCTACGCTTATATATCTTCCTCTTGGGTCTGTCTTGAGTTCGTGTATGGTGTATCTCAATTTCTCGTTGAGCATCAGTGAAACACCTCTGGAGTATACCGAATAGGTGCTATGTGTGGACCACCCCACCCAGGGTTTTTGAAGATAGTGTGTGCTGGATGGTAGTAGGTGTGTTTCCTGTAGGCAGACAATGTCTGCCTGTGTGTTGCGAATTAGAGAGGTTACTGTTATACGCTTGTGGGGGTCGTTGAGGCCTCTAACGTTCCAGGATAGGACTTTTAGTGTTTTGGTCATGTTTTGTTTGGATTGTATCAGTGCACGCCGTTGACACTCTCTCATCTATTGTGGTGTTGGGAAGTATACTATACATTCTCATTTGGGAACTCATATGGGAAATGAAGGGAGGGGTGGTAAGGGGGGAAAGGGAAACAATCAAACAATGATTAAACAAAAACATAAACATAACAAGGTTCGCAGATTTTGGTTAACCTTGGTCGCTAAACTCCAGGGGGTCCTGGTAACTGTGGGGTTGCACTTAGTGCAGTTCCTGTGGGGGTGGAGGGAGGGTGTCTCGTTTCCCTCCGGCGCCATCACATACTTATAGTAGTGTAAGAGAGGGTTAGCCACTATTCCCATTTTGCAGTGGGGTATATAAGTGGGTTATGATAATATGGTTAAACCCACAGGGGTAGTTGGATAAAAGGGAGGAGTAGAGAGGGGGTTTGAGAATCATTGGTCTGGTGGGATTCTCGTTTATTCCTATTTAGACCAGTAGGCACTCGTATCTAGATGGGGTTGATGGTTTATGGCTGCACCTCATTCCCTTATCATAGGAGACTCCCATATTGTATATTTACAGCATCATGGCCTCTATTTGGACTACATTTCTTAACTGGGAGTTGTAGTTTCCAAACATCTTGAATGCCACCCTCACTTGGCATTCAAGATGTTTGGAAACTACAACTCCCAGCTAATAAAGCATGCTGGGAGTTGTAGTTCCCAAACATCTTGAATGCCAAGTTTCTACCCTCGGTTTATACTCGAGTCAACAACTTTTATTATGATTTTTAGCTGAAATTGGGTACCTCGGTTTATACTCGGGTCGGTTTATACTCGAGTATATACGGTATACAATATTACCCTATTCCTGTATATTCCAGTCCTATTGGGAAGTCTCGACCAGTGAGTTCAGAAGGTATCGTGGTTTCAGCGTGGGGTTGGCTGGTTGTCTCTCGTGGCCGTCGGTGGTATATGGCCGTGTTATGGTTAGTTCCCAGGTTACCAGTATACCATGCGCTCTTTGAATATGTGGGGCTAGTCAGAGGAGTCCATGGAGATGTATGGGATGTCTTTTGTAGTGGGGTAGAGATGAGTTGTGCGCAAAGGACGGTTCCCATCTGCAAGGTGTCAATACTGGCATCAGAAGAGAGAGAGAGCACTGGCATCATAGGGTGGATCGCACGGCGGGCGGGTATCAATTATCCAGTGGGTTCCCAAGCTATGGCTCAGTGGGCAGCTTCGAGCAAGTTCCAGTGTTGGGTTAAGGGGAATCTGTCATTTCAATATTGTGGAATTCGGGTGGTGGACAAATAAAGTTAGGAAGACAATCAGAGGGTTCCATGGGGTATATTGGATTGGTTTATGTAGGGGAGTTCTTAAGTGTCGGTCTATGCCAGAGAGTTGTAAGATTGGCCCTCGAGCCCTTGGTTTGGTCTGGCCATCTTGTAATGTCAGATAGAAACAGTGCATGTCTGGGGGTCCTGGGTTCGTGGCATTTGGAAGTAGGGTATTGGGGGGTAGGGGTGGGGGCATGCTGGAGGTAGTATTTACGTCCGTACCTTTCACCTGGAGTCCAGCCACGCACAGGCCTCCTGTGGGGTGTCGAAGAACCTGATTCTGTCGTCCTCGGCCACCCGGAGGCACGCTGGGTAGGCCATAGAGTATGTAATCCCGGCTGCGATGAGTTTTTTTAACGTCTCCGAACATACCCCTGCGTCGTTGAAGTTCCAGGGAGTAGTCTGGGAATATGCGGGTACAATTATTATCATGGTTCAAGTCTGGGGTGGGTCTGGCTTGGCGGAGTATCCAGTCTCTGTCACGAGTTTAAGAGCCATGCTATTAGTGGTCTTGCAGGGGCTCCTGGTATCGTGTTTTAGCGGGGACCCGGTGGGCCCTTTCGATCGCGAATTGTGTGGACAGGCCATCTCCACTAATTTTGGCGCAAATCCATTTTTCAAGGAACGCGGCTAAGGAGCATTGCGACTCCTGAATAGCGCCGGTGAGGTGGAGTTTAAGGTCAGTTAGCGTGGGTTCTATCTGTGAGTGGTGATCGGTACCGGTTTGTTTTTGGCTGTGTTCACCGTGCTCTGGAGTGGTGAGTGTCTTGTTCTGCTGAGGGGATGGGGCCATTGCGGCCTGGTTGCCAGTCTGCCCCTTCCAAGCGAATTGTTCGAGTTTTACGGCTGTTCCGCTCGATTTGTTCCCCTTGGGTTTAGTCATCTGGGTATCGGGGGTTAGTGGGACGCAGGTTGTTCGAATCTGAGGTAGGTATATGTCTAGTATTAGCCTCGGATGCTATGACGGCGCCGGAGCTGAGAGATGGCGCGTCCTACTCCATGTAACTCCAAGCCCCGCCCCCGGTGCTCTCCTAGTTTAATCATGAAGAATCCCTTGATTGGGTCCCTAAGCTTAAGGAAAATATTAATAGGGAAAAAGACCTGTATGTCCATAAATATAGACTGATTGTCAGTAAAGCACATTAGTTAGCCCTCAGTCTTGTTAGAAGCCCAGCACTCAGTGCTCTCCTAGTTTAATCATGAAGAATCCTTAGATTGGTCCCTAAGCTTAAGGAAAATATTAATAGGGAAAAAGACCTGTATGTCCATAAATATAGACTGACTCGGTCGTAAACACATTAGTTATCCCTCAGTCTTGTTAGAAGCCCTAAGCACTCAGTGCTCTCCTAGTTAATAATGAACAAGTCCCTAAATTGGGTCCCTAGGCTCAAGTAAAATAGTAATAGGAAAAAAAAAAAACTATGTCCATAAATATAGACAGACTGACTCAGTCAGTAAAGCACATTAGTTAGCCTTCAAGCTTGTTAGAAGCCCTAAGCATTCGGTGCTCTCCTAGTTTAATAATGAACATTCCCTAAGCTTAAGTAAAATAGTAATAGGAAAAAAAAAACTATGTCCATAAATAAATAGACTGACTCAGTCAGTAAAGCACACTGTTAGCCCTCAAGCTTGTTAGAATCCCTAAGCACTCGGTGCTCTCCTAGTTTAATAATGAAGAATCCCTAGATTGGGTCCCTAAGCTGAAGAAAATAGTAATGGGGAAAAGACCTGTTGTCCATAAATATAGACTGTCAGTAAGCACATTAGTAAGTCCTCTGTCTTGTTAAAAGCCCTAAGCACCGGTGCTCTCCTAGTTTATTAATGATCGAGTCCCTAAATTGGGTCCCTAATCTTAAGTAAAATGGTAAAGGGGGGGAAACTATGTCCATAAATATAGACTGACAGTCAGTAGCACATTAGTTAGCCCTCAGTCTTGTTAGAAGCCCTAAGCACTCTGTGCTCTCCTAGTTTAATAATGAGCGAGTCCTTAAATTGGGTCCCTAAGCTTAAGTAAAATAGTAATGGGAATAAAAGCTATGTCCATAAATAATATAGACTGATTGTCAGTAAGCACACTAGTTAGCCCTCAAGCATTTAGAAGCCCTAAGCACTTGGTGCTCCCTAGTTTAAAATGAAGAATCCCTAGATTGGGTCCCTAAGCCTGAGGTAAATAGTAATAGGGAAACCGTATGTCCATAATATAGACTGACTCAGTCAGTAAAGCCCACTAGTTAGCCCTGAAGCTTGTTAGAAGTCCTAAGCACTCGGTGCTCTCCTAGTTTAATAATGAATGAGTCCCTAGATTGGGTCCCTATGCTTGAGGAAAATAGTAATAGGGAAGACCTGTATGTCCATAAATATAGACTGACTCAGTCAGTAAAGCCCACTTATTAGCCCTGAAGCTTGTTAGAAGTCCTAAGCACTCTGTGCTTTCCTAGTTTAATAATGAATGAGTCCCTAGGTTGGGTCCCTATGCTTGAGGAAAATAGTTATAGGGAAGACCTGTATGTCCATAAATATAGACTGACTCAGTCAGTAAAGCCACTTTTAGCCCTGAAGCTTGTTAGAAGCCCTAAGCACTCGGTGCTCTCCTAGTTTAATAATGAGAGTATCTAGATTGGTCCCTAGCTTAAAGAAATAATAGGGAAAAAGACCTCTATGTCCATAAAGATAGACAGACTCGGTCAGTATAGCACATTAGTTAGCCCTCAGTCTTGTTAGAAGCCCTAAGCAGTTGATGCTCTCTAGTTTAATCATAAAGATCCTTAGATTGGGTCCCTAAGCTGGAGAAAAAAGTAATAAGGAAGACCTGTAGGTCCATATAGATAGACTGACTCGGTCAGTAAAGCACACTAGTTCGTCTTCAAGCTTGTTAGAAGCCCTAAGCACTCGGTGCTCTCCTAGTTTAATAATGAAGAATCCCTAGAATGGGTCCCTAAGCTTGAGGAAAATAGTAAAAGGGAAAAAACCTGCATGTCCATATAGACTGACTGTCAGTAAAGCCATTAGTTAGCCCTCTGTCTTGTTAAAAGCCCTAAGCACTCGGTGCTCTCCTAGTTTATTAATGATCGAGTCCTAAATTGGGTCCCAATCTTAAGTAAAATGGTAATAGGGGGTGAAAAAAACTATGTCCATAAACAGACTTACGTCCGTAAAGCACATTAGTTAGCCCTCTGTCTTGTTAAGACCTAAGCACTCGGTGCTCTCCTAGTTTAATAATGAACGAGTCCCTAGATTGGGTCCCTATGCTTGAGAAAATAGTAATAGGGAAGACCTGTATGTCCATAAATATAGACTGACTCAGTCAGTAAACCCACTTGTTAGCCCTGAAGCTTGTTAGAAGCCCTAAGCACTCGGTGCTCTCCTAGTTTAATAATGAAGAGTATCTAGATTGGGTCCCTAAGCTTAAGAAAATAATAGGGAAAAAGACCTGTATGTCCATAAGATAGACAGACTCGGTCAGTATAGCACATTAGTTAGCCCTCAGTCTTGTTAGAAGCCCTAAGCAGTTGATGCTCTCCTATTTAATCATAAAGAATCCTTAGATTGGGTCCCTAACTTGAGGAAAATAGTAATAGAGAAGACCGTAGGTCCATATAGATAGACTGACTCGGCAGTAAAGCACACTAGTTCGTCTTCAAGCTTGTTAGAAGCCCTAAGCACTCGGTGCTCTCCTAGTTTAATAATGAAGAATCCCTAGAATGGGTCCCTAAGCTTGAGGAAAATAGTAAAAGGGAAAAAGACCTGCATGTCCATATAGACTGACTGTCAGTAAAGCACATTAGTTAGCCCTCTGTTCTTGTTAAAAGCCCTAAGCACTCGGTGCTCTCCTAGTTTATTAATGATCGAGTCCCTAAATTGGGTCCCTAATCTTAAGTAAAATGGTAATAGGGGGGGAAATAAACTATGTCCATAAACATAGACTTACAGTCCGTAAAGCACATTAGTTAGCCCTCTGTCTGTTAGAAGCCCTAAGCACTCGGTGCTCTCCTAGTTTAATAATGAACGAGTCCCTAGATTGGGTCCCTATGCTTGAGGAAAATAGTAATAGGGAAGACCTGTATGTCCATAATTAGGACTGACTCAGTCAGTAAAGCCCACTTGTTAGCCCTGAAGCTTGTTAGAAGCCCTAAGCACTCGGTGCTCTCCTAGTTTAATAATGAAGAGTATCTAGATTGGGTCCCTAAGCTTAAAGAAAATAATAGGGAAAAAGACCTGTATGTCCATAAAGATAGACAGACTCGGTCAGTATAGCACATTAGTTAGCCCTCAGTCTTGTTAGAAGCCCTAAGCAGTTGATGCTCTCCTAGTTTAATCATAAAGAATCCTTAGATTGGGTCCCTAAGCTTGAGGAAAATAGTAATAAGGAAGACCTGTAGGTCCATATAGATAGACTGACTCGGTCAGTAAAGCACACTAGTTCGTCTTCAAGCTTGTTAGAAGCCCTAAGCACTCGGTGCTCTCCTAGTTTAATAATGAAGAACCCTAGAATGGGTCCCTAAGCTTGAGGAAAATAGTAAAGGGAAAAGACCTGCATGTCCATATAGACTGACTGTCAGTAAAGCACATTAGTTAGCCCTCTGTCTTGTTAAAAGCCCTAAGCACTCGGTGCTCTCCTAGTTTATTAATGATCGAGTCCCTAAATTGGGTCCCTAATCTTAAGTAAAATGGTAATAGGGGGGGAAATAAACTATGTCCATAAACATAGACTTACAGTCCGTAAAGCACATTATTAGCCCTCTGTCTTGTTAGAAGCCCTAAGCACTCGGTGCTCTCCTAGTTTAATATGAACGAGTCCCTAAATTGGGTCCCTGAGCTTAAAGAAAAAAGAAATATGGAAAAAGACCTGTATGTCCCTAAGCTTAACGGACAATTATACTCACCTTCCCTCCGCTCCTCTTCTTAGGTCAGTACCTTTTACCCAGGGTGAGGACCTGATCCGCTAGGTCCTCACGCCTGGGTTCGCGAAAGTTAAAGCACAGCGTTACGGAAACGCTGCTCTGGCATGCTCCCCCCTCTCCTTGCGCGACGAGGCCAATAGGAAGGCACGCTCTGCAACGAGCGTGCCTTCCTATTGGCCTTACTGACCTAAGAAGGAGTGGAGGGAAGGTGAGTATAATTGTCCTTTAAGGTTCATACAACATCTGATTTTGCATTCCTCCGACCCCTGATCACACCCTGCACCAAAGAGCCAATAATCGCGATTGACAATGCCTTCGGTCGGGGGTTATTGTTGTTGGTCGATCGAACCCCCACAATCACAGAAAAGGCTAATACACTCGGCCCCCTGACGTGTTCGCTCCCATGTGGAGCTTAACCATATGTTGGTAAACGCACTCAGTGACGGATACTTTTTCTCTATTGGTGTTTGATGTAATATTGATCCCTAGTGCGAATTACTGCACTGTAATCACCAAAGGTATCCACGCCTCTGCACACGGGCTAAACAGAAACCCTTCTGGCTGTACCAGTTTATCATCTAAAATTTCACAACGGAGCGGGCAGAACATTTTGAATCATCATTTTTGCTGTAGATCTAGCATCGAGGAACCACCAACGGACAAAATGTCGTGTACAGACCTCTCTAAACCCTATATCCTGCCGCTGGATCACACCCACACCGTGGCTAGGTTACTTCCTCAGCGGGCGGAAGGATCCACAGCGAATGAAGAGGTACGCGCTCTCTCGCTTCCGCGTGTTCCTTCGCCGCCAGGGACTCTATGTTTATTGCAGGGTTTCCAAGATGGAAATCCAGGGCTGGTTGAGCTGCGCCAGCGGCTCGGGCAAGGCGGAGGAACGCGAGGAAGTGTCGGTCGGTGGGGCTTAACCTCAACGAAAAAGCAGCGACCCAGTCGGTCCTGTGGAGAACGAGGTGTAAGTGACTGAGAGGCTGGAGAACGGGTTCTGACCCTGGGAGGGAGAGAGGATCCCCCGGATATGGCTTTTTCCGCCTGGGCAAGTGAGATAAAAGGCAATAGCACAATCATGTTTAAAAAGTACCTCCCATGATTAAATCACCCTCTCTCCCTCCCTCCCTGTATTTAAACGTCCTGGTTCCAGGCTCCTCTCTCCCTCTAATTTAACAGCAACTGGATAGATATTGTTGCTCTGGGAGCCTCCAAATGGCTCTCCTGCCTTTTGGGAGCCCTCAACTTCTGGGTTTGGACTCCCCCAGTTAGTGCCCTGTCTGCTAGGTCAGTCCCCTGCATATACATTATGTGCTGCCTCCAAGTGATGTGCCTGCAGGGCTAGTTGTTCACCCAGGGAAGAGTTAATAAGCATGGCAGTAGGGCTGGTATTCACAATGGCTGTAATGCTGGTGTATAGCCAGGGAAGGGTTAGGAGCGTGGGCTGGAGTATAACATAGAGGGTTAAGGAGCGTGGCTGGTGTGTACCAGGGAAGGGTTAAAGAGCGTGGCTGGTGTGTAGCCAGGGAATGGTTAAGGAGCATGGCTGGTGTGTAGCCGGGGAAGGGTTAAGGAGCATGGCTGGTGTGTAGCCGGGGAAGGGTTAAGGAGCATGGCTGGTGTGTAGCCAGGGAAGGGTTTATGATATTTAAATGTACCTCCCATGCTCTTGATAAATATATTTATTTGACAGGGGTTGTACTGGACAGTGTTTTTAATCATGTGTCTGTGGGGGTTCGCCTTCCCCAGAGCCCAGGTTTCCAAGTCCTTTGAACGCAACCAGCAGCTGAAGATGCACTTGCTGAGTCACACCAAGGGGCGCTGCCTTTCAAGTGCCCGGCCCTGTACTGCGGTTGGTTCTCGCCACCCTCTACAAGCTCAAGGGGCACCGGCAGTCCCATGACAAGCAGTGGCCTTTCCCTGCAAGGCTCTGGGCTGTGGTAAGACCTTCACTACCGTCTATAATCCGAAGGCACAGGAGAACCCGTTCCGATGCAATGCCTGCTGGGAGTCTTTTCACACACGTGCTTCCAAAACGGAAACTGGTGCACAATTGCAATCGCATCAAAAAACATTTGCGTTCACATGATTTCCATAATAAGAAAAAATCGCAAGCACAATGGAAATCGCAAACACAAATAAAAAAACAGACTAGTGTTGCCTAGCACTTACAGTGGGTACTTACCCTACCTCAATTGGACATTGATTCCGTGGTAAATACTGCACCTTTAACACGGTTGTTAAATACAGTATAGTCGCTGTAAAACTGCGGTCGTAAAATATTGTGCCATAAATGGAAGCAGCTGAAAAAGGGAAACTAAAATAATAAAGGGAATGGAGGGGCTTGACCATGCAGACAGATTATACAAGTTAGGGCTGTTTACATTGGAGAAGCGACATTTGCGTGGGGATATGATTACTAATTACTTTTATTAATGGGCAATACAATAAACTCTGGTGCATTGTTCACTAATAGGTCATTTCAGAGGACTCGTGGAAATCCTTTAAGATTGGAAGAAAAGAGTTTAATCTTCTAGTTAGGAAAGGTTTCTTTTCAGTGAGAACGGTGAAACTGTCTTCCAGCAGATCTGGTAATGGCAAGTTCATTGAATAGCTTTAAAAGTGGGCTAGATATGTTTCTAAAACTAAAATATATTGGGAATTACTGGTATAATACATATACTGTAGTTCTGGTTGGTATGGGAATACTATATAATATTGAGAAATACTGGTGTTAATACATATACTGTAGTTCTGGTTGTACAGGATACTATATAATATGAGAATTACTGGTGTTAATACTATACTGTAGTTCTGGTTGGTACAGGGATACTATATAATATTGAGAATTACTGGTATTAATACATATACTGTAGTTCTGGTTGGTACAGGGATACTATATAATATTGAGAATTACTGGTATTAATACATATACTGGATCGGTTGGTATGGGGATACTATATAATATAGAGAATTACTGGTATTAATATATATAACTGTAGTTCTGGTTGGTACAGGGATTCTATATAATATTGAGAATTCCTGGTATTAATACATATACCGTAGTTCTGGTTGGTAGAGGGATACTATATATTATTGAGAATTACTGGTATTTACATATACTGTATCTGGTTGGTACAATAAAGTAAAAGTATTGTTAGAAGCGATTTCTTTAACAATCACTAGCGTTTGGGGTGGGAGAGGACGCACTACACTACAGAAAACGGGCTTGGAGTTAGGGGAGGGAGAGAAAAACGGGGGAGAGGGCTTCACTGAGCATGTCAAAAACTACTGAGAGGGCGCTGTAGAGGCAGAAAACCTTTCCCACAGGAATACAGCTACTACTCCTTGATTTCCTGTGGCTGGCTAAGTGGCTAAACATGTTTCTATAGTTAGTTCCTCCCCAGGGTTTGGGCTATGTTCATGTTAAGAGCTTTTCTATAATTAGCATTTTTGAGCCATCATGTTAGAAAGCACAGCTATGAAGCTAGCACTGTATGTTAGTTATGCCTGTTGAATGACAAATGACCGCTTCTGTAGTCATTCTTATAAGGAGTTTAATGATGCAGTGTGACAGAATAACATTATGGTCAGAAGGAAGTTTTTTACCACTTTAAATAAAACCTAGCTCTTTACATGACTGACCTGTTGTGTCATTAACAATACAACTTTCCGTGTTGTTCTGGTAATAATAAGCACAGTGGGGTACATACACTGGTCTTTTCTTAAAACAGATTCCTGCCCAATTAACTGCCTTTCTGGGGCTTTATTTGTGTGCAGATTCACTGGGCCGGCATCCCAGCACAGGATAGAAGAATGTGTGTTATCTGGGAAAGACAGCAATGTGAGTATAACAGGACTACAGATTGTAAAAGTCTGCAAGAGAAAAATAAACCAACAGGCAAAAAAGCTCCTCGGAAATTGCATCACCTAAACTGTGTATCCATAATATGAAGTACCATGGACCCTAGTGATTAACCTATCATTCATCAAACTTGGGAAATCCTTTAAAATACAACTGGCACACAAAATGATGTCTATCACTTTAAGAGGGTCTGATTCCTCAAGGCACCAGATAAATGCCTACACTATTAGGAAATGGCATTATGTTTCAAGTTTTTGTGAAGCCATTAATCCTAGCTTCATGTGGCTGCCAAGAGTGTCTGGCTGGCAACCACCATGTCACTGAAGTAGCTGTATCTGATTTCTGCTATGATTTACTGTTAGGAACTGATTAGGGGCCTTATTGTCAACCTGGTAAGGCAAATAAAGGCCTAGGCTGTAGCACCATATTCAGCACAGGTGCATTTAGCTAATCATTCACTGGAAAATCCTGAGGGATAAAGATCTGAATCACAGTCTCAAAATGTTGCCGCATAGGTCTTGACACGCAATATAGTTCATTAATAAATATTAGAATATAGGGCACTGGTAGTAAATGAGAACCCTAAAATAGGGGAGGTGCAATTACAAGACCCAAATTATCTATCTAGAAAAATAATAATCACGGGATATACCATTAAAACACATCATTCTACCCTTAACATCTAGAAAGTATATATGCAGTTACAAGCAGGTAAGTATCCTAAAATTATTGGATTTAACTATACCGTATCATAGTCACATTAAAGGTAAGTATTGAGTCATAGTCAAGGTCCATGCAGATAAGGTGAGAAGGTAGAGGGCTAAAAACCAGGCAGTCGCGTAGGACGTGTTTCGCTCCTCCTACATCTTGGGAGCTTTCTCAACTACTCAGTAGTAGAGAAACTCCTAAGATGTAGGAGGAGCGAAATGCAACAGTGGCTGCGGCCAAAAGTTTGCGTGACCAATGTGCAGTCCCATAGGGAATCGCACGATCAGCCGTGATTTACCAAAGGGCCCGATTGCCTGTTCCTCCTGTTACCCAATCAACCAAAATGCTGGGTTGAAATATCGGTGCAGACAAATGGAAGCCTTGAACATAATATTAGTGTATATGGCAGTTATTTCTACAGTTTACAGATTTCCTAGGCAGCACAATCCCTATTACATCAGCCAGGAAGTGCTATAGATCCAGGGGGGCTTCTAGACCATTGGCACCTGAGGGAAACTAAAATTTATGTGCAGAAATGGGGCATAGCCTGTGATGGGTGGGCATGGTGGACTATCTAACAGTGTCTGGTGAACTGGAGGGCTCTGTTTGTCAGCAGCCTCTGTTAGGTCCCTCCAGTTCACCAGACACTGGAAGGTCAGCCTCCAGTTCACCAGACACTGGTAGGTCAGCCCTCTAATTCAGGCAGATACTGGTTGGTCAGCCCTCTAATTCAGCAGATACTGGTTGGTCAGCCCTCTAGTTCAGCATAACTGTAGGTTAGCCCCGAGTCAGCAGACACTGTTAGGTCAGACCTCCAGTACACCAGCCACTGTTATGTTCATGCCTCTAGTACGCTTAAAAGTGTCTGGTGAACTGGAGGGCTGACCAAACAGTGGCTGCTGAACCCTCCAACTCAGCAGACACTTTAAAGTCAGTCATCCATTCTGAGACACAGTTAGGTCAGCCCTCTAGTTCTGGAAACACAGTTAGGTCAGCCCTCTAGTTCTGGTGCACATTTAGGTCTGCCCTCTAGTTCAGAGGACACAGTTAGTTCTGCCCTCTAGTTCAGAGGACACAGTTAGGTCAGCCCTCTAGTTAGAGGACACAGGTCAGCCCTCTAGTTCTGGAGACACTGTTAGGTCAGCCTCTTAGTTCTGGAGACACTGTTAGGTCGCCCTCTAGTTCTGGAGACACTGTTAGGCAGCCCTCTAGTTTGGAGACACTGTTAGGTCAGCCCTCTAGTTCTGGAGACACTGTTAGGTCAGCCCTCTAGTTCTGGAGACACTGTTAGGTCAGCCCTCTAGTTCTGGAGACACTGTTAGGTCAGCCCTCTAGTTCTGGAGACACAGGTCAGCCCTCTAGTTCTGGAGACACAGTTAGGTCAGCCCCTCTAGTTCTGGAGCACAGTTAGGTCAGCCCTCTATTCTGGAGACACGGTTAGGTCAGCCCTTTAGTTCTGGAGACATAGGTCAGCCCTTTAGTTCTGGAGACATAGGTCAGCCCTCTAGTTCTGGAGACACAGTTAGGTCAGCCCTCTAGTTCTGGAGACACAGGTCAGCCCTCTAGTTCTGGAGACACAGTTAGGTCAGCCCTCTGGTTCTGGAGACACAGTTAGGTCAGCCCTCTGGTTCTGGAGACACAGTTAGGTCAGCCCTCTGGTTCTGGAGACACAGTTAGGTCAGCCCTCTGGTTCTGGAGACACAGTTAGGTCAGCCCTTTAGTTCTGGAGACACAGTTAGGTCAGCCCTTTAGTTCTGGAGACACAGTTAGGCCAGCCCTCTAGTTCTGGAGACCCAGTTAGTCAGCCCTCGGTCTGGAGACACAGTTAGGTCAGCCTCTGGTTCTGGAGACACAGTTAGGTCAGCCCTCTGGTTCTGGAGACAGTTAGGTCAGCCCTCTGGTTCTGGAGACACGGTTAGGTCAGCCTTTAGTTCTGGAGACACGGTAAGGTCAGCCCTTTAGTTCTGGAGACACAGTTAGGTCAGCCCTTTGTTCTGGAGACACAGTAGGTCAGCCCTTAGTTCTATGAGACACAGTTAGGTCAGCCCTTTAGTTCTGGAGACCAGTTAGGTCAGCCCTTTATTTCTGGAGACACAGTTAGGTCAGCCCTTTAGTTCTGGAGACACAGTTAGGGCAGCCCTTAGTTCTGGAGACACAGTTAGGTCCCTTGGTCTGAAGTTCGCCTTTGGTTCTGGAGAACACAGTCAGCCCTTAGTCCTGGAGACACGTTAGGCGCCCTCTAGTTCTGGAGACACAGGTCAGCCCTCTAGTTCTGAGACACGGTTAGGTCAGCCCTTTAGTTCTGGAGACACGGTTAGGTCAGCCCTTTAGTTCTGGAGACACGGTTAGGTCAGCCCTCTAGTTCTGGAGACACGGTTAGGTTAGCCCACATTATGACTGGTACATACAATTTTACCTAAAAATTGTGATAGGCACTCACACACCTGCTAGTTTTCTCGATGCTGCTCCATTCAAACCCCATCCCAAAGGGCCAATCGATACTGCAGATCAAAAAGAGGGACTGGAACACCACTCGGATGAACAGGTGATAAAGGGGAGAACCCCTATAGTTAATCAGAACACAACTGGATTGCTGCGTCTGAATAAACTATAGGGGATCTCCTAACTGTTCGCATGAGTGGCGTTCTAGATAAAAATTTGCACATGTGACTGGCACATGCAGGTGCCCACAATTACGTGCACATGCAGGATTGCCAAATGTGACTGCACATGCAGGATTGCCCACAACGTGACTGGCACATGCAGGATTGCCCACAACGTGACTGGCACATGCAGGATTGCCCACACGTACGGCCAATGCAGGATTGCCCACAACGTGACTGGCACATGCAGGATTGCCCACAACGTGACTGGCACATGCAGGATTGCCCACAACGTGACTGGCACATGCAGGATTGCCCACAACGTGACTGGTACACAGGATGCCCACAACGTGACTGGCACATGTAGGATTGCCCACAATGTGACTGGCACATGCAGGATTGCCCACAATGTGACTGGCACATGCAGGATTGCCCACAATGTGACTGGCACATGCAAGATTGCCCACTGACTGGCACAAATTTGCCTGCTGTGACTGACAGGAAAATAAATGTTTGCCCACTGCCTAATATTTTTGCACACAGGTTTGCCCACTGTGGCTGGCGCACACAGTACATGTTTTGCGGTCGCACACAGGCAATGCGGTTTTTGTCTGCATGTGCAGTAGAGGCACCAGGGGAGACCGCAGTCTATCATTGGTTGTGATGTCAGCAGTCCAGCATTGATGACTACATAAAGGGAGAGCCAGTTTATTCTGCCAGAAATAAGACATAAAGGACATGTCCACCCATGTCCACCCAAAATGTATCTTTAATATTATGTTCCTTAGCCTTTCCCACCCCCAAGCTACATAAAATACTAAAAAAATATTTTTCCGATTAATACTTACAGCCCCTATTTTCTCCCCCTCTTGCTAACCGGAAATACGAGAGGGGCCGGACTGGCAGCCATGTCTGTGATTGGCTGCTAGCCAGCCAATCACAGATGTGGCTGCCGGCTGTGGAAGATGGGCGCGGGAGCGAAAAGCTGTAAGTTGAATAGGATTTTTTTTTTAGCATTAACAGCGGTTGGGGTGGGAAAGGCTAGGAATATAATTATTAAAGGCTTTCACGCACGTTAAAGGGCAGCCAGATGGGATCCAGAGGGAGGAGATGAAAGGGCTCCCTGGGCATGTCACTAATAACTGAAAGGACAGATCAGAGGCAGATACCTTTCAGACAGGAAGACTGCTCTAGTTTATACTTTACTGGACTTTGGACATGGACTGCATGAGGACCATAGGAGCATGGATGTAACACTGCAGAGTGGGGACAGTAGTGGGAAGATTTGGGGTGGACATTCCCTTTAATTATCCTCAAATACTGGTTATTAATGCATCTAATAGTGTTAAATAAGTCAAATGGGGTTGGGGGCTGTAACTGACAATTTAGGTTTAAGAGGGGACATAGACTAAAACTGGTTAATTCTATACAGTGGGTAACAGCAGTTTTCATGCTAGTGCGCCACAAGCCATGGAATACAAGGAAGGTAAATTTAGTGCATGATTGTTTGCATTCTCCTGTGGAAATGGTAAGGCCAGGATCCAATTGTAACAGGAATAAAAGCCTGGAAACATTGGTATTTGCATTTTCTGATTCAAAGAAATGTTCTTATAAACGGTATGTCCACCCTCTATATACATTTTTTCTGTATGTAGGGCACCCCATCTCACCCCCAACCGCTTGTAAAACAAGCCCCAGAAATATACTTGCATGTTCTTCGTTCCCAGCTCTCTGCTCTGCTAGCCGTAAGCAGCAGAGAGGGGTGGGACCTACAGCAGCTTCTGTGACTGGCTAGCCAGCAATCACAGACAAGATTGATGGCTATGCAGACAGCCAGGGGAACGAAAGACTGTAAAGCTGGGTACACACAGAACAGATTTTTGAAAAATGACAATGATTTTTCAAAAATCAAGTTACACACCCAGGGCTGTTTCCCTCGGCTGCGTCCGACTCCCTCTTAAGGGAGCCTAATGCAGTCAAGGAAAATTTCCCTTATTAAAAGTGTTTCATACAAGAAAGTATAATTGTTTTATTCAAATCTTTAGATATTGTAAGAGCCTAAGTGGGGTCTCTTACTATATTTGAAGTTTTAAGTAAATCAATTGGCCACTGGACTACTGGCCAGCTACTGAGAAAGCTTTCAGTGGGCTGTCCAGAAGGGGAAGAATGGTTAACAAGTGCCCTCAAAGATAACTGCCATGCCTCCAAACATCGCAACTGTGCCCCCAAATGTGAGCATGTCACCAGATATTGTCACCCCTCCTCCCAAACAAGCCATTACCGTCCACCCCCCCACAAATCCTGTCCTACCCCCAACACCACACCCACACTCAAAACATCATACCCCGCCTTTAATGGCATAGCCACGCCACCAAATGTCACATTCAAGCCTCCTGGACACCACAACATCACAGACATACCCCCAGACAGTCCACGCCTTAGATGCTGTGCCCCCCACCACAACATTGCAGACATGCTACATGGGACTGCATTACCAACACTGCCCACATGTTACATACGTCACAGACAGTTACAACTAAAGACAAAGACATCATGGCACTTTCAATTCGGACCAGAAAGTAAATTTATTGATTGGGATCTAATTGTCAATATAAAGTGGTCCTTTAGCAAGGATAAAGTGTTAAATGCAAACAAAGTGACTACTGCTAACAAATGTGCAAAAAATATAGCATGCTTAATAAAAACACATGGAGCTCTGACAGCGCAACAGAATGAATCCCGACTTTCACAAGTGAATGCAAAACACCTGATATTTCAGGCCGCCCAACTGATAGACTGACACCTGCCACAGTGTGCTTCAGATACCTTATTGTCAGAAGATACAGAATGTTCTTACCACAGATGAAACAACCCCCGACCTGGAGGCACAAGGGCACACTGCCATTTGGAAGATAATCGCATGTATGTATGCATTCGGTCGGGCGTCGTGTCCACAGAGTGTCAGCTTTGTGTTGCCACGTAAAGGGGCATCTGGGGTAAAACTAAAGAACATAATTTTAGCAGGCTATAGCAGCAACCTTATGGAGGTAGCCAATATACATTAGAATTGTTTGTGCACAATATCCTCCCTACCTCAGAGACTGGCCTCCCACATTTTAACAGCCGCAAGATGTGAAATCCCAAAGTTCTGGAAATCAAACTTTCCCCTACAGAGGCTGCACTGATTAAGTGACTATCAGATATACACAGGATGAAGATACCTCACATCTCTTATGAACAATTAAAAACCAACCCTGTTTCGACAAAATATGGGCACCATTGGACAATACAATTTCAACCTATGGTAACATGCCACCATAAGGTATCACTCAGGCGTCCCCCACTTCTTTGCACCCAATTACCATATTTAGTAAACCTGCATAGCTCTCCCCAGCCCCCCACCCTCCTCTCTAACAGTGGGGTTGGGGGGCGACTGTGACTAAATAATAATACTGTAAAAAGAAGGTTAATGTTAATGCCAACTGTAGGCAATATGCCTACATGAAAGTAAGTTGTATGATAAAATAATGTTAAAAAATTATGTTAAAGATGCATGTATATATAAAGGAGATATAATGAAATAGAGGTTTAAAGGAAGTCCAGCCCCAAATGAAAACTTACAGTTAAACCCCCCCCCAAAACCCTAAACGGTAATAGTTTGAAGCTGAAATATATGTCAAACTGAAATCTGCACAATGTCCTGTTCCCCTCTTTCGCTTCCTGGTTCTTCCGTTAGTAACTATCAGTTATGGATTTGACAGTTGACATCACAGCCCAATGACTGAATGCTAATCCCCTGTCTGCCTCTTCTGAGCATGCCCAGGCTCAGTACCTGCTCAGTACAGGTTTCTAAATTGCTCAGTTTCCATGAGGCATCCAGATGCATAGCAGGCATACAGTAATGAATTCATAGGACAAACTATATATCAACATATTTTAAAGAGGCGATTCTTTCTAAAAGATGTTCTATGAGGGTGGAGTTGTCCTTAAAGCTAACTCAACTCAATAGATACACAAATGTAGGGGTATCTAAGTTGGTAATATTAAACAGTGCACATGGGACACTACTAACGGTAAAAAACTTCTAATACCCTTACGGAGACCTGCTCAGGCGGAGCGGAATTGAACCAGATCCAATTCAACAAACATTCTCAACTAAAGGTGGGTGGGGCGCGGGTGTCGGCAGCCGCTCAGGCGGGCATTGTAAACTAAAGTGTAGACTAGAGATGGAAAAAGTTAAGTTGAGTTAATGTTGTTTTACTGTTATTTATACTTTCAGTAATCCACCTAGAAATCCAAACTGCTAAAAACTACCAGCCTACCCCACCCCCCCTTTATGCCTCATTTACTAAAACATATAACCTAGAGACCCCCCTCTTTCATTTTCTCTCTTCCTCTACCAATGGAGCCCACCACGCTAGTGTAATTAAGCCTTCCCAAAATCATAAGAATTTAAATGCCCCCATAGACTCCAAATAAAAAAGTACAAATACGTATTTCATTAGAGATGGTCGAACTATTGAAAGTTCGGTCCGTTTTCAAACTTTCGAACTATTGTAAAAGTTCGAAAGTTCGAAAACGGACCCATTAAGTCTATGGGAGGCAAATAGTTTGAAAAGCTCGAGTCAAATAATAAAATGGTAACTTAATGTAAATGGCTGGTGGACCTGGGAAATGGTCTGGGGAGCATTTTCCAATATCCAGGACTTTCGTAAAATCGATTTTACTCTCACACCGCGCTACTTTCGAGCTTTCCCGTTCGAACGTTCGAGTACATGGACATTTTACTCGCAGATTCGATGCTCGCCTATAGGCTTTAATGGAGACTTACTCGTAGATTCGATGTTGGCGCCTATATACTATGTACATTTTACTCGCGGATTCGAACATTCGATAATCATCGAAAGTCCGGGAAATATCGAAAGTCCCGTCCGAGATAGTTCGGACCGTTCGAACTCGAACAGTTCGGCTCGAACTCGGGTCCGAGCTTTCGCTTTCGAACGTTCGAGGTAACATGGACATTTTACTCGCAGATTCGATGCTCGCCTATAGGCTTAATGAGACTTTCTCGTAGATTCGATGTTGGCGCCTAGATACCATGTACATTTTACTCGCGGATTCGAACATTCGATAAATCATCGAAAGTCCGGAAATATCGAAAGTCCGCGTCCGAGATAGTTTGGACCGTTCGAACTCGAACAGTTCGGCTCGAACTCGGGTTCGAGTTCTATGCCATCCCTAATTTCATAAGCATAGCAGGGTACTAACGAAACCAGTACGGTCTCTGTTCTGTTCTGCATTTTTACTTGTTTTGGTAAATACAATAATATATTGTAGGACATTGTTATATAATATTGAATTTATTATTTTTAATGCATCAAACATGTATGTTGTAATATACAAATAAATAAAAATAATTTCAAAAAAAAATTTTTTGTGCACTTAGAATGTTTTTTTGTATGGATTATATTTTTGGTCTCTAGTTGCACTTTAATGTAGATGTACAACAGCAACGTTTCTTATATTGTATGTACATAAATAATTGTTAAACTGCCCATACACATGGATTCTAGTCACACATTACACAAGCGATCACATAGTAATTTGTCAGCAATTTACATTTACTCTCATCGACTCTCCATACAGAGACTGCCTATGACTCCCTATCAAGGCCAGATTTATACTTCTTTATCCCCTAGGCCTGTTATCTCCCTCCTCACCATCACATATAAAATACCAGTATGCATGAATTTATTCCAATAACTCACCAACCTATTTATGTGTGTAATATATATATATATATATATATAATATATATATATAATATATATATATATATATTCTCCGACATAGAGTAAGCCATTAAAGTTGTTGAATTAATCACGTAGCCCCAGGTTTGAAAAACTGAAAGTGTGTGTACACCGCCGCCTATTTCCACAATACTATAAGGTTTTGCACTTCTGCAATTGGAGATTCTGAATGGTGACATATCCCACCAGTGAATTTGCTACACATTACACATTCATTAACTGCTACATAGGCACACTACTACATTTACTCACCTAATATACTACTACAGTCACTATCTTTCCTTACCAGTCCAGGTGCAGACTAGAAGTAGTGCAGGTAGCAGCAGTCTGTGTCATACATACACTCACACTCATGAGAGATGCATTTGCCTGTCTCTCGCTACTTTAATATAACTTGTGGCTCTGGGTAAATTGCAATTGCCTGATGCATGACTGTAACACAAGCTAATAGCTGGCACTAGAAGTTGTGCTAAAAACAGCCTCTATATTAAATAACCTTTGAGACAGAGCTTTCTGTCATGCTGCCCTACCCTTTGGAACTCCCTACCACACCCAGTAAAGACAGCCTCTTCCCTGGTGTATTCAAATCCAGACTGAAAAGCCACTGTTTAGCTGGCCTTTCCGGATTTTATAGAGTTCTTCCTCTATACCACAATTTACCAATCAACCAATCAAATTTGGTCTGAGCCATGCTTACAGCGCTTTGTGTCCTACGGGAAAAGCACTTTACAATGTTTTTGTTGTTGTTGTTGTACATTGTTGTACACCAAATGTACCAGAAACAGTCATCTTGCTCTGTTGATACACCAGTAAAGACCATCACGAAGGTTATTATATTGCATTTCACTGTGGTATGTGATCCTAGTTCCTGAGGAGGGCTAGAAGCAGGAAGCAGATTGAACTACTTCCTCAACAATTGGGAACTCAAACTCTAAAATTTTTCACACCTTGCACTGCCTTTACCACAGCCCTTTCATGGACCCTCCTTTCTACTGGTTCCCTTTTGCAGCAAGTGACATTGAAGTCTATGGGCCTCCTTAGTAGCTGGAATGGGGAGGAGAAGGAGAGCAGGATACGCAGATTAAAGATTCACAAAACGATTGTTAATAAAAATAAAGCCAATTTACATTATTTTTCCTTTAAATGCCATTACTACACAAGACAAGGTGCATAACTACAAATTGAGGTGCAAAAGTTTGCCCATTCTTGTAATCGGAAGTAACCATGATTAAGTAATCCAGTAAAAAGCTAACTTCTGGTTTGTCGTTGCAAATTAATGCATTCTGCTAAAAAGCGCCAAAATCAGTAATGTTGAAAATCGAGTGGAGATATATGGGAATGTTGTGGAGCACACACCAGGATCAGCATTGATTTATAGCCGTGAGTACAGCATACTGTCTTCAGAGAGTTTACCGCGAGTCCACGACTTTTCCTCTATGCTCCATACTTTTAATAACTAAACTTTTCAAGAGCATGTGGGGATATTGACTGAATTATGCAAACTTGCTCCAGTGGGATTTTCAGTGAAGTATTTGTACTTCTTCCCACAGGCAATTCTATATCTCTTAGATATCCTAGATATTGATATATGGATTTGTTTTATCTTATTTAATGCAGACAAGCTGCGATTATTTATTTATTGATTCTGGATCAATGAACCTTTTCCATTAGAGTGTTCCCAATGCAGGATTTGTTTTTAATATACTTTCTATACTGTTTTATACACTGACTGGTCATTGATATGAATTACAATGGGGAAATAATAGTTCATATGGATATTATACTATATATAGTGATTATAAATATATGACATATTTCTTTTTCTGTTTTGCTGTATATTGAGTATTCAACATTACAGCTAGTAATGAGACTTTGCTGTTGAATCCAGCTCATATTAAAGTGCTGTTTTGGTCATATTTGGATCACGCTGTCTGGAGACAAACTGCCTGCACTGTGCACCCTCCATGGCAGGAATTTCAAACTTGTGGTCCTGCAGATTTTGAAACAACTTCCAAGCATTCCTGAATGCTGGGAGTTGTAGTTTTCAAAACTCTGGGGGCCCACAAGGTTGCATCCCTGTTCTATAGGAATTAAAGGAATGAAAGTACCAGGGAAGGGAGCTAGATTGATTATTCCTACTCCCATATTGTTTAATTGAGGAGCTACAAGTGCATACAGTTTTCTTCTGTCAGTTAGTGATTTTGATTGGTAGAAAGTACCAATCCTACCTCTCTGCCTCATGTACTTCTTATTTTAACTATTTTTGAAACCACTTTATACACACTATAAATCTCTTTAAATTAACAGCACATAGAGATGCATGACCCAGTAATGGAGGTAAATGTTTCCAACCATTTTGCCTTTGTATTTCCCTTCTAGTTTCCGTATAGACACGCAAATGGCTCTGGACCAATGGTTTTTCAGAACGTGGTACAAGTGGCACAAATTTGGTCCCAGCACACCTGTATAGTAATCACTCCTGTAATTACTCAGACATATACCATAGCACAGTCCATCATCACAACAGATCCCTGATCCCTTAATCAAAAGCTGTAAGAAGGTTCATGGAACGTTTGTGGATACAGACACACGCAGCTTAAAACAGACCAACGCTCGTTTCAAGGACTACTGGCCTCTTTTTCTGGGTCACATGACTGGGCTGCTTCCGGTTCCAGTAAGCACCATAATAAGAATTTCCATCTAGCTAATGTAGGGTAATTATACAAAACATTGACTAGTTTAAATGACATTACTATTTTTTTTTGATAAAACAACTGAACAAAAATTCAAATTTGATTTTCTAAGTAGACCAATCACTGACATTACACAGCAAGTTCTTTAGAAAGTACAGATATGTGTAGGTCCCTATAGGAAGAAAAATGTAACTAGTAATCCTAAAGGTGGAACCAGAGATAGATATCGGTTTTATTCAATTAGATCAACTGCACTTAAAGTTTTGTTCCTGAATACGTTTTGCTAGTCATCCGATGGCTTTCTCAATTAAAAATGACTTGTACAAAAATCTGTTGGCAATTATGTACCCTGGAAAGTCCCAATTAGCATATGACAGCCAGGTGTTAGGGACCTTCTGAATGCAAGGCGTGATTGCATGTGCCTGCAAGGTGTCAAAACAGCATTCAGGCTTGGTTTCTTTTTTTTCACATAAATGGCCTCCTTGACACCTCTCTTGAACAGTCATGTTCCTTGCAAATATGTTAACATTACAATCTTCAAAGGTATGTCCTTTTTCCTTAAGATGCAGGTACACGGCTGAGTCCTGACGCAAGGAATGTGGCTCTTCTGTGGCTGACCATACGTGATGCAGTTGCTGTTTGGTTCTCCCCCACATACAATCAGAGCCACTCTTCACTGCACTACACTGCATATATTATGTTTCTTTTTCGGTATTGTTCTTTCGGATTGTACCAATTGCGGCCTCAGTGGTGTTGTTTGGTTTAAAGAGACAGCGATACGGTGTTTTTTGAAAATTCTTCTTAATTTCTTAAAGACCCCTGCTACATATGGGATGACCATGTTTCTTTCTCTCGTCTTGCTTTTCCCTTCACTGTTGTTATATGTTTTATTTATTCTTCCTTCTTCTTTTTGACAAAGGCCCAGTCTGGATATCCACAAGTTTAGAGCTCCTCTGAGATTTTACATGTTCTTTAACCTTCACCTCTTGCTATTGGGGATGTTCTCTTCTCTGTGTTGCAGGGTTCTGATGACACCCAGCTTGTGATCTAAAGGGTGGTGGGAGTCAAACATCGAACACTGATCTGTGTTGGTTGGTTTTCTGTAAACCTCTACTTCCAGTTTACCATTTTCCCTGAATTCTATCAAGCAGTCCAAGAAAGCCAGTGTGTTGTTTGTACCTCTCCCTTGTATATTTCATGTTCCGGCTAGAGCATTGATGTGTTCTGTGAAGGCTTCTATTTCCTTCTGGTGGATTTTAACCCAGGTGTCATCCACATATCTGAACCAGTGGCTGGGTGCTATGCCCTTAAAGGTATTAAGTGCCTGTTTTTCCACTTCTTCCATGTAAAGGTTGGCCACAATGGGTGATACTGGAGATCCCATAGCACATCCATGTTTTTGCTTACAGAACTTATCCCTGTATTTGAAATGGTATTCAGACACAAGTCCAGTAGGGAACACACTTGTTCTGGGTTAAGATCAGTTTAGAATCAGAGGTCTGTCTAGGCCTAGCCGTTTTCTCACATTCAACAGCCTCCTTGGTGGGTATAAGGTGAGAGAGATGTCACATCATAGGACACCATAGTTTCTTCTGCATTGAGTACTATATCTTCAATCTTGTTGGTGAAATCCTGGGGGGGGGGGGGTTGACACCAACTGTCTCAGGTAACTGCTGTTTTGACACCTTCCCTGGGCAACACCTCTTAGCCCACGATGCAATCATGCCTTGCATTCAGAAGGCCCCTAACACCTGGCTGTGATATGCTAATTGGGTACTTTCCAGGGTACTTAATGCCAACAGATTCTTGTACAAGTCATCTCTAATTGGGAAAGCCAGTCGGATGACTAGTGAAACGTCTTCAAGAACTAAACTTCAAGTCCAGTTGAACTAACTGAATACATCAGATATACCATGACCTGAATGAATGAGAAATCACAAATGAAAAAGAGATAGATTTAATCAAATTGGGCCCTGGGCAGGGATGAAATTTTGGGGCCCCCTTTTTCTTGTCTAGTATGGGGCTGTATTATGAAGCAGGGCTCACTGATGTTTACTGGGCCTAGGCAGATTGCTTAGGTTGCTGTAACGGATAATCCTGACCTGGGTGAAACCTCTGAAAATGTCAGTTGGGCAATGAACCATTGAAGTCAGGTGTACCAAGCGACTGACCATATAGACTATAATGCATGATATACTATATTGTATGTATAATTTGTCAATTTCCTGAATTAACAACACAAGATTTATTCTAGCAACTAAATAAGCTAATTGATCAGAAATTCCCCACTTATTGGGATTGTGGCCCCGCACTTGCACCCATTCTTGTCGCCAGCGGAACACAGCCTTTCATTCTTCTCCGTGTTCCACTCATGACTGTTGTGGCCCATTATTTCCCCCCACACAATTCTACGCCCCTGATTCTTCTAGCAGTGTAGTGTGACTATACTAACGTGGTGGAAGCTGTGGAGATTCTTCCCTTAGTATATGACACCAACCACTTTGCCACAGACTATCAGTACTGGTGATCTGTAGGTCTTTGGCGCCTTATTCAGGGCCGGATTACCCACAAGACAACCTAGGCAGGTGCCTGGGACCCATTCGGAAGAGGGGGCACGACTTCAGGGGCCTTACTGTGTCAATAATAATTTTAAAAAAGTAGAAATCAGCTGCAACATCCCTGACTTTACAAAGCAGTCCCATCTTCTGATGGGCGGAGCTGTGGTGCATGTAGATTTATTGTCTCAACTCCCAGCACTGTCATCAGATCGATCAGATCCTTCCTGCAGCACTGAGCAGAGATCGAATTACACTGCCAGGGACCTGCTTTGTACGATAGGAAGGGAGGGAGTGCACAAAGTCGTGCAGGTACGATATCGCTTCTGGAAAACACACTTGGATTAGGTTAGTGACTGTATTAGAGGGGGTTAACTGTAATGTATCTACCTATCATCTCTCTGTGTATCTTATCCACCGTCTTGTCGGTTCCCTCACCCATCTGACAGTCTATCCATCTCTCTATATCTCTGTGTCTATTAATCTATCTGTCGGTCGGTTGTGCCGTTCTGTCCGCCATCCATCCATTTTTTAGGGTATCTCCACTTGGAAAACCACTTTTTGTATTCAGTTTTATTGAAGAACGGAAGGTAAAGGAGCTGTGTCTGTAAGTAACTTACCCGATCACTCGCTCCCCCACCACGTCTTCTGCAGGTCCACGACGGACACTGTATTCTTGTGGCACGCACCTCACCACTTGCGAGAGTACTAAGTCTGTTGGGACCTGTCAGAGGCTTTAGGCTCAACCACAAGCAAAGTAAAGGCCCGGGGCCACCATTGTGGCCCTTGCTTCCCCTGATGGCCCCTCAATACTAGGAACTGTACTCAAAATTCTTAATATTCTTGATTTATTTTATTTTATAAAACAATTGAATGACCTGATCAATGTCATTGAATTTGAAATAGATATTCTCCCGAACTGTACACAACTCCATACTCTCTACTTCCCAGGAAACCCATATAGAACCATTCACGCTGCCCAGCCATCTTACTCTCTTACTCCTCAAAACCAAACAAATATCCTCTATTAGCCAAATCTTATAGCCAATCTCACTGTTAAACCAGGATTCCAAAATCCTACCCAAATAATGGCAAACGACTTGCCGTCTCACGCCAGACCCTGATTACATATCACAACTTTTTTTGTTTCGACCTAGAGGTATGACACCCCCACTACACGTCCGCACTGCAATAGCAGCCATTGCAACCCAACCAACAAACTCATCCCGAAGATGCTCTGAGCCGGAGCAGACAAGCCTCGACAGGGTCTCTTGGGAATTTTTACACAAAATTTGAGCTCACTCAATTTTGGCCGAACCTTTTCTAGACTCATCGAATACTCCCAAGATACCAACCCATCCTTACATACACACTGCAACCCACACTCACTCTCAAGGTCAACTCCCCAAAGGCACAAGACATGCTGGGCCCCTCTGACCACGACTATTCATCTAGCATTGAATCACTACTTCTAACCCTATCCAATAACACACAATTTACAGAATTAGCACTGGGGTGGTGGAACTGAAACTGTCAGCTATATTTCAGACGATGTCTTGTTTTTTCATCTCCAAACCACTACACTCTATATACACCACAGCGATAATGATGATCTGACCTGCTTCTGGAAAGCTTCTGGACTCAAATCACTACAAACAAATCAAGGCACTCATTACTTGGCCCAGGCAGCCCACCATATTGGTCACGCAATTTCCCTTTCAAATGGGCCAACCTCCTCTATAACATATCTGGGAATATCCCTTCCTAAACATATAAAAAGACCTTTACATTCGAAAACCCCCCCTCGTCAAAAAACTGACAAACACTCCGACAGCATGGGAAAAAATTACCAATCTCCTTCACAGGACGACCAATATTATAAAGAGTATACTATTATACTATTTCCGAAACTGCTCTAACCCTTCTACAGCCCTTTCCAATATTCCATCTCATAAAAGATCAAAATATATAAACAACCATGTTCCGCAAATATATCTGGCATAAAGAACTCCTCACGCATCTGCTATCAACACACTAACACAACCAAAAATAAATTAGGAATTGTTTCCCAATATGCGCACTTTAACAATTAGCATCTCATCTCCTAATAGTTAGAGACTGGCTGCAGGCCTTCCCAGAACTACACCTGTTGACAACGAACACACACACACCGGTACACGATGCACTGGACAGGGGGCGTGCACGTGGGGGTGCGGCCGTCCAACAAGACACTCGGTCCATATCTACTTGGCGGGCAGCCACGTGGCTACTGCCAAAAAGAGGATACACACCCACTGTTGATGTCAGGCTGTAAGTCATGGCACAATCACACGACCACAATGAAACCTCAACCAATTCACTCACTCTGGCGTCCCATATATATATCACCCAGTGTTTCCATGAGGAGGTCCCATCCAATTTTTTATGTCTGAGGATTAGGGATATAAGAACATTCGATATCTGACAGACGTCAGCCCGCACCCCCGCCCTATGTCCTTCGAGCACAAGCAAAGAATAATTCCCTGTTCTTGGGAACTACGTTCTTTCACATTCATTTCCCAAGGCAATAGCTACATTATACAATCCACTCAGCTTCTTTGAATGACACAGATTGGAGACCCCCTGGATACGCTCCTACACTCTCCAAACAAAATTTAAAAACTCCTGTCTAACTACACAAAATGCTACAGCACCATCAAACCACACCCAAAATCACTCACCAAAAAATAGATAGATGGAGGCAAGGTATCACCCTCATGACGGAAGAAATCTCACAAGAGATATTAAGCTACACCAACTAAAACATCTCCCTGACCCTAGCTACTCATATTATGAAATGATACTCAAGAATATTGGCATAGAGGGCTATATCTCCGCACACAGTTGGGACTATCAGAATCTCTACCCGGACCTTGTGTCCGCAAAATGCAGAAACGCCTAGACCGGGGACCTGTTTTACTGCTTGTTGGTCTTGCCCCATGATTCGAAATTTCTGGAACCAAGTAATAGCCTTCTCCACACAAACACTTGGTTCAACTATGTCCATCCACTTCAACAACCACTCTGGCGTCTTTGGATATCCACGCACCAATCATCACATCTCACACCAGAGCGAAAAAACTACTTCCTAAACATAATCAGCACCCGCATCGAAGAAAACCATACTTCAACCGTGCATCAGACCCACACACAACCCTCTTCACATCCCAGTTAACATTCCTGTTCCGAATGACTTGGGTGAAGCGACTATCATAAAGAAAACAGTCAAACATTCTTTGCACTCCTGGTAGAGCTCACTCAACATCCTCCAATACCATCAAACAACATATCCAGACTGCTTTCAACCAACAACAATGGTGTAAGAACAGCCCCTGTGTCTAACCCCCCAATTTCCTTGCATATTAGATCAATATCGGATCTGCGTGCTATTCCCCCTGCCCATTCCCTTGGGAAACTGATTCTCAGGAAAAGGCGTTAATCCTGTCAATCGATTGAATCAATCCCCTATTACCCCAACCGCTAGCCAATCCCCGCGACAATGTAATGTACTTATTATTGTTTAAGACAAGGTAATAAATTTAAGTTATACTACAAGTTAAAAGGCTCCGCTATGGAGCGGTTTGTTATATAAAGTTAATAAAACTCAGATAGATACTGAGTATAATATGGTACATATTTATAAATTGTTTTGAGCCGTAAACACTGTATCCTCGTTTTAGGATGTGTCTTCAACTCAATAAAACATTATTGAAAAAAAACAAAAACAAGATATCTTGCTATGCTCTAGCTGTTGCTACCTGGCATGGTTCGCTACGCTGAAATCTGTTATTTTTTTCTAACCAGAACCCCAAACTTTTTCCATTAGAGATTCAACTTAACACAGAGGTTATTTATGGTGATAGGTGGTACCAATTATTGTTAACGAACCCCATTTTGAATCTATCTAGGTCTGGCTTGCAGCATTGCACATCATTTGAGTTTTCCAAAGCTCTGCAGTAGTTTAGTGTCATCAGCCACACTGAGACCTTGTTCTCAATGCCCCTTCTTCAACTTCTCTGGCCTTAACTGTAACTGGGGCGAAAATACAAGACCTTCTGACTTGGCCTAGAGTTTTTTTACTGACCGTAAAGCATTACAGCTCATAAGGTGGTAACGATTTAAAAGTGGCCCGAGAAACAACTCTGAGGCATCCACATGGATGGTGCTTCATTGACCCTACTCTCTCTTTGCAATCAAACCTAAATTAAAGAAACGTGTAAATGTTATTTGCTTCATTTGAAAGTAAGTTTAGTGGTACGCAGATGTTCCTTAAAGGAATAGTTCCTCGAAAGTGAACTATTCCTTTAATGAATTAATTAAAGAGAAAAACTCTGGGAAGGGTTAAAGGAGAACTCAGTCCTCCAAAGCAAGTTAAGCTAATAAAAGTTTCCTATACCTTGTAAAATAGCCAATCAACCACCCTCTCTAATGGTGCTCCTACAGCCCAAGACTATACAGACATGACTGACCCAAAGTTAATGGGTGGGATAGGTCTGCTGTGACTTCCTAACAGCTCTCTCCTGCAACAGTGCCGCCGCGCGACCCAGCCTCAGACTCCCTCAGTGTGAGGGAGACAGGAATCCCTCCCCCTCTTGCTGTGTGAAGTCCTGACAGACAAGGTAAGTGGACTCTACAAACACCCTTCTCTTTCACTTGTTCTCACTCTGCTCTTAAAAGGCTTTCCATTCCACAGAGTTTTTCTTGTAAGGGGGGGTGTCTGAGTACCCAAGCACCCGTGAGTGGGTGGGGGCTTGGTCACCCGTGGGGCCATGAGTGGGAGGGACCAAGGGGCCTGCAATGGGGGGAGGAGACCAGACAGTTGGACCTGACAGTTTCAAGAAGAGAGCAGGACAGTGCCGGGGACCTGGTGATGCTGCTGCCATATCACACACAAAATGTAATATCTATCTAAAACTATGCAAAATAACAATGAATCCATTGGCAACAATTCTCAGGGGAGCAATTCCTATCAATTTAACCTCATTTAGCCTCCAGCGATTCTTTTGGACGCACAGTTCCCCTTTAAGGAACTATCGTCTTACCCCCATTCTTCAATCAATATGTCAGGAGCAGGACAATGGTACGTATATTTACGCTTTGGCGTGAGGTAAAATTACGCAAGCCCCGTGGGGTCCATAGAGTGGGAGGGACCAGGGGGGGCTGCAAAAGGGAGTGGAGTCACATGACAATTGACCTGACAGTTTCAGAGCAGGAAGGCAGAAGTGGTCAGGGGAGACCTGGTGATCTGTGCTGCCATATCACACACACCAAAATTAATTATCAAAACTATGCAAAATAAACAATGGAAATAATTGCAAAAATTTCTCATGGGACAATTCCTATCACATTTAACCTCCTAATTTACCTAGTAATTTTTGGAACCACAGTTTCCCCTTTAAGAAAACTATGTCTTCCCACCCCCGTATTCTTCAAACCGTCAAATGCACGAAGCCGGACATAGTTCGTAAATTTCCTTTGCATGATCCACCACTGCAGGATTCCCTCCCTACCACCTGTCCTGTTCTCAATCCATATCGCGCCTCCGCTACCAGGAAGTCAATCAATAGTTATCAGCTTTGCAGCCAATCAATCATCACAAAGTCAAATATTCTTACCTTCATCCCTGGCTCCTGAGATATTGATAAGAAGATGGAATAAGGCATATGCTCCCTTACCTTCCCATGGCTTCAATCAAATCAGTAAATGGCAATAGTTTCACTTTCGAGTGAACTGATTCCTTTAACACTCCCTAAATAAACTTAATGGGACGTAATGTTTAAATTATATTTTAAATGCGATTTACAGTCTAATAGGTGTAACACATTTTTTTATAAGTACAAGTACCAAAATTTGAACTCTATCTATGTAGAGTCTGGGAGGATTAATTTTCCAGAACCCACACCACAACCCAGTCAACTCCAGCATTTACCCAGGATGTCTGGCAAACTCCAAGGCACTACAAGAGTTAAAGTTCAAACATAGTTGTCTCTATTCCTATCCACAACACATGGCACAACAATTTACCAGCCAAAAACTAAAGGTGCTAAGACTCCCACTACTGCGTTTACCGGAGTGCGATTTGCCATCCATTTCACGCTTCCCGGTTCACATGCCTATGTCGATGCTACCAGGACATATTTCATTATGCATGGTCGGTGGCCCTTACTGCGGTTCACAAGGCCAATAAGATTGAAATGGCCGCGATGCATCGTACACGGAGTACACGAAACCCTGCTGTGTGTGTTGATAGTGGGACTTTTTAAACCCTTAGAAGCTTTTAACATTTAGATAAATTTGCCCTTTAATTCCTGCCATAGTGTGATTTTGTAAGGTGCTATGCACACTGCAACGCTTGTCTGGCTTGATAACATGTATTTCTCAGTTTCAGTGTATTATACCAGATCTTCTCTTCATAGACAGGAGGCAAAAAATTTAGACCGGTAATTCTTTTACTCGCCACCCAACCCACAATTTCTTTATCCGAACCCACCCGCACCCACGATGTGTCATACCCAAACCCGACCCCAAATCGCGTAACTCCACGAGTACCCCACCCATAATTTTCAGGACTCTATTGTAGGACTTTTATCATGTGTAGCGAGAGGAAACAATCTAAAAGTGTAATATAAGGGTCTCTCCACTCAGCTAAAATCCCTTTTTTTCATTCAGTTTTTATTAAAGAACGGAGGTAAGGAGGCTGTTGTCTTACCTCGCCCATTCTTCACATAAAAACGTTCAGGAGCCGGAACGAAGTTTCAGAACTTCCCTCGGTCTCTCGGTTCCTACCCCCTCGGTCCCGATGGACTTAGGGGGAGATTCAATATGCCCCTTTTCCATCTAAAACCCTGTTGGGGGGGGGGGGGGGGGGGGGGGGGGTAACCCAAAAAAATTTGGGTTAACGTGGGTTTTGGACGATTTTCGACAGCAGCGCCAATTTCCGAATTTTTTTGAAATAGCGCTGTGCTAACGATCAAAAACCTGTAGTGTTAAGTTTTGCGCTACGGTTTATGGAGCGTTAAAGTAGCTTGCTCCTTAACCTTGTGCCGATCATCCCGCGATGCAATTACTGACTAATCTCGTTTAAGTCAGTTATTGATCGGCTGGGACGGCAAAGGGTAAGTTAACGCCGCTTGCGTTAATTGAATCTCCCCGTTAGTACGCTATTTGCCACATGCTTAGGTCCACATACCTACTGTGTTCTAGCTGACCTCATCAAGTGGTAGATTGTTTTGTTATCATCACTAGAATCACCCATATCCATAGATCATAGGGCCAGAAGGATAACAAAGACCAATGAAAATCACATGTCATCTGTTCCCATGCAGACACTTTGCCTGGTCTCATGCATAGGGGGCACGGCAGATAAGTTTGTTACTTTCTTCTATGGAGATTGTTACTTTGCTGGCTATGCCCTCTGCTAGTAAAGCAGGTCAGACCCTTCTTTCCAGTCACTTCAGCATTAACTGCTCTTTCATCCCAGTTGATTCTCTGCAAAACCTTACCCAGGCATATAAGAATTAAAGTTGATATAGCTGTCTGCCATAGTCGTGATTTAGTGTAAGGTTAATGCACACTGCACATTACTTGGATTGATCCCAATGTATTCTTTGTCTGGGTAACACACCATAAGATTTGGCTGACCGTCCTTCAGTGACATTATGGTCAGCCGGATATCACCGGTGTGGAGTTGGCAAGCCACAATTAAACTCGGTCGCCTATACTTCCGTATCTGACGAACGAGCCTGTTGGTGAATCACAGTCAAATGGTGCAATTCCCGATGATTGCCAGAACTGTTCTTTTGCCCCGGCAAGCGCTCGCTAGTAGCAAAATGCTCAGTTGGGACAAAAAGTACCCCTGTGGTGTTCCCAGCATCATTTCAGTATTACAGACAGACTCTTTATCATAGACAGGAAAAAAAAATTTTATTTTTTTACAGTACTGGAATCCTATACCCCCGCAACCCAACCCGCGGCTCAAATCAATATGGGTTTTTACCCTAACCCGACCACAGGTACTCGCACCTGATGCAAACTCATATCTAAGTGAGAACGCCTGACTCATCCAAATTGGTGCCATTACTAAAAATATCGACCCCTTCGTGTGCGCGGCACGCTTACTAAGCCATGCTGCATGTTTTTAATAAGATTTTCACTGATCTCCATCCTTAGTCCGTGTATTTAGCCTGGCTGCATTGACTACATGAAACTGATCTGCAGCAGACTGCCATGTTGCATGTGTTTTATATAGGGCCCCCTCACTTTCACTGATTGCGCAACCCCCGAAACAAGGTTACTTCTTCACAGAAGCCATCTTAGATCCCACATGCAACGGTAGCCTGTCTCCATTAAAACCCCTCTTTTTACTCTAATTCTGCAGTGAGGATTTACTAAAACTTTTAAGTTTCTCCTCCTAACTAATATAGTTCACAGCCTAAAGCAGGGATGGGCAATTACATTTCACAGGGTGCCTCATGAAAACTTGGATTGTGGCTAAGGGTCCACCAATAGGTATATACTCATTAGAAAGATTGCAAACCTGGATTTTATAAAAAGATAAATTAATATCCCTGTGCTCATTGATTGTTAATAATTGTTGCAATTATATAAAGGGTGTATAATATCATTTCAAATTCAATGAATCCACTTGATCAGGTCATCAATTGTTTTATAAAATAAAATAAATCAACTAATATTAAGAATTTTGAGTACAGTCCTGTATTGGAGGGGCCATCAGGGAAGCCAAGGGCCACATGGTGGCCCCTGCCTTACTTTGCTCTGGTCGGGCAAGCCTCTGACAGGTCCCAACAGACTTAGTACTCTCGCAATGTGTGATTGCGTGCACACAGAATACAGTGTCCGTCTGGACCTGTCAGAAGACGTGGGTGGGGGAGCGAGTGATCGGGTAAGTTACTTACAGACACAGCTCCTTTACCTTCCGTTCTTCAATAAACCTGAATACAAAAAGTGGTTTTCCAAGTGGGAGTACCCTTTAAAAATGGATGGATGGACGGACAGACGGCCAACCGACCGACAGATAGATTAATAGACACAGAGATATAGAGAGATGGATAGACTGTCAGATGGGTGAGGGAACCGACAAGACGTGGATAAGATACACAGAGAGATGATAGGTAGATACATTACAGTTAACCCCCTCTAATACGTCCCTAACCTAATCCAATGTGTTTCCAAGGCAGATATCGTACCCTGCACCGACTTTGTTGCACTCCTCCCCTCCCTTCCTATCGTACAAAGCAGGTCCCTGGCAGTGTAATTCGATCTCTGCTCAGTGCTGCAGGAAGGATCTGATCTGATCTGATGACAGTGCTGGAGTTGAACAATTTAATCTACATGCACACAGCTCCGCCCATCAGAAGATTGGGACTGCTTTGTAAAGTCAGGGACTGTTGCAGCTGATTTCTACTTTTTTAAAATTATTATTGACCACGATAAGGCCCCTGAAGTCGGCCCCCTCTTCCGATGGGTCCCAGGCACTGCCTAGGTTGCTTTGTGGGTAATCCGCCCTGAATAAGGCGCCAAATGACCTACAGATCACCAGTACTGTAGGTCTGTGGCCAAGTGGTTGGTGTCATATACTAAGGGAAGAATTCTCCACAGCTTCCCCACGGTATATATAGTCACACTACACTGCTAGAAGAATCACGGCAGAATTGTGTGTGGGGGAATAATGCCACAACAGTCATGAGTGGAACACGGAGAAAGAATAAAGGCTGTGTTCCGCTGCGACAAAATGGGTGCAAGTGGCGGGGCCACAATCCCAATAATGGGGAATTTCTGATCAATTAGCTTATTTAGTTGCTAGAATAAATCTTGTGTTGTTAATTCAGAAATTGACAAATTATCATCACAATATAGTATATTCATGCATTATAGTCTATATGGTCATCGCTTGGTACACCTGACTTCAATGGTTCATTTGCCCAACTGACATTTCAGAGGTTTCACCCAGTCAGGATTATCCGTTACAGCAACCTAAGCACTGCCTAGGGCCCCGTAAACATCAGTGACCCTGCTTCAATACTACGCCCATACTATACAAGAAAAAGGGGCCCCAAAATTTCATCCCTGCCCAGGGCCCAATTTGATCTAAATCTATCTCTTTTTCATTTGTGAGTTTCTCATTCATTCAGTCATGGTTATCTGATGTATTCAGTTAGTTCAACTGGACTTAAGTTTAGTTCTTGAAGACGTTTCACATAGTCATCCGACTGGTCTTTCCCAATTCAGAAATGACTTGTACAAGAATCTGTTGGCCATTAAGTACCCTGGAAAGTCCCAATTAGCATATCCACAGCCAGGTGTTAGGGGCCTTCTGAATGCAAGGCATGTTGCATCGTGGCTAAGAGGTGTTGCCCAGGGTAAGGTGTAAAACAGCATTGTACCATGAGACAGTTGGTGTCAACCCCCCCCCCCCCAGGATTTCACCAACAAGATTGAAGATATAGTACTCAATGCAGAAAAACTATGGTGTCCTATGATGTGACATCTCCTCGTCACCTTATACCCACCCAAGGAGGCTGTTGAACTGGTGAGAAAACGGCTAGGCCTAGACAGCCCTCTGATCTCTAAACTGATCTTAACCCAAACAAGTGTGTTCCCACTGGACTTGTGTCTGAAATCCATTTCAAATACAGGGATAAGTTCTGTAAGCAAAAACATGGATGTGCTATGGGATCTCCAGTATCACCCATTGTGGCCAACCTTTAATGGAAGAAGTGGAAAAACGGCACTTAATACCTTTAAGGGCAATAGCACCCAGCACACTGGTTCAGATATGTGGATGACACCTGGGTTAAAATCCACCAGAAGGAATTAGAAGCCTTCACAGAACACATCAATGCTCTAGACCGAACATGAAATATACAAGGGAAGAGTACAAAACAACACACTGGCTTTCTGGACTGCTTGATAGAATTCAGGGAAAATGGTAAACTGGAAGTAGAGGTTTACAGAAAACAACCAACACAGATCAGTGTTCGATGTTTGACTCCCACCACCCTTTAGATCACAAGCTGGGTGTCATCAGAACCCTGCAACACAGAGAAGAGAACATCCCCACTAGCACAGAGGTGAAGTTAAAGACAATTGTAAAATCTCAGAGGAGCTCTTAAAACTTGTGGATATCCAACTGGGCCTTTGTCAAAAAGAAGAAGGAAAAATAAAACACTATAACAACAGTGAAGGGAAAAGCAGAACGGAGAAAGAACATGGTCATCCCCTATGTAGCAGTGTCTTTAAGAAATTAAGAAGATTTTCAAAAAACACCGTATCGCTGTCTCTTTAAACCAAACAACACACTGAGGCCGCGCTTGGTACAATCCAAGAACAATACCGAAAAAGAAACATAATATATGCAGTGTAGTGCAGTGAAGAGTGCGCTTGATTTGTATGTGGGGGAGACCAAACAGCAACTGCATCAACGTATGGTCCACACAGAAGAGCCCATTCCATTCCTTGCGTCAGGACTCAGCCGTGTCCTGCATCTTAAGGAAAAGACATACCTTTGAAGATTGTAATGTTAACATATTTGCAAAGGAACATGACTGTTCAAGAGAGGTGTCAAGAGGCCATTTATGTGAAAAAAAAGAAAAACCAAGCCTGAATGCTGTTTTGACACCTTGGCACACAATGCAATCACCTTGCATTCAGAAGGTCCCTAACACCTGGCTGTAATATGCTAATTGGACTTTCCAGGGTACATAATTGCCAACAGATTTTTGTACAAGTCTTTTTAATTGAGAAAGCCATCGGATGACTAGCAAAACGTATTCAGGAACAAAACTTTAAGTGCAGTTGATCTAATTGATAAATAAACCGATATCTATCTCTGGTTCCACCTTTAGGATTACTAGTTACATTTTCTTCCTATAGGGACCTACACATATCTGTCTCTTCTAAAGAACTTGCTGTGTAATGTCAGTGATTGGTCTACTTAGAAAATCAAATTTGAATTTTTGTTCAGTTGTTTTATCAAAAAAAATAATAGTAATGTCATTTAAAACTGTCAATGTTTTGTATAATTACCCTACATTAGCTAGATGGAATTCTTATTATGGTGCTTACTAACCCTGGAAGCAGCCCAGTCATGTGACCCAGAAAAAGAGGCCAGTATTCCTTGAAACGAGCGTTGGTCTGTTTTAAGCTGCTGTGTCTGTATCCACAAACGTTCCATGAACCTTCTTACAGCTTTTGATTAAGGGATCAGGACTTCTGTGTGATAGGACTGTGCTTATGGTATATGTCTGAGTAATTACAGAGTGATTACTATACAGGTGTGCGGGACCAAATTTGTGCCACTTTTACCACGTTCTGAAAAACCATTGGTCCAGAGCCATTTGCTGTTTCTATACGGAAACTAGAAGGGAAATACAAAGGCAAAATGGTGGAAACATTTACCTCCATTTTACTGGGTCATGCACTCTCTATGTGCGTTAATTTAAAGAGATTTATAGTGTGTATAAAGTGGTTTCAAAATAGTTAAAATAAGAAGTACATGAGGCAGAGAGTAGGATTGGTACTTTCTAACCAATCAAAATCACTAACCTGACAGAAAAAACTGTATGCACTTGTAGCTCCTCAATTAAACAATATGTGGAGGTAGGAATAATCAATCTAGCTCCCTTCCCTGGTACTTTTCATTCCTTTAATTCCTATAGAACAGGGATGCCAACCTTGTGGGCCCCCAGATTTTTGAAAACTACAACTCCCAGCATTCAGGATGCTGGAAGTTGTTTTCAAAATCTGCAGGACCACAAGTTTGAAATTCCTGCCATGGAGGGTGCCAGTGCAGGCAGTTTGTCTCCAGCACAGCGTGATCCAAATATGACCAAAACAGCACTTTAATATGAGCTGGATCAACCAGCAATGTCTCATTACTAGCTGTAATGTGTAATACTCAATATACAGCAAAAACGAAAAGAAATATGTCATATTATTTATAATCACTATATATGTATATATATCCCATATGAATCTATTATATTCCCCATTTTAATTCTATCAACTGACCAGTCAGTGTTAAAACAGTATAGAAAGTATATTAAAAACAAATCATGCATTGGGAACACCTATGGTAAAGTTCATGATCAGAATTCAATAAATAAATAATCGCAGCTTGTCTCATTAATAAGATAAAACAAATCCTATATATCATATATCTAGGAATCTAAGAGATATAGAATGCCCTGTGGGAAGAAGTACAAATACTTCACTGAAAATCCAACTGGAGCAAGTTATGCATAATCAGTCAATATCCCCACATGCTCTCTGAAAAGTTTAGTTATTAAAAGTATGGAGCATAGAGGAAATAGTCGTGGACTCGCGGTACACTCTCTGAAGACAGTATGCTGTACTCACGGCTATAAATCAATGCTGATCCTGGGTGTGTGCTCCACAAAATGCCCTATATCTCCACTCGATTTTCAACATTACTGATTTTGGCGCTCTCTTTTAGCAGAATGCAATTAATTTGCAACGACAAACCAGAAGTTAGCTTTTTTACTGGATTACTTAAATCATTGTTACTTCCGATTACAAGAATGGGCAAACTTTTGCACCTCCAATTTGTAGTTATGCACCTTGTCTTGTGTAGTAATTGGCATTTAAAGGAAATAAATGTAATTGGCTTTATTTTTATTAACAATCGTTTTTGGAACTTTTAATCTGCGTATCCTGCTCTCTCTTTCCTTCCCATTCCAGCTACTAAGGGCCCATAGACTTCAATGTCACTTGCTGCAAAAGGGAACCAGTAGAAAGGGGGTCCATGAAAGGGCTTGGTAAAGGCAGTGCAAGTGTTGAAAAATTTTAGGTTTGAGTTCCCAATTTTGTTGAGGAAGTAGTTCTAATCTGCTTCTCTGCTTCTAGCCCTCCTCAGGAACTAGGATCACATACCACAGTGAAATGCAAATATAATAACCTTCGTGATGGTCTTACTGGTGTATCAACAGAGCAAGAATGACTGTTTCTGGTACATTTGTGTACAACAATGTACAACAACAACAACAAATAACATTTGTAAAGTGCTTTTCTCCCGTAGGACACCAAAGCGCTGTAAGCATGGCTCAGACCAATATTTGATTGGTTGATTGGTAAATGTGGTATAGAGGAAGAACTCTATAATCCGGAAAGGCCAGCTAAACAGGTGGCTTTTCAGTCTGGATTTGAATAACTCCAGGGAAGAGGCTGTCTTACTGGGTGTGGTAGGGAGTTCCAAAGGGTAGGGGCAGCATGACAGAAAGCTCTGTCTCCAAAGGTTATTTAAATATAGAGCTGTTTTTTACACAACTTCTAGTGCCAGCTATTAGCTTGTGTTACAGTCATGCATCAGGCAATTGCAATTTACCCAGAGCCACAAGTTATATTAAAGTAGCGAGAGACAGGCAAATGCATCTCTCATGAGTGTGAGTGTATGTATGACACAGACTGCTGCTACCTGCACTACTTCTAGTCTGCACCTGGACTGGTAAGGAAAGATTGTGACTGTAGTAGTATATATAGGTGAGTAAATGTATGTAGTATGCCTATGTAGCATTATGAATTGTATTGTAGCAAATTCACTGTGGGATATGTCACCATTCAGAATCTCAATTGCAGATAGTGCAAACCTTATAGTATTGTGGAAATAGGCGGCGGTGTACACAACACTTTCAGTTTTTCAAACCTGGGGGCTACGATTAATTCAACAACTTTAATGGCTTACTCTATGTCGGAATATATATATATATATATATATATATATATATATATATATATATATATATATTATATTACACACATAAATAGGTTGGTGAGTTATTGAAATAAATGTCATCATACTGGTATTTTTATCTGTGATGTGTGAGAGGGAGATAACAGGCCTAGGGGATAAAGAAGTTAAAAATCTGGCCTTGATAGGGAGTCAATGGCAGTCTCTGTATGGAGAGTCGATGAGTAAATGTAAATTGCTGACAAATTACTATGTGATCTGCTGTGTAATGTGTGACTAGAATCCATGTGTATGGGCAGTTTAACAATTATTTATTTACATACAATAAATGAAAACTTGGCTGTTGTACTCTACATTAAATGCACTAGAGACCAAAATTAAATCCATACAAAAAATACAATTCTAATGCACAAAAATTTTTTTTGAAATTATTTTTATTTATTTGTATATTACAACATACATGTTTGATGCATTAAAATATAATAAATTCATTCAATATTAATAACAATGTCCTACAATATATTATTGATATTACCAAAACAAGTAAACAATGCAGAACATGACAGAGACCAGTACTGGTTTCGTTAGTACCCTGCTATGCTTATGAAAATTAGGGATGGCATAGAACTCGAACCCGAGTTCGAGCCGAACTGTTCTCGAGTTCGAACGGTCCAAACTTCTCGGACGCGGACTTTCGATATTTCCCGACTTTCGTGATTTATCGAATGTTCGAATCCGCGAGTAAAATGTACATGGTTCTAGGCGCCAACATCGAATCTACGAGTAAGTCTCCATTAAAGCCTATAGGCGAGCATCGATCTGCGAGTAAAATGTCCATGTTACCTCGAACGTCGAACGCGAAAGCTCGACACCCGGTTCGAGCCGAACTGTTCGAGTTCGAACGGTCCGAACTATCTCGGCGCGGACTTTCGATATTTCCCGGACTTTCGATGATTTATCGAATGTTCGAATCCGCGAGTAAAATGTCATAGTATTAGGCTGGCGCCACATCGAATCTACGAGTAAAGTCTCAATTAAAGCCTATAGGCGAGCATCAATCTGCGAGTAAAATGTCCTGTTACCTCGAACGTTCGAACACGCGAAAGCTCGAAAGTAGCGCGTGTGAGAGTAAAATCGATTTTACGAAAGTCCTGGATATTGGAACATGCTCCCCAGACCATTTCCCAGGTCCCCACGCCTTTACATTAAGTTACCATTATTATTATTTGACTCGAGCTTTTCAAACTATTTGCCTCCCATAGACTTTATGGGTCCGTTTTCGAACTTTCGAACTTTTACAATAGTTCGAAAGTTTGAAAACGGACCGAACTTCTCAATATTTCGACCATCTCTAATGAAAATACGTATTTGTACTTTTTTATTTGGAGTCTATGGGGGCTTTAAATTCTTATGATTTTGGGAATGGCTTAATTACACTAGCGTAGTGGGCTCCCAATCTGGTAGAGGAAGAGAGAAATTGAAAGAGGGGGGTCTCTAGGTTATACGTTTTTAGTAAATGGAGCATAAAGGGGGGTGGTAGGCTGGTATTTTTAGCAGTTTGGGATTTCTAGGTGGATTACTGAAAGTATAAATCAACAGTAACAACATTAACTCAACTAACTTTTCCATCTCTAGTCTACACTTTAGTTTACAATGCCGCCTGGCGGCTGCCCGACCCCCGCGCCCCCACCCACCTTTAGTTGAGAATGTTTGTTGATGGATCTGGTTCAATTCCGCTCCGCCTGAGCAGTCTCCGTAAGGGTTATTAGAAGTTTTTTTACCGTTAGTATGTGTCCCATGTGCACTGTTTAATATTACCAACTTAGATACCCCTACATTTGTGTATCTTTGAGTTGAGTTAGCTTTAAGAGACAACTCCACCCTCATAAGAACATCTTTAGAAAGAATCGCCTCTTTAAAATATGTTGATATATCATAGTTTGTCCTATGAATTCATTACTGTATGCCTGCTATGCATCTGGATGCCTCATGGAAACTGAGCAATTTAGAAACCTGTACTGAGCAGGTACTGAGCCTGGGCATGCTCAGAAGGCAGACAGGGGATTACATTCAGTCATTGGCTGTGATGTCAACTGTCATACATAACTGATGTTACTAACTGGAAGAACCAGGAAGCAGAAAGAGGGGAACAGGACATTGTGCAGGATTTCAGTTTAACATATATTTCAGCTTCAAACTATTACCGTTTAGGGTTTTGGGGGGGGGTTTTTACTGTAAGTTTTCATTTTGGGGCTGGACTTCCCTTAAACCTCTATTTCATTATATCTCCTTTATATATACATCATCTTTAAACATAATTTTTTAACATTATTTTATGCATACAACTTACTTTCATGTAGGCATATTGCCTACACGTTGGCATTAACATTAACCTTCTTTTTACGTTATTATTATTAGTCCAGGTCGCCCCCCAACCCCACTGTTGAGAGGAGGGTGGGGGGCTGGGGAGGCTATGCAGGTTTACTAAATATGTTAATTGGGTGCAAAGAAGTGGGGGGACGCTGAGTGATACCTTATGGTGGCATGTTACCATAGGTTGAAATTGTATGTCCAATGGTGCCCATATTTTGTCGAAACAGGGTTTTTAATAATTGTTCATAAGAGATGTGAGGTTTCATCCTGTGTATATCTGATAGTCACTTAATCATGCAGCCTCTGTAGGAAAGTTTGATTTCCAGAACTTTGGGATTTCACATCTTGCGGCTGTTAAAAGGTGGGATGCCGTCTCTGAGGTAGGGAGGATATTGTGCACAAACAATTCTAATTGTATATTGGCTACCTCCATAAGGTTGCTGCATAGCCTGCTAAAATTATGTTCTTTAGTTTTACCCCAGACTGCCCCTTTACGTGGCAACACAAAGCTGACACTCTGTGGACACGACGCCCGACCGAATGCATACATACATGCGATTATCTTCCAATGGCAGTTCGTGCCCTTGTGCCTCCAGGTCGGGGGTTGTTTCATCTGTGGTAAGAACATTCTGTATCTTCTGACATAAGGTTCTGAAGCACACTGTGGCAGGTGTCGTCTATCAGTTGGGCGGCCTGAATATCAGGTGTTTTGCATTCACTTGTGAAAGTCGGGATTCATTCTGTTGCGCGTCAGAGCTCCATGTGTTTTTTTTATGAACATGCTATATTTTTTGCACATTTGTTAGCAGTATTCACTTTGTTTGCACTTAAACACTTTATCCTTGCTAAAGGACCACTTTTATATGACAATTAATCCCAATCAATAAATTTACTTTCTGGTCCGATTGAAAGTGCCATGATGTCTTTGTCTTTTAGTTGTAACTGTCTTGACGTATGTAACATGTGGGCAGTGTTTGGTAATGCAGTCCCATGTAGCATGTCTGCAATGTTGTGGTGGGTGGGCACGCATTCTAAGGCTGGACTGTCTGGGGGTATGTCTGTGATGTTGTGGTGTCCAGGGGCTTGAATGTGACATTTGGTGGCGTGGCTATGCCATTAAAGGCGTGGGTATGATGTTTTGGAGTGTGGGTGTGGTGTTTGGGGTATGGACAGGATTTTGTGGGGTGGACGGTAATGGCTTGTTTTGGGAGGAGGGGGTGACAATATCTGGTGACATGCTCACATTTGGGGGCACAGTTGCGATGTTTTGGAGGCATGGCAGTTATCTTTGAGGGCACTTGTTAACCATTTTCCCCTTCTGGACAGCCCACTGAAAGCTTTCTCAGTAGCTGGCCAGTAGTCCAGTGGCCAATGATTTACTAAAACTTCAAATTAGTAAGAGACCCCACTTAGGCTCTTACAATATCTAAAATTTGAATAAACAATTTACTTTCTTGTATGAACACTTTTAATAAGGGAAATTTTCCTTGACTGCATTAGGCTCCCTATAGAGGGAGTCGGACGCAGCCGAGGGAAACAGCCCTGGGTGTGTAACTTGATTTTTGAAAAATCATTGTCATTTTTCAAAAATCTGTTCTGTGTGTACCCAGCTTTTACGTCTTTCGTTCCCCTGGCTGTCTGCATACCATCAATCTGTCTGTGATTGCTGGCTAGCCAGTCACAGAAGCTGCTGTAGGTCCACCCCCTCTCTGCTGCTTACGGCTAGCAAGCAGAGAGCTGGAGAACGAAGAACTGCAAGTATATTTCTGGGGCTGTTTTACAAGCGGTTGGGGGTGATGGGGGTGCCCTACACTACAGAAAAAATGTATATAGGGGTGGACTAACCGTTTATAAGAACATTTCTTTGAATCAGAAAATGCAAATACCAATGTTTCCAGGTCTTATTTCCTGTTACAATTGGATCCTGGCCTTACCATTTCCACAGAGAATGCAAACAATCTGCCACTAAATTTACCTTCCTTGTATTCCATGGCTTGTGGCGCACTAGCATGGAAAACTGCTGTTACCCACTGTATAGAATTAACCAGTTTAAGTCTATGTCCCCTCTTAAACCTAAATTGTCAGTTACCAGCCCCAAACCCCATTTGACTTATTTAACACTATTAGATGCATTAATAACCAGATATTTGAGGATAATTAAGGGAATGTCCACCCCAAATCTTCCCCACTACTGTCCCCACTCTGCAGTGTTACATCCATGCTCCTTGGTCCTCATGCAGTCCATGTCCAAAGTCCAGTAAAGTATAAACTAGAGCAGTCTTCCTGTCTGAAAGGTATCTGCCTCTGATCTGTCCTTTCAGTTATTAGTGACATGCCCAGGGAGCCCTTTCCATCTCCTCCCTCTGGATCCCATCTGGCTGCCCTTTTAACGTGCGTGAAAGCCTTTTAAATATTATATTCCTTACCTTTCCCACCCCAACCGCCTTGTTAATGCTAAAAAAAAAATCCTATTCATACTTACAGCTTTTCGCTCCCGCGCCCATCTTCACAGCCGGCACCACATCTGTGATTGGCTGGCTAGCAGCCAATCACAGCTTGGCTCCAGTCCGGCCCCTCTCTGCTATTTCCGTTAGCAGAGAGGGGAGAAAATAGGGGCTGTAAGTATTAATCGGAAAAATATTTTTTTTAGTATTTATGTAGCTGTTGGGGTGGGAAAGGCTAAGGAACAAATATTAAAGATACATTTTTGGGTGGACAGGGGTGACATGTCCTTTATGTCTTATTTCTGGCAGAATAAACTGGCTCCTCCCTTTATGTGTCAATCAATGCTGTGACTGCGGACATCACAACCCAATGATAGACTGCGGTCTCCCCTGGTGCCTCTACTGCACATGCAGACAAAAACCGCAATTGCCTGTGTGCGACCGCAAAACATGATACTGTGGCGCCAGCCACAGTGGGCAAACCTGTGTGAAAAATATTAGGCAGTGGGCAAACATTTATTTTCCTGTCAGTCACAGCAGCAATTGTGCCATTCCGTGGCAATTTGCAGTGCCAGTCACATTGTGGGCAATCCTGCATGTGCCAGTCACATTGTGGGCAATCCTGCATGTCCAGTCACATTGTGGGCAATCCACATGTGCCAGTCACGTTTTGGGCAATCCTGCATGTACCAGTCACGTTGGGGCAATCCTCATGTCCAGTCACGTTGTGGGCAATCCTGCATGTGCCAGTCACGTTGTGGGCAATCCTGCATGTGCCAGTCACGTTGTGGGCAATCCTGCATGTGCCAGTCACGTTGTGGGCAATCCTGCATGTGCCAGTCACGTTGTGGGCAATCCTGCATGTGCCAGTCACTTTGTGGGCATCCTGCATGTGCCAGTCATGTGGGCAATCCTGCATGTGCCATCTTGTGGGCAATCCTGCTGTGCCGTCACATTGTGTGCAAATTTTTATCTAGAACGCCACTCATGCGAACAGTTGGAGATCCCCTATAGTTTATTCAGACGCAGCAATCCAGTTGTGTCTGAATTACCTATAGGGGTTCTCCCCTTTTATCACCTGTTCATCCGAGTGGTGTTCCAGTCCCTCTTTTTGATCTGCAGTATCGATTGGCCCTTTGGGATGGGGTTTGAATGGAGCAGCATCGAGAAAACTAGCAGGTGTGTGAGTGTGCCATCCATAATTTTAGGTAAAATTGTATGTACCAGTTCATAATGTGGGCTAACCTAACCGTGTCTCCAACTAGAGGGCTGACCCTAACCGTGTCTCCAGAACTAAAGGGCGACCTAACCGTGTCTCCAGAACTAAGGGCTGACCTACCGTGTCTCCAGAACTAGAGGGCTGACCTGTGTCTCCAGAACTAGAGGGCGGCCTAACTGGTCTCCAGAACTAGAGGGCTGACCTGTGTCTCCAGAACAAAGGGCTGACCTAACTGTGTCTCCAGAACCAAAGGGCTGACCTAACTGTGTCTCCAGAACTAAAGGGCTGCCCTAATGTTGTCTCCAGAACTAAAGGGCTGACCTAACTGTGTCCCAGAAATAAAGGCTGACCTAACTGTGTCTCCAGAACTAAGGGCTGACCTAACTGTGTCTCCAAACTAAGGGCTGACCTTCCTGTTCTCCAGAACTAAAGGGCTGACCTAACTGTGTCTCCAGAACTAAAGGGCTGACCTTACCGTGTCTCCAGAACTAAAGGCTGACCTAACCGTGTCTCCAGAACCAGAGGGCTGACCTACTGTCTCCAACCAGAGGCTGCCTAACTGTGTCTCCAGAACCAGAGGGCTGACCTAACTGTGTCTCCAGAACCAGAGGGCTGACCTAACTGTGTCTCCAGAACTAGAGGGCTGGCCTAACTGTGTCTCCAAACTAAAGGGCTGACCTAACTGTGTCTCCAGAACTAAAGGCTGACCTACTGTTTCTCCAGACCAGAGGGCTGACCTAACTGTGTCTCCAGAACCAGAGGGCTGACCTAACTGTCGTTCCAGAACCAGAGGGCTGACCTAACTGTGTTTCCAGAACCAGAGGGCTGACCTAACTGTGTCTCCAGAACTAGAGGGCTGACCTGTGTCTCAACTAGAGGGCTGACCTAACTGTGTCTCCAGAACTAGAGGGCTGACTATCTCCAGAACTAAAGGGCTGACCTATGTCTCCGAACTAAAGGGCTGACCTAACCGTGTCTCCAGAACTAGAGGGCTGACCTAACTGTTGTCTCCAGAACTAGAGGGCTGACCTAACTGTGTCTCCAGAACTAGAGGGCTGACCTGTGTCTCCAACTAGAGGCGGACCTAACAGTGTCTCCAGAACTAGAGGCGCTGACCTAACAGTGTCTCCAGAACTAGAGGGCGACCTAAAGTGTCTCCAGAACTAGAGGGCTGACCTAACAGTGTCTCCAGAACTAGAGGGCTGACCTAACAGTGTCTCCAGAACTAGAGGCTGACCTAACAGTGTCTCCAGAACTAGAGGGCGACTAACGTCTCCAGAACTAGAGGGCTGACCTGTGTCCTCTAAACTGAGGGCGACCTAACTGTGTCCTCTGAACTAGAGGGCAGAACAACTGTGTCCTCTGAACTAGAGGGCAGACCTAATGTGCACCAAACTAGAGGGCTGACCTAACTGTGTTTCCAGAACTAGAGGGCTGACCTAACTGTGTCTCCAAACTGGATGACTGACTTAAAAGTGTCTGCTGAGTTGGAGGGTTCCCATCGCACGTTTGGTCAGCCCTCCAGTTCACCAGACACTTTTAAGCGTACTAGAGGACTAAACATAACAGTGGCTGGTGTACTGGAGGCTGACCTAACAGTGTCTGCTGACTCGAGGGCTAACCTACCAGTTTATGCTGAACTAGAGGGCTGACCAACCAGTATCTGCTGAATTAGAGGGCTGACCAACCAGTATCTGCTGAATTAGAGGGCTGACCTACCAGTGTCTGGTGAACTGAGGCTACCTTCCAGTGTCTGGTGAACTGGAGGGACCTAACAGAGGCTGCTGAACAAACAGAGCCCTCCAGTTCACCAACACTGTTAGATAGTCCACCATGCCCACCCATCACAGGCTATGCCCCATTTCTGCACATAATATTTAGTTTCCCTCAGGTGCCAAATGGTCTAGAAGCCCCCCTGGATCTATAGCACTTCCTGGCTGATGTAATAGGGATTGTGCTGCCTAGGAAATCTGTAAACTGTAGAAATACTGCCATAATCACTAATATTATGTTCAAGGCTTCCATTTGTCTGCACCGATATTTCACAACCCAGCATTTTGGTTGATTGGGTCAACGGAGGAACGCAATCGGGCCCTTTGTATAATCACGGCTGATCGTGCGATTCCCTATGGGACTGCACATGGTCACGCAAACTTTGGCCGCAGCCACTGTTGCATTTCGCTCCTCCTACTCTTAGGAGCTTCTCTACTACTGAGTAGTTGAGAAGCTCCCAAGATGTAGGAGGACGAAACACGTCCTACGCGACTGCCTGTTTTTAGCCCTCTACCTTCTCACCTTATCTGCATGGACCTTGACTAGACTCAATACTTACCTTATGTGACTATGAACGGTATAGTTAAATCCAATACATTTTAGGATACTTACTGCTGGTAACGGCATATATACTTTCTAATGTTAAGGGTAGAATGCATGTGTTTTTAATTGGTATATCCCTGTGATTATTATTTTTCTAGATAGATAATTTGGGTCTTGTAATTGCACCTCCCTATTTTAGGGTTCTCATTTACTACCAGTGCCCTATATTCTAATATTTATTATGAACTATATTGCTGGTCAAGACCTATGCGGCAACATTTTGAGACTGTGATTCAGATCTTTATCCCTCAGGATTTTCCAGTGAATGATTAGCTAAATGCACCTGTGTGATAATGGTGCTACAGCCTAGGCCTTTATTTGCCTTACCAGGTTGACAATAAGGCCCCTAATCATTCCTAACAGAAATCATAGCAGAAATCAGATACAGCTACTTCAGTGACATTGGGTGTTGCCAGCCAGACACTCTTGGCAGCCACACACGAAGCTAGGATTAATGGCTTCACAAAAACTTGAAACATAATGCCATTTCCTAATAGTGTAGGCATTTATCTTGGTGCCTTGAGGAATCAGACCCTCTTTAAAGTGATAGACATCATTTTGTGTGCCAGTTGTATTTTAAAGGATTTCCCAAGTTTGATGAATGATGGTTAATCACTAGGGTCCATGGTACTTCATATTATGGATACACAGTTTAGGTGATGCAATTTCCGAGAGCTTTTTTGCCTGTTGGTTTATTTTTCTCTTGCAGACTTTACAATCTGTAGTCCTGTTATACTCACATTGCTGTCTTTCCCAGTAACACCACATTCTTCTATCCTGTGGCTGGGATGCCGGCCAGTGAATCTGCACACAAATAAAAGCCCCAGAAAGGCAGTTAATTGGGCAGAATCTGTTTTAAGAAAAGACCATGTTGTACCCCACTGTGCTTATTATACCAGAACAACACGGAAAGTTGTATTTGTTAATGACACAACAGGTCAGTCATGTAAAGAGCTAGGTTTTATTTTAAAGTGTTTAAAAACTTCCTTCTGACCATAATATTTATTCTGTCACACTGCATCATTAAACTCCTTATAATGAATGACTACAGAAGCGGTCATTTGTCATTCAACAGGCTCTAACATACAGTGCTACTTCATACTGTGCTTTCTAACAATGATGGCTCAAAAATGCTAATTATAAGAAAAGCTCTTAACATGAACATAGCCCCAAACCCTGGGGAGGAACTAACTATAAAAACATGTTTAGCCACTTAGCCAGCCACGGGAAATCAAGGAGTAGTAGCTGTATTCCTGTGGGAAAGGTTTCTTGCCTCTACACAGCGCCCTCTCAGTAGTTTTGACATGCTCAGTGAAGCCCCTCCCCCGTTTTTCTCTCCCTCCCCCTAACTCCAACCCGTTTTCTGTAGTGTATGCTCCCTCTCCCACCCCAAACGCTAGTGATTTGTTAAGAAATCGCTTCTAACAATACTTTTACTTTATTGTACCAACCAGAACTACAGTATATGTATTATACCAGTATTCTCAATAATATAGTATCCCTCTACCAACCAAACTACGGTATATGTATAATACACCAGGAATTCTCAATATTATATAGAATCCCTGTACCAACCAGAACTACAGTATATATATTAATACCAGTATTCTCTATATTATATAGTATCCCCATACCAACCAGATCTACAGTATATGTATTAATACCAGTAATTCTCAATATTATATGTATCCCTGTACCAACCAGAACTACAGTATATGTATTAATACCAGTAATTCTCAATATTATATAGTATCCCTGTACCAACCAGAACTACAGTATATGTATTAACACCCAGTAATTCTCAATATTATATGTATCCCTGTACCAACCAGAACTACAGTATTGTATTAACACCAGTATTTCTCAATATTATATAGTATTCCCATACAACCAAACTACAGTATATGTATTATACCAGTAATTCCCAATATATTTAGTTTTAGAACATATCTAGCCCACTTTTAAAGCTATTCAATGAACTTGCCATTACCAGATCTGCTGGAAACAGTTTCACCGTTCTCACTGAAAGAAACCTTTCCTAACTAGAAGATTAAACTTCTTTCTTTCAATCTTAAAGGATTTCCACAGTCCTCTGAAATGACCTATTAGTGAACAATGCACCAGAGTTTATTGTATTGCCCATTAATAAAATAATTAGTAATCATATCCCCCGCAAATGTCGCTTCTCCATGTAAACAGCCCTAACTTGTATAATCTGTCTGCATGGTCAGCCCCTCCATTCCCTTATTATTTTAGTTTCCCTTTTTAGCTGCTTCCATTTGGCACAATATTTTACGACCGCAGTTTTACAGCGACTATACTGTATTTAACAACCGTGTTAAAGGTGCAGTATTTACCACGAGAATCATGTCCAATTGAGGTAGGGTAGTACCCACTGTAAGTGCTAGGCAACACTAGTCTGTTTTTTTATTTGTGTTTGCGATTTCCATTGTGCTTGCGATTTTTTCTTATTATGGAAATCATGTGAACGCAAATGTTTTTTGATGCGATTGCAATTGTGCACCAGTTTTCCGTTTGGAAGCACGTGTGTGAAAAGACTCCCAGCAGGCATTGCATCGGAACGGGTTCTCCTGTGCCTTCGGATTATAGACGGTAGTGAAGGTCTTACCACAGCCCAGAGCCTTGCAGGGGAAAGGCCACTGCTTGTCATGGGACTGCCGGGCCCCTTGAGCTTGTAGAGGGTGGCGAGAACCAACCGCAGTACAGGGCCGGGCACTTGAAGGCAGCGCCCCTTGGTGTGACTCGCAGTGCATCTTCAGCTGCTGGTTGCGTTCAAAGGACTTGGAACACCTGGGCTCTGGGGAAGGCGAACCCCCACAGACACATGATTAAAAACACTGTCCAGTACAACCCCTGTCAATAAATATATTTATCAAGAGCATGGGAGGTACATTTTAAATATCATAAACCCTTCCCTGGCTACACACCAGCCATGCTCCTTAACCCTTCCCCGGCTAACCACCAGCCATGCTCTTAACCCTTCCCCGGCTACACACCACCCATGCTCCTTAACCATTCCCTGGCTACACACCACTCTTTAACCTCCTACCCTTCCTGGTTCACACCAGCCACGCTCCTTAACCCTTCCTATGTTATACTCCAGCCACGCTCCTAACCCTTCCCTGGCTATACCCCAGCATTACAGCCATTGTGAATACCAGCCCTACTGCCATGCTTATTAACTCTTCCCTGGGTGAACACTAGCCCTGCAGGCACATCACTTGGAGGGCAGCACATAATGTATATGCAGGGGACTGACCTAGCAGACAGGGCACTAACTGGGGGAGTCCAAACCCAGAGTTGAAGGGCTCCCAAAGGCAGGAGAGCCATTTGGAGGCTCCCAGAGCAACATTATCTATCCAGTTGCTGTTAAATTAGAGGGAAAGGAGCCTGGAACCAGGACGTTTAAATACGGAGGGAGGGAGAGGGTGATTTAATCATGGGAGGTACTTTTTAAACATGATTGTGCTATTGCCTTTTATCTCACTTGCCCAGCGGAAAAAGCCATATCCGGGGGATCCTCTCTCCCTCCCAGGTCAGCCCCCGTTCTCCAGCCTCTCAGTCACTTACACCTCGTTCTCCACAGGACCGACTGGGTCCGCTGTTTTCGTTGAGGTTAAGCCCCCACCGACCGACACTTCCTCGCGTTCCTCCGCCTTGCCCGAGCCGCTGGCGCAGCTCAACCAGCCCCTGGATTTCCATCTTGAACCCTGCAATAACATAGAGTCCCTGGCGGCGAAGGACACGCGGAAGCGAGAGAGCGCGTACCTCTTCATTCGCTGTGGATCCTTCCGCCCTGAGGAGTAACCTAGCCACGTTGTGTGTGATCCAGCGGCAGGATATAGGTTTTAGAAGAGGTCTGTACACGACATTTTGTCCGTTGGTGTTTCCTCGATGCTAGATCTACAGCAAAAATGATGATTCAAAATGTTCTGCTGCCCGCTCCGTTGTGAAATTTTAGATGATAAACTGGTACAGCCAGAAGGTTTTCTGTTTAGCCCGTGTGCCAGGCGTGGAACCTTTGGTGATTACAGTGCAGTATTCGCACTAGGGATCAATATTACATCAAACACCATAAGAGAAAAAGTATCCGTCACTGAGTGCGTTTACCAACATATGGTTAAGCTCCACATGGGAGCGAAACACGTCAGGGGGCCGAGTGTATTAAGCCTTTTCTGTGATTGTGGGGTTTCGATCGACCAACAACAATAACCCCCGACCGAGGCATTGTAAATCGCGATTATTGGCTCTTTGGTGCAGGTGTCGTGATCAGGGGTCGGAGGAATGCAAATCAGATGTGTGTATGAACCTTAAAGGACAATTATACTCACCTTCCCTCCACTCCTCTTCTTAGGTCAGTAAGGCCAATAGGAAGGCACGCTCGTTGCAGAGCGTGCCTTCCTATTGGCCTCGTCGCGCAGGAGAGGGGCGAGCATGCCAAGCAGCGTTTCAGTAACGCTGTGCTTTAACTTTCGCGAACCCAGGCGTGAGACCTAGCGGATCAGGTCCTCACCCTGGGTAAAAGGTACTGACCTAAGAAGAGGAGCGGAGGGAAGGTGAGTATATTGTCCGTTAAGCTTAGGACATACAGGTCTTTTTCCATATTTCTTTTTTCTTTAAGCTCAGGACCCAATTTAGGGACTCGTTCATTATAACTAGGAGAGCACCGAGTGCTTAGGGCTCTACAAACAGAGGCTAACTAATGTGCTTTACGGACTGAAGTCTATGTTTATGGACATAGTTTATTTCCCCCCCTATTACCATTTTACTTAAGATTAGGGACCCATTTAGGGACTCGATCATTAATAAACTGGAGAGCACCGAGTGCTTAGGGCTTTTAACAAGACAAGGGCTAACTAATGTGCTTTACTGACAGTCAGTCTATAGGGACATGCAGGTCTTTTTCCCTTTTACTATTTTCCTCAAGCTTAGGGACCCATTCTAGGGATTCTTCATTATTAAACTAGGAGAGCACCGAGTGCTTAGGGCTTCTAACAAGCTGAAGACGACCTAGTGTGCTTTACTGACCGAGTCAGTCTATCTTATGACCTACGTCTTCCTTATTACTATTTTCCTCAAGCTTAGGGACCCAATCTAAGGATTCTTTATGATTAAACTAGGAGAGCATCAACTGCTTAGGGCTTCTAACAGACTGAGGGCTAACTAATGTGCTATACTACCGAGTCTGTCTATCTTTATGGACATACAGGTCTTTTTCCCTATTATTTTCTTTAAGCTTAGGGACCCAATCTAGAACTCTTCATTATTAAACTAGGAGACCACCGGTGCTTGGGCTTCTAACAAGCTTCAGGGCTAACAAGTGGGCTTTACTGACTGAGTCAGTCTATATTTATGGACATACAGGTCTTCCCTATTACTATTTTCCTCAAGCATAGGGACCCAATCTAGGGACTCGTTCATTATTAACTAGGAGAGCACCGAGTGCTTAGGGCTTCTAACAAGACAGAGGCTAACTAATGTTGCTTTACGGACTGTAAGTCTATGTTTATGGACATAGTTTATTTCCCCCCCTATTACCATTTTACTTAAGATTAGGGACCCAATTTAGGGACTCGATCATTAATAAACTAGGAGAGCACCGAGTGCTTAGGGCTTTTACAAGACAGAGGGCTAACTAATGTGCTTTACTGACAGTCAGTCTCTTGGACATGCAGTCTTTTTCCCTTTTACTATTTTCCTCAAGCTTAGGGACCCATTCTAGGGATTCTTCATTATTAAACTAGGAGAGCACCGAGTGCTTAGGGCCTAACAAGCTTGAAGACGAACTAGTGTGCTTTACTGACCGAGTCATTCTATCTATATGGACCTACAGGTCTTCCTTATTACTTTTTTCCTCAAGCTTAGGGACCCAATCTAAGGATTCTTTATGATTAAACTAGGAGCACAACCTGCTTAGGGCTTCTAACAAGACTGAGGGCTAACTAATGTGCTATACTGACCGAGTCTGTCTTCTTTATGGACATACAGGTCTTTTTCCCTATATTTTCTTTAAGCTTAGGGACCCATCTAGATACTCTTCATTATTAAACTAGGAGAGCACCGAGTGCTTAGGGCTTCTAACAAGCTTCAGGGCTAACAAGTGGGCTTTACTGACTGAGTCAGTCTATATTTATGGACATACAGGTCTTCCCTATTACTATTTTCCTCAAGCATAGGGACCCAATCTAGGACTCGTTCATTATTAAACTAGGAAAGCACCGAGTGCTTAGGGCTTCTAACAGACAGAGGGCTAACTAATGTGCTTTACGGACTGTAGTCTAGTTTATGGACATAGTTTTTTTCACCCCCCTATTACCATTTTACTAAGATTAGGGACCCAATTTAGGGACTCGATCATTAATAACTAGAGAGCACCGAGTGCTTAGGGCTTTTAAACAAGACAGAGGCTAACTAATGTGCTTTACTGACACGTCTATATGGACATGCAGGTCTTTTTTCCCTTTTACTATTTTCCTCAAGCTTAGGGACCCATTCTAGGGATTCTTCATTATTAAACTAGGAGAGCACCGAGTGCTTAGGGCTTCTAACAAGCTTGAAGACGAACTAGTGTGCTTTACTGACCGAGTCAGTCTATCTATATGGACCTACAGGTCTTCCTTATTACTTTTTTCTCCAGCTTAGGGACCCAATCTAAGGATTCTTTATGATTAAACTAGGAGAGCATCAACTGCTTAGGGCTTCTAACAAGACTGAGGGCTAACTAATGTGCTATACTGACCGAGTCTGTCTATCTTTATGGACATAAGGTCTTTTTCCCTATTATTTTCTTTAAGCTAGGGACCCAATCTAATACTCTTCATTATTAAACTAGGAGAGCACCGAGTGCTTAGGCTTCTAACAAGCTTCAGGGCTAACAATGGGCTTTACTGACTGAGTCAGTCTATATTTATGGACATACAGTCTTCCCTATAACTATTTTCCTCAAGCATAGGGCCCAACCTAGGACTCATTCATTATTAAACTAGGAAAGCACAGAGTGCTTAGGACTTCTAACAACTTCAGGGCTAATAAGTGGGCTTTACTGACTGAGTCTCTATATTTATGGACATACAGGTCTTCCCTATTACTATTTTCCTCAAGCATAGGGACCCAATCTAGGGACTCATTCATTATAAACTAGGAGAGCACCGAGTGCTTAGGACTTCTAACAAGCTCATGGCTAACTATGTGGCTTTACTGACTGAGTCAGTCTAATTTAGGACATACAGGTCTTCCCTATTACTATTTACCTCAGCTTAGACCCAATCTAGGGATTCTTCATTATTAAACTAGAGAGGCACCAGTGCTTAGGGCTTCTAACATGCTTGAGGGCTAACTAGTGTGCTTTACTGACATCAGTCTATATTATTTATGGACATAGCTTTTATTCCCATTACTATTTTACTTAAGCTTAGGACCCAATTTAAGGACTCGCTCATTATTACTAGGAGAGCACAGAGTGCTTGGGCTCTACAACAACTGAGGGCTAACTAATGTGCTTTACTGACTGTCAGTCTATATTTATGGACATAGTTTCCCCCCCCTTTACCATTTTACTTAGTAGGGACCCAATTTAGGGACTCGATCATTAATAAACTAGGAGAGCACCGAGTGCTTAGGGCTTTTAAACAGACAGAGGACTTACTAATGTGTTCTTACTGACAGTCTATATTTATGGACATACAGGTCTTTTCCCCTTTACTATTTTCTTCAAGCTTAGGGCCCCAATCTGGATTCTTCATTATTAAACTAGGAGAGCACCGAGTGCTTAGGGATTCTAACAAGCTTGAGGGCTAACTAGTGTGCTTTACTGACTGAGTCAGTCTATCTTTATTTATGGACATAGTTTTTTTTTTTCCTATTACTATTTTACTTAGCTTAGGGACTTGTTCATTATTAAACTAGAGAGCACCGAATGCTTAGGGCTTCTACACAGCTTGAAGGCTAACTAATGTGCTTTACTGACTGAGTCAGTCTGTCTATATTTTGACATAGTTTTTTTTTTTTTCCTATTACTATTTTACTTGAGCCTAGGGACCCAATTTAGGGACTTGTTCATTATTAAACTGGAAGCACTGAGTGCTTAGGCTTCTAACAAGACTGAGGGATAACTAATGTGCTTTACTGACGAGTCAGTCTATATTTATGGACATACAGGTCTTTTTCCCTATTAATATTTTCCTTAAGCTTAGGGACCCAATCTAAGGATTCTTCATGATTCAGTCTTGTTAGAAGCCCTAAGCACTCAGTGCTCTCCTAGTTTAATCATGAAGAATCCTTAGATTGGGTCCCTAAGCTTAAGGAAAATATTAATAGGGAAAAACTCGCATAAATGCACACAAGTTAGCCCTCAAGCTTGTTAGAAGATCCTAAGCCTCAGTCCCTAATATTGGGTCCTTACTTAAAAATAAAATGTGATATAAGTGGTGAGAGCAGTGGATCCAGAATCGAGAGCTCCTAGCTCTATCTCATCAGCAATCTTTATCACAATACTGTCGGACCAGGGTCTTTCTCAAATGTTGAGGACATACAGTGAATACCCCCTATATAGTACAATAAACAGGAAGTGACACCCCTTCCTGTGGTGGGCACAAACCCCCCTCCCCCTTCTTCCTATTCAAAGCAAAGACCAACATGGTCAGAGTTCATAAACATGAGTCCAGCAAGTTCCCAAACGTGGGGATATGATGAAGAGAGGGGAAGGCATACAACCACTAGACCTGTGCTCCTGTGTGTATAGATGAGGAAAAATACTCAAGCACAAAATTATATACCAATATATCACTTATACAGAAAAAATAAGCCAGCCCTGGGAATTGCAACACACGCCTACACACTAAAATCCGAGCTATAAGAAATGCCAAAACGGCCTACTAAAGAATAGAGTAGGATTCTCTATCCAAACATGTACTAAATGGTTCTGCCCGGAGTAAACTCTCTAACCTTAACGATAGCAACCCTGTTTGAAGTGCTATTAAGCGACTATGGGACCTGGCAGATGATATCTGTAAAGGAAGTACAAAAGGCAAGGGTATTAGAATATTGTCATAGATATACATTTAAGACCAAGATTCATTCAACCATGTGGTACAAGGGTTTCTATCAGCTCTAATCAGTGAGCATTCCCTTTGTAAAAGCATTTTAACAATATACCCTACCTCTCTCTTGGGGGTTGGATTGTCTCCCAAAACATCCACTTGAGTTGCTGTGTGTATGTTTCAACTCATGGAAATGCCTGGATACTGTCGTTCATCACCAGTACCATGTTTGTATTTCTAAAGTCCCTTTTGTGTTCTTTAATGCGTTCTTAACCTCCCTTATTGTTTGTCCCACATAGCAGGTGCCACAGGGCACTTAAGAGATATACTACCTGTTTCGGCTACAGGTGGGTATCTCTGAGTTAATGCGGTTCCCTTTAAAAACGGGTGGGTGAGTAATCACCTTTGATAATAGAGGCCACGCATATGCGTTTAAACAGGGGAATGTCCCTTTCTTAGGGGTGCCCTGATATAGTGCTCGTGTCAGATATATCCGCTGGGCATAAGTTATCCCTCAGTGTTTTTACCTCTTTGGAACTGACAAAGGTTTATCCTTGAACATCCGCCGAGGTGTTTTGGTCTTTTGGATAAGGGGCCAGTATTGGTTAATGATTTTTTCTATGTGGTTGCTCTGCGTGCTGAACTTTGATACAAATGGGATCCGTTTTTGTGTTGGATTGCCCTTTTCCTTATATTTCAAAAGCGTATCTCTTTTAATGTTTTTAACCGTTTTTTAATGTTTTTGAAACTAGACAGATTCAAATCGGCTATCACTCACAAGAAATGGTCCAAATACCAGAGAGACGAGCAGGATTATTCAGAAGGACGGGTCTACACTTGGAAAAAACATCGCCGCTCCCCGACAAAAAGGAACCAGAGAAATTCCAACAGGCAACACCGGGACAGCCACGAGCAACAGCCGGGTCCATCGCTACCAGGCAACAGGCAGTTCTGGGCCAGCTACGACCAGCCGGATCCACCACGAGCCCCCTACAGGCCACGAGGAAGCACACGCAACGCACAGATGACGTCACTTCCGGAGCGCCGAATGAGACCAGCACACCCACACCTTGCACAGACCAGAACCGGAGCCCCTGCTTGGAAAGAGCGAGTAGGACCAACGGAACGCCGGCACAACTACTCCTGGCTAAGAGAAGAATCCACTCCACGCACCCAGCCGGGAAGACTTCTCTTCATCACCAGAGTCCTCATCGGATTACTCCTCACAGCAGCCTTTTTTAGGGGAAAGACCACGCAGAGGCCGCAGACCCAAGCCCGCGGGCCCACCTCCACCACAGAATGGTACCCCAGGACTGCTAAGAACAGGTAAACAATGTAGTTAACCTGTCCAGCTACACACTTAGCCTAATGAACTTAAATTACTTAACAAAGGTCTTGGCTTTGTCCCCTCAACAAGTATGACTTCCTTGAGTGGGAATCGCCTTCCATAAATTTCTTAGGAAGGTTAAACTGCACATCTTGTTTCAAAACGCAGTACCCAGGGGGAAAGGGACAAATTTAGACCTCCTAGCACATTTATCCTGAGGTAGAATGTTAATGTTAATGTGTTTGAACAAATGGATACCAGGAGGTTGGTAAAGTTTTTAAAACCATAATAATCAAACAGTTCCCAATCTCACGTTCAAAGAAAACAGGCTATCCTTACCCTAAAAGGAATATAATCCATAGTTGTCAAACGGCTGACAAAGGTGGGGCAGTGGTAGTCATGGATAGATGCCAACTAAAAGAGGCACTACGCCAACTTACAATACCGGGACACTACGAACCCATTAAACAACCCACCGCCTCACTATTGCATGAGATCCCCCTATTTGTACTGAAGCCTGCAATAATGGTATTATTTCCAATACAACTAAAGATTTTCTTATCACGAACATCCTGGAAACCTGTCTAGTACTTACTCCCCAAAATCCACAATCACTGGAGAACACCCCGGGCCGCCCCATAGTATCGGGGATAGGCTCTGTACTCGGCCCCTCTCCAAATTTGTGGATTTTCACCTACAACCTTATGTGAAACAATCACATCCTGCCTGCAAGACACAACAGAATTGCTACAAATACTTCAAGACATTAGCCCCTCCAGACAACATTCATTTGGCCACATTGATGTACAGAGTCTATATACCTCTATACCACAAGAGAAGGCATTACATGTGTAGAGGAAGCACTCCTCACTACTGACCTGCCACACCAACTGATATATTTTTTACTAGACTGTCTTACACTAGTACTTAAAAAGAACTATTTTAGATTTGATAACACTTTCTATTGGCAAAAACAAGGGACATCAATGGGCGCTGCGGTGGCTCCGTCATTTGCAAATATTTTCATGCAAAAAATTGAGAATAAGGTTTTTTTAAAATCCCCTTTTGCCCCACATATAAAAAATATGCCAGATATGTAGATGACATCCTGGTCATATGGAGTGGGGAGAAAGCAGAGTTCTTGGAAATGATAAATGCAGCCAACAAAGCCCATCCACGATAAAGTTCACATACGAGATTTCGACTGAACACATTAACTTTCTTGATGTCACATTGTCTAGAAAACAACTTGCTTCAGACATCCTTGTATAGCAAAACCACGGACGAAATAACCTACTCCTGACCAATAGTTTCCATACACCTAAAATCTTTAAAGCAATCCCTAAAGCCAGTTTTATAGGGCAAGACGCATATCCTCTGACGATCTAGATATGAGGAGGGCGGTTAAGGTGTTTACACATTGGCGAGTAGAGGGTATTCACCCCGGTTTTGACTAGAAACAGAAAAACGGTTAAAAACATTAAAGAGATACGCTTTTGAAATATAAGGAAAGGCAATCCAACACAAAACGGATCCCATTTGTATCAAAGTTCAGCACGCAGAGCAACCCCATAGAAAAAATCATTAACCAATACTGGCCCCTTATCCAAAAAGACAAACACCTCGGCGGATTGTTCAGTAAACCTTTGTTCAGTTACCAAGAGGTAAACACTGAGGATAACCTATGCCCAGCGGATATATCTGACAGCACAGCGAGCACTATATTCAAGGGAACCCAGAAAGGGACATTCCCCTGTTTAAACTGCATTGCTGTGCCTCTATTATCAAAGGTGATTACATCACCCACCCGTTAAAAGGGAACCGCATTAAACTCAGAGACCTACGCCACCTGTAGCACGAACACGGTAGTATATCTCTTAAAGTGCCCCTGTGGCACCTGCTATGTGGGACAAACAATAGGGGGTTAAAGAATGCATTAAAGAACACAAAAGGGACATAAGAAATTACAAACATGGTACTGGTTATGAACACGACAGTATCCACATTTCCATGAGTTGAAACATACCACACCACCTCAAGTGGCCTGTTTTGGAGACATCCAAACCCCCAAGAGAGGAGGTAATATTGTTAAAATGCTTTTACAAAGGGAATGCCACTGGATTAGACTGCTAGAAACCCTTGTACCACATGGTTTGAATGAATCTTGGTCTCTTAATGTTATCTATGACAATATTCTAATACCTGCCTTTTGTACTTCCTTTACAGATAATCATCTGCCCGGTCCATAGTCGCTTAATAGCATTCAACAAGGTATGGCTATCGTTAAGGTAGATCGTACTCCGGCAAGAACCATTATACATGTTTTGGATAGAGAATCCTACTCTATTCTTTAGTAGCCTTTTTGGCATTTCTTATAGCTCTTTATAGTGGTAGGCGTTGTGTTGCATTCCACGGGCTGGCTTATTTTATTTCTGTATAGATTTATATTATTTTGTATATAATTTTGTGCTTGAGTATTTTTCCTCATCTATCCACCACAGGAGCACAGGTCTAGTGGTTGTTATGCCTTCCCCTCTCTCATCATATCCCCACGTTTGGGAACTTGCTGGACTCATGTTTATGACTCTGACACGTTGGTCTTTGCTTAAATAGGAAGAAGGGGGAGGGGTTTGTGCACCAACAGGAAGTGGGATTGTCACTTCCTGTTTCTATGTATATATATATATATATATGGGTGTATTCACTGTGTTCTCACATTTGAGAAAGGACCCCTGGTCCGAAACATGTTATGTGTGAATAAAGATTGCTGAATTGAGATATCCTAGGAGTCTCCTCATTCTGGATCTGCCTACACACACTTACCTATCTACAGTCTTAGTGATTGGGACAGATCACGTGCAGATATCCGGACGCAGTTTCAGGCTCATTAGGTTGCAGAACTGACTCTTAAAATAAAATAGTAATAGGAAAAAGACCTGTATGTCCATAAATATAGACTGACTCTCAGTAAAGCACATTAGTAAGCCCTCAGTCTTGTTAGAAGCCCTAAGCACTTGGTGCTCTCCTAGTTTAATCTTGAAGAATCCAGATTGGCTCCCTATGCTTGAGGTAAATAGAACAGGGAAGAAACCTTTATGTCTATAAATTAGACTGCACTCGGTCAGTAAAGCACATTAGTTAGCCCTCAGTCTTGTTAGAAGCCCTAAGCACTCAGTACTCTCTTAGTTTAATAATGAAGAGTCCCTAGATTGGGTCCCTAAGCTAAAAAATAAAATAGTAATAGGGAAAAAGACCTGTATGTCCATAAATATGACTGACTGTCAGTAAAGCACATTAGTTAGCCTCAGTCTTGTTAGAACCCTAAGCACTTGGTGCTCTCCTAGTTTAATCATGAAGAATCCCTAGATTGGGTCCCTAAGCTTAAGGAAAACAGTATAGGGAGAAAGTCCTGTATGTCCATAAATATAGACTGACTCGGTCAGTAAAGCACATTAGTTAGCCCTCAGTCTGTTTAGAAGCCATAAGCACCAGTGCTCTCCTAGTTTAATAATGAACAAGCCCCTAAATTGGGTCCCTAGCTTAAGTAAAATAGTAATAGGAAAAAAAAACTATGACCATAAATAAATATAGACTACCGTCAGTAAAGCACATTAGTTAGCCCTTACTCTTGTTAGAAGCCCTAAGCACCTCGGTGCTCTCCTAGTTTTTTTTTTTTAAACATGTTTTATTTAGAATACCAGTTCATAGATACACACAACATTGTCGATTATTCACTGGTTGTAAATACATTTGTATTACTGTGACATCCATATCCCGCATTGCATTTTATGGACTAACATAAATATATACCTTAACTGGAGGGAGGGAGGGAGAGAGGAAGGGGGGGGGGAGAGGAAGGGGGGGGGGAAGGGGGGGGGAGGGGGGGGGTTTTTGATTGGTTCATTTGTTGCATGTGTTATGATTCTGTTGTATTCGGTCTGTTGTGATGTATCTTAGCAAGGTCTCCATCAATCCAGCATATAGAATTGAGACTTTTCAGAATAAGAGACATTATCTTGAATGAGCGTCATGCACTTCTTATTTACTTTATTAGTAGCATATACAGGGTTATTCCGTGTGTTGTGGGTGATCGGAGTAGGCTCTCCAGATATTCGTACCAAGGTGCCCATATTTTATTGTATCTACTCAGTGTACCTCGACTTAGATATATTAGGCGGATGAGGGGTAGATCTGATTTGTCATGGCTTTCCACGTTCCACACCTGGGCGCTCGATGGGACATTCAGGTGAGTACTATAGTGTGTCTAGCGTGAATAGGGAGTTCTGTAACAGCTTGAGATGTATATTTGTCCATTCCCCAGCCTCATCAATCCCCAGTATACATAGTTCAGGCTTTGGCGGTACTGGTTGTGTAGTATTTGTTCAAGTGTTGAGAACTTTGCCCCAGAGGTCGGACCCTTGGGCAGGTCCAGATCAAATGCAGTATTCGCGGCGGACTCCTCATGGCACTTGGGGCAACATGAGGAATTATTGGGGTATATATGTGCTAGTCTACGCGGTGTTAGATAGACCTGGTGCAAGATGTAGAATTGTGTAGTTCTATGGCTGGCCGATGGGGATACTTTTGTATGTGATTGTGCGATTTCTTCCCAGTCGGACTCTTTTAGTGTGGGTATATATTTGTTCCACTTCTCATCAGGGACATCTGCATCTCAGTGTTTTTGTGGCTAATTAACATGAGTAAATGCTGAAATGAGGTGCCTCTCCGCCCGGTCCTTCAGAACCTCAATTATCCCCATAATTGAGGTTCTGAAGGACCGGGCGGAAAGGCCCACACCATCTCACGCATTTACTCTGTGCGAGTGATGTGGATGTTAAGAGTATGGAATTCGAGGCAGTACCAAAGTTGAAGATAGCGGAAAAGGCTGAGTGTGTTAGTGAAAATCTCTGTCGTATTGCTGAAAACAAGAATAGTGAGTCGTTGTGAATGATCTGATGGAAATATAGGACACCATTGTTTTCCCAGTACTCAGATGCTCCAAAACTAGCCAGGACCCGATACCTACTGTTGTGCCATAGTACGGAGTCTCCCAGGACTCCCCATACCTCTAAATGTTTTGTCGCGTCTTGCCAGATCTTACGCATCTGCTTGTGTAAGGCAGTTCCTCCGCCCGGAATAATGTTTTTTGGGGCTTCTAGAATGTGATGGGCATTTTGGGAAATATGCATGGAGATTCGTTCCATATCATATATTGATGGTGGGGGGGTATCTTGCGGGTCTAGCGGGGGTGGGACCACCCAATCTGTAAAATTTTGATCTGTCCGGCCAGGTAGTAAAGGTAAAAATCGGGTAGTGCTAGGCCAGCGGACATCTTGGCATCTGGAGAGTAGTGAGTTTGGTGCGGGCTCGACCGATCCCCAGAGTAGTGGGAGTAGTGCACTTTGCAGGGCGTTGAAGAAGGTTCTGGGTATGATAGTTGCAGAGTGTTGGAGGGTATATAGTATTTTAGGAAGAATTATAATTTAATCAGGTTCCCCCTGCCCAGTAGGTTGGTAGGGAGTTGTTTCCATACTTCACTTTCCTTGCACCCAGTCCAGGGGGTATATATTTGTATAAGGAATTGTTCAGGTGTATGAGTTACGGTGATCCCAGTACCTAAAACTTGGGACAACGGGGACCAATCCGCGTATAGTCGGTGGTAGTGTGATGTCTGAATCGAGGGTGATTACTCAATTTATTCCAGTTTATATATAGTCCAGAGATTGGTCAAAATTGTGAGATTATGTTTGTGTGCTGTGATTTTAGGGATTGGTTGGGGTCTACTAGATATAGATGAAGTCGTCTGCATATAAGCTGAGTACTGAGGTTTGAGCTCAGGGTGTAAGACCTTTGATAGATTTCTTTGTTCTAAGTTGTATCGCGAGGGGTTCTATTGCAATGGCGAATAGGTATGGGGATAATGGGCATCCCTGTCTCGTTGCCTCGGCCGAGTGCAAATTGTGTTGAGCGTGTTCCATTGATTAGGAGCGAGGCTGTAGGTTGGCGTACAGGAGGAGGACCCAACTATAAATCTGGGCAAAGCCAATGTATCATACATTGCCAGAGGTACAACCATTCAACGGAATCAAATGCCTTTTGGCATCTAATGAGAGTATGATACGCGTGCCGCATTATCATGGTCGATTTGGCTATGGATTAAAGTTTTCCGTATATGTGATTGAGGTGGATTTGGCCGGCATGAATCCGGTCTGGTCGGGATGGATTATACGGGATATTACTTTCTTTAGTCTGTTTGCAAGAATTTTGGCAAATATTTTGTAATCAGTATTGAGTAGTGATATGGGTCTGTAAGAGCTACAATCTAGTATTCCTTCTCAGGCTTGGGGATGAGTGTATATGTGCTTCACGCATTGAGGTGTCAAGAGCTTGGGATTCCATTATATATTGTATTAGTTGGAAATTTGAGTTTATTTGTTCACTATATCTCTTGTATATCCAATTGGTAGTCCTCCGGCCCAGGTGCCTTTCCACCTGCCATATCTCCCATGGCCTCTACCACTTCTGCTATAGTGACGTCTGCCTCTAGCCAGGTCCCGTCGCTGTCGGTGAGTCTAGGGGTTTCAATGTTGTCTAGATATCTTTTAATTGTGTTGGGGAGACGTTTAGTTGTGATTGGTATAGTGTCTGGTAGAAGCCCGTGAATGTTTGTATAATGTCCGGCATGCTGTGACAGTAGTTCCGTCTGGGGCTCTGATTGCGAATGCTATTAGTATCTCTGGGCCATGGGCCAGAGTTTAGCCGACCGGCTCCCATGTTCGAAGTATCGGGCTTTGGCAAAGAATATTTTCCTTGTGTTTTTTCTGTGATAGCAGTATTATACAAAATTTGTGTCTTATTCCATTCTGCTCTGGATTGATCCGTGGGGTTTTCTACATATTTGTTTTCCGGCCGCTAGCAGTCTGTTGGAGAGTTCTGTCTCTGATAATGATGTTTTGGTGTTTAATATATTTGATGGCGCTATTAAGATGACCTCGTTGAAAGGCTTTGAAATCGTCCCACTGTATTGACGGGGGGGACAGGCGAGTGGTCTAGTGAGAAATATAAGTCGATATGGCTGGGGATCTGGTCTGTCTGGGGGAACTGGTCAGCCAGAAGGGATGGATTCTTCCAGACCGGGTCGGAGAGGCCCCCACACCGCCCCGCATCGTAAGCAGATTGGGGAATGATCGGAGATCCCCCTGGGAAGATGGAGTATCTGTGTTTATATATGGGGTAGCTCTTTTTTTGTAAATATGTAGTCTATTCAGATAAAGTGTTGAAGGTGGATGAGAAGCAGGTGTATCCTTTCTGGGAGGGGTGACGGTGTCTCCACACATCCCACCACTGTAGTTCAGTTAAAAGATCGTTCAATGTAGATTTTTTGGTGGAGGGTTGGGGGGGTAGTCTGTCTATGGAGGGGTCCATGGCTGTATTAAAATCTCCCATGCAAATTATTCTCGCGTAGGGGTATTTAAGTATAAAGGGGAGTATAGTTCGAAGCGGTTGTTGTGAGGCTGGGGGTGGGTCGTACATCCCAATCATAATATACAGACACGATTCAATATCCAGTGCTACGCTTATATATCTTCCTCTTGGGTCTGTCTTGAGTTCGTGTATGGTGTATCTCAATTTCTCGTTGAGCATCAGTGAAACACACTCTGGAGTTACCGAATAGGTGCTATGTTGGACCACCCCCCCAGGGTTTTTGAAGATTTGTGTGCTGGATGGTAGTAGGTGTGTTTCCTGTAGGCAGCACATGTCTGCCTGTGTGTTGCGAATTAGAGAGGTTACTGTTAACGCTTGTGGGGGTCGTTGAGGCCTCTAACGTTCCAGGATAGGACTTTTAGTGTTTTGGTCATGTTTTGTTTGGATTGTATCAGTGCACGCCGTTGACACTCTCCATCTATTGTGGTGTTGGGAAGTATATCTATACATCTCATTTGGGAACTCATATGGGAAATGAAGGGAGGGGTGGTAAGGGGGGAAAGGGAAACAATCAAACAATGATTAACAAAACATAAACATAACAAGGTTTCGCAGATTTTGGTTAACCTGGTCGCTAAACTCCAGGGGGTCCTGGTAACTGTGGGGTTGCACTTAGTGCAGTTCCTGTGGGGGTGGAGGAGGGTGTCTCGTTCCCTCCGGCGCCATCACATACTTATAGTAGTGTAAGAGAGGGTTAGCCACTATTCCCATTTTGCAGTGGGGTATATAAGTGGGTTATGATAATATGGTTAAACCCACATGGGGTAGTTTAGAAGCCCTAAGCACTCAGTGCTCTCCTAGTTTAATAATGAACAAGTCCCTAAATTGGGTCCCTAGGCTCAAGTAAAATAGTAATAGGAAAAAAAAAAAACTATGTCCATAAATATAGACAGACTGACTCAGTCAGTAAAGCACATTAGTTAGCCTTCAAGCTTGTTAGAAGCCCTAAGCATTCGGTGCTCTCCTAGTTTAATAATGAACAAGTCCCTAAGCTTAAGTAAAATAGTAATAGGAAAAAAAAAACTATGTCCATAAATAAAGATAGACTGACTCAGTCAGTAAAGCACACTAGTTAGCCCTCAAGCTTGTTAGAATCCCTAAGCACTCGGTGCTCTCCTAGTTTAATAATGAAGAATCCCTAGATTGGGTCCCTAAGCTTGAAGAAAATAGTAATAGGGGAAAAGACCTGTATGTCCATAAATATAGACTGTCAGTAAAGCACATTAGTAAGTCCTCTGTCTTGTTAAAAGCCCTAAGCACTCGGTGCTCTCCTAGTTTATTAATGATCGAGTCCCTAAATTGGGTCCCTAATCTTAAGTAAAATGGTAAAGGGGGGGGAAACTATGTCCATAAATATAGACTGACAGTCAGTAAAGCACATTAGTTAGCCCTCAGTCTTGTTAGAAGCCCTAAGCACTCTGTGCTCTCCTAGTTTAATAATGAGCGAGTCCTTAAATTGGGTCCCTAAGCTTAAGTAAAATAGTAATGGGAATAAAAGCTATGTCCATAAATAAATATAGACTGATTGTCAGTAAAGCACACTAGTTAGCCCTCAAGCATGTTAGAAGCCCTAAGCACTTGGTGCTCTCCTAGTTTAATAATGAAGAATCCCTAGATTGGGTCCCTAAGCCTGAGGTAAATAGTAATAGGGAAGACCTGTATGTCCATAAATATAGACTGACTCTATGGAGCATGCCAGAGCAGCGTTTCAGTAACGCTGTGCTTTAACTTTCGCGAACCCAGGCGTGAGGACCTAGCGGATCAGGTCCTCACCCTGGGTAAAAGGTACTGACCTAAGAAGAGGAGCGGAGGGAAGGTGAGGATAATTGTCCGTTAAGCTTAGGGACATACAGGTCTTTTTCCATATTTCTTTTTTCTTTAAGCTCAGGACCCAATTTAGGGACTCGTCATTATAAACTAGGAGAGCACCGAGTGCTTAGGGCTTCTAACAAGACAGAGGGCTAAAATGTGCTTTACGGACTGTAAGTCTATGTTTAGGACATAGTTTATTTCCCCCCCTATTACCATTTTACTTAAGATTAGGGACCCATTTAGGGACTCGATCATTAATAAACTAGGAGAGCACCGAGTGCTTAGGGCTTTTAACAAGACAGAGGGCTAACTAATGTGCTTTACTGACAGTCAGTCTATATGAAATGCAGGTCTTTTTCCCTTTTACTATTTTCCTCAAGCTAGGGACCCATTTAGGGATTCTTATTATTAACTAGGAGAGCACCGAGGTGCTTAGGGCTTCTAACAAGACTTGAAGACGAACTAGTGTGCTTTACTGACCGAGTCAGTCTATCTATATGGACCTACAGGTCTTCCTTATTACTATTTCCTCAAGCTTAGGGACCCAATCTAAGGATTCTTTATGATTAAACTAGGAGAGCATCAACTGCTTAGGGCTTCTAACAAGACTGAGGGCTAACTAATGTGCTATACTGACCGAGTCTGTCTATCTTTATGGACATACAGGTCTTTTCCCTATTATTTTCTTTAAGCTTAGGGACCAATCTAGATACTCTTCATTATTAAACTAGGAGAGCACCGAGTGCTTAGGGCTTCAACAAGCTTCAGGGCTAACAAGTGGGCTTTACTGACTGAGTCAGTCTATATTTATGGACATACAGGTCTTCCCTATTACTATTTTCCTCAAGCATAGGGACCCAATCTAGGGACTCGTTCATTATTAAACTAGGAGAGCACCGAGTGCTTAGGGCTTCTAACAAGACAGAGGGCTAACTAATGTGCTTTACGGACTGTAAGTCTATGTTTATGGACATAGTTTATTTCCCCCCCTATTACCATTTTACTTAAGATTAGGGACCAATTTAGGGACTCGATCATTAATAAACTAGGAGAGCACCGAGGTGCTTAGGGCTTTTAACAAGACAGAGGGCAACTAATGTGCTTTACTGACAGTCAGTCTATATGGACATGCAGGTCTTTTTCCCTTTTACTATTTTCCTCAAGCTTAGGGACCCATTCTAGGGATTCCATTATTAAACTAGGAGAGCACCGAGTGCTTAGGGCTTCTAACAAGCTTGAAGACGAACTAGTGTGCTTTACTGACCGAGTCAGTCTATCTATATGGACCTACAGGTCTTCCTTATTACTATTTCCTCAAGCTTAGGGACCAATCTAGGATTCTTTATGATTAAACTAGGAGAGCATCAACTGCTTAGGGCTTCTAACAAGACTGAGGGCTAACTAATGTGCTATACTGACCGAGTGTCTATCTTTATGGACATACGGTCTTTTTCCCTATTATTTTCTTTAAGCTTAGGGACCCAATCTAGATACTCTTCATTATTAAACTAGGAGAGCACCGAGTGCTTAGGGCTTCTAACAAGCTTCAGGGCTAACAAGTGGGCTTACTGACTGAGTCAGTCTATATTATGGACATTACAGGTCTAGTAATAAGGAAGACCTGTAGGTCCATATAGATAGACTGACTCGGTCAGTAAAGCACACTAGTTCGTCTTCAAGCTTGTTAGAAGCCCTAAGCACTCGGTGCTCTCCTAGTTTAATAATGAAGAATCCCTAGAATGGGTCCCTAAGCTTGAGGAAAATAGTAAAAGGGAAAAAGACCTGCATGTCCATATAGACTGACTGTCAGTAAAGCACATTAGTTAGCCCTCTGTCTTGTTAAAAGCCCTAAGCACTCGGTGCTCTCCTAGTTTATTAATGATCGAGTCCCTAAATTGGGTCCCTAATCTTAAGTAAAATGGTAATAGGGGGGGAAATAAACTATGTCCATAAACATAGACTTACAGTCCGTAAAGCACATTAGTTAGCCCTCTGTCTTGTTAGAAGCCCTAAGCACTCGGTGCTCTCCTAGTTTAATAATGAACGAGTCCCTAAATTGGGTCCCTGAGCTTAAAGAAAAAAGAAATATGGAAAAAGACCTGTATGTCCCTAAGCTTAACGGACAATTATACTCACCTTCCCTCCGCTCCTCTTCTTAGGTCAGTACCTTTTACCCAGGGTGAGGACCTGATCCGCTAGGTCCTCACGCCTGGGTTCGCGAAAGTTAAAGCACAGCGTTACTGAAACGCTGCTCTGGCATGCTCCGCCCCCTCTCCTTGCGCGACGAGGCCAATAGGAAGGCACGCTCTGCAACGAGCGTGCCTTCCTATTGGCCTTACTGACCTAAGAAGAGGAGTGGAGGGAAGGTGAGTATAATTGTCCTTTAAGGTTCATACACACATCTGATTTTGCATTCCTCCGACCCCTGATCACGACACCTGCACCAAAGAGCCAATAATCGCGATTGACAATGCCTTCGGTCGGGGGTTATTGTTGTTGGTCGATCGAACCCCCACAATCACAGAAAAGGCTAATAACACTCGGCCCCCTGACGTGTTTCGCTCCCATGTGGAGCTTAACCATATGTTGGTAAACGCACTCAGTGACGGATACTTTTTCTCTATTGGTGTTTGATGTAATATTGATCCCTAGTGCGAATTACTGCACTGTAATCACCAAAGGTATCCACGCCTCTGCACACGGGCTAAACAGAAACCCTTCTGGCTGTACCAGTTTATCATCTAAAATTTCACAACGGAGCGGGCAGAACATTTTGAATCATCATTTTTGCTGTAGATCTAGCATCGAGGAACCACCAACGGACAAAATGTCGTGTACAGACCTCTTCTAAACCCTATATCCTGCCGCTGGATCACACCCACACCGTGGCTAGGTTACTTCCTCAGCGGGCGGAAGGATCCACAGCGAATGAAGAGGTACGCGCTCTCTCGCTTCCGCGTGTTCCTTCGCCGCCAGGGACTCTATGTTTATTGCAGGGTTTCCAAGATGGAAATCCAGGGGCTGGTTGAGCTGCGCCAGCGGCTCGGGCAAGGCGGAGGAACGCGAGGAAGTGTCGGTCGGTGGGGCTTAACCTCAACGAAAAAGCAGCGACCCAGTCGGTCCCTGTGGAGAACGAGGTGTAAGTGACTGAGAGGCTGGAGAACGGGGTTCTGACCCTGGGAGGGAGAGAGGATCCCCCGGATATGGCTTTTTCCGCCTGGGCAAGTGAGATAAAAGGGCAATAGCACAATCATGTTTAAAAAGTACCTCCCATGATTAAATCACCCTCTCTCCCTCCCTCCCTGTATTTAAACGTCCTGGTTCCAGGCTCCTCTCTCCCTCTAATTTAACAGCAACTGGATAGATATATGTTGCTCTGGGAGCCTCCAAATGGCTCTCCTGCCTTTTGGGAGCCCTTCAACTTCTGGGTTTGGACTCCCCCAGTTAGTGCCCTGTCTGCTAGGTCAGTCCCCTGCATATACATTATGTGCTGCCCTCCAAGTGATGTGCCTGCAGGGCTAGTGTTCACCCAGGGAAGAGTTAATAAGCATGGCAGTAGGGCTGGTATTCACAATGGCTGTAATGCTGGTGTATAGCCAGGGAAGGGTTAAGGAGCGTGGCTGGAGTATAACATAGGAAGGGTTAAGGAGCGTGGCTGGTGTGTAACCAGGGAAGGGTTAAAGAGCGTGGCTGGTGTGTAGCCAGGGAATGGTTAAGGAGCATGGCTGGTGTGTAGCCGGGGAAGGGTTAAGGAGCATGGCTGGTGTGTAGCCGGGGAAGGGTTAAGGAGCATGGCTGGTGTGTAGCCAGGGAAGGGTTTATGATATTTAAAATGTACCTCCCATGCTCTTGATAAATATATTTATTTGACAGGGGTTGTACTGGACAGTGTTTTTAATCATGTGTCTGTGGGGGGTTCGCCTTCCCCAGAGCCCAGGTGTTCCAAGTCCTTTGAACGCAACCAGCAGCTGAAGATGCACTTGCTGAGTCACACCAAGGGGCGCTGCCTTTCAAGTGCCCGGCCCTGTACTGCGGTTGGTTCTTCGCCACCCTCTACAAGCTCAAGGGGCACCGGCAGTCCCATGACAAGCAGTGGCCTTTCCCCTGCAAGGCTCTGGGCTGTGGTAAGACCTTCACTACCGTCTATAATCCGAAGGCACAGGAGAACCCGTTCCGATGCAATGCCTGCTGGGAGTCTTTTCACACACGTGCTTCCAAAACGGAAACTGGTGCACAATTGCAATCGCATCAAAAAACATTTGCGTTCACATGATTTCCATAATAAGAAAAAATCGCAAGCACAATGGAAATCGCAAACACAAATAAAAAAACAGACTAGTGTTGCCTAGCACTTACAGTGGGTACTTACCCTACCTCAATTGGACATTGATTCCGTGGTAAATACTGCACCTTTAACACGGTTGTTAAATACAGTATAGTCGCTGTAAAACTGCGGTCGTAAAATATTGTGCCATAAATGGAAGCAGCTGAAAAAAGGGAAACTAAAATAATAAAGGGAATGGAGGGGCTTGACCATGCAGACAGATTATACAAGTTAGGGCTGTTTACATTGGAGAAGCGACATTTGCGTGGGGATATGATTACTAATTACTTTTATTAATGGGCAATACAATAAACTCTGGTGCATTGTTCACTAATAGGTCATTTCAGAGGACTCGTGGAAATCCTTTAAGATTGGAAGAAAAGAAGTTTAATCTTCTAGTTAGGAAAGGTTTCTTTTCAGTGAGAACGGTGAAACTGTCTTCCAGCAGATCTGGTAATGGCAAGTTCATTGAATAGCTTTAAAAGTGGGCTAGATATGTTTCTAAAACTAAAATATATTGGGAATTACTGGTATAATACATATACTGTAGTTCTGGTTGGTATGGGAATACTATATAATATTGAGAAATACTGGTGTTAATACATATACTGTAGTTCTGGTTGGTACAGGGATACTATATAATATTGAGAATTACTGGTATTAATACATATACTGTAGATCTGGTTGGTATGGGGATACTATATAATATAGAGAATTACTGGTATTAATATATATACTGTAGTTCTGGTTGGTACAGGGATTCTATATAATATTGAGAATTCCTGGTATTAATACATATACCGTAGTTCTGGTTGGTAGAGGGATACTATATATTATTGAGAATTACTGGTATTAATACATATACTGTAGTTCTGGTTGGTACAATAAAGTAAAAGTATTGTTAGAAGCGATTTCTTTAACAAATCACTAGCGTTTGGGGTGGGAGAGGGAGCACTACACTACAGAAAACGGGCTTGGAGTTAGGGGGAGGGAGAGAAAAACGGGGGAGAGGGCTTCACTGAGCATGTCAAAAACTACTGAGAGGGCGCTGTAGAGGCAGAAACCTTTCCCACAGGAATACAGCTACTACTCCTTGATTTCCTGTGGCTGGCTAAGTGGCTAAACATGTTTCTTATAGTTAGTTCCTCCCCCAGGGTTTGGGGCTATGTTCATGTTAAGAGCTTTTCTTATAATTATGCATTTTTGAGCCATCATTGTTAGAAAGCACAGCTATGAAGCTAGCACTGTATGTTAGTTATGCCTGTTGAATGACAAATGACCGCTTCTGTAGTCATTTCATTATAAGGAGTTTAATGATGCAGTGTGACAGAATAACTATTATGGTCAGAAGGAAGTTTTTTAACCACTTTAAATAAAACCTAGCTCTTTACATGACTGACTCTGTTGTGTCATTAACAAATACAACTTTCCGTGTTGTTCTGGTAATAATAAGCACAGTGGGGTACATACACTGGTCTTTTCTTAAAACAGATTCCTGCCCAATTAACTGCCTTTCTGGGGCTTTATTTGTGTGCAGATTCACTGGCCGGCATCCCAGCACAGGATAGAAGAATGTGTGTTATCTGGGAAAGACAGCAATGTGAGTATAACAGGACTACAGATTGTAAAAGTCTGCAAGAGAAAAATAAACCAACAGGCAAAAAGCTCCTCGGAAATTGCATCACCTAAACTGTGTATCCATAATATGAAGTACCATGGACCCTAGTGATTAACCTATCATTCATCAAACTTGGGAAATCCTTTAAAATACAACTGGCACACAAAATGATGTCTATCACTTTAAAGAGGGTCTGATTCCTCAAGGCACCAAGATAAATGCCTACACTATTAGGAAATGGCATTATGTTTCAAGTTTTTGTGAAGCCATTAATCCTAGCTTCAGTGTGTGGCTGCCAAGAGTGTCTGGCTGGCAACCACCAATGTCACTGAAGTAGCTGTATCTGATTTCTGCTATGATTTACTGTTAGGAACTGATTAGGGGCCTTATTGTCAACCTGGTAAGGCAAATAAAGGCCTAGGCTGTAGCACCATATTCAGCACAGGTGCATTTAGCTAATCATTCACTGGAAAATCCTGAGGGATAAAGATCTGAATCACAGTCTCAAAATGTTGCCGCATAGGTCTTGACACGCAATATAGTTCATTAATAAATATTAGAATATAGGGCACTGGTAGTAAATGAGAACCCTAAAATAGGGGAGGTGCAATTACAAGACCCAAATTATCTATCTAGAAAAATAATAATCACAGGGATATACCAATTAAAAACACATGCATTCTACCCTTAACATCTAGAAAGTATATATGCAGTTACAAGCAGGTAAGTATCCTAAAATGTATTGGATTTAACTATACCGTATCATAGTCACATAAAGGTAAGTATTGAGTCATAGTCAAGGTCCATGCAGATAAGGTGAGAAGGTAGAGGGCTAAAAACCAGGCAGTCGCGTAGGACGTGTTTCGCTCCTCCTACATCTTGGGAGCTTTCTCAACTACTCAGTAGTAGAGAAAGCTCCCTAAGATGTAGGAGGAGCGAAATGCAACAGTGGCTGCGGCCAAAAGTTTGCGTGACCAATTGTGCAGTCCCATAGGGAATCGCACGATCAGCCGTGATTTACCAAAGGGCCCGATTGCCTGTTCCTCCGTTGACCCAATCAACCAAAATGCTGGGTTGAAATATCGGTGCAGACAAATGGAAGCCTTGAACATAAATATTAGTGTATATGGCAGTATTTCTACAGTTTACAGATTTCCTAGGCAGCACAATCCCTATTACATCAGCCAGGAAGTGCTATAGATCCAGGGGGGCTTCTAGACCATTTGGCACCTGAGGGAAACTAAATATTTATGTGCAGAAATGGGGGCATAGCCTGTGATGGGTGGGCATGGTGGACTATCTAACAGTGTCTGGTGAACTGGAGGGCTCTGTTTGTTCAGCAGCCTCTGTTAGGTCCCTCCAGTTCACCAGACACTGGAAGGTCAGCCCTCCAGTTCACCAGACACTGGTAGGTCAGCCCTCTAATTCAGCAGATACTGGTTGGTCAGCCCTCTAATTCAGCAGATACTGGTTGGTCAGCCCTCTAGTTCAGCATAAACTGGTAGGTTAGCCCTCGAGTTCAGCAGACACTGTTAGGTCAGCCCTCCAGTACACCAGCCACTGTTATGTCAGTCCTCTAGTACGCTTAAAAGTGTCTGGTGAACTGGAGGGCTGACCAAACAGTGGCTGCTGAACCCTCCAACTCAGCAGACACTTTAAAGTCAGTCATCCAGTTCTGGAGACACAGTTAGGTCAGCCCTCTAGTTCTGGAAACACAGTTAGGTCAGCCCTCTAGTTCTGGTGACACATTTAGGTCTGCCCTCTAGTTCAGAGGACACAGTTAGTTCTGCCCTCTAGTTCAGAGGACACAGTTAGGTCAGCCCTCTAGTTTAGAGGACACAGGTCAGCCCTCTAGTTCTGGAGACACTGTTAGGTCAGCCCTCTAGTTCTGGAGACACTGTTAGGTCAGCCCTCTAGTTCTGGAGACACTGTTAGGTCAGCCCTCTAGTTCTGGAGACACTGTTAGGTCAGCCCTCTAGTTCTGGAGACACTGTTAGGTCAGCCCTCTAGTTCTGGAGACACAGGTCAGCCCTCTAGTTCTGGAGACACAGTTAGGTCAGCCCTCTAGTTCTGGAGACACAGTTAGGTCAGCCCTCTAGTTCTGGAGACACGGTTAGGTCAGCCCTTTAGTTCTGGAGACATAGGTCAGCCCTTTAGTTCTGGAGACATAGGTCAGCCCTCTAGTTCTGGAGACACAGTTAGGTCAGCCCTCTAGTTCTGGAGACACAGGTCAGCCCTCTAGTTCTGGAGACACAGTTAGGTCAGCCCTCTGGTGTCTGGAAACACAGTTAGGTCAGCCCTCTGGTTCTGGAGACACAGTTAGGTCAGCCCTCTGGTTCTGGAGACACAGTTAGGTCAGCCCTCTGGTTCTGGAGACACAGTTAGGTCAGCCCTCTGGTTCTGGAGACACAGTTAGGTCAGCCCTTTAGTTCTGGAGACACAGTTAGGTCAGCCCTTAGTTCGTAGACACAGTTAGGTCAGCCCTCTGGTTCTGGAGACACAGTTAGGTCAGCCCTCTGGTTCTGGACAGTTAGTCATCCTCTGTGTTCTGGAGACACTGTTGTCGCCCTTTATTTCTGGATAACGTTTTTTTGTTTGTAAAAAAAAAAAAAAAATTGTAAGGTCAGAGCCCTTTATTCTGGAGACACAGTTAGGTCAGCCCTCTGGTTCTGGAGACAGTTAGGTCAGCCCTCTGGTTCTGGAGACACGGTTAGGTCAGCCCTTTAGTTCTGGAGACACGGTAAGGTCAGCCCTTTAGTTCTGGAGACACAGTTAGGTCAGCCCTTTAGTTCTGGAGACACAGTAAGGTCAGCCCTTTAGGTCTGAAGACACGTAGGTCAGCCTGTTAGTCTGGAGACACAGTTAGGTCAGCCCTTTAGTTCTGGAGACACAGTTAGGGCAGCCCTTTAGTTCTGGAGACACAGTTAGGTCAGCCCTTTGGTTCTGGAGACACAGTTAGGTCAGCCCTTTGGTTCTGGAGACACAGGTCAGCCCTCTAGTTCTGGAGACACAGTTAGGCCAGCCCTCTAGTTCTGGAGACACAGGTCAGCCCTCTAGTTCTGGAGACACGGTTAGGTCAGCCCTTTAGTTCTGGAGACACGGTTAGGTCAGCCCTTTAGTTCTGGAGACACGGTTAGGTCAGCCCTCTAGTTCTGGAGACACGGTTAGGTTAGCCCACATTATGACTGGTACATACAATTTTACCTAAAAATTAGTGGATAGGCACACTCACACACCTGCTAGTTTTCTCCGATGCTGCTCCATTCAAACCCCATCCCAAAGGGCCAATCGATACTGCAGATCAAAAAGAGGGACTGGAACACCACTCGGATGAACAGGTGATAAAAGGGGGAGAACCCCTATAGTTAATTCAGACACAACTGGATTGCTGCGTCTGAATAAACTATAGGGGATCTCCTAACTGTTCGCATGAGTGGCGTTCTAGATAAAAATTTGCACACAATGTGACTGGCACATGCAGGATTGCCCACAATGTGACTGGCACATGCAGGATTGCCCACAATGTGACTGGCACATGCAGGATTGCCCACAACGTGACTGGCACATGCAGGATTGCCCACAAACGGATGGGCACATGCAGGATGGCCACAAACGTGACGGCACAGCAGGATGCCCACAACGTGACTGGCACATGCAGGATTGCCCACAACGTGACTGGTACATGCAGGATTGCCCACAACGTGACTGGCACATGTAGGATTGCCCACAATGTGACTGGCACATGCAGGATTGCCCACACGTGCTGGAACATGTAGATGCCCACATGTGACTGGCACAGACAGGATGCCCACATGTGACTGGCACATGCAGGATTGCCCACAATGTGACTGGCACATGCAAGATTGCCCACTGACTGGCACAAATTTGCCTGCTGTGACTGACAGGAAAATAAATGTTTGCCCACTGCCTAATATTTTTGCACACAGGTTTGCCCACTGTGGCTGGCGCACACAGTACATGTTTTGCGGTCGCACACAGGCAATTGCGGTTTTTGTCTGCATGTGCAGTAGAGGCACCAGGGGAGACCGCAGTCTATCATTGGTTGTGATGTCAGCAGTCACAGCATTGATTGACTACATAAAGGGAGGAGCCAGTTTATTCTGCCAGAAATAAGACATTAAAGGACATGTCCACCCATGTCCACCCAAAAATGTATCTTTTAATATTATGTTCCTTAGCCTTTCCCACCCCCAACAGCTACATAAATACTAAAAAAAATATTTTTCCGATTAATACTTACAGCCCCTATTTTCTCCCCCTCTCTGCTAACCGGAAATAGCAGAGAGGGGCCGGACTGGCAGCCATGTCTGTGATTGGCTGCTAGCCAGCCAATCACAGATGTGGCTGCCGGCTGTGAAGATGGGCGCGGGAGCGAAAAGCTGTAAGTATGAATAGGATTTTTTTTTTTAGCATTAACAAGGCGGTTGGGGTGGGAAAGGCTAAGGAATATAATATTAAAAGGCTTTCACGCACGTTAAAAGGGCAGCCAGATGGGATCCAGAGGGAGGAGATGAAAGGGCTCCCCTGGGCATGTCACTAATAACTGAAAGGACAGATCAGAGGCAGATACCTTTCAGACAGGAAGACTGCTCCTAGTTTATACTTTACTGGACTTTGGACATGGACTGCATGAGGACCATAAGGAGCATGGATGTAACACTGCAGAGTGGGGACAGTAGTGGGGAAGATTTGGGGGTGGACATTCCCTTTAATTATCCTCAAATATCTGGTTATTAATGCATCTAATAGTGTTAAATAAGTCAAATGGGGTTGGGGGCTGGTAACTGACAATTTAGGTTTAAGAGGGGACATAGACTTAAAACTGGTTAATTCTATACAGTGGGTAACAGCAGTTTTCCATGCTAGTGCGCCACAAGCCATGGAATACAAGGAAGGTAAATTTAGTGCATGATTGTTTGCATTCTCCTGTGGAAATGGTAAGGCCAGGATCCAATTGTAACAGGAATAAATAGCCTGGAAACATTGGTATTTGCATTTTCTGATTCAAAGAAATGTTCTTATTAAACGGTATGTCCACCCCTAATATACATTTTTTCTGTAGTGTAGGGCACCCCATCTCACCCCCAACCGCTTGTAAAACAAGCCCCAGAAATATACTTGCAGTTCTTCGTTCCTCCAGCTCTCTGCTCTGCTAGCCGTAAGCAGCAGAGAGGGGTGGGACCTACAGCAGCTTCTGTGACTGGCTAGCCAGCAATCACAGACAAGATTGATGGCTATGCAGACAGCCAGGGGAACGAAAGACTGTAAAGCTGGGTACACACAGAACAGATTTTTGAAAAATGACAATGATTTTTCAAAAATCAAGTTACACACCCAGGGCTGTTTCCCTCGGCTGCGTCCGACTCCCTCTATAGGGAGCCTAATGCAGTCAAGGAAAATTTCCCTTATTAAAAGTGTTCATACAAGAAAGTATAATTGTTTTATTCAAATCTTTAGATATTGTAAGAGCCTAAGTGGGGTCTCTTACTATATTTGAAGTTTTAAGTAAATCAATTGGCCACTGGACTACTGGCCAGCTACTGAGAAAGCTTTCAGTGGGCTGTCCAGAAGGGGAAGAATGGTTAACAAGTGCCCTCAAAGATAACTGCCATGCCTCCAAACATCGCAACTGTGCCCCCAAATGTGAGCATGTCACCAGATATTGTCACCCCCTCCTCCCAAAACAAGCCATTACCGTCCACCCCCCACAAATCCTGTCCATACCCCCAAACACCACACCCACACTCCAAAACATCATACCCACGCCCTTTAATGGCATAGCCACGCCACCAAATGTCACATTCAAGCCTCCTGGACACCACAACATCACAGACATACCCCCAGACAGTCCACGCCTTAGAATGCTGTGCCCCACCCACCACAACATTGCAGACATGCCTACATGGGACTGCATTACCAAACACTGCCCACATGTTACATACGTCACAGACAGTTACAACTAAAAGAACAAAGACATCATGGCACTTTCAATTCGGACCAGAAAGTAAATTTATTGATTGGGATCTAATTGTCAATATAAAGTGGTCCTTTAGCAAGGATAAAGTGTTAAAGTGCAAACAAAGTGACATACTGCTAACAAATGTGCAAAAAATATAGCATGCTTAATAAAAACACATGGAGCTCTGACAGCGCAACAGAATGAATCCCGACTTTCACAAGTGAATGCAAAACACCTGATATTTCAGGCCGCCCAACTGATAGACTGACACCTGCCACAGTGTGCTTCAGATACCTTATTGTCAGAAGATACAGAATGTTCTTACCACAGATGAACAACCCCCGACCTGGAGGCACAAGGGCAACGAACTGCCATTTTGGAAGATAATCGCATGTATGTATGCATTCGGTCGGGCGTCGTGTCCACAGAGTGTCAGCTTTGTGTTGCCACGTAAAGGGGCAGATCTGGGGTAAAACTAAAGAACATAATTTTAGCAGGCTATAGCAGCAACCTTATGGAGGTAGCCAATATACAATTAGAATTGTTTGTGCACAATATCCTCCCTACCTCAGAGACTGGCATCCCACATTTTAACAGCCGCAAGATGTGAAATCCCAAAGTTCTGGAAATCAAACTTTCCCCTACAGAGGCTGCACTGATTAAGTGACTATCAGATATACACAGGATGGAATACCTCACATCTCTTATGAACAATTAAAAACCCTGTTTCGACAAAATATGGGCACCATTGGACAATACAATTTCAACCTATGGTAACATGCCACCATAAGGTATCACTCAGGCGTCCCCCCACTTCTTTGCACCCAATTACACATATTTAGTAAACCTGCATAGCTCTCCCCAGCCCCCCACCCTCCTCTCTAACAGTGGGGTTGGGGGGCGACCTGGACTAATAATAATAACTGTAAAAAGAAGGTTAATGTTAATGCCAACGTGTAGGCAAATATGCCTACATGAAAGTAAGTTGTATGCATAAAATAATGTTAAAAAATTATGTTAAAGATGCATGTATATATAAAGGAGATATAATGAAATAGAGGTTTAAAGGGAAGTCCAGCCCCAAAATGAAAACTTACAGGTAAAACCCCCCCCCCAAAACCCTAAACGGTAATAGTTTGAAAGCTGAAATATATGTCTAAACTGAAATCCTGCACAATGTCCTGTTTCCCCTCTTTCTGCTTCCTGGTTCTTCCAGTTAGTAACTATCAGTTATGGATTTGACAGTTGACATCACAGCCAATGACTGAATGCTAATCCCCTGTCTGCCTCTTCTGAGCATGCCCAGGCTCAGTACCTGCTCAGTACAGGTTTCTAAATTGCTCAGTTTCCATGAGGCATCCAGATGCATAGCAGGCATACAGTAATGAATTCATAGGACAAACTATGATATATCAACATATTTTAAAGAGGCGATTCTTTCTAAAAGATGTTCTTATGAGGGTGGAGTTGTCCTTAAAGCTAACTCAACTCAATAGATACACAAATGTAGGGGTATCTAAGTTGGTAATATTAAACAGTGCACATGGGACACATACTAACGGTAAAAAAAAACTTCTAATAACCCTTACGGAGACCTGCTCAGGCGGAGCGGAATTGAACCAGATCCAATTCAACAAACATTCTCAACTAAAGGTGGGTGGGGCGCGGGTGTCGGGCAGCCGCTCAGGCGGGCATTGTAAACTAAAGTGTAGACTAAGAGATGGAAAAAGTTAAGTTAGAGTTAATGTTGTTACTGTTGATTTATTACTTTCAGTAATCCACCTAGAAATCCCAAACTGCTAAAACTACCAGCCTACCACCACCCCCTTTATGCCTCATTTACTAAAACAGTATAACCTAGAGACCCCCCTCTTTCATTTTCTCTCTTCCTCTACCAGATTGGGAGCCCACCTACGCTAGTGTAATTAAGCCATTCCCAAAATCATAAGAATTTAAATGCCCCCATAGACTCCAAATAAAAAAGTACAAATACGTATTTTCATTAGAGATGGTCGAACTATTGAAAGTTCGGTCCGTTTTCAAACTTTCGAACTATTGTAAAAGTTCGAAAGTTCGAAAACGGACCCATTAAAGTCTATGGGAGGCAAATAGTTTGAAAAGCTCGAGTCAAATAATAATAATGGTAACTTAATGTAAATGGCTGTGGGACCTGGGAAATGGTCTGGGGAGCATGTTCCAATATCCAGGACTTTCGTAAAATCGATTTTACTCTCACACGCGCTACTTTCGAGCTTTCGCGTTCGAACGTTCGAGGTAACATGGACATTTTACTCGCAGATTCGATGCTCGCCTATAGGCTTTAATGGAGACTTTACTCGTAGATTCGATGTTGGCGCCTAGATACTATGTACATTTTACTCGCGGATTCGAACATTCGATAAATCATCGAAAGTCCGGGAAATATCGAAAGTCCGCGTCCGAGATAGTTCGGACCGTTCGAACTCGAACAGTTCGGCTCGAACTCGGGTTCGAGCTTTCGCGTTCGAACGTTCGAGGTAACATGGACATTTTACTCGCAGATTCGATGCTCGCCTATAGGCTTTAATGGAGACTTTACTCGTAGATTCGATGTTGGCGCCTAGATACCATGTACATTTTACTCGCGGATTCGAACATTCGATAAATCATCGAAAGTCCGGGAAATATCGAAAGTCCGCGTCCGAGATAGTTTGGACCGTTCGAACTCGAACAGTTCGGCTCGAACTCGGGTTCGAGTTCTATGCCATCCCTAATTTTCATAAGCATAGCAGGGTACTAACGAAACCAGTACTGGTCTCTGTTCATGTTCTGCATTGTTTACTTGTTTTGGTAAATATCAATAATATATTGTAGGACATTGTTATATAATATTGAATTTATTATATTTTAATGCATCAAACATGTATGTTGTAATATACAAATAAATAAAAATAATTTTCAAAAAAAAATTTTTTGTGCATTAGAATTGTATTTTTTGTATGGATTATATTTTGGTCTCTAGTTGCACTTTAATGTAGATGTACAACAGCCAAGTTTTCTATATATTGTATGTAACATAAATAATTGTTAAACTGCCCATACACATGGATTCTAGTCACACATTACACAGCAGATCACATAGTAATTTGTCAGCAATTTACATTTACCTCATCGACTCTCCATACAGAGACTGCCATTGACTCCCTATCAAGGCCAGATTTATACTTCTTTATCCCCTAGGCCTGTTATCTCCCTCCTCACCATCACAGATAAAAATACCAGTATGCATGACATTTATTTCCAATAACTCACCAACCTATTTATGTGTGTAATATATATATATATATATATATATATATATATATATATATATATAATATTACTCCGACATAGAGTAAGCCATTAAAGTTGTTGAATTAATCCGTAGCCCCCAGGTTTGAAAAACTGAAAGTGTGTGTACACCGCCGCCTATTTCCACAATACTATAAGGTTTGCACTATCTGCAATTGGAGATTCTGAATGGTGACATATCCCACCAGTGAATTTGCTACACATACACATTCATTAACTGCTACATAGGCACTACTACATACATTTACTCACCTATATATACTACTACAGTCACTAATCTTTCCTTACCAGTCCAGGTGCAGACTAGAAGTAGTGCAGGTAGCAGCAGTCTGTGTCATACATACACTCACACTCATGAGAGATGCATTTGCCTGTCTCTCGCTACTTTAATATAACTTGTGGCTCTGGGTAAATTGCAATTGCCTGATGCATGACTGTAACACAAGCTAATAGCTGGCACTAGAAGTTGTGCTAAAAACAGCCTCTATATTAAATAACCTTTGGAGACAGAGCTTTCTGTCATGCTGCCCCTACCCTTTGGAACTCCCTACCACACCCAGTAAAGACAGCCTCTTCCCTGGAGTTATTCAAATCCAGACTGAAAAGCCACCTGTTTAGCCTGGCCTTTCCGGATTTATAGAGTTCTTCCTCTATACCACAATTTACCAATCAACCAATCAAATATTGGTCTGAGCCATGCTTACAGCGCTTTGTGTCCTACGGGAGAAAAGCACTTTACAAATGTTATTTGTTGTTGTTGTTGTACATTGTTGTACACAAAATGTACCAGAAACAGTCATTCTTGCTCTGTTTGATACACCAGTAAGACCATCACGAAGGTTAATTATATTGCATTTCACTGTGGTATGTGATCCTAGTTCCTGAGGAGGGCTAGAAGCAGAGAAGCAGATTAGAACTACTTCCTCAACAAATTGGGAACTCAAACTCTAAAATTTTTCACACCTTGCACTGCCTTTACCACAGCCCTTTCATGGACCCTCCTTTCTACTGGTTCCCTTTTGCAGCAAGTGACATTGAAGTCTATGGGCCTCCTTAGTAGCTGGAATGGGGAAGGAAAGAGAAGAGCAGGATACGCAGATTAAAAGATTCACAAAACGATTGTTAATAAAAATAAAGCCAATTTACATTTATTTTTCCTTTAAATGCCAATTACTACACAAGACAAGGTGCATAACTACAAATTGGAGGTGCAAAAGTTTGCCCATTCTTGTAATCGGAAGTAACCAATGATTTAAGTAATCCAGTAAAAAGCTAACTTCTGGTTTGTCGTTGCAAATTAATTGCATTCTGCTAAAAGAGAGCGCCAAAATCAGTAATGTTGAAAATCGAGTGGAGATATATGGGCATTTGTGGAGCACACACCAGGATCAGCATTGATTTATAGCCGTGAGTACAGCATACTGTCTTCAGAGAGTGTACCGCGAGTCCACGACTATTTCCTCTATGCTCCATACTTTTAATAACTAAACTTTTTCAAGAGCATGTGGGGATATTGACTGAATTATGCATAACTTGCTCCAGTTGGATTTTCAGTGAAGTATTTGTACTTCTTCCCACAGGGCAATTCTATATCTCTTAGATATCCTAGATATATGATATATGAGATTTGTTTTATCTTATTTAATGCAGACAAGCTGCGATTATTTATTTATTGAATTCTGGATCAATGAACCTTTTCCATTAGAGTGTTCCCAATGCATGATTTGTTTTTAATATACTTTCTATACTGTTTTATTAACACTGACTGGTCAGTTGATATGAATTACAATGGGGAATATAATAGATTCATATGGGATATATATACTATATATAGTGATTATAAATAATATGACATATTTCTTTTCTGTTTTTGCTGTATATTGAGTATTCACACATTACAGCTAGTAATGAGACATTGCTGGTTGAATCCAGCTCATATTTAAAGTGCTGTTTTGGTCATATTTGGATCACAGCTGTGCTGGAGACAAACTGCCTGCACTGTGCACCCTCCATGGCAGGAATTTCAAACTTGTGGTCCTGCAGATTTTGAAAACAACTTCCAGCATTCCTGAATGCTGGGAGTTGTAGTTTTCAAACATCTGGGGGCCCACAAGGTTGGCATCCCTGTTCTATAGGAATTAAAGGAATGAAAAGTACCAGGGGAAGGGAGCTAAGATTGATTATTCCTACCTCCCAATATTGTTTAATTGAGGAGCTACAAGTGCATACAGTTTTCTTCTGTCAGGTTAGTGATTTTGATTGGTAGAAAGTACCAATCCTACCTCTCTGCCTCATGTACTTCTTATTTTAACTATTTTTGAAACCACTTTATACACACTATAAATCTCTTTAAATTAACAGCACATAGAGATGCATGACCCAGTAAAATGGAGGTAAATGTTTCCAACCATTTTGCCTTTAGTATTTCCCTTCTAGTTTCCGTATAGAAACAGCAAATGGCTCTGGACCAATGGTTTTTCAGAACGTGGTACAAGTGGCACAAATTTTGGTCCCAGCACACCTGTATAGTAATCACTCCTGTAATTACTCAGACATATACCATAAGCACAGTCCATCATCACAACAGAGTCCCTGATCCCTTAATCAAAAGCTGTAAGAAGGTTCATGGAACGTTTGTGGATACAGACACCAGCAGCTTAAAACAGACCAACGCTCGTTTCAAGGACTACTGGCCTCTTTTTCTGGGTCACATGACTGGGCTGCTTCCAGGGTTCCAGTAAGCACCATAATAAGAATTTCCATCTAGCTAATGTAGGGTAATTATACAAAACATTGACTAGTTTTAAATGACATTACTATTTATTTTTTGATAAAACAACTGAACAAAAATTCAAATTTGATTTTCTAAGTAGACCAATCACTGACATTACACAGCAAGTTCTTTAGAAAGTACAGATATGTGTAGGTCCCTATAGGAAGAAAAATGTAACTAGTAATCCTAAAGGTGGAACCAGAGATAGATATCGGTTTTATTCAATTAGATCAACTGCACTTAAAGTTTTGTTCCTGAATACGTTTTGCTAGTCATCCGACTGGCTTTCTCAATTAAAAATGACTTGTACAAAAATCTGTTGGCAATTATGTACCCTGGAAAGTCCCAATTAGCATATGACAGCCAGGTGTTAGGGACCTTCTGAATGCAAGGCGTGATTGCATTGTGCCTGCAAGGTGTCAAAACAGCATTCAGGCTTGGTTTCTTTTTTTTCACATAAATGGCCTCCTTGACACCTCTCTTGAACCAGTCATGTTCCTTTGCAAATATGTTAACATTACAATCTTCAAAGGTATGTCCTTTTTCCTTAAGATGCAGGTACACGGCTGAGTCCTGACGCAAGGAATTGGCTCTTCTGTGCTGGACCATACGTTGATGCAGTTGCTGTTTGGTCTCCCCCACATACAAATCAGAGCACTCTTCACTGCACTACACTGCATATATTATGTTTCTTTTTTCGGTATTGGTTCTTTCGGATGTACCAATTGCGGCCTCAGTGTGTTGTTTGGTTTAAAGCAGACAGCGATACGGTGTTTTTTTGAAAATTCTTCTTAATTTCTTAAAGACCCCTGCTACATATGGGATGACCATGTTCTTTCTCCTGTCTTGCTTTTCCCCTTCACTGTTGTTATATGTGTTTTATTCTTTCCTTCTTCTTCTTTTGACAAAGGCCCAGTCTGGATATCCACAAGTTTTAAGAGCTCCTCTGAGATTTTACATTTCTTTAACCTTCACCTCTGTGCTAGTGGGGATGTTCTCTTCTCTGTGTTGCAGGGTTCTGATGACACCCAGCTTGTGATCTAAAGGGTGGTGGGAGTCAAACATCGAACACTGATCTGTGTTGGTTGGTTTTCTGTAAACCTCTACTTCCAGTTTACCATTTTCCCTGAATTCTATCAAGCAGTCCAAGAAAGCCAGTGTGTTGTTTTGTACCTCTTCCCTTGTATATTTCATGTTCCGGTCTAGAGCATTGATGTGTTCTGTGAAGGCTTCTAATTCCTTCTGGTGGATTTTAACCCAGGTGTCATCCACATATCTGAACCAGTGGCTGGGTGCTATGCCCTTAAAGGTATTAAGTGCCTGTTTTTCCACTTCTTCCATGTAAAGGTTGGCCACAATGGGTGATACTGGAGATCCCATAGCACATCCATGTTTTTGCTTACAGAACTTATCCCTGTATTTGAAATGGTATTCAGACACAAGTCCAGTAGGGAACACACTTGTTCTGGGTTAAGATCAGTTTAGAGATCAGAGTGCTGTCTAGGCCTAGCCGTTTTCTCACCATGTCAACAGCCTCCTTGGTGGGTATACAGGTGAAGAGAGATGTCACATCATAGGACACCATAGTTTCTTCTGCATTGAGTACTATATCTTCAATCTTGTTGGTGAAATCCTGGGGGGGGGGGGGGGGTTGACACCAACTGTCTCATGTACAATGCTGTTTTGACACCTTACCCTGGGCAACACCTCTTAGCCACGATGCAATCATGCCTTGCATTCAGAAGGCCCCTAACACCTGGCTGTGATATGCTAATTGGGACTTTCCAGGGTACTTAATGGCCAACAGATTCTTGTACAAGTCATTCTGAATTGGGAAAGCCAGTCGGATGACTAGTGAAACGTCTTCAAGAACTAAACTTCAAGTCCAGTTGAACTAACTGAATACATCAGATATACCATGACCTGAATGAATGAGAAACATCACAAATGAAAAAGAGATAGATTTAGATCAAATTGGGCCCTGGGCAGGGATGAAATTTGGGGCCCCTTTTTCTTGTATAGTATGGGCTGTAGTATTGAAGCAGGGCTCACTGATGTTTACTGGGCCCTAGGCAGATGCTTAGGTTGCTGTAACGGATAATCCTGACCTGGGTGAAACCTCTGAAAATGTCAGTTGGGCAAATGAACCATTGAAGTCAGGTGTACCAAGCGACTGACCATATAGACTATAATGCATGATATACTATATTGTATGGATAATTTGTCAATTTCCTGAATTAACAACACAAGATTTATTCTAGCAACTAAATAAGCTAATTGATCAAGAAAATTCCCCCATTATTGGGATTGTGGCCCCGCACTTGCACCCATTCTTGTCTGCAGCAGGAACACAGCCTTTCATTCTTTCTCCGTGTTCCACTCATGACTGTTGTGGCCATTATTCCCCCACACAATTCTGCCCTATGATTCTTTCTAGCAGTGTAGTGTGACTATACTACCGTGGGGAAGCTGTGGAGAATTCTTCCCTTAGTATAATGACACCAACCACTTGGCCACAGACCTACAGTACTGGTGATCTGTAGGTCATTTGGCGCCTTATTCAGGGCCGGATTACCCACAAGACAACCTAGGCAGGTGCCTGGGACCCATTCGGAAGAGGGGGCCCGACTTCAGGGGCCTTATCTGTGTCAATAATAATTTTAAAAAAGTAGAAATCAGCTGCCAACAGTCCCTGACTTTACAAAGCAGTCCCAATCTTCTGATGGGCGGAGCTGTGTGCATGTAGATTTAAATTGTATCAACTCCCAGCACTGTCATCAGATCAGATCAGATCCTTCCTGCAGCACTGAGCAGAGATCGAATTACACTGCCAGGGACCTGCTTTGTACGATAGGAAGGGGAGGGGGAGTGCAACAAAGTCGTGCAGGGTACGATATCTGCCTGGAACACACTTGGATTAGGTTAGTGACTGTATTAGAGGGGGTTAACTGTAATGTATCTACCTATCATCTCTCTGTGTATCTTATCCACCTGTCTTGTCGGTTCCCTCACCCATCTGACAGTCTATCCATCTCTCTATATCTCTGTGTCTATTAATCTATCTGTCGGTCGGTTGGCCCGTCTGTCCGTCCATCCATCCATTTTTAAAGGGTATCTCCACTTGGAAAACCACTTTTTGTATTCAGTTTTATTGAAGAACGGAAGGTAAAGGAGCTGTGTCTGTAAGTAACTTACCCGATCACTCGCTCCCCCACCACGTCTTCTGACAGGTCCAGACGGACACTGTATTCTGTGTGCACGCACATCACACTTGCGAGAGTACTAAGTCTGTTGGGACCTGTCAGAGGCTTTAGGCCAGACCAGAGCAAAGTAAGGCCCAGGGGCCACATGTGGCCCTTTGGCTTCCCCTGACTGGCCCCTCAATACTAGACCTGTACTCAAAAATTCTTAATATTATTTGATTTATTTTTATTTTATAAAACAATTGATGACCTGATCAAGTGATTCATTGAATTTGAATAGATATTATACACCCTTTATTATAAATTGCAACTAATATTAAAACAATCCAATGAGCCAGGGATATTAATTTATCTTTTTATAAAATCCAGTTTTGCAATCTTTCTAATGAGTATATACCTATTGGTGTGACCCTTAGCCACAATCCAAGTTTCTCATGAGGCACCCTGTGAAATGTAATTGCCCATCCCTGCTTTAGGCTGTAGAACTATATTTAGTAGGAGGAGAAACTTAAAAGTTTTTATGTAAATCCTCACTGCAGATTTCAGAGTAAAAAGAGGGGTTTATAATGGAGACAGGCTACCGTGCATGTGGGATCTAAGATGGCTTCTGTGGAAGAAGTAACCTTGCTTTCGGGGTTGCCAAATCAGTGAAATGTGAGGGGGCCCCTATCTAAAACACATGCAACATGGCAGTCTGCTGCAGATCAGTTTCATGTAGTCAATGCAGCCAGGCTAAATACACGGACTAAGGATGGAGATCAGTGAAAAACTTATTAAAAACATGCAGCATGGCTTAGTTAAGCGTGCCGCACACGAGGGGTCGATATTTCTAGTAATGTCACCAATTTGGATGATGTCAGGCGTCTACTTTAGAGTTTTGCATCAGGTCGAGTACCTGCTGGTCGGGTTAGGGTAACCCATATTGAGTTTGAGCCGCGGGTTGGGTTGCGGGTATAAGGATTCCAGTCTGTAAAAAAATAAAATTGTTTTTTTCCTGTCTATGAATAAAGATCTGTCTGTAATAACTGAAATTGATGCTGGGAACACACAGGGGTACTTTTTGTCCCAACTGAGCATTTGCTACTAGCGAGCGCTTGGCCGGGACAAAAGACAGTTCTGGCCATCATAGGGAATTGCACGATTGACTGTGATTCACCAACAGGCTCGTTCGTCCGATACGGAAGTATAGGCGACCGAGTTTAATTGTGGCTTGCCAACTCCACACCGTGTGATATCCGGCTGACCATACATGTCACTATCGGACGGTCAGCCAAATCTTATGGTGTGTACCCAGACAAAGAATACATTGTTATCAATCCAAGATAATGTGCAGTGTGCATATAACCTTACACTAAATCACACTATGGCAGACAGCTATATTCAACTTTAACTCTTATAGTGCCTGGGTAAGGTTTTGCAGAGATCACTGGGATAAAAGCAGTTAATGCTGAAGTGACTGGAAAGGCAAGGGTTCTGACCTTGCTTTTACTAGCAGAGGGCATAGCCAGCAAAGTAACAATCTCCCATAGAAGAAAGTAACAAACTTCTATCTGCACCTGCACCTATGCATGAGACCAGAGCAAGTGTCTGCATGGGAACAGATGACATGTGATTTCATTGGTCTTTGTTAATCCTTCTGGCCATAATGATCTATGGGATATGGATGATTCTAGTGATGATAACAACAATCTACCACTTGATGAGGTTCAGCTAGAACTACAGTAGGTATGTGGACCTCAAGCATGATGCAAATAGCGTACTAACGGGGAGATTCAATAACGCAGCGGCGTTAACTTACCTTTGCCCGATCCCGCGATACAATAACTGATGTAAACGAGATTATGTCAGTCATTGCATCGCGGGATCGGGCAAAGGTAAGGAGCAGCACTTTAACGCTCCATAACCCGTAGCGCAAAACTTAACACTACAGGTTTTTGATCGTTAGCACAGCGCTATTTCCAAAAACATTCGGAAATGGCGCTGTGCTCGAAAATCCGTCCAAAACCCACGTTAACCCAAATTTTTTTAGGGTTAACGTGGGTTTTAGATGGAAAAGGGGCATATTGAATCTCCCCCTAAGTCCATCGGGACCTGGGGGAGGAACGAGAGACCGGGGAAGTTCTGCAACTTCGTTCCTGGCTCCTGAACGTTTTATTGAAGAATGGGAGGTAAGACACAGCTCCTTTACCTCCCGTTCTTTAATAAAACTGAATTGAAAAAAAGGGATTTTAGCAGTGGAGAGACCCTTATATTACACTTTAGATTTGTTTCACTCTCGCTCACATGATAAAATGTCCTTACAATAGAGTCCTGCAAATTATGGGTCGGGTACTCGTGAGTTACGCGATTTGCGGGTCGGGTTTGGGTAATGCACATCGGGTGCGGGTCGGGTTCGGATAAAGAAAATTGTGGGTTGGGTTGCGAGTAAAAGAATTACGGTCTAAATTTTTTTGCCTCCTGTCTATGAAGAGAGATCTGTGTATAATAACTGAAACTGAGAATACATTGTTATCAATCCAAGACAACGTGCAGTGTGCATAGCACCTTACACTAAATCACACTATGGCAGATAAAGGGCAAATTTATCTAAATGTAAAAGCTTCTAAGGGTAAAGTCCCACTATCACACACACAGCAGCGTTTCTGTGATACTCCGTGTACGATGCATTCTGGGCCATTTCAATCTTATTGGCATGTGAACCAGTAACGGGCCACCGCATGCATAATGAAAACTGTCCGGTAGCATCGCATAGGCAATGTGAACCGGAAGCGTGAATGGATGGCAAATCGCACTCCCGACACGCAGTAGTGGGATCTAGCCCTTACTATGTTTTTGGCTGGGTAAATTTGCTTGTGCCATTGTGGATAGGAATAGAGACAACTATGTTGAACTTTAACTCTTGTAGTGCCTTGGAAGGTTTTGCAGAGATCACTGGGTAAATGCTGGAGTGACTGGGTGGTGTGGGTCTGGAAAATTAGATCCTCCCAGTACTCTACCATAGAGTTCAATTTTGTACTTTACTTTATAAAAAAATGTGTTTACACTATAGACTGTAAATCGCATAAAATATAATTAAAACATTACGTCCATTAAGTTTATTTTAGGGAGTGTTTAAAAGGAATAGTTCACTCGAAAAGTGAACTATTCCTTTAATGTATTGATTGAAGCCTGGGAGGTTAAGGAGCTATGCCTTACCTTCCATTCTTTAATCAATATCTCAGGAGCCAGGGATGAAGGTAAGAATATTTACTTTTGAGTGATTGATTGCTGCAAAGCTGATAATCTATGATTGCTTCCTGGTAGCGAGTGCGCTATATTGGATTAGAACCAGGAAGTGGTCGGGAATTCCTGCAGTGGTGGATCATGCAAAAGGTAAATATACGAACCTTCGTCCTGGCTCTTGACATATTGATTGAAGAATAGGGGGTAAGACATAGTTTCTTAAAGGGGAACTGTGGTCCAAAAATTACTTTAGGTAAATTGAGGTAAATTGATAGGAATTGCTCCCCTGAGAATTTTTGCAATTTATTTCCATTGTTTATTTTGCATAGTTTTGAAGATATTTACATTTTTGTGTGTGATATGGCAGCAGCATCACCAGGTCCCCTGCACTTCCTGCTTCCTGCTCTGAAACTGTCAGTCAATCTGTCCTGTGTCTCCTCCTCCCCTTTGCAGCCCCCCTGGTCCCTCCCACTCATGGACCCCACGGGTGCTACGTATATTTTACCTCACGCAAAAGGTAAATATACGTACCTTCGTCCTGGCTCCTGACATATTGATTGAAGAATGGGGGGTAAGACATAGTTTCTTAAAGGGGAACTGTGGTCCAAAAATGACTTGAGGTAAATTGAGGTAAATTGATAGGAATTGCTCCCCTGAGAATTTTTGCAATTTATTTCCATTGTTTATTTTGCATAGTTTTGAAGATATTACATTTGTGTGTGTGATGGCAGCAGCATCACCAGGTCCCCTGCACTTCCTGCTTCCTGCTCTGAAACTGTCAGTCAATCTGTCCTGTGTCTCCTCCTCCCCTTTGCAGGCCCCCTGGTCCCTCCCACTCATGGACCCCACGGGTGCCTAAGCCCCACCCACTCACGGGTTGCTTGGGTTACTCAGACACCCCCCCCCTTACAGAAAACTCTGTGGAAACAGCCTTTTAAGGCAGAGTGAGAACACAGTGAAAGAGAAGGGCTGTAGATTCCCTTACCTTGTCTGTCAGGACTTCACACAGCAGAGAGGGGGAGGGACTTCCTGTCTCCCTCACACACTGAGGGAGTCTGAGGCTGTGCTCGCCGGCGGCACTGTGCAGGAGAAGCTTTAGGAATGTCACAAGTCAGCCTCCCACCCATTAACTTTCTGGTCAGTCATTTCTGTATATCTTGGGCTGTGGAGCACATAGAGAGGTGGTTGATGGCTCGTTTTAAAGGTAGGAAACTTTTATTTAAGCTTAACTTGTTTGGAGACCATAGTTCTCCTTTAACCTTCCCGAGCTTTAATTAATTCATTAAAGGAATAGTTCACTTTTCGAGTGAACTATTCCTTTAAAGGAACATCCTGCGTACCACCTAAACTTACTTTTCAAATGAAGCAATAACATTTTACACGTTTCTTTAATTTAGGTTGGATTGCAAACAGAGAGTAGTGGTCAATGAAGCTACATCCATGTGGAGTGCCTCAGAGTTCTGTTCTCGGGCCACTTTTAAATCGTTACACCTTATGAGCTGTAATGCTTTAAGGTCCAGTAAAAAACCTAGGCCAAGTCAGAAGTCTTTGTATTTTTCTGCCCAGTTAATGGCAGAAGTGACTTAGAAGGGGCATTGAGAACAAGGTCTCAGTGTTTGCTGATGACACTAAACTATGCAGAGCTTTGGAAACTTCAAATGATGTGCAATTGCTGCAAGCAGACCTAGATAGATTATCAAAATGGGGTTTAACAATAATTGTACCACCTACACCATAAATAACTCTGTTTTAAGTCAATCTCTAATGGAAAAAGATTTGGGGGTTCTGGTAGATAACAGATTTAGCTGTAGCAAACAATGCCAGGTAGCAACAGCTAGAGCTAGCAAGATATCTTGTTTTTGTTTTTTTTCAATAATGTTTTTATTGAGTTTGAGACAAACATAAACAGTATACAGTGTTTACGCTCAAAACAATATTATTAAATATTTACCATATACTCAGTATCTATCTCGAGTTTTATAACTTTTATATAACAAAACCGCTCCATAGCGGAGCCTTTTAACTTTAGTATAACTTAACTTTATACCTTGTCTTAAACAATAAATAGTACATTTACATTTGTCGCCGGGGATTGGGCCGCGGGGTAATAGGGGATTGATTCATATAGATTGACAGGTAACGCCTTTCCCTGAGAATCTAGTTTCCCAAGGGGGAGGGGGAATAGCACGCAGATCCGTATATTGATCTAATTATTGCAAGGAAATTGGGGGGTTATGACACAGGGTCTGTTCTGTACACCATGTTGTTGGTTGAAAGCAGTCATGGATATGTTGTTTGATGTGTATTGGAAGGATGTTGATGTAGCTCTCCCAGAGTGCAAAGAACTGTTTGACCTTGTTTTCTTTATTGATAGTCGCTTCCACCCAGTCCATTCGGAACAGGAATGTTAACTTGGATGTGAAAAGTTGGTTGTGTGGGTTCTATCCACTGTTGAAGTATGGTTTTCTTCGCTGCGGCTGATATGTTTAGGAGTAGTTTTTTCGCTCCTGTTGTGATATGTGATGATTGTGTGGTGGCATATCCAAAGATCGCCCAGAGTGGTGTGAAGGGGACATAGTTGACCAAGTGTTGTGTGGAGAAGGCTATTACTTGTTTCCAGAAATTCTGAATCATGGGGCAAGACCACAAGCAGTAAAACAGGTCCGGTCTAGGGTTTCTGCATTTTGGGCACAAGGTCCGGGTAAGATTCCTGATACGTCCCAACCTGTGTGGTGAGATATAGCCTCTATGCAATATCTTGAGTATCATTTCATAATATGAGCTAGCAGGGAGATGTTTAGTGTGTAGATTAATTATCTCTTGTGAGATTTCTTCCGTCATTGCGGGTATACCTTGCCTCCATCTATCTATTTTTTGGTGAGTGATTTGGGTGTTTGTATGGTGCTGTAGCATTTTGTGATAGTTAGACAGGGAGTTTAAATTTTGTTCTGGAGAGTGTAGGAGCGTATCCAGGGGGTTACTCCAATCTGTGTCCTTCAAAGAAGTGATGGATTTTATAATGTAGCTATTTGCTTGGAGAAAGTGAAAGAATCCTGTTCCCAAGATAGGGAATTATTCTTTGCTTGTGTGAAGGACATAGGGCGGTGGGTGCTAGAGTCTGTCAGATCTCGAATTGTTCTTATCTCCCCTCTCCTCCAGACATAAAAAATTGGATGGGCCCTCCCCTCCTGGAAACCTGGGTGATCTATATATGGGAGCCATAGTGAGTGGAATTGGTTGAGTTTCATTGTGGTGCGTGATTTGTGCCATGCCTTCCAGCCTGACATCAACAGTGGGTTGTCTCTGCTCTCCTCCGGCAGTATCGTGTGTGTAGCATGGAGACCAGTGACTGGGAAGTGCAGAGTTGTTGGTCTAGGTCTGTTCGTGTGTAGGTCTGGGAGGCCTGCAGCCAGTCTCTAACTATTCTGAGATGAGATGCTATATTGTAAAGTTCGATATTTGGGAAACCAATTCCTCCTTTATTTTTTGGTTGTGTTAGTGTGTTATAGCAGATGCGTGAGGGTTTATTATGCCAGATATATTTGCGGAACATGGTGTTTATATATTTTGTATCTTTATGAGATAGGAATATTGGAAAGGTCTGTAGAAGGTAGAGCAGTTTCGGAAATAGTATCATCTTTATAATATTGGCTCGTCCTGTGAAGGAGATTGGTAATTTTTCCCATGCTGTCGGCGTGTTTGTCAGTTTTTTGACGAGTGGGGGGATGTTTCTAATGTAAAGGTCTTTTATATGTTTAGGAAGGGATATTCCCAGATATGTTATAGAGGAGGTGGCCCATTTGAAAGGGAAATTGCGTGACCAATCTGGTGGGCTGCCTGGGCCAAGTAAGAGTGCCTCTGATTTGTTGTAGTTGATTTGTAGTCCAGACAGCTTTCCAGAAGCAGGTCAGATCATTCATTATCGCTGGTATAGAGTGTAGTGGTTTGGAGATGAATAACAAGACATCGTCTGAATATGCTGACAGTTTCAGTTCCACCCCCCCAGTGCTAATTCCTGTAAATTGTGTGTTATTGGATAGGGTTCTAAGTAGTGGATCAATGCTAAGATTGAATAGTAGTGGTCAGAGTGGGCAGCCCTGTCTTGTGCCTTTGCGGGTTTGAAATGGAGGTGAGTTGGCATTGTTTATTAGTAAGGATGTGTTGGTATTCCTGTGGAGTAATTCGATTAGTCTAGAAAAGTTCGGGCCAAAATTGCGTGTAGCTCAAATTTTGTGTAAAAATTCCCAAGAGACCCTGTCGAAGGCTTTGTCTGCATCCAGGCTCAGTAGAATCTCTCGGGAGTGAGTTTTGTTGGTGTGGGTTGCAATGGCTGCTATTGCCGTGCGTACAGCTTTAGTGGTGTTTCTACCTCTAGTGAAACCAAGTTGTGATTCTGTAATCAGTTCTGGCGTGATACGGCCAAGTCTGTTTGCCATTATTTTGGTTAGGATTTTGTAATCCTGGTTTAACAGTTAGATTGGTCTATAAGATTGGACTAATAGAGGATCTTTGTTTGGTTTGAGGAGTAAGATGGTCTGGGAATCGTTGAAATGTTCTATATGGGTTTCCTGGGAGAGTATGGAGTTGTAAAGTTCGATGAGGATAAGGGGTAAGCGGGGGAGTAAGAGTTTGTAGTACTCGGCTGGAAAGCCGTCCAGACCTGGGGTCTTGTGCAGAAGTTTAATAGTAGGCTATTTCTTGTTGTGTTATTGGATTATTGAGTAGTTCTTGTTGTTGGAGTGTAAGTTGAGGAAAAGAACAAGAACCCAAATAGGAGTCTATATCCAAAGTTGTTCTCGTATGTGTTGTGTATAAAAATTCAAAATAGTGTAGCAAATATTTCTGAATTTCGGGTTGTGAGCTGATGGTTTTGTTCGTGTGTGTGTCTAGTAGTTGGAGGATGGAGCATATGGATCGTTGGGGTTTAGTTAGTTTGGCTAGCAGGGTGCCTGTTCGGTTGCCCTATCTATGGTATTTATTTCTTCTGGCGTCTACTGACCATTGTGCCTGTGCTAGGAGATAGGTATTTAGGAGGTTTTGTATGGATATATATCTTTCTTTATTGGTTTCCGATGGATCTCCTATGTATAGGCTGCACGCCTCTTTAAGATCACAATCTAGCTGGGTGTATTTTTCTCTGTAGGCTTTTTTTTTTGTGTAACATATGATACGTGTCCCCTCATCACCGCCTTTGTTGTCTGCCAGAAGAGAGCTGGGTCCCCCATATGAGCGATATTATCATCCATATAATTTTGCCAGTGGGTGATTAGGTATGTTTTGAAATCCTCTGAGTAACTTGTTCGAGTGAGTTCGATGGGGGCGTGATCTGATATCAAGATATTGTTTATATGTGTATTCGATACTTGAGGGAATAGGTCGTTTGAAATTAGAATATTATCTATGCGTGAGTGCGAATGGTGTGGGTGTGAGTAAAAGCTAAATTGTTTAGTTGTTGGGTGGAGTAACCTCCAAGGATCGCAGAGTTCTAGTTGTGAGAGTATTTCCAGGAGAGGAGGGGGTGTGGTTGGCAATGACTGTCTTGGTCCCATTCTGTCCATAGAGTTATTTAGGGTTGTATTGAAATCTCCTCCCAGTTTGGTGTTTGGGTCTAGACAGTAATTGTGTCAGAAGGTTTGAGTAAAATTCCCTATTTATTCCATTTGGTGCATATATATTTATTAGAGTGTAGATTTTGGATTTTAGTTTAAGGTCGAGGATCAGGAATCTGCCCCCAGGGTCCCTTATTATGTTTAGTATGGTGACTGGTAGATCTTTGTGGATTAGTATGGCTACTCCTCTAGATTTTGTTGTGTTTGAGGCTGAGATGCAGTGTGCTATCCATGGTGCTTTTAGAAAACCTTCTTCAGTTTGTTTCCAGTGTGTCTCTTGGAGTAATACAATATGTGGGTGTAGTCTTTTTAAATGTAACAGAATTCTGCTGCATTTGACCGGTGTATTCAGACCTTCTACATTCCAGGAAACTATTTTAGAGTAGATCATTAAAGATTAGGGTTTAGGGTTCGTATTGGTGCTGTGTGTTAATCTTCCTTTCTTTGAGAATAGGAAGTTTGTGTGTCGTGAGAACTTGCCTGTTCTCCCAGTCCCAGCGAGCAGGGAAATAGCAGGGCTTTCTTTCATGGATGCAAGATCATCTGCGCGGCGACTTGATGGTGGCTGAAATGAGAAAAAAAGTTTAGGCAAGGCAAATGGTAGTAACAATCAGAAAAACCTGAAATAACTATATATTGCATAGTAAACATAACAGTAATTCTTGGGTGGTAACTGAACTGAGCCCTCAACTCCTTTTGGGGTGTCGAGTCTGGGGTTTAGATACTTGGTCTGTTTTGGATGTTTCCGAGAAATCGGGTTGAACCCTCCTCCGGGGTGGTGTACAACTGGGTTTTACCGTTTTCGGTTACCCTTAGTTTGGCTGGGTAGAGCATTTGGAATTTTATAATGTGATTGTGAAGATATTGGCAGACTGGGTTGAAGGCTTTCCTTTTGGCGCTTACTATTGTTAAGAAATCTTGAAATATTAGGAGTTTGTGGTTATTGACCTCAAAGGTTTTCATTTTGCAATAAGCTTGTAGGATTTGTTCTTTGTCTCTGAATTCGAGCAGTTTCACAATTACCGGTCGGGGTCTGTCAGTAGTTTGTCTGCCTTCCAGACCCAATCTGTGAACTCTCTCCGTGTGGAGCTCGTTATGGTGTGGAGTTATGTCCAGGGCGTTCACCACGCCCTGGGTGATGAATTGAATTAACTCTTGGCCTTTGTATGATTCGGGTATTCCGACAATCCTAAGATTGTTTCTTCTCGAGCGGTTCTCCAGATCATCCAGCTTATTCTGTAATTGTTGAAGTAGATCTTGTTGATGCCTGGAGGTAGATGTTATGGGGATCATTGAGTCATCCAAGTCACTGACTCTGGTCTCCAGGGTAGAAATTCTTTGTGTGTTTTACGTGACTTGGGATAAGGCTGATGAAATAGTAGAGTGTAGGACTTCCAGTCGTTTGTCCAGTAGGGGCATCATTATGTTAGAAACCTCCGCTGCAATTTTATTTGCCTGGGTAGAGTCAGTTGTATATGATTCCATGTTGTCAGAGGCGGAGGTTTCTTCCTCGGTAGACGGATCATTTTCCTCCAAGAGAGGGAAAGTTGGTTTATTTGAGGTTTTGAGGTGTGTCCTTGTATCTTTGTGGTTTTGGTGTTTTTAGTGATTTGTCTTTGTTGCTGCTTGAGGTTATGGGGTTTGCTGTCCCCGGAGGAGGCTGTTGGTCGGATTTTTTGTTTCTTTTGCCCATTTCAATGTTGGGTTTTTCGATAAATTTGTCCATGCTAGAATTGGGTAAGTCCAGCGAGGGGTTATGGTATGACGTCTCGGTTGGTCTGGTATTCTTGTGGGGTATGTTAAGGGCTCGTTCAGAGTTCAGTTTGCATATCTAGACATTAGTCATTCAGCTTAGTTATTCAAACAGTAGGTATGAGTTTGGGAGGGTCAAAGGGAAGGGGTAAAGGTTTGGGGGGTTTGAGGGGGGGAAAGGGAAGGTGGTTTTCCTTTTTATATATATATATAAGTTGTTCTACAGGGTATTGCTTTTAAGGCTTCAATAATCCGTTTGCTTGTTGTTTGGGGTGTGTTTGTTTTCAAAGGTTTCCTTTATCGTCCTAGTTAAATGTTATCAGAAAACCTAGGAGGAATTTGTGAACAGTTATTATACATCCAATCACGTAGTTTTGTAGGTTGTTGGGTTTGTTTTGTATGGTTGAATTGAGCTAGGTTAACACTTAGACAAGGTTCTGAGGTTGGTGACACACAGGGGGATCCAAGGGGGCTGGTATGAATTGATGTTGGGTTAGGGTTTCGGCGATCAGCCTTATAGGAATTAAGTTTTCTGGGTCTTTGGAATTGTTTTTATCCTAGACGTCGGCCTTCACCAAGGACAGTCGGCATGGGATTAGGGCCGCCCATCTGTCAGTGGTATTTTCGGGGAACTGGTATCAGCAGGGGGGTTCCCCTGGGCATTGGGCCTTACCCCCTCCTGCCTGGACCAGAGGCTCCGTAGGCCCACCCAGTAAGTGGCTGATGGTTGTTGGGTGTGTTGGGCTTAGTGTTATCTTAGGCCTTCCGTCGCTTGGTTCGTCCCGCGGCTCCGGGCCTTCTACTATGGTGGGGGACTCCTTCAGACAGTCTATGAGTTGGGCTTTGTCCCAGGCCCAACCGGGTCCGCAAGTCTGCGGGTATTTTTAGTAGGTGGCTGGCTATCTCTGGTTATTCTGGGCCCTGCGGCGCCCAGGCCTGGCACCACGCGGTCCGCCACGCGGCCTCAGGCTTCCGTCTATGCTGAGGGGTGATCTCGGGCAGGTAAGGTATCGTCTCTATATGTGTGATAGTTCAAGAGGTACATGTGTTGTTGTTTGGGACCTCTGTGTGGGTCTGCCCATTTGGCTCCTCGCTGCCTCTTCTGTGTCTGAGGTCCCTGTGTCTGGCTTTGTCTCCGCTAGCACAGCTGGCCTTCGGGGAAATATGGAGTAAGGAAGTTGACAAGGGCCCCCCTGTGTTTAGGAGTCCCGTATCCCTCCCCCGCTCCTGGTGGTTTAGATAAAATCTGAAGTTTTATCCTTCTCAGGTTCAGATTGTTCGGAGCTGTTATAAAATGTGGCCGCTCTCAGTGCCCCTCCCCCAGAAGTTCCAAGATATCTTGTTTAAAGAAGGAATACCGTATATACTCGAATATGTCAATCTGAGTATAAGTCGAGGTACCTATTTTTACCTAGAAAATGAGTAAAACACGATTGACTCAAGTATAAGTCGAGGGTAGAAAATATGACCACTGCTGCCTTCTGATTTCGTATTGTTTTGAGGCTTTAGTTGCCCTTTAAATGGACAGCAGAATTCCCATACAGTATTCCCATACAGTAATAGCCAAATCCAGTTTGGCTATTACTGTATGGGAATTCTGCTGTCCATTTAAAGGGCAACTAAAGCCTCAAAACAATACAGAATCAGAAGGCATCTTTTTAACAATAGATAAAATGCTCCTGGTTCTGTATTGTTTTAAGCCATTAGTTGCCCTTTAATCTCATACAGTAACCCCCATTCCTTGGCACTCCACATGTTTGAAAAACTACAACTCCCAGCATGCTTTATTTGCTGGGAGTTGTAGTTTCAGAACATCTTCAGTGGCAAAAATTGGGCTTACTGTATGGGACTACTGAATCTAAAAACCTCGACATATACTCGAGTATATATGGTAGAATCTAGGGAGTGAAATATTATTCTCTCTGGCACTGGTAAGGTCACATTTGGAATATGGAATCCCATATTCCAAATGGAATGTAGAGAAAGAGAAGGGCAACTAAAATAATGTGAATGGAGGGGCTCGACTATGCAGGCAGATTAGACAAGTTAGGGTTGTTTACACCAGAGAAGTTGCGTGGGGATATAGTGACTTTATAAAAATATAATAATGTACCATACTATAAATTCTCTGGCGCGTTTTTTTCACCTATAGGTCATATCACAGGACTCGTAGACATCCTTCAAGATTAGAAGGTTTTTTTTACAGTGAGAATGTTGAAACTGTGGAACTGTCTTCCAGCAGATGTGGCAATAGCAATTTATTGAATAGCTTTAAAAGTGGGTGGATACATTTCTAAAACTAAAAAATATTGAGAATTGCTAGTATTAATACATATACTGTAGTTCTGGTTGGTACAGGGATACTATATAATATTGAGAATTACTGGTATTAATACATATACTGTAGTTCTGGTTGGTACGGGGATACTATATAATATTGAGAATTACTGATATTATTACATATACTGTAGTTCTGGTTGGTACAGGGATACTATATAATATTGAGAATTACTGGTGTTAATACATATACTGTAGTTCTGGTTGGTACAGGGATACTATATTAATATTGAATTACTGGTGTTAATAACAATATACTGTAGTTTCTGGTTGGTACAGGGATACTATTGAGAATTACTGGTATTAATACATATACTGTAGTTCTGGTTGGTACAGGGATATTTTCCAATTGCCATTTGGAGTCAAGTAAGGAATTCCCTTCCCCACTCCCTTTTTTTTTAGATAGGCTTTTTGCCTTCCTCTGGCTTACACATGGCAAAGCAAATACAGGATCAAGGGAGAAAACAGAAGGTACCAATACAATAAAACCAATGGAATTTGCCACACAATCATTAACTACATTAGATCTGCTATGGGGAAGGAAGCTCAGAAGTAAAACTGTTCAGGCAAGAATTTAACCCTGTGACAGCCTCCAGTTAAACAATGTGGGAGCTGCCATACTGCTTGACATGCCGGTAAAGAGGTAATTCGAAAATTAAGAGTGCAATTTCCAGATAGTGTCAATGTGGTTTTACATTGTACTCCTGTTCGTCACAGACTCACAGCTATGTTTATTTTGCTATTTAATTTAGACATCAGATGAGCCCATTTACAGATCTACAATAATGAGAGGGCATCACTACATGCTTAAACTGGTTACACACCAGCAGATTCTTTGTCCTTAATGACCGTCAGAACAAATTGGACTGTCAGATATCAGTTGCTACCACATTAAAAAAAAAACAGATTTTTGGCACTGACAGACTGATACACAGAAATATTGGTTGGTTGGGCCAAAAAATTGCATGGTGTGTATCTAGACTTAACACCTTAGTGATGAAGGGCTGAGCGTTTTGGATGCCGACGAACGTTGCCCCTCACTCCCCTGTTAATTTAGGACAGCCTAAACTGTCCATACCTAGAAAGAAAATCTAAACCTTCCTCCCCCAAACCACTAGATCGTTATAGATACTTACCTCTCTGAATCCCATAATACTCACCATTCCCTGACCCGCTTCTCTTCCCTGGTATACTTAAAAGGTTGCTCTAGCTTCTCTGGATCTTAAGTTATAGGTTTGTAAATGTAAACATTCCAGACTTCCTATGTCTCTGTGATAGGCATGTGTTATAAGCTGTGTCATACCAGAAAATTGACATTTTCTGAAGCAATTCAAAGACCAGTCCTTTTCTCTATTGGTAGATACATATGTCAGAGAAAATAAACTTTTAAGGCTTGTGGCTAGCTTTAAAAATAATTTAGAAGTTTGGGGCAGGGCTTATTATACAGCTAATGATGGGTATGGGAAATGTATAGCTGGGTACACACACTTGCAAGATTTTTGAAAGATGACAGACGGGATCTGCATGATCCCGTCTGTCATTTTTTAAAGACCAGGATACACACAGTCCCGAGCGTTCTCCCTATAGGAGGAAGCTCAGGATTGTGTGTTTCCCTTGGCCGTGGCAGAATCCCTCTATAGGAAGTTACCGTGGCAGAGGGAAATATACTGACTTTGCTGAACGAGCGCTTGGCCGACCCGAACATTCGGCGGCCGCGCACTTCTTTGTTAAAGCGCCCACACACAGTGCCGATAAAGCCCCGATACCGTTGGATCCAACGATATCAGGACTTTATCGTATAGATTTTAAGTATAGATTTTTATACTGTGGGTGGATATACCCTTTAATAGCAATAAAAGCACCATCCCCAGGTATTCCAGCAGACTTATTCGGTTAATATTTTTTTTATTGTTTAGATCTCAGGAAACAAAATGTCATTATACCTTATTTAATCACTATATCTATTTTATTTTCTAGGAAAGCACATTTTACAGTTTACCGAGAGTTTCCACTGCTTTATTAACGTTCATGTTCATTAGCGGAGGAAGTTTTAAGGTGCATCATCCTTTGCGGTAGGATTTCTTCTTGCTCTCTTGGGGTCAGTTAGCACTACCATGTGGGGAAAATAATTACTACCCTCCTTTTGGTCATCTATTTGCTTTTTAGAAATGATTGGTTTATTTGGACCCGTGTATAGTATTTATTTTTTGTCAAGATCACTGGGAGATTTATTTAGCAAAAACTAACATTATTTCAAAGCCAGTGTACTTCATCACCAGAACCCGGAAGGAAGAGGAGCGCGGAAGGGAAGTATTACATCTCCCTGTTAATTTTGATAGTAGTGAGTGGAATTAGAAAAAGGTAAACACAGCTGAAGTTAATGGATAGGCAGGATCAGCGGCGTACCTTATGTTTACACATCTTTTTAAGTGTGGCATCTTCTAAGTGTGGGCATCTTATATTTGTTTGGACATATTATATTTGAATGTCTGGGTGAGCATCTTATATGAACAAGTCTGTGCGGACACATATTTACCAGTCTGTATTGTGGGCACATATTATATTTACCAGTCTGTATTGTGGGCACATATTATATTTACCAGTCTGTGTTGTTTGCACTCCGGTTCACCAGCCAGTGTAAAGTCATCGCTCCAGTTCACCAGCCGTTGTTCATCTATAATGTGTCCCACACTCACGATATCTCTTTATGGGTCTCTACTCCCCTCTGCCCCGGTCCTGGCAGCAATTACAGCAATCAAACAATGTTGCTTTATGTTCATTTTAACCCCATGTGTTATTGTCACAGATGGGGACATTGGGGAACATTGAGAGGAAACAGTGTTTGCGTGATTCATGGGCTGAGGATGTGGCCACGTGTTTGATATTGTGCTCCTGGAAGTGTGGGTGTGCATTGAACTCTACAATCTTAACTTTGCAGTTTAGGTAAAGGATAAGTAATATGGAAGTTGCTTTGAATTTGTGAAACATGTCCAGTTACATATTTAAAATATTAAAATATGTTTAAATTCCCAGGTTTCAAGGCTAGATGTTATTGGTTAATACGGTGCATATTAGAACACAGGTGGTCTACTCAGGTTCTAGGTAATGTTTATCATTGTTCTATGACTGATAAAGATCAATCATCTACTTTGACATTGCACCAAAAATATGGAGTTTATACAAACGTATACAGTATGTCAGTTTGTCCAATGTTCCGTTAAAGGAATTGTACACTGAAAAAATTATTTGCCTCATTACGATCAATAAATACATGTAAGCAGCACTTACTCTGACGTGTTTTTTTTGCTGCATGAATTCAATTCAGTACTTGTTTTGCTAAAGGGTTAGTCCACCTTAATTCTATTTTTTAATATAGCCTTCCCTGGTCCCCCAGCCCAACCGCATGATTTTTATTTTTAGAAAGTGCCCCCAAACTTTTACTTACCTCCCCTCTTTCCTTCGCCGCGCTGCCGGCCTTCTTGCGAGAATGCAAGCAGAGGGGCGGGACCGGCAGTCGTCTGTTGTGATTGGTGAGCGGCAGCCAATCACGGACGCGGTGCCGGTCATTCAGTGCAGCGGAGGAAAGAGGGGAGGTAAGTTAAAGTTTGGGCCACTTTCTAAAAATAAAAATCATGCGGGAGTAGGGAGAGTAGGGCTGTAGATTCCCTTACCTTCTCTGTGGGGATCTTCACACAGCAGGGAAGGGGAGGGACTTCCTGTCTGCCTCACACACTGAAGTCTGAGGCTGTGCGCGGCGGCGGCAAGGTGGAGGAGCGAGCCTTAGGAATGTCACAGTCATGTCATCCTTCCACCCTTTAATTTTCTGGTCTGTAATGTCTTTTTTATCTTGGGATGTGGAGCACATAGAGAGGTGGTTGATGGCTCGTTTTAAAGGTAGGAAACTGGCCTTTCATTTAAAATGTTGGAGACCACAGTTCCCCTTTAACCCTTTAACTGCCACAGATCGTATATTCACGATCTGTGTAGTGAATGACCAAACTGCCACAGATCGTGAACAGATCTGTGGCTTTCCCTTCCCAAAAAAGAATTTGCCCCCTGCTAGGGGCGATCGGGGGGCAGCATTCAACTGCCCCCCTAGCCCCCTTGATCCCCCCTCGGTTGTGTCCAAATCCGAGGGGGGGATCGGGAGTTACGGTACCTTAATCGCCGTGACGATTCCGCTGTAGCGGAAAGGGAGACCCCGGTGACGTCACGGAGCTTCCTCCTTCACCGGGGTCTTCCCTAGAAGAGGTACAATGCCCTTGGTGGTCTAGTGGAGGTACTTCAGTGTGATCTCCATGCTGACAGCTTTACTATACATTTTGTGAATGGAACTCAAAGTTCCATTCACAAATAGGATTTTTTCTAAGTCTGCTACTTAGCGAAGGCTTAGAAAAAAAATGGGGACAGAGATCCAAATTTTTGAATCAAATTTTAGGATCAGTAAAGTGTGCAAAAACTTGTGGGACTCTCCGTACTAACTGGTTTTCACTAAAATACCACTAAAGGGGGAATGGGGATAGGGGTGGGGGTGGGTTGTGGCGTTTTTTTTTTTTTTTCTTGTAATTGCAATTGCGCATGGATCCCATTTGAGCTAGTTGGTGGCCCTGTCTCTGTTTGCACCCACCCTTATGGCATACCATTTGATTCAGGACATGTGGGAGATTGCCATTTAGTGGGGGTTTTTACTTGCCAAGTGGGTTTAGGTAGGATTTCAACCATTGAGTCCTCTTATTTTATTTTTACAAAATCCCTAAAAGCACGGAGTTCTATGAATAACAGCGTCTGGAATTCTTCATGCATATACGAAAGCATGATACCATCACGTAGTGAAGGTGTGTGTAGCTTCCAAAAATATAAAAGTTGTGGGGGGTATTTCCAAATTGATTAGGCTGTTCGAATTACAGAACACTTTGATTTTTTTCTTGTAATGGACTTGTGCCATTTGATGCAGGACATGTGGGGAGATTGACATTTGTGGTTTTTTTGCTTGTCAAGTGGGTTTAGGTAGGATTTCAATCCTTGAATCATCTTACTTTATTTTCACAAAACCTCCTAAAAACACGGAAATCTTTGGATTACTGGGTCTGGAATTTCTTATGGGTATGAAAGCATGGCACCGTAACGTAGCTGAAGGTGTGTAGATTCCAAAAAATATAGTTTGTGGGGGGAATTCCATGGTTCGGGACTGTTTCCTTAGAAAAGGGGTAGGCTGTTCAAATTACAGAGCACTTTGATTTTTCTTGTAATTGCATTTGTGCATGCGTACCATTTGAGTATGTTGGTGGCCACGTCCCTGTGTGCATCCATGCATATGGCATACCGTTTGATTCAGGGCATTTGGAAGATTGATAATTGACAAGTTTTTTTTACATGACATGGAAATTTGCCATGATTTTTAACTTTGAATTGTATTCTTAAAATTTTTCCTGAAAATCTGGTGTAAAACATTTTTTTTACATGAAACTGCGCCCACATCATTGGTGATGCATAAAGGAATCACACCATGTGTAGCTGAAGGTATGTAAATTCCAAGAATTATAGTTTTGGGGGGTATTTCTAATATAGAGGGGTGTTTAGTCTGACAAATCTGAAAAGTTGCTCTAATTGGGCCATTGTTCATTGGCTACTTTGGGGAGTTGATGCACGTTTGCGTGTGTGTAACCATAATAGGGCATACAGTTTGATTCAGGACATTTAGGAGATTGATATTGGTAACTTTTTTTACATTACGTGGGATTTTGGCATGATTTCTACCTTTGAGGGTGTGTTTTTTTTCAATTTTTTAGAAAAATGCAAAACTTCTACGAAGAACTGCGCCCACACCATTGATGGTACGAATGAACAAACTACAGAATTACGTAGATAAAGGTGTGTGGATTCGAGAAATAATGTGTTTGTGGGCGTTGTTTTGTGGGGAAAAATTGCAGACGTTCAAATTCAGATTTGGCTGAATATTTTTGCTGTTTCTGAGCCATTGTGCATTGTTTCATTCTTAGCTTTTGGCTTCCACGTCTGCGTGTGTAACCACACATATGGCATACCGTTTGATTCAGGACATTTAGGAGATTAATATTTAGTAACTTTTTTTAGATTCCATGAGGTTTTGGCATGAGTTCTACCTTTTGAAGTTGTTTTTTGGTAATTTTTTCAGACAAATGCGAACTTCTACGAAGAACTGCGTCCCACCATTGATGGTATGAATGAACAAACTACAGTGTTACATAGCTGAAGGTGTGTGTTAATTTCAGTTTGTGGGGGTATTTCTAAGTTACGGGGGTGTTTTGTGGAAAAAAACTGCAGACTGTCCAAATCGGAGTTGGCTAAATATTTTCGTGTTTCTGAGCCATCGTGCATTGTCTCACTTTGTGGCTTCTCGCTTCCACGTCCGCGTGTGTAACACACACATGGCATACTGTTGATTCCAGACATTTGGTGATTGATATTTGGTAACTTTTTTTTACATTCCATGGGGTTTTGGCATGATTTCTACCTTTTTGAATGTTGTTTGATGTTCATTTTTTTGGAAAATCTGGTAAAAGTGCAAAATTCTACGAAGAACTGCGCCCACACCATTGATGGTATAATGAACGAAATACAGCGTTACATAGGAAGGGTGTGAGATTTTATATATAGTTTGTGGGGGGTATTTGAGTTGGGGGGTTTTGTTTGTGGAAAAAATGCAGATGTTCAAATACAAAACTGGCTAATTTTTTTTTGCTGCTACTGACATTTGGCACTGGTCACGCTCTGGGTTAGTTGGTAGCCATGTCTCTGGATACACCCATGAATGTGGCATACCATTTTATTCGTGAGATGCGTTTGAACTTTCCTTCACAGTTTTTAGCTGAAATTCGCATTTGATTTTTTTCTCTGATTTTACAGTTGAGGAAAAAAAGGAAAATGTGAGAAAATAACTTACAATTGGACGAAGAGCTGCGTCTGGGTATCTGCATTTTGATCGAAACTTACCTCACTCATAAAATCTTGTGAGTGTGTAGTTTCTAAAAATATCTCACTTGTGGGGATATTTTAGTTAATTTGGAAGATATTCTATGTTAACTGTCAGTAGTAGTTAATTTTAATTTGGTGTAATATTCTTGAAAATAATTATACAAAATCACATGGGCTCAAGACAAACTTGTACAACACATTAGCACTTTTGAATTTCCAATAATAGGTGATTAGCTTCAGCTTACTTTATGCGCTCTGTGACCCAGGTGTGCAAACCCTGGGCCCGTCACTTAGCACAAACGTGTCTCAATCCGGAGAATTTTAAAAAAAATTTATATATGTATCAAAGTATATCATGGGTGAGTCTCTTACCCATAAGTCTCCTGGCCGGGTGCAAGACGCCCCAAGCCCGTCGCAAGGCAGCTAATCTTCAGCAAGTTTCAAAGTGTTGGAATCTGCACAAACACCGGGAACACAGAAGACATCCACCGTAGAATACAACAAAAAGCCTTTATTATTCTTACACGCCTACGCGTTTCGGACACACCTGTCCTTAATCAAGGCATAGCACTTCCTCTGCTAACAACCCCTATTACACACGCTAAGTCCCCACATGACCTCCATACGTAATCTATCATGATAACTACCAGTGAATTAACCCTCGATATCCCTCTAGACAAACAGAAGGGATATGGGGAAAAATAATTGTCCCCATTTTTTCATCTATCTCTCCTTAATTAACGTACATTACCATTCATGGGGAGACGTAGAATAAAAACATAGCCATAGAAAAGCTATTCTTAAAGACCATACATATTGAACAAAATAACAACAGTAAATGATAAATCCAAGTGATATGAACTAAATCCCATGACTGAAAACTCCATATATACATATATTACTTCATATATGCAATAATATACAATTATCACTTCTATCTATCAATGAAACAATTAACATCTAGAATGGAGTTCATACCTTTGGGATATCTCGTATCTAGTAAGAAAATCCATTTAGGTCTTATTTGAGCAGTTGTAAATGTCTGTCCCTATTTCTAGTGTCCTTTTAATACTTTGTATTCCTTGGATTGTATTATTTAGGTTACTATTATTACATGTTGCAAAATGTCTTGCAACCGGGCTATTAATATCACCAATCTTGATAGCTCTAATATGCTCGCGTATCCTTGATTTTAACGGTCTAATGTGCACCCACATATTGTTGGTTGCACGTGCTACATTTCAAGACATAAATAACTAAGAAGATGTACAATTTATGTATTCTTAATGGTGAACGTCCTCCCTGTATATGAATTAAGGAACTCCTGTCCTATCTTCACATAACGGCATGTAACACATCTAGTATGTCCGCATTTATACATACCTCGAGTATCCAGCCAATTATTTATTGGTTTTTCAGAATGGCTGAATTACTGGGAGATAAACAGTTACCCAAAGTACTAGCCCTTTTAGACACAAAACGAAATCTGACTCCATTATGTAGTCCCATTTTTGTCTGCCCTAAGAATAGGTAGATTCTTTTTTAAAATATTCACAATTTCATTAAATTAGGGCATATGATGATATGAATGTGACGGGGGTTGATCTTTTTATGAGAGTATTGGATCTCTCGTTAGTGGTAAAATTTGTATCCATTTTTTGATCTATTATTTTTTGGTCTTAATAAAGATGATCTATCAGTCGTAGGGCCTTTAAAAATCTTCTTTAGAAGACCAGATCATATCCCCTCTCCAAAACATTTGTCACGTAAGTACAGGCTTGGGCCAAAAAATCTTCTTCTACTGAGCAATTTCTGCGAATCCTAATAATTGACTCAATGGAATGCCTCTAATACAGTGTTTAGGATGGCATGATTTTGCATGTAATAAAGTATTCTTAGAATGTTTTTCTAAATACTGTGTAATCTACAATTACACTCTTTTCCCCACCATAGGTCCATGTAAACGTCAGATTACTCATATTGTTCAAATCGTATGATATGCAAAATCATTTCTGTGCCCTCCCATACCCAAAGCCAAATCATCTATATATCTTTTGTGATGTCTAATTTTCTCTATATGTGGATGTATGGGGCATTAGTGTACAGATTACATTCTTCCCACCATCCTAAAATAGATTGGCGTAAGTAGGTGCGAATTTTGCCCCCATCGCAGCCCCCTGGGTCTGGAGGTAAAATTTGCTATTGAATGAAAAATAATTATGTGTCAAAAGATATCTGACTGCATCCAAAATAAATAATTTCCACTAAGTGGAATAACACTATAAGTGTCTAAATGGTATTAATAGCCTCCAGACCCGGGGGTGGGGAATCATGAATATAAGGATGCCACATCAATGGTTACTAGTTCATAATACGGCAACCATTCTATGGAGTCCAAAAATTCCAGTATATGCGTGGTATCCCTTACATATGATGTAAGACGGAGTACCAAAGGCTGAAGTAAATATAAACTAGCTGGGAAAGGCCCTCATTTAGAGAGCCTATTCGGCCATATTGGTCTACCCTTAGGGGGAAAATCTCCCTTGTGAACTTTGGGGAGATGATGAAAGATAGGGAGAACAGGTGACTCTGGTAATAATCTCTTTGTCATACTTGTATCTATTATACCTAAAGATATACCCTCATTTACTAACTTATTCAGTTCCCGTTTGTAACTAATAGTGGGATCATTAGTGAGAGATTGATATGTTTCTTTATCCTCCAATTGTCTTGGATTGTATGACAAAGAGATTATTACCAGAGTCACCTGTTCTCCTATCTTTCATCAACTCCCCAAAGTTCACAAGGGAGATTTTCCCCCTAAGGGTAGACCAATAGTGGCCGGAATAGGCTCTCTAAATGAGGGCCTTTCCCAGCTAGTTGATATATTACTTCAGCCTTTGGTACTCCGTCTTACATCATATGTAAGGGATACCACGCATATACTGGAATTTTTGGACTCCATAGAATGGTTGCCGTATTATGAACTAGTAACCATTGATGTGGCATCCTTATATTCATGTATCCCCCACCCCCTGGGTCTGGAGGCTATTAAATACCATTTAGACACTTATAGTGATTATTCCACTTAGTGGAAATTATTTATTTTGGATGCAGTCAGATATCTTTTGACACATAATTATTTTTCATTCAATAGCAAATTTTACCTCCAGACCCAGGGGGCTGCGATGGGGGCAAAATTCGCACCTACTTACGCCAATCTATATTTAGGATGGTGGGAAGAATGTAATCTGTACACTAATTGCCCCATACATCCACATATAGAGAAAATTAGACATCACAAAAGATATATAGATGATTTGCTTTGGGTATGGGAGGGCACAGAGAATGATTTTGCAATAATCATACAGAGTTTGAACAATAATGAGTATAATCTGACGTTTACATGGACCTATGGTGGGGAAAAGAGTGTAATGTGATTACGACAGTATTTAGAAAGGAACATTCTAAGAATACTTTATTACATGCAAAATCATGCCATCCTAAACACTGTATTAGAGGCATTCCATTGAGTCAATTCATTAGGATTCGCAGAAATTGCTCAGTAGAAGAAGATTTTTTGGCCCAAGCCTGTATCTTACGTGACAAAATGTTTGGAGAGGGGATATGATCTGGTCATTCTAAAGGAAGCATTTTTAAAGGCCCTACGACTGAATAGATCATCTTTATTAAGACCAAAAAATAATAGATCAAAAAGAGGTATGGATACAAATTTTACCACTAACGAGAGATCCAATACTCTTATAAAAAGATCAACCCCGGTCACATTCATATCATCATATAGCCCTCAGTTTTATAAAATTGTGAATATTTTAAAAAAGAATCTACCTATTCTTAGGGCAGACAAAAAATTGGACTACATAATGGAGTCAGGATTTCGTTTTGTGTCTAAAAGGGCTAGTACTTTGGGTAACTGTTTATCTCCCAGTGAATTCAGCCATTCTGAAAAACCAATAAATAATTGGCTGGGATATCGAGGTATGTATAAATGCGGACATACTAGATGTGTTACATGCCGTTATGTGAAGATAGGACAGGAGTTCCTTAATTCATATACAGGGAGGACGTTCACCATTAGAGAATACATAAATTGTACATCTTCTTATGTTATTTATGTCTTGAAATGTAGCACGTGCAACCAACAATATGTGGGATGCACAATTAGACCGTTAAAATCAAGGATACGCGAGCATATTAGAGCTATCAAGATTGGTGATATTAATAGCCCGGTTGCAAGACATTTTGCAACATGTAATAATAGTAACCTAAATAAATTACAAGTCCAAGGAATACAAAGTATTTAAAAGGACACTAGAAATAGGGACAGACATTTAAAACTGCTCAAACAAGAAACTAAATGGATTTTCTTACTAGATACGAGATATCCCAAAGGTATGAACTCCATTCTAGATGTTAATTGTTTCATTGATAGATAGAAGTGATAATTGTATATTATTGCATATATGAAGTAATATATGTATTATAGGGAGTTTTCAGTCATGGGATATATGGTCATATCACTTGGATTTATGCACATTTACTGTTGTTATTTTGTTCAATATGTATGGTCTTTAAGAATAGCTTTTCTATGGCTAATGTTTTTATTCTACGTCTCCCCATGAATGGTAACGTACGTTAATTAAGGAGAGATAGATGAAAAAATGGGGACAATTATTTTTCCCATATCCCCTTCTGTTGTCTAGAGGGATATCCGAAGGGGTTAATTCACTGGTAGATTATCATGATAGATTATGTATGGAGGTCATGTGGGGACGTAGCGTGTGTATATAGGGGTTGTTAGCAGAGGGAAGTGGTATGCCTATGATTAAGGACAGGTGTGTCCGAAACGCGTAAGACGTGTAAGATAATAAAGGCTTTTTATTGTAATTCTACGGTGGATTGTCTTCTGTGTTCCCGGTGTTTGTGCAGATTCCAACACTTTGAAACTTGCTAATATTCTTGAAGGTGCAGTTTTAGTTTGGGGGGGTCTCCTGTACAGGAAAAGTGGGGTACCTACATATATCTGGTATCGTTGTACTCGGGAGTATCAGAGCTTTTAGAAACAGTGAGATTTTTGTGTGTAACCTTAAGATAACTATAAATAAGAATGTGAAAAATCCATGAAAATTTGCAATTTTTACATTTTTTTTACATATTTTACCCATAATTCCATTAAAATTTCCAGAAAAGTTACAAAATTCTGTTACCGTTTTAAAGTACACTTCGTGCTGAAAAAAACAATGTATAATATTCCTGATTTACTGCAAGGTTTCCTACTGTAAAATTAGTCTAAAGCGATTAAGGGCAAAATCCTAAAAATTCTTCTGGCAGTTAACGCAAAAAAAAAAATGAAATTCTCCTGGCAGTGAAAGGGTTAAGGAACTTGATTGACAGCTGAAATGTAAAATGTTTCAGACCGGATATCTAAATAAGGGACAGATCAACAAAAAAAAAATGGTACAGTGATAGTTGGGAAGAATGATAGTTTCCAGTAATAAGCAATTTAAAAAAACTAATTTCCCAGTGTACATACCCTTTAATATCCTTCTAAGTCACGCTAAGTGATATAACAAGGGTTATCATGTTTTTTAAGATACAGTATATATACTTTGTTTATTAAATATAACAATAATGAAAATATCACAACTGCTTATGTTACAGCTACAGATCTGTCTCTGTGTTGATCACTTCATGTTTGTCTTAGTTTGAAATTATTTGTACGGCTTACAACATCATGTAAATCAAATTTTTACATACACCTGGAGGACGTCCTAAACCCTAGTTACATTTGACTTACCTTACCCAAAGATGCAGCTAAACATACTTACAAGACAAGGGATCTTTGCTTCCTGGACACAGCTGTCAATCAAAGGCGTGATTGTGATGTCATGACCAGGAAGTGCCTCACTTCTGCTGCGCTTGCTCTAAACAAGCTTGCAACAGCAGCCAGGGGTGGTACCCAGGCGTTGAGGGACCGGGGCTTTTTAAGTATGTTTAGCTGCATCTTTAGGGAAGGTAAGTAAAATGTAAGCGGGGTTTGGGGGGTCCTGCAGCTGTATGTAAAATGTTTATGTATGGGTGGATATGCCCTTTAAAATCACATAAGGGTGTAAGACAGAATCTGCATCTCCCTGCCAGTGGCCTGTTTCGATCAGACTAAATTACAATTTTCTGTTTATGAACCATTAATAAATAAAGGTGTTAAATAGGTATGAAATGTTATCCCAAAATTTACTGAAATAGAATCCAATATTAATTGAAACCCAATCAGATTAGGGTAGCTTCCTGCACCATACCCTCCCCCCAAACCATATTGAAAATCTTAAACTTGCCCCAAAGCACCAAACCATTATACCTTTAAATACAGAAAGATCCCACTGCTTCAAAGCCTTTTTTGGATTTTAAATCTGGGCTGTAGAAAATGATGAGAAATCATCATTTTAATCACAGCATTTACAGGGAAAGACCTGTCACTCCAGGAGCAGAAATTGTAATATGTGACCCATTAATGACCTCTGAGTCAGATCTTTAGCTGCCTGCCAGCACACTTTCTGCAACAATTAAGAGAATCAGCAGAGAAAAGAAGGCAGGGGGAGGGAGGGGGAGATGTGTAAGCAGAGCAGTGTCAATGGTGAGGCTGTACAGAACTTATAAGTGTCGCAGACTCTAAAAGAAGGCAGTGAGTATGCTATGCTGATGACACGCAGTTATACCTTTCCTTCAAACCTGGTGGAACAGACCCCATCCCAAAAATAAATTCTTGCTTAACTGAGCTACAGGCGCTAATGAATGACAACTGGTTGAAATTGAATGCTGACAAAATTGAGGTCCTTGTTGTCCAGCACTTGGCACCAAAACAGCCCTACCTTAAATCAACACCAATCAGGATTGGGATTTCAGACATAAATAGCTCCAACCTTGTGCGATGCCTCGGTGTGCTAATCAATGGGGAATTGAGCTTCAGAAACCAAATTTTGGCTGTAGTCAAATCTGCTTACTTTCATCTGAAGAACAAAAATCAAACATCTGATCCCCCCCAGAGGATCTTCCAACCCTAGTAAACGTCATCATCACATCACGGCTGGACTACTGTAATGCCCTTTATGTAACTCGGAACTCCTTACCACAGTAAAGACAGCCTCTTCCCTGGAGTTATTCAAATCCAGACTGAAAAGCCACCTGTTTAGCCTGGCATTTCCCTACTTATAGAGTTCTTCCTCTATACCACAATTTGTAGTTGTTTGAGTGAGTATAGTGACCCTTTAACCCCTAGTTATATTTACATTCTGTCTCTTCTTGTGATGCAATTAACAAAAACATCTCCTTCTTTTAAACTATTTTTAGGTTTGTATTATGTCATGAATTGTTGTGGGTGAATTTTTCACCATGGAGACAGACTCATTGTAAATAGGATTTTTCTGAGAATAGTGTCAAACAGCACAACCAAACAAATGTAATTTATTTAATAAATGGTCAATACATGGCAAAAGACTATTCTTTTAAACTTTTATATAAGGGCTCGTTCACACTAGGAACGAACAATAACACAACTTATGCAACGTTTTAGCAGGTTTTTGTATCCGCTGCTTACCGTTTGCGTGAGCGTTATCATCCATATGTGTCTGGGGTTTTTTTTGCATTTCTGTCCGTTGCATTTGAACACATTTTTCCCCGTTCAAACCAAAGAACACTGGATTAATGTCTCTGGATCTCCCAGGCATCCTTTTCGGAAATTGGACAGAAACTCAAAACGCGTGCATTGCTATAAGTTGTTATCCATTGTACCGCGTTTTCATGCATTCTAGACGGACAGAAATGCGTGCAGCTGGGTTTTTTTAAAACAGACTGGAACGAGACAAATGTCCTTCGGTTGCGAGGCTGGCGATTGTTTACCATCGGCCTCGCGATTGTTTCGAAATGCCCGAAAATTTCACTCAGTTACAGTGGTCTCCCTGTACTTAAAGTATAGAGAGTAGGCCATGGCTGGGAGAAATCTTCAGTGCCGAGCGTTCTCCCTATGCTTTAAAGGGCATTTCCACCTAAAAAAATTACTTTTAATATAATTATCCTTAGGGTTGCCCACCTCCAAACGCCAAATTAATACTAAAAAAAAAACTTTCCGAACGTTACTTACAGTCCCTTCGCTCCCTTGGCTATCTTCTCCCCTCTCTGCTAACCGGAAATAGCAGAGAGGGTCCTAAACATAGATGCAGGAGTGAAGAGCTCTAAGTATTAACCAGAAAGTTTTTATTTTAGTATTAAAATGGTGGTCGGGGTTGGACAAGCCTAAGGATTATTTTAAAAGGGGCAGGAGAAGGGGCAGCCAGATGGGATTCGGAGGGAGGGAGGGGGAGAAAGGGCTCCCCTGCGCATGTCAGCATCCTTCCCAGAGGCAAGACAGGAGGCAGAGATGTTTGGACAGGAAGACAGCCACTACTTCATGGACGTTTGACATTGACTGCAGGAGAACCATAATTAGTAGGAATGTAACGTAAGGATTTTTTAAAACTAGATTTGGGGGTGGACATGCCCTTTAAATAGGGAGACCGCTCGGGACTGTAAGTAGCCCAATCATTAGAAAATTACAGAATCTTGCAGATTTTTTACGATTGTGCAAATGTGTGTACCTAGCTTTACTCCTTCCGCCCAACTTATGTTCAGAACCTGGATAAAGGGAACAGGCACTTCTAGCAGAGCTCAATAGCCAAGACATGGGCTGAAGCCAGGTGTCAGAACTAAGGAAGCTGGGCATCGTAAACTTAAGGTTGTTTCGGACGATAATTGGCCTGTGTATGGGCAGTTTATCGCCTGAGATGGCCGCTTGTTCGGAGATCCACCCGGCAGATCGGGCAACGATCCACGCGACCACACGTGTGTGCAAATCTTTACATGCAGATGCCAAAGGTGAACTCAAGGTCCTAGCTTTCTAGGTCCTTTTATTTGGAGGGGGGTGGAGGGAAAGGTTTAATTGTCCTTTATGCAGATTAGAGGAGATACAGTCCAATTGTCCCTTACTGCGTGGAATTAACTTAAGAATTGTAAGAAAATGGTTTGCTGCATTCAGTGTATAAATAACATGTTCTTTCCCAATGCTGATAGTACATTATTTTAGGGATTGTTTGAGGAAGGTTGCAGTATAGTCACCCAAGATGTTGTGCATTATTTTGTTGTTGTTTTTTCTTTGAGAGTACACCTAACTTCTCTGCTATATTGCATTTATTTAATGGCACGTGTAAAACAGGAGCAATGGGTAGGATACAACAAAACTGAAAAACATACAATACATAAAAAATAAAACTAACAGGAGTAACATATTAAAACATTCAGAAGTTTAGACGCAAGACTATATTTTGCAAGTTGAAGAATGTAGGACGTAAGAAAAGCTTATCATTCTGAGTTCCCTGCACAGTGTCCCTTTTCTACTGTCAGACACAAAAATGTTTTAGATCATGAACTGCTCGGATGAAATCGCTGACATCTTTATGCTAAAAACAAATCTTGTAAGACAGATATATATTATCTTTAAAAAAATTGTCAAAATTTTCTTTCGGTGACTGGAGGTGTCAGCAATTAGACTTGGAGATCAAGAGCCACACTGCATGATGAAAGACATCAAAGACCATCAGACGGACATCATCATCTTTACTGCCTTGGTAACGAGAACTGATGAAAAGACAATCTCTCGTTTGTTGGATTTTGCAGATCTGCAGGTAGTGATTATTTTTGGAAAGAACAGGAAAGAAGCTCTAGAACAAAGATCTGCTAAAAATACCAAATCAATTTTTTTCTAAAAAAAGGTATTTATTTTTGTAAGAAAACATTACAATGTTGGGAAAAATATCTCCTTAATGGCATTGTTAGAAGGGGATGAAAGAACATTATACAATATTTTTAGATGTTTGTCATGTAAAACATTACACGTAAAATGTATTAAATGATGGCAAACAATGCTTGATCACTTTTAAAGGGTATGTATACAAAAAAATTTTTTTGAGCCATTACGTAAGTAGCTCTTTAGTAGAGACGGATTGCACCTCAATGATGATGGTGCAGCTGTTTTGGGGGAGAAGATGGCTAGGGGGTTGGAGGAGATTTTAAACTAGGTATGGGGGGGAGGGTACGTTGAACTACACAGGGATAGATAGAGAAGTTAGGGATCAGGGGGCTAATAACACAACGGGGGGGGAGGGGGGAGCATAGAGGATAAGGAGGCATGTACGACCAAGTATGGAAGTAAATCAATTTATAATCTAAAATGCATGTTTTAGATTATAAATTATAAATGTTCCAGGCAGACTTCTAAAAAGAAGTCTGCCTGGAAAAACCGGGAAACTAAAACTAATATCTTTAAAGGAAAGGTATGATGTAATTGGTATAGCAGAAACATGGCTAAATGATTCACATGACTGGACAGTAAATATTGAAGGATACTCCTTATTTAGACATGACAGAGTTAATAAGGAAGGAGGAGAAGTATGTATGTATGTTAAACAGGAATTGAAGCCAAATCTAAAAGATGGAATAGATGGGGACATAAACGATATGGCAGAAACAATATGGGTAGAGCTGTGTACAGGAAGCAAGAAGGTGGTTAAATTAATTGTTGGGGTATGTTATAAGCCACCAATTGCCGGGGAGGAGGTGGAAATGAATCTCCATATGCAGTTGGCGAAGGATGCTGGTATGGGGCATGTTTTGGTTATGGGGGATTTTAACTACCCTGACAGATTAGAGTAAGGGAACTGCCAGCACCTCAAAAGGTATAAAGTTCTTAAATTTCCTATATGAGCATTTTCTTTCACAGATGGTAGAAGTTCCTACTAGACAGAATGCATTGTTGGATCTAGTTATATCTAATAACCCTGAGCTCATTTTGGAGATGAAGGTAATGGGAAGCTTAGGAAACAGTGACCATGGTATAGTGTCATTTAATATAGTTTGCAAAAAACTAGTGCACTGGGTTAACCAAATCTTTTAACTTTAGGAAAGCTAATCTTATGCTGTTAAAGGAATCACTCCTGCTCATAGACTGGGGGGAATTGTTTCTAGGTAAAGATACTGAGCAGATGTGGAACACTTTTAAAGGGGTATTAAACTATTACATTTCTAAATTTGTACCCTTAGGGAACAAGTGTAAAAAAAATAGGTCCTCTCCTGCATGGCTTTATGCTCAGGTAAAAAGGGAGATGGAAAAAAGAAAAAGGCTTACAGGGAGTATAAAAGCTGTAATAAAGAGTGCAAGAAAGCAATTAAACTAGCTAAAATAGAAAATGAAATATGGATTGCTAAACAAAGCAAGTCCAACCCCAAAATGTTTTTTAAGTATATAAATGGTAAAAAGATGAGGACTGAGAATGTGGGACCATTAAATAATGGGTCTGAGATGGTTGTAGAGGATGCCAAAAAGGCTAATCTGCTAAACTGTTTTTTTACATCGGTTTTCACTGTTGAGAATCCTAGTCCTAGAATTGGAGAGAAAAAAAGAGATAGCACAGATTCATGCAGAAAAAATATGCAGAGAGCTCAAGAGGAGGCATCCTTTGAAATGGAAAAAGCCCTTGTAGAGGCCAATCTAGAGAAACTAACGATAGAGAAAGAAAAAGCAGCCACCATTCGTGAAGCAGAAGCTCTAGAGGCAGCTGCATATCCTGAAGGTGAAGGAAGTATACGCAGTAATTCTGCTTGGCCCAGAGTACAATCACCAAGATTTGGTATGCCGGACTGCAGAGTATGTGTATCAGCACTCTAACACAGGCAGCAACTTTGGTCAGCCACAAGAAACAAAAAAGGTAATTGGCGAGTCAAACAAGACATGCCATACAGAACAGCAGGAAGCCGTTTTTCAACCCCAGTTACTCAAACAAGAGATTTCTGACCATGGTGACACTGCAGGCATCAATGTTTCTACACACCAAAGAACCAAGTCTTCATTCCAGCATGCAGAGACCCCCTTTACTTCAAACAGATACAACACCAGTTGGCCTAAGCGAGAGACTATTAGCAGGTATTATTACACACCATATCCGCACTACGCCAATCTACCACCTATAAACAACAGGGTTAACCAAGGCACAACAGACTTTGCTAAATTTCTTGCACGGCAAGATCTTATCACAAAAGGAATTGTAAAGTTTAATGATCGCCCTGAAAACTATAGAGCCTGGCGATCCTCCTTCCAGAATCTAATCAGAGACTTAGATTTATCATATAGCCAGGGGTTAGACCTATTAGTAAAGTGGCTCGGAAATGAATCTGCCGAGCATGCTAAAACGATCAGAGATACTCGGAGACCGGCCTTAAAATGATTTGGGACAGATTAGAAGAGTGTTATGGCTCAGCAGAGGCTATAGAAAATGCATTGTTTAAAAGAATTGAAGATTTCCCTAGAATAAGTAATAAGAACTTTTAGAAACTCAGAGAACTAAGTGACCTGCTAATGGAATTACAGGTTGCCAAGGCTGAAGAGGATCTGATTGGACTTGCATTCTTTAATACAGCCAGAGGCGTGAACCCTATAGCACAGAAGTTACCTTTCTGTATCCAGGAACAATGGGTCACACATGGTTCTAAATATAAGCAAGCTCACAATGTACAATTTCCTCCCTTCAGTGTGTTTGTAGAATTTGTAAAGCAACAAGCAAAAACTAAGAATGATCCCAGCTTTTATTTTACACTGTCATGTGCTACTCCTGGTCCCAAGTATTACAAAGCACCAGTGGCAGTGCACAAAACTAACGTTTCTTCAAAAGATTTTTCTTACAGATCACCAAGTGCCTCTCACCTAGAGAACAAAGTCAAAGATCCTGGTAAGCAATGTCCTCTGCACAAGAAGCCACATCCACTTCTCAAATGCAGAGCCTTCAGGGAAAAATCCATAACGGACCGCAGAGCCTTCCTGAAGGACAATAACATCTGCTACAAGTGCTGCTCATCCACATCACACTTTGCCAAGGACTGCAAGGTCAGTGTAAAATGTATAGAATGTAACAGTACAGAGCATAATGCAGCTCTACATCCTGGGCTACCACCATGGATTTTACAGCAATCTAACAATTCCATTGAGCATGGTGGGGAGAAAGAGAACACTTGTACAGACTTATCTGCAGTTACTGCACAATGCACTACAGTCTGCAAAGGACTTATAGGCGACAGGTCTTGCTCCAAAATTTGCTTAGGCAAAGTTTACCCAAAGGAGTGCAAAGATAAAGCTAATAATGTTTATGCCATACTGGATGATGAAAGTAACAGGTTTCTAGCCAAGTCTACTTTCTTTGACATCTTCAACGTTAAAGGCCCTAACATTCCATATTATCTAAAGACTTGTTCAGGTATTTCCGGAATGGTTGGGAGGAGAGCCACTGGTTTTCAAGTTGAATCCATAGATGGTCATACATGCTTACCCTTACCAACAATAATTGAGTGCAATCAAATCCCTGACAACAGATCTGAGATACCTACACCAGGTGTAACAGTACACCAAAGACATAAAGTGCGTAGCTCATCTCATACCAGAAATTGATCCTCAGGCTCAGATAATTCTGCTTCTCGGAAGGGATAGCTTACGAGTACACAAAGCAGGAAACCAGATAAATGGTCCTCACAATGCTCGGTATGCTCAGAGACTTGACTTAGGGTAGGTCATTATAGGAGATGTTTGTTTTAGGGAGAATACACAAACCAACCTTAGTCAGCAGCATGCTTACAATTATCCTACCATGTGGCCGTCCTTCCTTTTTCCAACCATGTCAGAACAATTTTCTTGTAAAAGAACTTCCACACAGTTCACACCTACCATGCACCTTCTTAGAGCAAGCAAGTGGGAGTGATACCTGTGAAAGCGACCAAACCCACCTTGGGTGCACAGCCTTTCAGAGAACAAAGGAGGATAATAAGATGGCAATATCCTATGAGGACAGGCTGTTCTTAGATATAATGGAAAATGAAATAGTTAAGGATAAGTCCAAATGTTGGGTCGCACCTCTTCCCTTCAAAGCCCAAAGACCTTTCATGCCCAACAACAGAGAACAGGTGTATAAGCGTGTTTTGTCCCTAAGACGCAGTTTCCTGAAAAAGAGACCACTTCTTTTCCTTCATGGGAAAAATATTTGAGAATTCTCATGCAGAGATAGCTCCTATACTTAAAGACTCTGAAGAATGCTGGTATCTTCCCATATTCGGAGTATACCACCCTAAAAAACCTGGTCAGATTAGGCTTGTTTTTAATACCAGTGCTAAGCATGAAGGTATCTCTCTAAACAATGTCTTACTCACAGGTCCTGACCTTATAGACTTTTAAGAGTACTTTTACGCTTTTGTAGAGACTCTATTGCATTTATGGCTGACATCCAACAAATGTTCCACTGCTTCTTGGTTAAAGAGGAACATAGAAACTTTTAAATATTTTTTTGGTTCAAAGATAACCACTCTACCAAAGAAATTGTAGAGTACCGCATGAAAGTACACATTTTTGGCAACAGCCCTTCTCCCACAGTTGCTATTTATGGACTAGGACATTCAGCGAAGGTAGGTAAAGCTGAATATGGGTCAGATGTAAGACTCTTCGTAGAAAAAGACTTTTACGTTGATGATTGTTTAAAGGCACTGCATTCAATTGAGACAGCTACTAGCCTCCTTAAGAGAGAACAGGATATGCTCGCCCTCTTAAGACTTCACAAGATTGCCTCTAACAGCGAGGAACTGATGAAAGCCTTCCCCTCCAAAGATCATGCTAATGTCCTAAAAGATTTAGATTTAGGAGCAGACTTTCTTCTGATGCAACGCAGTCTTGGTCTTTTTTGGGACCTTAGATCTGACACCTTTACCTTCCAAGTCGGCAGGGGAGAAAAACCCTTTACCCGTAGAGGTGTTTTGTCTGCCATAAACAGTCTATACGACCCTTTAGGGTTTGCAGCTCATGTCACAATTCATGGTAAAGCACTACTTAGGGAAATAACATGCGGGAGATCTGACTGGGATGATCCTCTCCCTGCTGAGAAAAAGAACACGTGGTTTGAGTGGAGAAAGTCTCTTAACAGCTTTGTCTAATCTTCATATTTCACGCACATATGCCCCTGTACCATCTACAGAAGTGCAAATACAAAGACTATGTGTATTCTCTGATGCTTCGACCAAGGCAATCACATAGGGTTTGTCATGGGCAAAGCAACACTTGCACCAATTCCAGAGCATACAATACCCAGACTTGAACTTTGTGCAGCTGTATTAGCTGTTGAGATGGCTGAACTAATCACAACTGAATTAAACCTCAAAATTAAATACATCGATTTTACACAAACAGTAGAGTAGTTTTAGGTTATATTTATAATGAAACTAGATGTTTCTATGTCTATGTCAGCAATAGGGTATTGAGAATTAGAAGGTCTACCTGTCCTAAACAATGGCAATTTGTACCTACAGATCACAATCCTGCAGATCTTGCTACCAGATCTGTTGCTGCCAGTCATATCAAGGAGACTATATGGTTTGTGGGTCCTAAATTTATATACAAACCAGAACATAGTGACTCTGTTAGTGACACAGTTGAACTGGTGAATGCAGATCAAGATGGAAAAATCTGCCCTCAAGTGTCCGCACTGCATACTGTAACTTTACAAAATCAGCTCAAGTGCCATCGTTTCAGCAGGTTCTCCAACTGGAAGTCACTTGTTTGGTCTATTATCTGCTTAGTTCATATAGCTCAATCTTTCAAAACTGATTTATCAGCAGATAAGAAGAAATGTAAAGGTTGGCATTATTGTAAACGTCTATTCAGTAGCTGATCTAGAACAATCAAAACATTTGATAATTCGTTCCATGCAACAAGATATTTTTGCTAAAGAATTTGACTGTCTTGCTAGTGAAAAACTTATCTTTAAAGACAGTATTCTTTTCAAACTTGATCCATTCAAGTTTGAATGGATCAAGAGAAAATGGCCTCTTAAGGGTAGGTGGTCGTCTTAAGAAATCCATAATTGACTTTAATGAAAGGCATCCACTAATAATTCCAGGTCAACACCACATTGCTTCTTTTCTTGTACATCACTACCATAATCAGGTAAAACATCAAGGCAGATTATTTACCGAAGGAGCTTTACAATCTGCTGGGCTATGGATAGTTGGAGCAAAGAATGCCAGGTAGCAACAGCTAGAGCTAGCAAGATATTGTCTTGTATAAAGAGGGGAATAGATTCAAGAGAGAAAGATATTATTCTCCCTCTTTACAAGGCACTGGTAAGGCCTCATTTGGAATATGCGGTGCAGTTTTGGAATCCCATATACAAAAGGGACATCTTGGAAAAGAAGCAGTTCAGAGAAGGGCAACTAAAATAATAAAGGGAATGGAGGGGCTTGACTATGCAGGCAGATTAGACAAGTTTGCGTGGGGATATGATAACCTTATACAAATATATTAATGGGCTATACAATAAACTCTCTGGTGCATTGTTCACACATAGGTCATATCAGAGGATGGAAGAAAAGAAGTTTCATCTTCAGGTTAGGAAAGGTTTCTTTACAGTGAGAACGGTGAAACTGTGGAACTGTCTTCCAGCAGATGTGGCAATGGCAAGTTCACTGAATAGCTTTAAAAATGGGCTAGATAAGTTTCTAAAACTAAAAAATATTGAGAATTACTGGAATATATATATATATATATATATATATATATATATATAATATTACGGTAGAATCTGTTGAGCCAGGGATACTTTCGATTGCCGTTTGGAGTCAGGAAGAAAATTCCCCCCCCCCCCCCCCCCCCCTTAATTTTTAAGCTGGGTTTGTCACAAAACGCACTCCAAGCAACTGACAGGCAGATGAAACAGATCGGACCCGGTGGGGTTAGTGAACAAACTATATACTACACAATTAATTACTTACTTAATATCAATATACTCGCTGCCACCACATTCTGAAAAAAAAACCCAGCAGAATGACCTGTTACATATTCTATGGGGTTATCCACATCCCTACTTCAACAACCTGTAAAAAAATTGGTTATTCATCCCTAATATTCTATACACAGTTATACAGTATCTCTATATACCTAAACAATACTTCTCTATAATAGCGTACTTCAAAGACACAGGTTCGTTTTGGGATATACTCAGAATAGGACCGATAGCCTATAAATGATTTTATATCATTATTAAAAGTTGACAAAAATAGTGCATAAAAAATATAAAGAAAAACTAAAGTAATTCACTGAACATAAAATTGTAACACACAGGTAGGGTAAGAAAGCCCAGAACTGTTAATCCAGATATGGAAAAGTCCAAATAATATTTCCTGCTGTAAGCCAATATGGTCCGTCCTGTTGGCTAGATGTTATTGAAGATATTATGACAAACTCCTGAGCTGAGACCATGCTCCCAATTTATCCCTTTTCCTGAAACTGGAGTGGTCTGGTCTCTAGAGGGGTGGACTTGGTTCTGCCCTCGAAGGTTGGTACATGTCACATTCAAAATATAGCATGATTGTCCGTAACTAATTTAACACAATAGAATGGACCAAATATGACATATCTTGGAGATTGTAGGCCTAGAAGGATAATATCCCAAGTTTGGTTTGGGCTATATCTATTATGTCAGGTAATAAAACACAGAATTAATTCCCGTATAAACTGAAGGTATTTACGAAAATATGAAATACTTCTACATCCTGAATTATGAAATATGAATGGCCTTTGAAGTGCCATTGGGTATAGCTCAAGTCTCAAGTAGCAGCCCACATGCTGTGCTCCAGCCATGATGTCTGGCTTTTGGCTGCTGAGGCAATGAGGTTTAACACCTATGGCCTCTTTGAAGACCAGACCCCTGCTATGATAAACAAACACATGTGGAGCTAGCTATGGGAAAGATAGTCTTCTACAAATTTGTCAGGCAGGGATTTTTAACCCTGTGATTACCCATGACAGTGAAATAATGTGGGAGCTGACCACACTGCTGGACCATACCATAAGGTGAAATAATTTGAAATAGGAGTGCAATTTCAGACATTGTCTATGAGGTTTTACATTGCACTCCTGTTCGTCACAGGTTTTTTTTTACCTTCTCTGGATCAACTCTTAGAATTGTTAAAAAAAATTAAAGTGAATAGGTTGGAGTTGATGGGCGTATGTCTTTATTAAACCTCAATACTATGTTACTACGGATCCTTTATTGTTAATTAATGCATGTAACACAGGAAAAAGCCCAAGCTATATATTTATAGTTGCTGTAACTTTATGAGCATAAAAATGATGCTACTTCTCACCACATCAAGGTAACCCAAGTATTCTGGGCTGACACCCCTCGATTGGTTGCATTCTCTTGGGAAATTTCTTCTTGACCTTGCATTGGTCAGTAAAACAGATTTATGCTTCTTCTGAAAGGGAATAGACCAACCACCCATTACTTAGCATGAAAGGCATAAGACCTCCAATTAAGGGACAGTTTTGGAGTTCTACTATCTCATAGAAAGCTTGGCCTATCTTCCTGCAGAGCAATATTTACATAATTATATACTTCCTATTTATAGTACTTCTTATTATATTCATTGTATTGTTAATTGCACTTATGTTCTTGTCTGGAGTTTTTGTATTTTTTAAGTATCACTTTAGACATAAACATATACATACATACAAAGCTCCAGGAAGGGGTGAATACAGTAGCCATGGACGACTGACCTAGGGTGATGTGACCAGAGGTTATCATATGGCCTGTGGCGCTTTAGCTGGCCTGCGTCTAACTCACTGACCTTAAATAAGCTGGCCTTTGGTTGTCTAGTTGACCTAACTTGTGATTTTTGGGCTTGCTATATTTCTATGGTATGGTTTGGTGTATGTTGCTTGGCCTGGTCTGTGGTGAGGTACAATCATTTGTCTAGCCTGACTTTCTTTTAGTTTTAAAGGTAGCAGCTGAGGAGAAGAGCAGGACTTTATTGGTTGGAACATTTCATCAAAAATGAATTGCATATTTAAAATATACTCTCAAAATGCATTACGATAGAGTTTAAGGGAAACGGTTGTTCCCATTAACCTTCAACCCACCCCCCTAAAGAGTGCATCTCCTCATTACTTAATGTAGGACTTTAAGAGGCAGCAGGGATAGGCTACGAGATGGATTTTTTAGGTCTGGATGTGGTTCTAGGCAAACCCAGAAGTAGGACCTAGCAGTTTAGATCCTCACCTGGGTTCTATTAGGAAATGGGGGGTTGTTTGGGAAAGTTCTGAGATTACACAGACATATTTGCAGTACACATTCCCTTGCTCTATTTAGCCAGAAAAGCCACACACGTGCAGACCGCTCTCCCGGGTGCTGCCTTACTAGGGGGGGGTGTCAGCCCATTCTGGACTTCTTAACTTATACTGATGTGTTTTTTCTTCTTAAGGACAAAATCTAAAAATAAGTGATCAGAATTAATGACTTTCAAGTTGTACACTGTTGTTTTTTTTTGTTTGTTTTTTTTACAAATGTAGCCAAACTATACTACTTTTAAGGGTTTAGGTACTGGGAGAAAATATAGCATGAATAGGCTGATAGTAAAAAGCATTTAACTAAAATTCCTGTTTTTTTCCTATTCCTTTTGGTGCTTTTGTTCTACAATTTGTTTGGCCTTTTCCACTCTTTGCTATATTAGAAACTGCAATCTCGTTAAATTTCACCATGGTATCTTTCTATCGCTCTGACTGGGCATTCTAAAATGCCAGGGTAACTGAAATAGAATGCAGACAGATGTTCAGATACAAAGGAAATTGAGACTGAGAATGAAACCCTGGATATATATCAATATGTTGAAAAAAGAAAAATCCCCAGAAAAGCAAAAGTAGACGTCATAGATCAAAATATGAGACCCCAAATGAGAAAAAAACACGAAGAACCCACAAGACAGAAAATCCCAAATCACAGAAAATGGAAAAACCGAGGGTAAGATTCAATGAGACTGTTGAAGTGCGTTATATAAAAAAGACTGGAAAAGCAAAAAGGTTCATAAGAGAAGCAAAACTAAACACGTAAAGAAGAAGATGAACTTCAAGGAATTTGTACGGAGGATAACCTAAAATGACACTGATAACATGGTGGCACAAGATAAGCAGTTGAGACAGGTCCCAACTGTTCAGATACAAAGGAAACTGAGACTAAGAATGAAACCCTGGATAATATACCAATATGTAGGAAAAAAACCCCCAGAAAAGCAAACGAATATTCATACAACAGATGAAACTTTAGAGAAATTTAAATCTTTGGATTTTCTCCTTGAGTTTCTTTCTATCATTGTTACCGTATACATGTCCCACCACCGATGTTTCCTTCTGTTCCGTATTCTCCGTGCTTCTATCTTCCTTCCGACTCTCTATACACATTTTGGTACCTGTTGCTTTATTGTTTTAGTTCCCTTTGGATCTAGATCTGTATTAAACAGCAACAAATGTAATTCTGGTGCTGCCTCGACTCCATCACCAGTAAGGGCACGGCCACACACAATGCAAACACACAGGGAATCGCATGCAATTTCATTTTTTCAATTTCACTTCCGAAAATCTTCACTTTGGATGGTCTTCCCTGCAAAGCTAAAGCATGTACACACTATGCAATGTTTCAGGCCGATCGAGCGATAGTTGAGTGTATCGGTTGATCTGGCTGAAATAATTGCATGGCTTTTCAGACACGACAGACCGTTTGGACGAACGCACGAACGGACGTGTCCAAAAACACACGTCGATCTCGTCAGTCCTCAATGGACCGCACGCTCAGTCACGGCAAACTGATGGCCACTATTGCATTGACTGACAGTCCATGCTTAAATCCCTGCAGTCCCAACCATTCTCCCTTTGCTGTGTATAGGGACTGTGTGTATTCTGATCTATTCTGAGAAATTACTAATAGGATCTTGCAGATCCTGTCTGTTATCTTCCAAAGATCTGTGCAGAGTGTACCCAGCTTAAGCCTATTATTTGTCAGAACTCTGTTTGGTTTTGAACCTCATTTAAGGCCTTTCCCATGAGCGATTTTCTGTTTTAAAGAGATTTTTCTGTTTTTAAGAGAATTGACAGCATTAAAAAACTAAAGCGTTTATTAACTGTGGTTGCAGCCTAGTAAATGTACTAACCTACACCTATTTATTCTAGGAGGGTGCCTGTGTAAGTAATTAATCACTAGTGTATTTTTATTTTTTTTTACTACTTACTGCTTGAATAAGGGGTAGGAATTGTTTGAGTAAACTCAAAGCACTGGATTACTAAACAAATCCTTTGTTTAAAAAACACTGTTACCTGTGGAGCGGGGGCTGGTGGGAGACAAGGAAAGGTTTTTTTTTTCCCCTCTCTCCTCTGATTGGATGGGGGGTGTAACTAATTGGTTTAAATTGGCTGAGGCCTGTTGGCTCTGGTTGGTTTTGAACCTCATTAAAGGCCTTTCCCATGAGCGATTAGCTCTGAGCGATTTTCTGTTTTTAAGAAATTGACAGCGTTAAAAAACTAAAGCGTTTAAAACAAGAAAGCGTTTAAGAACAACACTATTTCTCTGCTGTGTCTCTGCTGTGTATTGCTGTTTATATGGCAGTTTTGTTGGGGCCGCGCGCAATGTGCATCCTGCCGCCGATGTAGTGGGATCTTGGAGCACCGCCCCAGGGACCTATGTATGTGTCAGATGTGAGTGGGTTGCCCATTGGAATCTGAGGTACAGAGTCTAAGGGGTAAACTTGCAGCATTGCAGGACTTGGCAAACCTGGGGAATGCAGGTATTGGCAGGGGCCAGTAACTGGTGGGTGGAGATGGGCAGATAAGGTGGAGAAGGAAGATAGATTTGTAAGGGTCACCAGGGAATTAGGGACGGAAGGATAGGGGGGCTTCTTCCCAGCTGGTCGATCCCAACAGATTTGCCATTTTAGGTGAAGATGTGGAGGACGATGGCCTGAAGCAGCATGTATGGAGCGGGCCTTTCCCTTGAGCCCCAGGGGACGGCCATCTCCAATCCAAGGGAGGGAGAACTGGGGGCTAGGAAGGATAGACAGGTGGTAGTGGTAGGGGATCCTATTATTAGAAGGGTAGATAGGGTAATCTGTCGCCAGGACCCTGCATGCCGAACAGTGTGTTGTCTGCCTGGTGCTAGGGTTCGACATGTGTGGATCGTGTAGACAGATTATTGGGTGGGGCTGGGAGTGACCTGGCGGTCTTGGTTCACATTGGTGCCAATGACAAAGTTGAGGTGGAGGTGAGGTCCTTAAAAATGATTTCCGAGAATTAGGGGCCAAGTTAAAGAAAGAACCTCCAGGGTAGTGATTTCAGAAATACTACCGCAACCACGTGCTACGCTAGGGAGGCAACGGAGCTCAGGAGTATAAATGCGTGGCTAAGAGTGGTGTAAAGATGGGGTTTGGGTTTTAAGAGAACTGGGCTGACTTTTCTGTTGGCTACAGGCTCTTTAGTAGTGACGGATTGCACCTCAATTGTGGTGATGGTGCAACTGTTTTGGGGGAGAAGATGGCTAGGGGGTTGGAGGAGATTTTAAACTAGGTATGGGGGGAGGGAACGTTTAACTACACAGGGGTAGATAGAGAAGTTAGGTCCTGTCTGTAGGTTTATTAAACAGGGTAGTAACTATCTGCTCACCTCCAATAAGGTTACTAACATCAAGATAATTAATCTCCCTATCAGACATGACCATATTGAATTTTAAATTACTGTCCATACCCTCCGGGCCGCGACGCCCATCCACCTATCAGCTACCGGAAAATGCACTCCAAGCAACTGACAGGCAGATGAAACAGATCGGACCCGGTGGGGTTAGTGAACAAACTATATACTACACAATTAATTACTTACTTAATATCAATATACTCGCTGCCACCACATTCTGAAAAAAAAACCCAGCAGAATGACCTGTTACATATATCTATGGGGTTATCCACATCCCTACTTCTAACAACCTGTAAAAAAATTGGTTATTCATCCCTAATATTCTATACACAGTTATACAGTATCTCTATATACCTAAACAATACTTCTCTATAATAGCGTACTTCAAAGACACAGGTTCGTTTTGGGATATACTCAGAATAGGACGATAGCCTATAAATGATTTTATATCATTTATTAAAAGTTGACAAAAATAGTGCATAAAAAATATAAAGAAAAACTAAAGTAATTCACTGAACATAAAAATTGTAACACACAGGTGAGGGTAAGAAAGCCCAGAACTTGTTAATCCAGATATGGGAAAAGTCCAAATAATATTTCCTGCTGTAAGCCAATATGGTCCGTCCTGTTGGCTAGATGTTATTGAAGATATTATGACAAACTCCTGAGCTGAGACCATGCTCCCAATTTATCCCTTTTCCTGAAACTGGGAGTGGTCTGGTCTCTAGAGGGGTGGACTTGGTTCTGCCCTCGAAGGTTGGTACATGTCACATTCAAAATAATAGCATGATTGTCCGTAACTAATTTTACACAATAGAATGAGACCAAATATGACATATCTTGGAGATTGTAGGCCTAAGAAGGATAATATCCCAAGTTTGGTTTGGGCTATCATATTATGTCAGGTATATAAAAACACAGAATTAATTCCCGTATAAACTGAAGGTATTTACGAAAATATGAAATACTTCTACATCCTGAATTATGAAGAAATATGAATGGCCTTTGAAGTGCCAGTTGGGTATAGCTCAAGTCTCAAGTAGCAGCCCACATGCTGTGCTCCAGCCATGATGTCTGGCTTTTGGCTGCTGAGGCAATGAGGTTTAACACCTATGGCCTCTTTGAAGACCAGACCCCTGCTATGATAAACAAACAACATGTGGAGCTAGCTATGGGAAAGATAGTCTTCTACAAATTTGTCAGGCAGGGATTTTTAACCCTGTGATTACCCATGACAGTGAAATAATGTGGGAGCTGACACACTGCTGGACCATACCATAAGGTGAAATAATTTGAAAATTAGGAGTGCAATTTCAGACATTGTCTATGAGGTTTTACATTGCACTCCTGTTCGTCACAGGTTTTTTTTTACCTTCCTCTGGATCAACTCTTAGGAATTGTTAAAAAAAATTAAAGTGAATAGGTTGGAGTTGATGGGCGTATGTCTTTATTAAACCTCAATTACTATGTTACTACGGATTCCTTTATTGTTAATTAATGCATGTAACACAGGAAAAAGCCCAAGCTATATATTTATAGTTGCTGTAACTTTATGAGCATAAAAATGATGCTACTTCTCACCACATCAAGGTAACCCAAGTATTCTGGGCTGACACCCCTCTGATTGGTTGCATTCTCTTGGGAAATTTCTTCTTGACCTTGCATTGGATCAGTAAAACAGATTTATGCTTCTTCTGAAAGGGAATAGACCAACCACCCATTACTTAGCATGAAAGGCATAAGACCTCCAATTAAAGGGACAGTTTTGGAGTTCTACTATCTCATAGAAGCTTGGCCTATCTTCCTGCAGAGCAATATTTACATAATTATATACTTCCTATTTATAGTACTTCTTATTATATTCATATGTATTGTTAATTGCACTTATGTTCTTGTCTGGAGTTTTTGTATTTTTTAAGTATCACTTTAGACATAAACATATACATACATACAAAGGCTCCAGGAAGGGGTGAGATACAGATAGCCATGGACGACTGACCTAGGGTGATGTGACCAGAGGTTATCATATGGCCTGTGGCGCTTTAGCTGGCCTGCGTCTAACTCACTGACCTTAAATAAGCTGGCCTTTGGTTGTCTAGTTGACCTAACTTGTGATTTTTGGGCTTGCTATATCTTAGATGGTATGGTTTGGTGTATGTTGCTTGGCCTGGTCTGTGGTGAGGTACAATCATTTGTCTAGCCTGACTTTCTTTTAGTTTTAAAGGTAGCAGCTGAGGAAGAGAGCAGGACTTTATTGGTTGGAACATTTCATCAAAAATGAATTGCATATTTAAAATATACTCTCAAAATGCATTACGATAGGATTTTAAGGGAAACTGTTGTTCCCCAATTAACCTTCAACCACCCCCCTAAAGAGTGCATCTTCTCATTGACTTAATGTAGGACTTTAAGAGGCAGCAGGGATAGGCTACGAGATGGATTTTTTAGGTCTGGTATGTAGGTTCTAGGGCAAACCCAGAAGTGAGGACCTAGCAGTTTAGATCCTCACCCTGGGTTCTATTAGGAAATGGGGGGTTGTTTGGGAAAGTTCTGAGATTACACAGACATATTTGCAGTACACATTCCCTTGCTCTATATTAGCCAGAAAAGCCACACACGTGCAGACCAGCTCTCCCGGGTGGCTGCCTTACTAGGGGAGGGGTGTCAGCCCATTCTGGACTTTCTTAACTTGATAGCTGATGTGTTTTTCTTCTTAGAGGACAAAATCTAAAAATAAGTGATCAGAAATAATGACTTTCAAGTTGTACACTGTTGTTTTTTTTGTTTTGTTTTTTACAAATGTAGCCAAACTATACTACATTTTAAATGGGTTTAGGTACTGGGAGAAAATATAGCAGTGAATAGGCTGATAGTTAAAAAGCATTTAACTAAAATTCCTGTTTTTTTCCTATTCCTTTTGGTGCTTTTCTTACAATTTGTTTGGCCTTTTCCACTCTTTGCTATATTAGAAACTTGCAATCTCGTTAAATTTCACCATGGTATCTGTCTATCGCTCTGACTGGGCATTCTAAAATGCCAGGGTAACTGAAATAGAATGCAGACAGATGTTCAGATACAAAGGAAATTGAGACTGAGAATGAAACCCTGGATAATATATCAATATGTTGAAAAGAAAAGAAAAATCCCCAGAAAAGCAAAAGTAGACGTCATAGATCAAAATATGAGACCCCAAATGAGAAAAAAAACACGAAGAACCCACAAGACAGAAAATCCCAAATCACAGAAAATGGAAAAACCGAGGGTAAGATTCAATGAGACTGTTGAAGTGCGTTATATAAAAAAGACTGGAAAAGGCAAAAAGGTTCATAAGAGAAGCAAAACTAAAACACGTAAAGAAGAAGATGAAACCTTCAAGGAATTTGTACGGAGGATAAACCTAAAATGACACTGATAACATGGTGGCACAAGATAAGCAGTTGAGACAGGTCCCAACTGTTCAGATACAAAGGAAACTGAGACTAAGAATGAAACCCTGGATAATATACCAATATGTAGGAAAGAAAACCCCCAGAAAAGCAAACGAATATTCATACAACAGATGAAACTTTAGAGAAATTTAAATCTTTGGATTTTCTCCTTGAGTTTCTTTCTATCATTGTTACCGTATACATGTCCCACCGATGTTTCCTTCTGTTCCGTATTCTCCGTGCTTCTATCTTCCTTCCGACTCTCTATACACATTTTGGTACCTGTTGCTTTATATGTTTTAGTTCCCTTTGGATCTAGATCTGTATTAAAACAGCAACAAATGTAATTCTGGTGCTGCCTCGACTCCATCACCAGTAAGGGCACGGCCACACAGCAATGCAAACACACAGGGAATCGCATGCAATTTCATTTTTTCAATTTCACTTCCGAAAATCTTCACTTTGGATGGTCTTCCCTGCAAAGCTAAAGCATGGTACACACTATGCAATGTTTCAGGCCGATCGAGCGATAGTTGAGTGTATCGGTTGATCTGGCTGAAATAATTGCATGGCTTTTCAGACACGACAGACCGTTTGGACGAACGCACGAACGGACGTGTCCAAAAAACACAGTCGATCTCGTGCAGTCCTCAATGGACCGCACGCTCAGTCACGGCAAACTGATGGCCACTATTGCATTGACTGACAGTCCATGCTTAAATCCCTGCAGTCCCAACCATTCTCCCTTTGCTGTGTATAGGGACTGTGTGTATTCTGATCTATTCTGAGAAATTACTAATAGGATCTTGCAGATCCTGTCTGTTATCTTCCAAAGATCTGTGCAGAGTGTACCCAGCTTAAGCCTATTATTTGTCAGAACTCTGGTTGGTTTTGAACCTCATTTAAGGCCTTTCCCATGAGCGATTTTCTGTTTTAAAGAGATTTTTCTGTTTTTAAGAGAATTGACAGCATTAAAAAACTAAAGCGTTTATTAACTGTGGTTGCAGCCTAGTAAATGTACTAACCTAACACTATTTATTTCTAGGAGGGTGCCTGTGTAAGTAATTAATCACTAGTGTATTTTTATTTTTTTTTACTACTTACTGCTTGAATAAGGTGGTAGGAATTGTTTGAGTAAACTCAAAGCACTGGATTACTAAAACAAATACTTGTGTTTAAAAAACACTGTTACCTGTGGAGCGGGGGCTGGTGGGAGACAAAGGAAAGGTTTTTTTTTTCCCTCTCTCTCTCTGATTGGATGGGGGTGTAACTAATTGGTTTAAATTGGCTGAGGCCTGTTGGCTCTGGTTGGTTTTGAACCTCATTTAAGGCCTTTCCCATGAGCGATTAGCTCTGAGCGATTTTCTGTTTTTAAGAGAATTGACAGCGTTAAAAAACTAAAGCGTTTAAAACAAGAAAGCGTTTAAGAACAACACTATTTCTCTGCTGTGTCTCTGCTGTGTATTGCTGTTTAGTATGGACAGTTTTGTTGGGGCCGCGCAATGTGCATCCTGCCGCATGTATGGGATCTTGGAGCAGCCGCCCCAGGGGACCTATGTATGTGTCAGATGTGAGTGGGTTGCCCATTTGGAATCTGAGGTACAGAGTCTAAGGGGTAAACTTGCAGCATTGCAGGACTTGGCAAACCTGGGGGAAATGCAGGTACTGGCAGGGGCCAGTAAACTGGTGGGTGGAGATGGGGCAGATAAGGTGGAGAAGGAAGATAGATTTGTAAGGGTCACCAGGGGAAGTAGGGGACGGAAGGATAGGGGGGCTTCTTCCCAGCTGGTCGATCCCAACAGATTTGCCATTTTAGGTGAAGATGTGGAGGACGATGGCTCGGAAGCAGCATGTATGGAGCGGGCCTTTCCCTTGAGCACCCAGGGGACGGCCATCTCCAATACAAGGGAGGGAGAACTGGGGGCTAGGAAGGATAGACAGGTGGTAGTGGTAGGGGATTCTATTATTAGAAGGGTAGATAGGGTAATCTGTCGCCAGGACCCTGCATGCCGAACAGTGTGTTGTCTGCCTGGTGCTAGGGTTCGACATGTGGTGGATCGTGTAGACAGATTATTGGGTGGGGCTGGGAGTGACCTGGCGGTCTTGGTTCACATTGGTGCCAATGACAAAGTTAGAGGTGGAGGTGAGGTCCTTAAAAATGATTTCCGAGAATTAGGGGCCAAGTTAAAAGCAAGGACCTCCAGGGTAGTGATTTCAGAAATACTACCGCAACCACGTGCTACGCTAGGGAGGCAACGGGAGCTCAGGAGTATAAATGCGTGGCTAAGAGAGTGGTGTAAGGAGATGGGGTTTGGGTTTTTAGAGAACTGGGCTGACTTTTCTGTTGGCTACAGGCTCTTTAGTAGTGACGGATTGCACCTCAATGGTGATGGTGCAACTGTTTTGGGGGAGAAGATGGCTAGGGGGTTGGAGGAGATTTTAAACTAGGTATGGGGGGGAGGGAACGTTTAACTACACAGGGGTAGATAGAGAAGTTAGGGATCTGGGGGCTAGTAACACAACGGAGGGAGGAGAAGGAGGAGGGGGGAGCATAGAGGATAAGGAGGCATGTACGACCATGTATGGAAGTAAATCAATTGATAATCTAAAATGTATGTTTACAAATGCAAGGAGTCTGGCTGGAAAAACCGGCGAACTTGAAATAATAGCGTTAAAGGAAAGGTATGATGTAATTGGTATAGCAGAATCATGGCTTAATGATTCACACGACTGGACAGTAAATATTGAAGGGTACTCCTTATTTTGACATGACCGAGTTAATAAGAAAGGAGGAGGAGTATGTATGTATGTTAAACAGGAATTGAAGCCAAATTTAAAAGATGGAATAGATGGGGGAGCAAACGATGCGGCAGAAACATTATGGGTGGAACTGTGTACAGGAAGCAAGAAGGTAGGTAAATTAATTGTTGGAGTGTGTTATAAGCCGCCAAATGCCGGGGAAGAGGTGGAAATGAATCTCCATATGCAGTTGGCGAAGGCTGCTGGTATGGGGCATGTTCTGGTTAGGGGGGATTTTAACTACCCTGAAATAGATTGGAGTAATGGAACTGCCAGCACCTCAAAAGGTATAAAGTTCTTAAATTTCCTATATGAGCATTTTCTTTCACAGATGGTAGAAGTTCCTACTAGAAAGAATGCGTTGTTGGATCTGGTGATATCTAATAACCCAGAGCTCATTTTGGAGATGAAGGTAATGGGACGCTTAGGGAATAGTGACCATGATATAGTGTCATTTAATATAGGTTGCAGAAAACTAAAGTGCACTGGCTTAACAAAAACTTTTAACTTTAGGAAAGCTAATTTTATGCTTTTAAAGGAATCGCTCCTGCTCATAGACTGGGGGGAACTGTTTCTAGGTAAAGATACTGAGCAGATGTGGACCACTTTTAAAGGGATATTAAACTATAACATTTCCAAATCGGTACCTTTAGGAAACAAGTGTAAAAAAATTAGGTCCACTCCTGCATGGCTTAATGCTCAGGTAAAAAGGGAAATGGAAAAAAAGAAAAGGGCTTTTAAAATTTTGAAAGCAGAAGGCACAGAACAGGCTCACAGGGAGTACAAAAGCTGTAATAAAGAGTGCAAAAAAGCAATTAAACTAGCTAAAATAGAAAATGAAATACGGATTGCCGAACAAAGCAAGTCCAACCCCAAGATGTTTTTTAAGTATATAAATGGTAAAAAAATGAGGACTGAGAATGTGGGACCATTAAATAATGGAGCTGAGGTGGTTGTAGAGGATGCCGAAAAGGCTAATCTGCTAAACCGTTTTTTTACATCGGTTTTTACTGTTGAGAATCCTTACAGTAGGGATTGTAACAATGTGCAGGGAGGAAATGAAGAGTTTTCACATTGGATAACGGAGGATATGGTACGGAATCAATTAGACAAAGTTAATATCAATAAAGCGCCAGGACCAGATGGATTGCATCCTAGGATTTTAAAAGAGCTTAGTTCAGTTCTAGCAAGACCACTGTGTCTCATCTTTTCAGATTCGCTTTTGTCTGGGGATGTGCCGCTGGATTGGAAAAAAGCCAATGTAATACCAATATTCAAAAAAGGTAGTCGTTCACAGCCTGGTAACTATAGACCTGTAAGCCTAACCATTTAGCAGGTGATGGAAACTTTGTTAAGGGATCATATCCTTGACTTTGTCTCCAGAGATCATCTATTAGTAGTAGTCAGCATGGATTTATGAGAAATAGATCATGCCAGACAAATTTAATTGGTTTTTATGAAGAAGTGAGTAGAAGTTAGATTCAGGCACAGCTGTGATGTGGTATATTTGGATTTTTGCAAAAGCCTTTGATACTGTGCCCACATAGGCGACTAATGTATAAACTGAGGACCGTTGGCCTTGAAGAAAACATTTGTCATGGATAGAGAACTGTTATTGGACCGCAAACAGAGAGTGGTGGTTAATGGAGCTACATCTATGTGGCTAAAGTTTTAAGCGGAGTTCCTCAGGGTTCTGTACTGGGCCGCTTCTGTTTAATCTGTTTATAAATGACTTAGAAGGGGGCATTGAGAGCAAGGTCTCTGTGTTTGCTGATGGACACTAATATGCAGAGCTTTGGAAACTTCCAATGATGTGCAAGTGCTGCAAGCAGACCTAGATAGATTATCAAAATGGGCAGCAGAATGGCAGATGAGATTTAATGTTGATAAATGTAAGGTGATGCATTGGATTTAATAATCCCTGTGCCACCTACACCATAATAACTAACTCTGTGTTAAGTGCATCTGAAATGGAAAAGATTTGGGGTTTCTGGTAGATAACAGACTAGCTGTAGCAAACAATGCCAGGTAGCAACACTAGAGCTAGCAAATATTGTCTGTATAAAGAGGGGAATGGAATCAAGAGAGAAAAATATTATCTCCCTCTTTACAAGGCACTGGTAAGGCCACATTTGGAATGATCGGTGCAGTTTTGGAATCCCATATACAAAAGGACATCTTGGAATTGATGCAGTTCAGAAAGGGCAACTAAATTAATAAGGGGAATGGAGGGCTTGAATATGCAGGCAGATTAGACAAGTGAGGCTGTTTACATTGGAGAAGCGGCGGTTGCGTGGGGACATGATAACCTTACAAATATATTAATGGCCCATACAGTGAACTCTCTGGTGCATTGTTCACTAATAGGTCATATCAGAGGACTCGTGGACATCCTTTAAGGTTGGAAAAAGAAAATTTCATCTTCAAGTTAGGAGAGGTTTCTTTACAGTGAGAACGGTGAAACTGTGGAACTGTCTTCCAGCAGAGGTGGTAATGGCAAGTTCATTGAATAACTTTAAAAAAGGCCGGATAAGTTTCTTAAAACTAAAAATATTGAGAATTACTGGTATTAATGCATATAGATCTGGTTGATCCAGGGATACTTTCCGATTGCCGTTTGGAGTCAGGAAGGAATTTTTCCCCCCCCTTTTTTAGCTGGGGTTTTTGTCCTTCTCTTGGTCAACTGTTAGGTAGGGGTAAAAAAAAAAAAAAAAAGGAATAGGTTGGACTTGATGGACGAATGTCTTTATTCAACCTTAATTACTATGTTACTATGTATGTAAGGTTCGTACACACATGCGATCGCGGGTCCCGACCCATGATGCACGATGTGTACGAACATTCATTCTGGACGATAATCGGCCTGTATATGGGCCCATTATCGGCTGTTCGGTCGGGGATTGTTGCCTGACCAACTAGGCGGATCTCCGAACGACCAGCCGTTTCAGCCATACATGGGCCGATTATCGGCCGGAACGAACGTTCGTACACATCATCCATCGCAGGTCGGGACCTGCGATCACACGCGTGTATGAACATTTAAGCTGGGTACACACATCACAGGTTTTTGAAAAATAACAGACAGTATCTGCAAGACCAGGTTACACACAGTCCTGAGCGTTCTCCCTATACACAGCATATACACAGCATAGAGAGAACGTTCGGGACTGAGTTTTTTTCCCTCAACTGCAGCCGACTCTTTTTTTCCCTTCTTTTTTGGTTTATCTTCGGTACAAATTCCCCGAAGGTTTCCATTGAGGACTGCACAATCGACAGTGGTTTTTGGATATGAAATACCATATTTGGCTGGACTTTGGCAGCTATTTGTTGCAAAAGCTAATTGGGCGTTGCAATGCTCTGAGAGTGGATATCACTATATTACACTACATCTTGATAAATGCGGAGATTGTTAGATGGTAACGGTGCGTCGCCCTGTCTATATCACCTGCCACTTTTCTGCCCATTTTGAGAAACTAGATCCGATTGCAACAAATGTACTTTATAGGTAGATTTCACTGCCGTACATTTTGTATCTTTGGCAGTTATAGAGATCTTGCTTTTGGCCTCTGTGGAAGTGGGACCTACCCACGAAACGGGTCAGGTGGGTGGGCTTTAGTTCTGTTCCTTGCCCTGCTGCTTCTAGTATTATAGTCTCTGAAACGTTTTAATGTAAAGAAATGAACTGGACTTTTTACTTCTATACCCGTGAGTAGCGCTCTTCCTTTCTAATCATTATATCTTGCTTTTAACACCCAATTGTAAATCGTAGTATTGGTCCTGAGAGAGACCCCTTATCTACACAATTCAAAACAAGAAAGCTGCTCTCTATACAGAATTTGTAGAAACAATGCCAGGGGTGCTTAACCTGCTTCAGGCTGGGGGCCAAACTAGTTATTGCATGACTCCATCCATAGAGTGTCAGTCTCTGTTTCAGTCTGCCCAGCCTGTCTGACCTGTCCAAATTTTACCCATAGCCACACCCACCTGAGAGTCGACACTTTTTCTCAAGTAGGCCATATGCGGCCCTATGGTTAGGCACCATACAATCTTGTAAAAGTTCTTGGAGAGGAGGCTTAAACCTTTTGACAGTACATCATTTTGCTGCATAACAGATTTGCCCTTTATCTGTCAGCCGTTCAATGCTGTTCAGGCCTGTAGATTACCAGCGACAAAACAGAATTCCAACATCATGTTTTTTCTTTGTAAATATTGTTTTAAACACAAAGAGGGAGAATTACCCTCAGCCGCAGTAGGTCTACCTTACGGAGGTTCAATCCCGGAAGGGACCAAGACCTACTTGACTATTTAAAGGGCATGTCCACCCCTTATAAAAACTTTTGATATGCGGTAGGGCATGCTCCTCCAGCCCCAACCGCATTAATATAATTGTTAGAAAGTCCCCCGATCCTTACTTACCTTCCCTCTCTCCTCCGCCGCAGTCTTCCGGCCCTCTGCTTGCATGGAATTGCAAGCAGGGGGCGGGACCGGCAGCTGCGTCCGTGATTGGCTGAAAGGCAGCCAATCACGGTCGCGGCTGCCGGGAGTTCTGAACAGTGAGGGAAGGTAAGTAAAGTTTGGGGGACTTTCTAACAATAATATTAATGCGATTGGGGCTGGGGGAGCAAGCCCTACCGCATATCAAAAGGTTTTAATGTTAGGGGGAGGGAGAGAAAAACGGGAGGGGGGGGAGGGCTGCACTGAGCATGCCTCAAACCTTGACGAGGTTGAGGCAGACTTAGGCACAGCATGAGTCACACACTGCTCCTACACAGCAGCTTCCTGGACTTTGGAGGGGCACAGCAGCGGAACTATTTTGAGCAGAAATGGTAAGGCTTGTTTTAAATTTCTTAATGTGGCCAGTAAGGTTTTGGGGGTTTAGTTTTGGGGGTGGACATGCCCTTTAACGTCAGCTATGAGCTAGCAATTAATACTTAGAGCCACAAAACTTACTTAGAGCCACAAAACTGCTAGTGAATAGCTTGTGGTGGGTGCATTGGTGTCTATTGTTAAACGCGCACAGCCGCCACTAGTAAGGGGTTAAAATTGCGCTAACCTATTCACTGATGATTAGCGCTGCAGGTAAATTGGACCAAAAGATCAGTAATTAATATTAATAAATAATATTAATCTTATATTTGCTAAATAAGCATGGAATGTTAAAATAAGTGCTAAACAGAAGTATATTTCGTACCAATATTTCTATGTATGTGGGGAGCTTTTTTTCTTGTTTTACAAGTAAGTTTAGCCTGACCAATAAATGATTAGTTTGATGAGGCAGGTTATTTTTACTGCCACTTGGTTTGGTTAAAATTGTTTTCCTGTTCAGTGCATGTCTAGAGTGCTGGTTAAAGGGCATATCCACCCTGAAAATAAAAAACTGGGCAAATGTCAGTTACCTGCTCCCAACACCAGCTGATATACCCTTTAAAGGACAACAATATAAAAACAACATCACCCCCATTACATGTCCACACTTCCAGCAGCTGAAATCACTTACTCTTATTTACAACTGTGCTGCCCTCCCTTAGATATCACACAGCAAAGATGAGTGCTAAAAGCCCGCCTCCTAGATGGCCCAGGGGCCTGATTAACATAAGACTTGTCATTGGCTGGTGGGAATGTCTCTCTCTCCTCCTCCTCTGCCAGTCAAACAAACTTGAACTGTCTTCAGCTGTTAAGGTTTTTGTTTTTTTTTTATTCGCTTTATTTTAACAGTTCAGGTATATCTTAATCGCACAAATCTAATTGTAGCATGTTGATCATACACAGATTTCTGTTTCATTTACTGTACTTATCAATCACAAATTTACACTTGTTCCATTTAGATATAGGATATATGCAATATTATATTTGTATATTACGTAACATTTTGGTTATAGCTGTGGTAAATTGTCTAAAGTTAAAAATTTTAATAAACAACAATTCAACTAAACTTTGTCTGATTATTATCTAGTTAGTACAAAATGTATTTGTACATTTAATCAATATTCCTTCAACCGCATTTCTTGTTCTACCTCGCGACCGTCATACGATCACAAAATGAACAAGGCCAGACGCGACCTCGCGATTGTATTTGGGTCGCAAGGTAGAACAGAAAAGGTGGTTCCAGGAATATTTACTGAATGATGCAGATTGGTCGGAGAGTAAGTACTTATGTATGGGCCCCTCAAGCTGGGTACATTATTACTTACTACTGTGTATCGGTTTGTCACCCAAAAATAGTGTATGGTGTGGGTGCCAACAGCCGCAACCTATCTCAAGACCAACAGTGGTTTGCTAGTGGCGAATTGTTGGCCATGACAAATGATGGGTAAACAGAATGCAGAATGATGGATATCTTTAAACGAACTGACATTAAATGTTAGAATATCTAAAAATGTTTTTTATTTAATCTGCATAGATCAGTAACGATATGCCTTTCAGTACTATATAGAGAAAAATATGCCAATATGAAAGTCAATGCATTATAAACAGGTAATCGATCTGTGTGAGTGGTGCAGTGTTATATCATATATACTCAGCAGGGGGAGTGCTTGACAAGCAGATACATTGTGTAGTCATGACAAATTATCACATGGATATAATGCTTAGTGTGTGCATAGGACCTAGAAGTAAAAATGTTCTTAATTTTAATTGACCACAGGTGATAGGATAATGCCCCTCATCCTTTGCGGCCGTGCCCAGGTACCTCCCTGTCCCAGGTACGTTTTAACTGTTTTTTCTTTTATTTATGGGACTCGTTTATTGCCAAAGCGATGTGCTAAAACGAGGGGTTAAACTCAGGCTAAGCAATATTAAAGGGGAAGTTCAGTGCAAATACATAGGCCTTTCAGAAAAAAGCAGCAGTATTTTTTAATCCCAATGACCTTAATCTGCCCATTCAGTATTGTGTCTGTGTATAAATAAATGCAACCGAAATACTTCCTTCCTTGCAGGACCCCTAGTAGAGACCGTTATGGTTTTGCCCTTGACCCAGCGCTTGGGTTGATTCAGTTGCTCAGTAGAGATCTGAGCATCTTTGACCCATCCAACAGCCAATCAGTAGAAATTACTGTTAGGAACATTCCAAGGAAGTGGTGCATCCTGGGAAGAAGAAGGACCGTTACAACCTAAAATGTCAGCTCACTAATGTCAACAGCAGGGAATAGCAAAGGGTATGAAATCAACTGATTTTTCAAAATGGGAGAGAATATGTAGAATAACTAAGAAGTAATTACACAAACTAACAATTTAACAAATATTAATAATTTCCACTGAACTGCCCCTTTAATTAGATTAATGCGAGTTTAACTCCTTCCCTTTTCTGGCTGTGCAGGTGTCACAATAGATTATTGCGCTATGTAACACTAATGTTTGACGTCAGCTAATTGGCTAATGGTTAAATTTGCACTGGGGTTAAATCCCATTTACCCCCCAGGCGCCAATCAGGTAATACTTAACAAAAGCCACATCTTCCCTGATCGATTGCGGCTCTGGGTAAATGAGGCCCAATGTCTTACAGTTCTCCATGGATTTCTAAAATAAAAAATTGTTATGTTTTGTGTGCAGAAGGTGTAATTGCAGGTCTGTGTGTTACAGTGAGTATAAATGACGCTGGTTGGTTATAAATAAACACAAACAAAAGGACAATGTTGGAGTAATGATGTGTATGTAACAGCATGAGGTAAAATCTAAATCATTGTGTCCATATAAATAAAGAACTTTGCAGAATTATCTTTAATAATACTGCCACCAATAATACCACCTACTATCCTAATCCTCAATAATATGGCCCAGTGCCTCCACAGACAATAACTGTCCAGTTTCTCTATCCTCAATAACACAGCCCAGTGCCCCCATCCCCAATAATACTGCTCAGTGCCCCCATCCATAATACTGCTCAGTGCCCCCATCCCCAATAATACTGCTCGGTGCCCCCATCCCCAATAATACTGCTCAGTGTCCCCATCCCCAATAATACTGCTCAGTGCCCCCATCCCCAATAATACGGCCCAGTATCCCTATCCCTAATATACTGCCCAGTGTCTATCCCCAAAATACTGCCCAGTGTCACCATTCCCCAATAACGGCCCAGTATCCCTATCCCAATAATATGTCACAGTATCCCTATCCTCAATAATAAGGCCCAGTATCCTCTCTCTATAATACGCCCGTGTCCCCATCCCCAATAATATTGCCCAGTGTCCCTATCGCCAATAATACTACTCATTGTCCCTATTCTCAATATATGGCACAAAACCCTATCCCTAATAATACTGCTAGTGTCGCTATTCTCAAAACTACTGCCCAGTGTCCCCATCCCATATAATATGGCCCAGTATCTCCATTCCCAATAATACCAGTATCCCCATCCCCAATAATACAGCCACTATCCCTACCCTAATAATACTGCCCAGTTGTCCCCATCCCCAAAATACTGTACAGTGTCTCTATCCCTAATAAAATGGCCCAGTGTCCCCATCCTCATACGGCCTAGTATCCCTATGCCTAATAATACTGCCCAGTGTCCCATCCCTAATATACTGCCCAGTGTCCCCATCCCCAATATATGGCTCAGTATCCCTATCCCTAAATACTGCCCAGTGCCCATCCCCAATAATACTTCCCAGTGTCCCCATCCTTTATAATAATGCCCAGTGTCCCCATCCTCAATAATACGTCCCAGTGTCCCCATCCCCAATAGTACTTCCCAGTGTCCCCATCCCCAATAATACAGCCCACTATCCCTATCCCTAATAATACTGCCCAGTGTCCCCATCCCCATAATACTGTACAGTGTCTCTATCCCTAATAAATGGCCCAGTGCCCTGTCCCCACCCTCATACGGCCCAGTATCCCTATGGCCTAATAATACTGCCCTGTGTCCCCATCCCTAATAATACTGCCAAGTGTCCCCATCCCCAATAATAGCTCAGTATCCCTATCCCTAACAATTTGCCCAGTGTACCCATCCCCATAATACTTCCCAGTGTCCCCATCCTTTATAATACTGCCCAGTGTCCCCATCACTCAATAATACGTCCCAGTGTCCCCTTCCCTAATAATACTTCCCAGTGTCCCCATCCCCAATAATACTCTCCCAGTGTCCCCATCCCTAACAATACTGCCCAGTGTCCCCATCCTTTATAATACTGCCCAGTGTCCCATCCTCAAATACGTCAGAGTGTCCCACCCTAATAATACTTGCCAGTGTCCCCATCCCTAACAAATACTGCCAGTGACCCATCCCAATAAAACTGGCCCAGTGTCCCCATCCCCAATAATACTGTCCGTGTCCCCATCTTCAATAATACAGCACAGTGTCCCCATCCCCAATAATACTGCCAAGTGTCCCCATCCCAAAATTACTGCCCAATGTCCCCATCACCAATAATACTGCCAGTGTCCCCTCCCCAATATACTGCCCAGTGTCCCCATCCCCAATAATACTGCCAAGTGTCCCCATCCCTAATAGTGAAGCCCAATGTCCCTATTCCCAATAATACTGCACAGTGTAGGGCCCTCCCAGAGAGAATTGTGCAAGGCGAGTGCAATCCTAGCATTCTCTAGGTAAGTGATCTTTAGAAAATAATAGTAATGCTCTAGCTCTCTGTTGGTGCATTTTAATCATACTAACAATAAAGCCACAGCTCAGGATTAATCTTCAAATTTGTATCAAAAGCATGATATGAGATTTAAACAAAATGTTCATAATCCTAAAAGCAGCATAGTCTATCTGCCTACTCCTCCACTCTCCCTCCTCCAGGCTCTTGGAATTTGCAAACATTTTCACTCGTTCATTGACCTTGTTCAGATGGGTGGTTATTATATCTATTTCATGTTTGTGCCCAGAAGTCCATCATTGCCTTTAATCAGAGGTGCCCTTAGTCATCCCCTCATCTCCTCTGTAAAAAGTTAACAAAAAGATGGAAGTAGTAGACCACTGAAAAGGTTTCACCTTCCTTCTTAATACTATTGATAAATTCCGATTACTGTAGCTTGGGAGCAGGATATCAGAAAAACGGTTGGGGGTGACTTTATTATACAAAGTAAAACAGTGCTGGTCAAGGTTATTCCAAATTGCTTCAGATTTATTTTGGTGCCCCTAATAAGTCTACTTGAGAGGAATTTCTTGGTCCATAGTAATAATACATTATGTTGACTCCAAAAATTCATGTTAGAGCCCAATGGCAAAGGTCATCCCTGAATTCACAATGGTAATTACTATTCTGGTAGAACTGCTGGCTAGGGCATATTGTATACCATTGTCTGATTGGAAAATTGTTTAAATAATAAAAATGACATGTCGGATAGAATCTAATGATAAGTTTTATTCCTTGCAAAAGGTGTGTCTCTCCCTCTGCTCAATGAGCTTTTATAAGCTTGAGCATGTGCAGAAGAAACGCAGGTGAAACAGCAGTCAATCATTGGATGTCAACAGTCACAACCTTTATTGACTGCATGAAGGGAAGGGCAGCTTACTACCAGAATGGGGACAATAATTATCCTTAATATAAAAAAATATTAGTAATGCAGGCAATAAATTGCAAAGTATCATTTGAGGTTGAGGGCAGGTAACTGATAATTGGCACGTTTTTTGTTTTAAGGATGATTATGCCCTTTAACCCCTGATAGTTTGCCTGTCCAGAAGACATCTCCAGTTACCAGTCAATGTTCAGTTTTGTCCTCCAGTTCACTGTCCACCTGGCCTATCAGTGGCTGGTAAACTGGAGGGCAACCTAACAGTGGCTGGTGATGTCCAATGTCCAGTACACACCACTGACCTATATATATAAAATGCCCCAATGTTCAGTCCACACACTGACCTGTATATAAAAATGCACCCAAATTCAGAATACACACTGTCCTGTATATAAAAAATGCCCCAAAGTTCAGTACACACATTGACCAGTATCTATAAAATGCCCCCAATGTTCAGTCCACTCATTGACCAGTATATATATAAAAACCTAACATGACTAGTGAACTGGAGGGCTGGCCTAAACAGTGCTGCTGAACTGGAGGGCTAACCTAACAGTGGCTGGTGATGTCAATGTCCAGTCCACACACTGACCTATATATATAAAATGCCCCAATGTTCAGTCCACACCACTGACCTGTAATATAAATGCACCCAAAGTTCAGAATACATACTGTCCTGTTTATAAAAAATGCCCCCAAGTTCAGTACACACATTGACCAGTATATATAAAATGCCCCCAATGTTCAGTCCACTCATTGACCAGTATATATAAAATGCCCCAATGTCCAGTAAACACACTGACCAGTATATATAAAAGCCCCCAATGTTCATATAAATAGCCCAAAGTCATTACACACAATAATCAAAATATAAAAACGGCCCCTATGTCCAGTACCACATTGACCAGTATATAAAAATGCCCCTATGTCCAGTACACACATTGACCAATATATATATAAAATGGCCCCAATGTCCAGTACACACATTGACCAGTATATATAAAATGGCCCATGTCCAGTACACACGTTGACTAGTATATATAAAATGGCCCCAATGTCCAGTACACACAATGACCAGTATATATAAAATGCCCCCAAAGTTCAGTACACACATTGACCAGTATATATAAAATGGCCCCAATGTCCAGTACACACATTGACTAGTATATATAAAATGCCCCCAATGTCCAGTACACACATTGACCAGTATATATAAAATGCCCCCAATGTCCATTACACACAGTGACCAGTATATATTAAAATGCCCTCAAAGTTCAGTACACACATTGACCAGTATATATAAAATGGCCCCAATGTCCATTACACACAGTGACCAGTATATATAAAATGCCCCCAATGTCCATTACACACAGTGACCAGTATATATAAAATGGACCCAATGTCCAGTACACTGACCTGTATATATAAAATGCCCCCAATGTCCATTACACACAGTGAACCATATATATAAAAATGGCCCCAATGTCCATACACTGACCTGTAAATAAAATGGCCCCAATGTCGGTTGTATATATATATATATATATATATATATATATTATATATATATACAGATAACAGGATAATGGGGCACTCCTTGGTCTTATATCCAAACGATCTTTAATGTGTGACAAACGGGGTAAACACGTTTCGGCCACGGAATTCGGCCGTTCTCAAGGTCTTTAGAACAGCCAAATTCGCGGCCGAAATGCGTTGACCAGTTTGTCACACATTAAAGATCGTTTGGATATAAGACCAAGGAGTGCCCCATTCATCGTGTTATCTGCAAATTTATAAGAGGGAAGCACCCGGGCAGTTGTTGTTAAATCTGCAAGAGTGCCGCTCCACCTGGTTACTATTATATATATATTATATAATATACCGTATATTATTATATATACCGTTCTACCTACCGCTCTAACTGTTACCGGTTACGCTATGGAAAACATACAACGTACTGAGTTTGATATGGTGGACACGGACGGTGATCTGTTTTTCACACAATAAGATGTACATCGTATATTGTTTTCGGATGTGAGCCTAGCAGCATCGTTGGATGTACAAACGAAGGAAACATTTTTCCAAATGCTGCGCTTACAGAAAAAAGAGACTGATCTACACCTACATGGTGTGTTCTTATCCGAATACCATCGCAATAGGAAAATCCCTAGGGGTTTTCAAGTCCGTAATGTCCCAACTATCGGGAGGTACGATAAAGAATTTTGTTCGCGCTGGTGTGCAATACTTAACCATTGTTTCTTCGACCTTATGCTGTTGGTCATAGAGCATGTCGGCAAGGAGTTAAAGACAACTCGCCAAAAAATTGAAGATATTGAAAAACTGCATGGCGACACCTTATGCACCGATCCTGAGTGTGACTGGTTGCAAAAGCTGGATGCCCAAATTAATAAGTACAAAGATGATTTAATTCGTTTTAAAAAACGAAAGGTCATTCAGATTGACCAGGACTACCAAGACCATAAAGTGTATGGCTGGCTGTTTGGGAAGTCACAATATCCCAAATCAAACAGACCGTGCAGATTCAGACGCGGCCTAAGAACAGTTGACAGCTCAGATGAATCACCCACCACTGAGGGTGATAGTGATGGAGGGCAACAAGGACCCAAGAAATCTGGTAAAAAAGATTTTTTAGTTATGACCACGAGAGCTGGGAGCCGCACAAGAAGAGAAGGAGACGTTCACACACCAGATGAGGGGGCAGCAAAAATAAGTGGCAAGCAAGATTAAGAATCCCGAGGAAAATGTAGTGTACAATTTAAGTGCTCGACCATTGACTAAAGATGAGCTTCGGTTGCTCAATCGAGGGTTGACATTTGTGCCAACACCTGCCCACGATCCATTCCAAGATGAAATTGACTTATACAAATTGTCTAGAACACTTAAACTTAAAAGAAATGTTTGGGTTCGATAACTCTAATGAAAAGGTGGTAACCAAATTTAAACCCAAGAGTAACTTTGAACCATCTAATACGCCACCAGCTATTAAAGTTTTTAACAGCAAAACCAATAGTGAGTTGATTAATAAATTCAGAAGTTCTAACAAAGTAGCCAAATGGTCCAACTTATTGACAGGGGAAGTTGGAGCTCTCAAAGCATTACGTGAAGATACCGAGATTGTCATACGCCCCGCCGATAAGGGGGGGGCGATAGTAATACTTGACCGAACATACTATCAACAAGAATTATTAAACCAGCTATCAGATACCAACATCTACAAGCAGATACCGATGGATCCTACGTCAAAATTAAAAACCAAAGCAGATGAACTCATTGGCTTGGCATATAAAGCGAATTGGATCACTAAAGATGTAGTTCAATATTTAACCTGTGACACTCCAAGATGCCCAGTTATTTACACGGTACCGAAAATACATAAGTCGGTGCAAGCCCCCCCAGGGCGCCCTATTGTAGCATCCAGAGGTTCTATCTTCAGCCCATTGTCAGCATATATAGATTCATTTCTACAGCCAATCGTAGTTAAGATGAAGTCATATCTTCGCGATAGCGGTCATCTATTAGAATTACTATCTACCTTCAATGGCTCACTATCCAATATGGAACTGTTCACTTGTGATGTGAGCAGTTTATATACAGTAATTCCCCAAAAAGAAGGAATTGAAATCTGCAGACAGGCTTTGATCAATCATAAAAGTGATAGACCACCCATAGAATGGCTAATTGAAGTGCTAGCCTTCGTTCTGGGAGAAAATTATTTTCGGTTTGATAGCCAGTTTTTTCAACAACTCTCAGGTAGGGCGATGGGGACCAATGTTGGTCCCTCTTTCGCAAACCTATACATGGAAGACTTTGAATCCCATTATATCTATCCCCAGTATGGAGACAAGCTGGCTATCTACCGTCGATATATTGATGACTGCTTTATCCTGTGGAAAGGAACAGAAGATGAATGTAAAAACTTTGTGTTTGAACTCAATAATCTTCATTACCCTATCAAATTTACTACGGTAATCAGTGCCTCCCAGGTTGATTTTTTAGATCTGAGGATCGAGATCTCCTGTGATAAGTTTGAAACCTGTTTGTTCAAAAAGGCCACTGATAGAAACACCATTCTCGCGTCAGAGAGTTGTCATCCCTCGACTACCAAAAAGGGGGTAATTTTCTCCCAATTTTTGCGAGTTATTAAAAACAACTCTAAATGTGAGATGGCTGAACTCCAACTGCGCGAGATGGCTATTAGATTTCTAGCAAGAGGCTATAGTCCTAAAACAGTGGGGGAACAACTTGAAAGGGCACTTAACGCCATAACTATTGAGAAGAGTAGGAGCTCCACTAAGATCGGCCCAAAAGAGCATAAGAAACATAAGAGGATGCCAATCTCGTTAAATTTTCCCCCCATAGTAAAACAGTCAGAGATACCACTAAACAAAATTGGGACATCCTGACTAGTGATGACACGTTACCCTTTAAGGACACGAGTCCGATGTTTGCCTTTAGGCGAGGGAGGAATCTTAGAAACCTACTTGTTAAGACAGACTTCAATACTCGTACCAAGAACTCCCAGTCTTGGTTACCTGAATCCAAAAAGGGATGCTACAGATGTAGTGGATGCCAGGCCTGTAGGTCCATGATCTGTGGAACTGACTTCCCACATCCACATAATGGCCAACGATATAGTATTCGGTACAGACTATCCTGCCTTAGTTCGTATGTTATTTACATCGTAATGTGCCCTTGTGGCCTCTATTATATAGGGAAGACCATTACTACACTCAGACAAAATGGCCAATCATAGGCAATCACTCAGACAGGCTATATCTAGTACTGGGTTGAATACAAAGTTTGGCGAGCTGTCGGTTGCTAAACACTATAAAGAAGCGGGGCATCCATTATCCAGCTTTAAATGGATGGCGATTGATTTTGAGCCAAAAAAGGAGGGTATAGACCGTAATAAGGCTCTACTTAGAAGAGAGGCTAGATGAATTAGAACCCTAGATACATTGGCCCCTAGAGGGCTTAACGAACAACTAGTGTTATCGTGTTATCTATAATATATTATATTTTCCACTCACAGCTAGCGTCATCTGGAGGTTACCCCAATAGATCTTTACTGGTCTTCCGTATTTCTGGTAGAACTTTTCCTAGTGTCCACCTATTAGGTGGCTTCATTTAAGCACCCGTATTGTCCATAAGACCGCTAGTCCCCCGTTGGATGTATCAGTTCTATAAAATGGGGGTGATCAGAGAAGGTAGGGGTGTTGGATATTATCTTCCCTCTACGCTATCTAAGTGCCGGTCCTTTGTTACTATGATACATTGTTCCGTGCATCCATATGTGTGGTTACTTTGGTTTCCTTTTGATCGGTATATACATTGTTGCCTATTCACCATGTACTTTGTAGCGAGCTTAACATAGTGATGTTTAATCATTTAGTTATGTATAATGTGGGTCGCTTGGCACACCATACGCATTGGTGAATTAGTTTCTTCGATATGTCACTACGATACTTACCTCGGTAGTAAGTTGGTTTTATCGTGCACTGGTTAAGGGGTTAAGTTAGAGGAGGGTGGTGGGGTGGGAGGGTCAGTGGGTGTGTTTTTATCTATTTATGTTTGTGATTTTCAATATGGCGTATCCTGACAACGGCCGCGTGTCGGTTGAAACATGTAGATCTCTGTGATTTGCAATAAAGTTTCTATTTCTTAAGTCATTGGAGTGCTCCGTATACTTGTTACTATATATTATAATATATATATATATATATATATATATATAAATGCACAGTGAATCAGGGCACTCCTTGGTCTTATAAACAAGTGGGTTTATTCAGTTGCCATTGTTGTGATGTGATAAACCCACTTGTTTATAAGACCAAGGAGTGCCCTGATTCACTGTGCATTTTGTATTATGTTATTCCTCGGGAGCACCGGCATCTGCATGAAGGAGTGTGTGCCAGTCTTTTCTATTAAGATATATATATAATATATATATATATATATATATATATATCTACAGTATCTATAAAATATCCCCATAGGCAGTAAAGCCACTTAAACCACTGCTGTATACAAGGGTCGTCACTCCCCAGGGGCCAGACATCAGACATAAGGAACTCCCAGGAAACAAGAACATGCCCCCTTTCTCTTTTTCTAGGAACGGAACTCTTCATACTGCTCTCCAAGGAATACAACGCTCAAATGTGCTGACCTGGCATGTCCAAAGACATTGAGCAAATTGTGGAACATTGTCCAGTTTGCCAAGAGAACCAACCAGCCAACCAAAAAGAGACATTATTGTCACATGAGATACCAGAACTTCCTTGGCTTAAACTTGCTGTTGATATTTTTGATTTTAAAGGCCATGCATTTTTGCTGATTGTGGACTATTTTTTGAAATATCCAGAAATCTTGAGTCTTACAGATAAATCATCACAAACTGTCATTGCCAAACTTAAAGCAGTGTTTGCGAGACACGGCATTCCTCGTGAGATGGTTTCTGATAACATGCCCTTTTCCAGCTGAGATATATGTACATTTGCATTCCAATGGGACATTAGACTGGTTCATTCTAGTCCAGGATATCCACAATCTAATGGTCAAGTGGAGAGGATGATTCAAACTGTGAAACTTCTCTTCAAGAAGTCCTATAGCACTGGTGATGATCCACATTTGGTCCTTTTGCATCTCAGGAATACACCCATCTCTGGCACTCACGTTGCACCAGCTCAACTACTGATGGGTAGAGTGTTGAGAAGTACTTTTCCTGAAACACCTAGGATTCTTCAACCTAAAATTTATGTGAATGCTCACAAACAATTGTTGAATATGCAGAAATCTCAAGTACTACAATCGTGGTGCAAAAAACTTATCTTTCTTTTAGCTTATCTTTCATCAGGGAGACAGAGCGAGAATGCAAACCTCCAAAAGATGGCAGCCTGCAGTTCTTTCAAAACCTACTGCGGAACCATGGTCATATACAGTAGTCATCGCTAAGGGAGTAAACTACCGCAGAAATAGACGTCATTTGAGATATGACACTACTGTTCCTGCTGTTGAAGATGAAGTTCATCTACCAGAGGAAATGAACAGTACCTTTGAAATAATCCCCAGAGTATCTTCCACAGCATAGGCTGTACCTCAAGAAAATTCAGTTGATGAGTCTGTGAACGCAGGTCCAACAGTGTACCCGCTTTGGAAGATCTGTGAAAGTACCTGTCAAGTTACATGATTACATACTGAACTAAGTATAATGAGTATAGACTCATGATGGGTAAATATAATTAAAGATGGAGGATGTAATATATAGTGCTGTGATTTTAAGACTGAGCCAGCCTCTAGTCACAGGTTATGTGTTGATACATTGCTGTGCTTAGTACTGAAAGTGTTGGACTCCATTTTATTGTGCTCTCTTGCTGTTTAGAAGTTCTATGTTAATACTTTAGTAAAGCCTGTTCTTCAAAATACAGTTCCTGTGTTCCCTTGTAACCTGGTTCACCAATTACCCACAAAATCCAGTAATACAGTCAAAAGACAAGACACTCTCCCCTATGAGAGAAAAAAATCCCCTGCTAATTGGCTGTAATTTCCTGTAATGTATTTGTATAGAGGGCTTTTTTCTCCCTTTGTAAATTACCCAACTTTGATCTATCTTCATAATACAAATCCCCCATTCCTCTTACCTGACAATTTAATAAGCTTACCAGTAGAAAAATAAACAAAACCCATTACATACATTTAATCACATGGTGTTAAGATTTTCACTATATAATATAGTGATTAATCAAGCTTGTGAGAATGTTGGCTTCATCAACTGCATAAATTGCTCATACTGTATCACTGCACCAAATGTGGGTGTCAGACAATTACACATCAATCAGCCATAGGATTAACCTTCCTCATGTCTAATGTTAACAGTATTGGTAACTGAATATGTTAAAATAAAGTGAATTAATAGTCATCAGGTGTGACAATTTCATTGTACTTTGTGCCTTTTCAAACATGGCAGGCAATGAACGGTTACTAAATCTATTTACTATACATTTACTAAGCTTTTGAGGATATAGAACCAACTCAAACATAGCAGAATGAATGGTCTAGGACATTCTACACAAGGATCTCCAACCAGATTTCTTAAAGGGAATGTTCAGTGGATTTCTTTTTAATTAGAATTTTATATTACACATACCTAGTTATTCTACCTATTCTCCTCCATTTTGAAAAATCAGAGGATTTCATACCCTTTGATTTGCCATGCTATTATCATTAGTGAGCTGACATTCCAGGTTCTGTAACAGTCCTCCTTCGCGGGATGCATTTTTCTTTGGAATATTCCAAACAATTTCTACTAATTGGCTGTGTCAAACATGCTCAGATCTCTACTGAGCAACTGAATCAACCTAGGTGCTGGGTCAAGGGCAAAACCATAAGACAAATAGGGCTACTGCAAACAGGAAGATAGCATTTATTTATACACAGATAGAATCCTGGATGGGCAGGTTAAAAGTATATGTATTTGCACTGAACTTCCCTTTAAAGGGTATGTCCACCCTTAAACCTATTTTTTAATATAGCCTTCCCCCTGGTCCCCCAACCCCAACCGCATTATTTTTATTTTTAGAAAGCCCCCCAAACTCTACTTACCTCCCCTCTTTCCTCCGCCGCGCTCCCGGCCCTCTGCTTGCGAGGAAATGCAAGCAGAGGGGCGGGACCGGCAGTCGCGTCTGTGATTGGCTGAGCGGCAGCCAATCACGGACGCGGCTGCCGGCAGCTCACTTCGGCGGAGGAAAGAGGAGAGGTAAGTAAGAGTTTGGGGAGCTTTCTAAAAATTAAAATCATGCGGTTGGGGCTGGGGGACCAGGGGGATTACTATATTAAAGGGGATTAACGCTAGGGAGCCTATACGTTAGTACAGGGGGGCCACTGTGCCCAAAGGAAATTTTCTGTCATTTCTAAGCATCCAGGAATGTTTTTCTCTGCTGTACTCACTGTAACAATAAGGGGAGATGTCATCAGACCTGATAGAATCTCCCCTTTTTCCGATTAAGTGGGTAACCAGCTTAAGAACGCTTGGAGTTGCTACAGGTTGCCTATCCTTGTAATAGATTCATTATACTGCCACCCAGAAATGTTTGGAATAAAGTTAAAGAGGGAACAACAGTTTAATAAAAAAAAAATCACATTGTAGGGACGTTAGAAGCTGGTGGTTTTGCTTCCTGACATACTGCCCTGATTTAAGAGATACTGGCCGTAAAGCATGTCACCCACGGCACAATTTATTTTATTGATCCAATCCAAACAGTCAAAAATCAATGACTATTTACACATCTGCTCTATAGACTGCCCGTAGATGTCAGCCAGTTAATTGAACTAAGGGGACCTGGCTGGACCAGATGGAAAAATTTTAGATCCCATCTTGAGCAGATTTTAGTAACTTCATACACATGTTGTAACATATCTGCCTACATATGCCATTGGAATCCATACACTGCGCAACTGACCTCCATGCTCTGTATAGGGATTGGTCAATCAGGCCCCCATGCAAGGGACTGTCACATCACCTCTCTCTACTTAAAGTAAAAGTAACCAATGGCGATGGCGGTAGTTCATGGTGATACACTATGCTAAGATTAGCCAAATCCTGTAGGATCTGACAAGATTTGTGAAAGATCTTTAAGATGTATGGCTACCTTAAAACCTGAAAACATATATTTGTTTTGGTGACAGATCAACACCCAACCAAGAAGTGACACATCAAAAAATGTCTGCTTGCTATCTGTTCATTCGTCACTGTGTCTACAGCCTCTATATTGGCGCGCATGCGTCTAAGATAGGGCGCGTGGTCGGGACAGAGCGGCTGTCAGTTAAGGAGCGGCTGCAAGCGGAGCGAAGGTAAGTTCCAGGTCCCCCGAGCGTACTATTATTCACAGGGAGGTGAGAATAAGCGTTCTCACCTCCCTGTGAATAATAGAAACTAATGGCACATAGTTGGTTTTCAAAATTAGGGGAGTTTAGTGTCCCTTTAAATTGCCCCATATTGCTTTGATTGCCATAAGGCAGGGATGCCCGACCTCCAGATATTTGAAAACTCCCAGCATTCATCTGTTGCCACCAGAAATCCCAAAATATAGAAGCACTTCTATGGATGCAGAACTCCAGATTCCCCAGCGTTCCTTTAGACACAGCAAACCGCTATCTGCATGAAAGCTTTTTTGTACATAAGGATAAAAGAATATGAGCCTTTGTTTATTGTCGCTAATCAGCGTCTCATTGGGAAAGCCAATATGGCTCGTGTTTTGTTTAATTTTTCAAGCATAACAGAAGGGTGTTGTGTTTCATCCAAAAAAATATCCCATTTCACAGCATTTAAGTTCTCAACAGGCTGCATGACAATGAGAGTCTAATGTTGAACAAACGTTTATTTAACGAGCCACACCAACTGGGACTGAAACCGATAGGCCAATGAGACGCATATTTCATAATTCCTAGGAATTTGGCTGGGATGAAAAGACCTAAATCCACCCCACGGGTACATCTGCGAAACAAGAATTTATCCAGCCTGGGGAGATTATTTTAAATGTCCCTAATATTGTGTAATTTATCATGTTCTATAAATTAGCGGCAACCAATCAGAAAGTACTTCTTTACTGGGTTACTGCAGTTAGATAACATCTGATTGGTTTATAGCAGCATGGGCAAACATCTTCACTAATTCAGGTATATCATGTGACACAGTCACGTGACTTGTAGTAAATAGTGTATATGGAATGTCCCCCAGACCTTGGGAGTTGTTGCATTTACTGTTTGATTTATATCATATTCCCATATCAATGTCATGATATATTGAATTATTTTTATGACCGTACAGGCAGGTTAGTGAAAGAACTTTTTATAAAAAAAGTAAATGAACTTTTCCTACCCTCTAAAGCTGTGTTTGTGTCCTGCTTTCTGTTTAATTCAGTTGTTAGTATTGATTGCAAAGGATAAGCATGTTCTCTGAGCTCCATTTACCAGCTCCAAGCAGACTTTAAAGGGACACTAAGCCAGTAATTTCATGTAGCTTGCCTCTGCATCTATATTATTCACAGGGAGGTGAGATTGCCTATTCCCACCTCCCTGTGGATAATAGATCGCCAGGGTTCTGGAGTAACACGTCATTTCTGGCACTCCACTTGCAGCTTATCTCCAGCTGATCAGCAAGCTGTGAAAATTGCACTCCTTTCTTTATTACAGGCGCATGCACAGAAGGTAGGAATGCAGTCAGGACAGCGCCTCATCTGCTGTAGCCATGGGTGGTGTCCCAGCAGGTAAGCCCTGGAACCCAGTAGTTTTATTATTCACAGGGAGGTGGGAATAGGCAATAGACTACATGAAATTACTGGTTTAGCAACCCTTTAATACAATACCACAACTCTTAACCTCAGACCAAACAGAGCTTTCCCAGCTCACCGGGTCAAAACCAGGTTGAAGGTTGTCGTCACTAACATATACCCCTTACCAGGTATATAAACTACGGCAAAAACCCACTTACAAACGGCTGTGGAAACAGATACCAGCCTTAACGGCTATAAATGTAAACTAATACTAAATACCTGTACACTCGCTGCCACACTCAGGCAGGAATAGTACCAGATAATACAATGACTATATGTAGCGTCTCAGAGGACAGGATTCTTACTTAGTTCTGTTAGAGCACTAGGAAAATCAGCTTAACGATTTTATAGAATATCGTTTAATAAAAGAAAAACAAAAAAGGTGCAATAGTGGTTACAAAAATAATTAACAAACAGACATAAAAACAAGCAACGGTAAAATAAAGGGATAAAAGGGGAAAATACTGGTGGTCAAAGTCCAAGTCCTTAAAGGAATAAGTCAATATGATGAAAAAGTTCCTTGGCTCCAGAAAGGTAACTATGATAATCCAATTTAGATGTTCCATAAGATGTAAATCAGGAGCCCTTCTCCAGTAGCTGTGTGGCTCCTCATCTACCCCCAACCAATCACCAACAGGTGTAGGCTGGACTGAGGGTGTGTCAGATATGTGATTACCTTTGGAAGACACTCCCACAGTGATATTATGTATTAGAGAATTCATATCCTACTATTACAGACATTATATAATTAATAACTATACTAGATCTGCTTACAGCAGGATCCATATCATGACAATGTCCCGTATGTATTAAACCCACACTAACCCATTTGTGCCAATATATTGATGGCTATTGAGGGTTTAATACGGAATCTGTGGTGGTTATTGGAAGATCTGTAAAATCCCCATGTGATGTGATGAACAAAACAGAAGCCGCTATACCTATAACAAGTTGAACTGTGGCAATGGGATTTGAGGAAGGACTGGGCAAAAAACTTCACATTTGGGGTATAAAACAAATGGGCCCAGGAAATGAATAACTGTTTATGTTATTTAGATGAGACAGGCAATAGTTCATCCGACACCTGTGGATATTTCCTTTCAGACGGAATCCTTCCACCAGACCAGCATTCAGCCCTTTACAAAACTGCCTCCTGTAGATCTTTACACTTGCCAAAGCAGCTTCCCACCCTTCCGCCCACTGGTTCTGTAAATGCAAAAAAACCCACAATGACACAAAATGTGTCAAAAAAGGTTGATTCTTTCTTATTTATGTTCTCCGTTCTTAATGCAGTAAGAAGTACGTCAGACCAGGATTGGTTTGTTGCTATGAATTAGGAGACGCGTATATAACACATTCACTAAGCATTAGAATCATTATATTTCTTTAATTCCCAATTATTCAGATATCGGGTACCATAACCTGTTATTGTGTATTGTCTCCAACTCATCATTAGAATGTTTTATAAACCTCCCACTGTACCTTGATGTACTAAAACGCACAAGAGGGGAGGGGCATTCTATGGTCAGGTAAACAATAATACATTAATTTTATTGGTCAAAGGCAGATAAAATAATAAATTCAAACATCTGATTGGCTACAACACTATTATCCTTCCAATGCCTTAGGCTGGGTACATACGGGCAGATTTTTCGGGCCAAACCGTGTATCGGTTGATTGGGCTGAAAAATCGGTGCCACTTAATGCCACCGCCATGTCAGTAAATCACGTCCGATCGTGCGGTTCCCTATGGGCTCGTAGCGAACGCTCGGTCAGGACAAATGGTCCCCTCGTGTGTACCCATCCCTAGACCAATAAAAAATAAATACATAATTGTTTACCTGACCAGACTATACCCCTCCTCTCTACAGGAACAGGACTCCATCTAGGTCAAACTGCAATGAAGGCCACCTTATGTGTAATGATCAATGTAGTGTTTGAATTAAAGCGCCACTAAAAAGGACAATTTTAGTCCTTGAACAGTAACTGTGGTCTCCATACAAGTGTCCTCTATTTAAAAGAACTCTTTTATATCTTTCAAACAAGCCTAGAATGATAGATACAACAGGACATGCTCAGTGCCTGTGCACAGAAAAAACGGACACATATACAGTGCATTTCCCCTGCATTTTGTATGTACTAGTCTCGAGTAACAGATCATCGACACCCACACATTTCTTTCAAGTAACAATTATCATTTCCCTTCTCTGTTCTTTTTTTGGTTACCATATATCCCTTAATACATGAGCACTCAGGAAGCTTAACTGCACACCCCACATAGAAATTGGCAGCATGTCTGGGGATAACCAAATAATGAGGTTTCCTATAAACACTCAAGACAAAAATGTATGTGCTCACCTTTTATCCTATTCATCTTAAAGGCAAAATAAACCCAAACAATTACATAACTGTGTGTATATGTGCACTGGACTGTAACAGGATTGTCTGAACCCAACTAGTGGGTGTGACCAGCTGTGACAAGTTCCAATAGTAGCTTAGGACTGGGCATGTGCAAGGAACCTAATGGTCAGTGACCAAATTATAAGATACTGGAATGCAGGGAAGCACAAACCCCATGTTAGTGAAATACATTTCCCAGCACCCACATTAAAATGAGAGGTGAGACACAGATTACTGCATTTATGTCAAGTGCTCTGCCATCTGATTGTGTTGTTTTTAGTCTTTTGTTTCCCTTTAAATTTTGCATCTAACCTACTAAAAATGATGTTAGAGTTAATTCATGTAAACTAAGAAGCTTTGTACATATTAGTTGCAGTGGATCGGATTGATTGTCTGGTGTTACACCCTTTACTTTATTCAATCAATAAACAGTTTGTAGTTAAAACCGCTTGTTAATTCTTTGTGTAATGCTCCCTCTGCTGGACAAAGTGAGGTTTACATTAAATAAAATTTGATCTATGTGTGACACTGAATAAACACTTTCTAAGTAAGCTAGTTATTTCACTTTCTGGTGTAGTTAATGGTTTTAGCCTTATTATTATTATTATTAAACACCATGCGGCTTTATTTGCAAAAATACAAATTATACATAAAAAATAGACCATAAATTAGAAATGGCTCAATAAGGCTTAATTTGGTAAATAATAAGGGCAGTACTTAAAATACTGACCAATCCTAAAACAAGCAGCATTAAGAGATTCGCTATACACGGGAGATTTAAGATGGACGACGTTATTGTGACGTTCGGAAAACTGCCTGATCATTTGTGAGGAACGTCGGTAAGTAAAACCACAGCCGATATTATAATCTATTCCACTTTCATGTTGGATGGAACATCAAGTTGGCGTAATGTCAGATCGGTGTATGACCACCATATGTTTAAGTCCATTTAGAGCCAAGGCTATAGTCACTATGTACAGTGTCATGTGGAGCTCACTTATCAGCAACGAGTCCTGAACAAACAAGTCAGCAGGACCAGAGGGAAGTCCATCACCAAACACAGGAAATGGTCCCTGGCCATTTCCTTTTGTTTGTGAAATAGCCTCAGACTCTTCTTAGTACCAGCAGTGCACCAGTTAATAACATAGCACAAAGTATCTTCAGGACTGCACAGCAGACACAGGGTTAAGAGAATCGGACTCTGTCTCTTGGATGACAGGTGGCGCTGAGCTGCGGAATGTGGGTTTGGGAAGGTGAATATCAGCAAAGCAATTGGAGGCCACATGTTCCTTTAAATACTCTCCCCCCATCTCCTCGTAATCTTTGCGGCTGACCCAGCCCTCCTCACATTCTGCATTTTGCAGGCCCCAGCTTGAGGCCCCATGCCAGGCATCTAGGACAGGGTTGGAGGCAAGAGACACCTGGAGAACAAAGTTTGGACATTAGAAAGAAGATACAACAGAAAAAGGCCATATTATAGCTTGTAACGTACAGTCAGGGAGATTCAATAAAAGTTCTTATCGTGTAAAATGGTGCAAATTTTGCCCAAACCAATCAGATCTTATTTAACATTTGAAAGCTAAAATCTGATTGGTTGGGGCAAAATTAGCACCATTTTACATGATAAGAACTTTTATTGAATAACCCTGAGTGTGCACTAAAGACTCTCTATACATCCGAGTAGAATGCCATACTATGTGCACCTTACAACCAATGCAGACTTTCATTGAAATGATTAACTAGGTACTGTTCACACTGTCCAAGTGATTCTTATATCCAGCAGGGTAATATGCTCAGATACCTGAAAAGTTGATCCAAATGGCCTCATTTGAAGTAGTTCCTTCTCCATCCTGCCCTTTACCCCAGGGTACATGACATTGCCCCCAGTCAGGAACACATTCTGGACAAGCTCCTGCTGCACTTCCTGCGGGTACCTGTAGAGGGAGACAAGATTTTACCTTTCTTTCACATTTAGGATTCTTCCTAGTTACCTTAACAATAGAGTAGCAGCCACAGATACACCCCCCTCCTCTGCACCTGTTGCCGCTCATTCATTAATGTCTGTCAGCCATCGCTGCTGTGACGGACATTACTAGGAAGAAAAGGGAGGAGGAGGCTGCGAGAGTTCGGATTTGTGTATGTGGGAGCATTGGGGAAAAGTGAGATTAAAAGCAAGTGGGGTTTGGGGGTAATGATAACTTTCAGAGTTAAAAAGACCGACATATACCCACCGATCCAATATATACAGCATTGCTTCTGCCAGGCCGGCCTGGTCCTCTCCAATCAAAGAAGGCTGGAATATTATTTCAGGAACACGGATCCTCTCTGTGCCCAGATACATCTGGTGGTATTCCGCCATGTTAAACATAGTCTGGGAAGACACAATAACTGTGAAGTCACCATGCACAGAGCTTGAAACCAAATGTTAAAATGTATTATCAATTCCTGCTTAAGGCAAAACTGCAAAGGTTAAAGGGTAAGGTACCACGAGTACCAGTCCTTGCCGGATAGTCCCTACCGACACACTACTGAACGATAAGCTGATCAGCAGAGATCACAAGGCTTCCAGACAATAGAAAGTTGAGAAGGGTTAAAATGATAAGCGGGTTGGCAGGGATAAGGGTGGAGTTTGTGGAACTGGTGACAGTGACTAACAGTCTCGGTTACTATATTCAATGTACCTGGACATTAGGTGTCACTTTCTCTGTCTCTGTTTGTTCCTCAGAGTAGATTGGGTCCATCTCCGACATCCCCTCCATATCATCTTGCTCACCTCCTACCGCCTCAGGTGTCTGTGAGACAAAGTACACATCAGCCTCCCCAGGATTCTCCTATCCCACCTAATTCACTGGTCACTGGTTTACACCAACCTGGGGCTTGCTGTCTATGGCGTCTCCCAGTACACGCTGCCTTCCCTGTTCAACAGCCATCCCTAGTTTGTGAATGTAAGACTGGAGTTCCTCTGCTGAATCCATGTTCAGTTCAACCAGGGCCTTATGGAACTGCTCCACCTGCCCATCTTCTAGAAGCTCCTGCGGGACAAGCAAAGGGTTAGTGCAGGATAAGACTGACAATGTTAATACATACTGGGAAATAAGTCTACTAGATTCCTAGACACAGAGACAATGCATCATTACAGAAATACTGGTAGAAAGGGAGGGATCTGGTTCCCCTCTTGATCAGCTCATTTAGCCATGGAAATTGGACAAAGCTATTACCCCCCAATAGAAAATGTATAAACAGTTACCCCCCACCCAACACTTAAAGGGCAACTTCCAACCTCATAAGAACATCTTTTAGAAAGAATGGCCTCTTTAAAATATGTTGATATATCATAGTTTGTCCTATGAATTCATTACTGTATGTCTGCTATGCTTCTGGGTACCTCATGGAAACTGAGCAATTTAGAAACCTGTACTGAGCCTGTACTGAGCCTGGGCATGCTCAGAAGAGGCAGACAGGGGATTAGCATTCAGTCATTGGCTGTCAACTGTCAAATCCATAACTGACAGTTACTAACTGGAAGAACCAGGAAGCAGAAACAGGGGAAACAGGACATTGTGCAGGATTTCAGGTTAGACTTATATATTTCACATTTCAAACTATTACCGTTTAGGGTTTTGGGGGTGATTTACCTGTATGTAAGTTTTCATTTTGGGGCTGGACTTGCCCTTTAAGGTGCCCATACATTACAGCTTACCTGGCAGACCAATCAATGACATACAATCAATTTCGGAGGAACCGCCTTTCCGGATCTTCTTTGCAGACGACATACGATCGTAATGTCTGGTTTATTAACATTCATTTTGCGCTAAATGGTCTGTGTGTACCTTGTTTTATTTTACAGCTCCAGACAAGACCAAAGCCTCCACAAACGTAGAACACAGCCAAGGAAAACATTTTAGAGATTCCCTGGTGTGAAACTAGTGTGAAGGGAAGTTGATTGTCCCATTATTATACACAGTGCAATGCATTAAGATATTTGGCCCACTACAAGGTAAAATCTGGATAGGCCGTCGGATTACAGATGTGTTACCATGGTCAGTTAAAAAGAAGGGAAAATAAATCACTTCCACCCGCCTCCCACTTACCTGCACATACAGCAGCCTGTCCAGCCTCTCCTGGTCCTGTTGTAGTTTCTCTTCCCTTCGGCGAGCATTCAGCTCTTGCAGGCGTCTCAGCTGCTGCTGGCGACGTTCCTGCTTCTCCTCTGAAGGGACTGCGCTCGCCAGAAGCTTTGCAGAAAAGGGCAGCTGCATCTTATGCACATTTTCTTCATAATAGTCTGGACAGCGCCATTTCTGCAGCTCTGCAAAATACAGGCACTTGGTGTAAGAGGTGGAACTGGCAGGAAGACAATATCAATGAGACAAACCTGCTCCGCAATCAGATCCAAGATAAAAATAATTATCTCTACGTTCCATTCCGACAATCTAGCAAGTGTACACGCCCCGTTAACGCGGTTTAGGGATTTGTTCAGCTGCACCAATAGATGATGTTAGGGAATTTTTCTCCCGCGCCATTTGGGATCTCCATTCCCCCTACCCTCTTTATAGCACAGAACAGGCTGTTTGCCTACTACCAAGCAGCCTGTCTGCACAGCAATAAATGATTGGTAGAATGATCGCCTCATTATAGATCCAATCAATGTTTATTGAACACATATTCATTACTTAAAGGGTAACTATGGCCTTAAACATGTTAGGGTTAAATAAAAGCCTGCAGTCTAAAAGGAGCCGAGTCACATATCTGGCTGCAGCCTGTTAGAAATTACATTGCGGAGAAGGTTTTGACTTCCTGCTTCCAGTAGCTTAAGTCACATCATGTTAACCTCTTTTCCTTCCCTCTTCCCAGTGGAAGAGCACATGCTCACTTAAAGGGACTGTCCACCCCTCTCTAGAAAAATCTGTATATTGTAGATTACCCCCCAAAAGCAGGAGATTGTTTTATAGAAAATGTTTAAATCGACTCCCAGACAGAGTTATTATACTTACAAACTCCTTTATCATCTGCCGCTTCCGGGTTCCTCACATAGTCTCCACTGCGGCTGCTGTGTTCTTTTTCTGTTCTTGAGCAGCTGCAGTGGAGACTGCTCCGGGAATGGCAGTCAGTGATTGGCCGACACTGACTGCCTTACCCGAAAGTGCAGAGCCACGGCGGAGGATCGAGGAGGAGCATGCAAGTATAATAGCTCTGTCTGGGAGCTGATTTAAACATTTTCTAAAACACGATCGCCTGCTTTTCGGGGGGTAATGTACAATACATAGATTTTTATAGAGAGGGATGGACATTTCCTTTAAAGGATATGTACACTCAGAAATTTGTTTTTTTTAAATTGCCTATTACTGGAAACTATAATTCTTCCCAACTTTCACTGTGCCATTTTTTTGTTGATCTGTCCCCTATTTCTTCAGATACCCTGTCTAAAACATCTTACATTTCATCTGTCAATCAAGTGCCTTATTATCATAAACTTCTGTTTTGTATAGTTTTGCTGAAACTGGAATGGTGACAGTTGGTACATGAACTGCATGGTGGGAAATTCCCTCTCCTAATATTGCCACATAGGGATTACTGAGCATGCTTGCCCTCACAGAGAGTCAGATAGTCTGGCACGGGGCTTGAGCAAAACAAGTACTGGATTGAAGTCATGCAGCAACACAAACACATCATGTAAGTGCTGCTTACATGTATTTATATATAGATTGAAATGAGGCAAAGTAATTTTTTCCATGTACAATAACTTTAAAGGGAATGTCGACCCTAAAAATTTAATTTTGACATAAGGTAGGTGACCCCTGCCCAACCCCAACCGCTGATTTATTTCTTTAAAAATATGTATCCAAGAAGACTTGCAGTGTCCAGGCACTGGTGAGGTCCAGGTGAGGTGCACCCCCTAAATGCTGTATCACAGCCATGTGAGGAAGGGGGCTTAGTCTCCCCGAAACGTAGCGTGTTTTGGCGTGTTTTTCAGCACAGAAAATGCAGTATGAGAGAAGGGTCTGTAAGTAACGATCTGAGCATTTTTTTAAAGAAATATTTTGTCAGTTGGGGGTGGGCAGGGGGTACCAACCTTATGTCCAAAGGGATTCACACTAGGTGCAACTGCTGCAGAGGATGGATCTGGATGGTGGTGGTGGTGGGGGTGGCTCCCCTGCGCATGTCATTGCCTTACTGAGGTTAAGGAAATAGCAAGGACCGGATGACTCACTGACAGCTCCTTCACTTTCCTGGATTTTAACAGGCACTGTGGGAGAACCACAAGGAGCAGAGATGTAAAGTAAGGATTATTTTAAACTACACAGTGGGGCCAGTATGGGGTTTAATTTTTGTTTTGGGGATGGACATGCACTTTAAGACTTAATGCTGGGAAAAACAGGAAGTACCTGCACAGACCGGTAGAGAGGGGGGCCTATTAATGCAGACAGGCTGATCACATGACTTGAAGCTGGTCACATGCTTTAGAAAACAGGAAGTGTTTAGGAAATTATATAACTTAAGGTTTCCAGCAATAACTTCCCACAAATTTTACCTAGAGATGTGATTAAAATTTTGATGGTACAACAGAAGAGACCACAGTTACCCTTTAATAGACACAGTATGGTCTATAAATTAAATAATTCCACCTTCCATGTAATCATCTGGAACATAGCAGTGTTCATGCAGGATCTCCTCCATGCGGCTTAGTGTGATGGCTGACAGGTGTCCTGGGTACTTTAACTGAAGCAGACGCTGGAGGTAGGTAACAGCATGAAATCCCCCAATATTAATCCTTTTGCAGTTCTTGGCATCCAACCTGCAGGAATAGCACATGAAGATGAATATAGCAAATGCTTTTAAATCAGAGTACAGTGTAAATATAACAGAAATGTGTACACCTTGCAGTCCGTCTGTGAATGGCCATTCAGGCAATCACAGACGCGGCTGCCGGTCCAGCCCCTGCTGGCAAATTCCGGCAAGCAGGGAGACGGATTAGTGCGCTGTGGTAGCGAAGGGCTGTAAGTACAGTTCTGATCTTTTTTTTTTTTTATCTAACTCGGCGGTTGGGGGTGGGCAGGAGGAGGGATCTACAATATATAAAAGTTTATATTTAAGGTGGACATGCCCTTTAAGGTGGCCATACACATGCGATTTCTACACCGATGTGATCTGTCGGCACACATGCGGTGGGGACTGAACACACGGACCCAACCGATCACCCATATGCAGAATCAAGGTTGGTTGGCCGTGCGGCCATACACAGACTGATAGTATCGCCCCCGTTTACTTAAAGTAGTTTGTTCGTTTAGGCCCCTACACACTGCCAATACTGGGTAAATCCGTCCGGGTATGGCCACCTTCATAGCTAGTCCCCGAATTGTGAAAAAGTGTCAAACCATTGTTATCTTTGTGGCCCCTATATTGCAATTGTTTTTAGGGAGACAAAATGTGGTATAGTCCCTTGTTCAATCTGGGGAAATGAAAACTCTGAGATACATGTAACAATTATTTTATTATCCCCGGGTCAACCTTCTAATCACAAAGTATTGTCATATTTCTTCAATCTAAACAGTTGGCCTGTGAGCGGATTGGTTAGCTGATCCAGGAAATGTCAGGGGTAACCCCACACACAACACAAATGACACAATATAGATGTTTGTTCGCATACAGTAGTAAATACATGTGCCTACTTACAATACATTTAACAGCACAGATCTGAAAATGTGGATTTATCAATAAATATTCTCACCTCCCTTTCAAGACCGGCAGCACATGAGTACAATGGTAGCCAGAGGACACCACTAGCCCAGTGTTTAGGGCAGACTTCTGGTTGTTGTGGCAGAAGCTGTACAAAGCATCGATTCCAAATGACACTTTGGGTGCCCGATAACATTCAAACAGCAGCTCAGACACCATCTGGCGCACATGGAGCGGAGTACAAGGAGCCTCTGTGAACACGACCGGATAATCAACACATCCCTGGATGACAGGAAAAGTAATTTAGTATCACGTCTTAAACAGCAAGATAAAAAATATATTAAAGGGTATGTCCACCCTTCAAAAACATTTTTTACCAAACATTCCCCCTGTCCCCACAGCCCCAACCGCTATATTAGTATTATCAGAAAATGCCCAAAACATTACTTACCTTCCCTCTTTCCTCAGCCGCGCTGCCAGGCCCTCTGCTTGAGAGAAAATGCAAGCAGAGGGGCGGGACCGGCAGTCGCGCCTGTGATTGGCTGAGCGGCAGGCAATCACAGACGCGGCTGCCGGGAGTTCAGTGCTGCGGAGGCAAGAGGGAAGGTAAGTAATGTTTTGGGCATTTTCTGATAATACTAACAGAGCGGTTGGGGCTGGGGGGACAGGGGGAATGTTTGGTGAAAAGGGTTTTATGGTAGGGGGAGGGAATCCTAATCGGGAGGGAGAGGGAGAAGGGCTGCAGTACGCATGACAAACTTCTCTCGGAGGCCAGGTAGGAGGCAGAGTCCTATATGGACTCTGCTATCCTCCTGGTGGGCAGTTTTTGGGACTTGGGGGGGGACTACAGAAGAACCCTATGGAGCTGGGATGTGAGGTAAGGATTAAACTACACTACATGGTGGGGCCCGTAGTGGGGGGGATTATTGTTTTGGGGGTGGACATGCCCTTTAAATGGCAAGATATGTTCACACACCTAGTAATGTTACAAGATATTTATTATATCAACCAATATATATATATATCCCCCCCCACCTAGTAATATTATATGACATATATTATATTAACCTATATATTCCCCCACCTAGTAATGTTACAAGATATTTATTATATCAACCAATATATATGTCAATGTCCCCATTACAATGTGTCAGATTGAACTCCCACTTGAGGATTAAAGGGGAACTAATGTCAATATCCCCATTACAATGTGTCAGATTGAACTCCCACTTGAGGATTAAAGGGGAACTAATGTCAATGTCCCCATTACAATGTGTCAGATTGAACTCCCACTTGAGGATTAAAGGAGAACTAATGTCAATGTCCCCATTACAATGTAACAAATTGAACTCCCCACCTGAGGATTAAACGGGAACTAATGTCAATATCCCAATTACAATGTATCAGATTGAACTCCCACCTGAGGATTAAAGGGGAAGTAATGTCAATATCCCCATTACAATGTATCAGATTGAACTCCCACCTGAGGATTAAAGGGGAAGTAATGTCAATATCCCCATTACAATGTATCAGATTGAACTCCCACCTGAGGATTAAAGGGGAAGTAATGTCAATATCCCCATTACAATGTATCAGATTAGAACCCTATGGAGCTGGGATGTGAGGTAAGGATTAAACTACACTACATGGTGGGGCCAGTAGTTGGGGGGATTATAGTTTTGGGGGTGGACATGCCCTTTAAAGGTTTTAGTGGTACCACTAATGTACCAATGCTTATCTTGACAAGAATAGCCATACAAATGTTAAAGTTGTAGAGTAGTAGTTGTTTAGTATCATGTCCCATAAAGACTTTGTACTTTTTATCAAGAAAATAAATAATTACATTAAAAGCGAAATCAGGGCAAAGTTAGACCCTGGGGAATTGATTCTTACAGCCAAATGCAGACTGCTACCTGTAGTTAAATGACAAATGTAAAGAAAACATGTACAATTTAATCAGTTAGGTTGGGTTTGATGGTCAGTAGGGATTTCTGGAAATTGCGGATATTGACTGCAATATTCAGTATTTTAATTATTTAAATAGATATCCATCGGCATATGGGCACCTTGTATTCCACCTTCTGCTGGAAGCAGAATTAATGATTATAAACAAAACTAAGTCCAGGTTTTGCTGTTTTTTGGACAACATAGTGATTTTTATCCAGAGGGGTGGACAGTCCCTTTAATACAAATTAACAATATACTGCAGTCCATAGGGTGGCTTGCCATTAAACAAAGAATCATATTCAATACCCTGCTTTTAACCTTTAAATCCCTTTGCTCTACTGCACCTCCCTACTTATCTTCTCTCTTGGTCCCTTGTGTTTCTGGACGTGCCCTTGGTTCCTCACAAGTAAATCTTCTCTACTAACCCCCTATGAACACTGCTTCCTCCCTTCTTAAACCATTCTCTCTTGCTGCTCCCTATCTTTGGAACTCTCTCCGTTCGCCAGGTGACAATCCATTTGTTTTGTTCTCCCGATTGGATTTCCAATTGGCCAAAATTATCAGAAATCCAGTCGGAATGTACCTCGTCAGATGATGTTTGTGGTTTTCAATCTTCAGATAGTTGCACACTGGATAATACACATTGATATCAAGATATCTTAGTATTCTTTATGTTGTAGTTACCCATGTGCTTTACAATCTATGTTATAATTATATTTTAATATAATATATGCATTGCATTCTTGAAATGGGAGCTGCAGTGGTATAGATCTTTATAAAAATCACTCAGCTATGTCACAAAGTGACTCATTTCTTATATCCTTCTGCCCCTCCCATTTAAGTTCCTGATAAAGAAGTTCAGCACAGTGCGCATGCCTGAACAATGACCCATCGGTTTGTGCCCTGTGTTTAACTTCACTAATGGGACCTGCTGGAGCTGCTTCCTGTCGCTTCATAACAAATGTCTCTTCTCCACAATTATTTGATTAACCGGAAAGTTGCTGGGCTGGTACTACTTCGATTAGATTTCAGCCAGGACTCTGGAATTTTTTGTCCATGTGGTCAGGACAACCCCATCAAAATAGGGATGTCTAGAAAATGATCTACTATTGGAGGGGGCAATGCCTAATTGGAATAGCCATATGAGGGCATCAACCAAGGAGCCTGACAACAAAGGGCCAAGCTGACCAATACACAGGTATCCCACCCCTCCCGGATCTTCCGGGAGTCTCCCTCAAATTGGGGTGGTCTCCTGCGAGACCACCCCAATCTCCAGTGACGGAGAGGAGTCCTAAATCTCCTCCCCATCACGCCCCCTTTTTGTGCACCACACCCACGGCACACCCATAACCCCGCCTCCTCCCACCTACTTGGGTGCATGCTCCGCCCACTACATGACGTAAATGACATCACGTTGCATCGCCACGCCCCCTCTTCCCCCTTGCCCGCAAGTACATAGTGGCAGGGTGGGATGTCTGAATACAGATATTAGCTTTATAATTCACCTCTAGTGATATGGTAAAAACTGGGAGAAGAGCAAGATGAGCCTGAAGTGGGGGGATTCTTATAGGTGTATACTGAAGTAGGAGCATATTAGGTGCTTAAATCTGTGTGTGTGAGTGTGGGAGGGGGGTATATATATATATATAACGATACTGGTAACGATACTCCTCAGTGACTTCTAATCCTGTATAATAAACTGTGCGTCCCTGAGTTCGTGTTTATGTGTCTTTTGTCATGTGCGCATGTGCATGAGCGTCACTGTACGTACGCATGCACGGACCTAAACGGGATTGGAAATTTGGAAATGGTAGCACATCATTGAAATAAGAAGAGGAGGAGTCTTGCGTCCATTTATATACTGTCTAGTATCCTTATAAAATACAGTAGGGGATACATTATCTACTAAACAATCACTAACGCACTCTGCTACACAAATACATACCCAAAAGTGAAACCAGTCAGAGGCCCCAGTGAAACCAAATTAACTGCCCTCCCATGATACCACATTTAGTGTACCCCAAAAGTGAGAACAGTCAGGAGCAGTCAGGAAGACCATATTAATTGCCCCTCCCCCACCAGTGATACCACATTTAGTGTCCCCCTTTGATACTCCGTTCAGTTGCCCCAGAAGTGAGACCAGTTAGTGGCCCTCAGTCAAACCACATTCAGTGGCCCCTAAAAGGCCAGTCAGTCAGTGCCCCTTTGTGATACCGCATTCCATCGCCCCCATTGATAATCAATTCAGTGGCCCCAAAATTAAATATTAATAATTTTAATAATATTAACTCCTGCTTCCCCCCGTGATACCACATTGTGTGGTCCCCAAACATTGACACACAATTCATTGCCCCCAATTACACTGTAAGGGGCGCATTATCCCTTATATAATCTGTGTTATATAATATGTGGTGTGAGATACACTTCACTACATTGGCAGTTCAGAAACGTAATTACAATATATTTCTTTAGAGTGCAATATAATAAAAGTATTTGGTAAGCCACTACCAATATTAACTGGCACACCTCTGGCTTACTTAAGGCACACCCATGTGTCCTGGTCTATCATATTTAACTTGATACCCCTAATACTCTTGATTGCCTGCTTGTTTGGGCATCATATAAATACTACCCAATGGCAGAACAGTGCAATGGATAATAAGGGTATCTCTAGTCCAAAAACATTTACAATTAAAAAATGTCCAGGCCCTGTGGAGTTAGCAAGCTCCCATGGCATAAACAGTAGTACTTGTAGATCTCCTGGTTGCTGCTTGTCTTTTTTAGTTAGCTTAGTGCCTTGGTCAGTTCTCCCAGCAGATGCTGCTTTCTGATCCTTCACAAATGCTGTCATAACACTAGACACAGATTCCTTTGATATACCAAGCAATGTTGCAGTCTTCGTGATAGATACAGATATCCCTACTAGGCAGGCAATAATTATCTGTCCATTTCGAGAACTCTAATGTATTTTAATGTTAACCGATAAGACTGCTCTTTCCATTATTGGACAAGCATAGGTTTTTATTGCACCTGTATAAGCTGTAAATTAAGGAAACTACACACTATATGTAAACTACATGTACAATGAAGCACCAGTAAAGGGATCAGTGCAATGTAATAGATATATTATTTGAGACATCTAGGATATAAAGGCATGTATCATGCCTGAGGAAGAAGTGTTTGGAAAGCTTGCATTTCAATCATTTTAGTTACAGAACCAATAAAGGGTATAACTTTATATCCAAGATGTCTCTACTTTCATCAATGGCTAGCACGGTACAATTCTCTACAACTATGTATTATTGGAGTAAAGCTAAGTACACACATTGCAGATTAGTCACAGATAATCATCAGAATCTGTCTACCATTGGCTACAAATATGCATTTATATTTATCCAATTTATTCCCCTGTGGTCTTTATAGGGAGATCAGAGGGAAGGCTACTTGATGCATCGTCCACTATTGGCTTCCTAAAATACAGGGAGCCCCAGCACAGAAGGTGGTCATTTGTCATCCATGGGATTGGCTTTTTTCCACATACATGGCCTAGAATCAGAAAATTCCTGATTGTCACTTATTGGCCATGTGTGTACCCAGTTTAACAAATAATTCTTCCCCAGAAATATAGATTTGTATAGTCTTATAATTTCACTGTGAAACCAAATCTAAGGCCGAGGCCTCACTACAGCACGTCCCAGCACACTGGAAGCACGCGCGCTTTTCTGGTGCATTAGTGCGTGTTGTCATGTGCGTGCATGCGATTACCAGATCACAGCGCACGGCAGGGCACCTAGCATGGCCACACCAATTAGCCAACACTAGTTCTATATTGAAGATTTGTAGCATTAATCTGTTTTACGTATGCTTAATTTTATTGCTATAGCCCCAATTGGTGACATAATGTCACATTACATGAAATACAGACAAGGGAATAAGGGAAAATAAGATAACACAATAAATAAGTAGTAAATACACAAATAAGTATAACAAGGTCCTATTAAAGAGATACCTAGATGTTAATTGTATTTAGGTCTCCCCTGAAAACCATTTAAATTCTTTAAAAAAACAGTGTTTGAAGATGAACAAGGACACACATACAAGTCACTGTGTTTACTCAGAAATCCTCTGTAGGCAAAAAAAAGCTTCTGAACTACTTTCCAATGTGACCTACAAGGAGAACAGTTGCTGGATCAATGTTGGGTTATATCATCTTTAACCTTATGTCTTTGGATTTACTAAAAATAAACCCCTGTTGTTTCTTGGATTTGCTGATTATAGATGTGAGTATGACAACCTCTGGGACTAAATCCTAATATATATCATAAACTCCTTTCAAAACCCTGAGATGTAACCTCTAATGATGCCCTCAGGTCCTAACAAAAGATCTACTCAGGACAGGTATCCAGAGACTTAATTGCATAGTGGCTTTTTATAAAGCGTATATTTTGCACAGCTCTTCTCCAGTGTAAATTAACTTAATCTGAGAAAACCTTAAAGGGCATACACACCTCCAACACTAAAATCTATACTAACCCCCCCCCCCCAAACCCTTACATCATTATATTTACCTTCCAGGTTTCTTACCTCTTACAGAGCTCACAGAGAGGAGACATGACAATAACACAGTCATTGGCTGTGACATCAAAACCATAACTGTAGGCTACATCCAGGAAGGAAACTGGAGGAACACCATGGCAGAGAAAACAGGTAAAAGGAGCTCTAGTGAGTATGTATAACTATCTTGTTGGTGGGGTGGTAATAGTAAGTATAGATTTTATAGGTGGGGGGTGGACATGCCCTTTAAGAAATTAAACCCAATACTTATCAATGTTTTTGATACTAGTCTCTTTTTTTTGTCCCCATAATGTCCTTTTTTTATGTGGAATAGACCCTAAATATGCAGTAAATATTACTGATGGTGCATATGAAAGAATAACCATAATTGGTGTATTTGTCATTACAGTTTTCCAGATCTGTGCCCATTCCACCAGATTACTGGTATATCTTTTTGGCACTGGTGTGAGAAGTCCCTCAATAGAAAAAAATCCCAAATTATTATTTATTTTACTGTCATATTTCCCTGACAATTTGCATTGACTTTCATTCACCTGCCCAGCATTTGCTTTTAGTTGCTATTTAGTTGCTGTGCCAATGATGTTGTGCCAATGACTAACATGCCTGCTAGTGAGAATAAACAAAAGTACAATAAACATTTACATCCATGCTCTATAGAATGTAATTAGAAATATAATTCTTAGATTGCTTTCCCAATCCACAAAAGGATCTTTGGATATATGTGCGGCTATTGAAACCTACATCGGTAGTGTGCCATCCCAACGTAATTGCAAAATGGCAAGGACATATTCCTTATATAGAGAAAGGTGAAGCAAGAGACACTGCAAACTCACACATCCCTGTTGCTTTATTAATATGGCCCTTGCTGGCAATGGCATTGCATTCTGGGCCACACACATAAGAGGAATTAGGTGTAAAACTAGTGTTGACAAACTTTTATGGTTGAATCTGAAAAGGAAAGAATTGGATAAAAATGAAGAGATGTTTTAAAGTCTCCTGTTAAGCAATTCTAAGTCTTTTGGAAGCAGGAATAATGACACTTGTGCCTTTAAAGTGCTGGCGCATGGAGGGTTAACAGAGCATCCCAAGTTGCACAGATGCCGGAGTAGCAGAATGTTGCCTCACTGGGTTGTGCTGCCAGGGGCCCTGGCACTACAAAGAAGGAAGGCAGGATCTGCTCCAGGCAACCAGCCAACCTCCCACGGCCACAGAATGGCCATATCTTGATTGAATGAAATAATTGCTAGAAAGGAGGAGAAACATTTTCTACATGAAAGTAATAAGCTGGGATAATAAATATACAGCTCCAATACCAAATATTCTTTATCCCCAGTAAATTGGTATTCTAAAAATGACAGACACCTTTACTTTGCCGTAATTGCTTTCCAGATTTGCTTTGTTATATTCACCTCTATCAACGTCTGTTAGTTTTTGATACACCGAACACCTGACTTTAAGAGAAAACTATACTGTATATTAAGTAACATGAAGATAATCAATGCACATTCCTAGGCCCCATACAATATCATATTATCTGCACACTGGCATACCTTATAAACAAAGGGGTTTTAGTATACATTACTGTGATCACATGAATGAAAAGGCTTCCAACCACGTCAAGGTAACCCCAGTCTGGAAGGTCCTAACGTCTAACCTTTTCAATTTCTTTTACTTCAATTACGACTAGCAAACTATTTCTCATTCTTACACACTGGATCCATATAACAGGCTCTCACCCTTCCCCCTCAGCACTCTGGCTTTAAAATGAGGGAAGAGGCCATGCAATGCTTTATATTGTAAGAATGAGAAATGCAAAAGTTTGCTAGTCGTAATTGAAGTAAAAGAAATTGAAAAGGTTAGACGTTAGGACCTTCCAGACTGGGGTTACCTTGACGTGGTTGGAAGGCTTTTCATTCATGTGATCACAGTAATGTATATTAAAACCCCTTTGTTTATAAGGTATGCCAGTGTGCAGATAATATGATATTGTATGGGGCCTAGGAATGTGCATTGATTATCTTCATGTTTGTATAAATGTTTGACCAGATCAGTAGCACTTCCACTAAATGTAGTTGTAGATTAGCCTAATTGGAGTGCTTCCACAGTCCTTGTATTGTATGTATATTAAGTAAGTTAAAAAGAAAAATAATGGTGATAACTATCTTCCAATATTGTTTTTGTGAGGAGCACCAGCATGAAGGAAACTGCTTCTGCCAGTCTTCTTCAGTGCTTCAGCAGGAAAGTCCAGGAAAGTACAGGAAAGTCCAGGACTAACCTGGCAGATAAAAACGGTGTGCTTCCCAACGTAACTCTATAGGGAGGTAGGAATAATCAATTCTTGCTCCCATACCTCCGGCTTTTTCATTTTTAAAACAACATAGTTTAGTTGTCCTTTAACTAAACCTCATAGAGTGTAAGCACTGAAAACACAAGCCTTTAATAGAATCATGTAGCTGTTTATTTTTGTAATTTATGTAAATCACCAGTATTGTATGTATAATTTTATTTATAAAGCACCGCTTGGGTACGCAGCGCTGTACATTAAAAAATACAGAGTATACAAACAAGGGGATAAGTGCAAGCCATTATACAGATAGATAAAAATTAAATTAAATACAATTTCATACATCGGTTAAGAAAGCATATATATATATAAATTATGTATAAATTGATATAAGTGCAACAAACCTTGACACATTAGGAATGAGATCCCTGCCCCAAAGAGCTTACAATCTAAGTGCGAGGGACAACATACAGATACAAGTGGGGAGGTGGGTACAAAGTGCTTAAAAGGGCTAACAATCATTTGTTCTGCTGATGCTCAGAAAAGTAGGATAACAGACTAGCTTTGAAAGTATTAATGGATGTCACCAGGCGAAGGGAGAGAGTTTCAAAGGTAGGGAGCAGCAAGAGAGAATGGTTTAAGAAGGGAGGAAGCAGTTTTCATAGGGGGTTAGTAGAGAAGATTTCCTTGCGAGGAACGGAGGGCATGGCCTGGAACATAAGGGACCAAGAGAGAAGATAAGTTGGGAGGTGCAGTAGAGCGAAGGGATTTAAAGGTTAAAAGCAGGGTATTGAATATGATTCTTTGTTTGATGAGAAGCCACCCTATGGACTGAAGTATCAGGGTTGCGGGTTCTCTTTTGGAGGAGAGCGAGATGATCCAAGCTGATGAGTTTAAGATAGACTGGAGAGGAGAGAGATGAGAGGCCGGGAGTCCAAGTAGCAGAATGTTACAGTAGTCAAGACGGGAGATTATAAGGGCATGGATGAGGTAGTCGTTCACAGCCTGGTAACTATAGACCTGTAAGCCTAACATCAGTGGTAGGGAAGGTGATGGAAACTTTGTTAAGGGATCATATCCTTGACTTTGTCTCCAGAGATCATCTTATTAGTAGTAGTCAGCATGGATTTATGAGAAATAGATCATGCCAGACAAATTTAATTGGTTTTTATGAAGAAGTGAGTAAGAAGTTAGATTCAGGCACAGCTGTGGATGTGGTATATTTGGATTTTGCAAAAGCCTTTGATACTGTGCCACATAGGCTACTAATGTATAAACTGAGGACTGTTGGCCTTGAAGAAAACATTTGTTCATGGATAGAGAACTGGTTATTGGACCGCAAACAGAGAGTGGTGGTTAATGGAGCTACATCTATGTGGGCTAAAGTTTTAAGCGGAGTTCCTCAGGGTTCTGTACTGGGGCCGCTTCTGTTTAATCTGTTTATAAATGACTTAGAAGGGGGCATTGAGAGCAAGGTCTCTGTGTTTGCTGATGACACTAAATTATGCAGAGCTTTGGAAACTTCCAATGATGTGCAAGTGCTGCAAGCAGACCTAGATAGATTATCAAAATGGGCAGCAGAATGGCAGATGAGATTTAATGTTGATAAATGTAAGGTGATGCATTCGGGATTTAATAATCCCTGTGCCACCTACACCATAAATAACTCTGTGTTAAGTGCATCTGAAATGGAAAAAGATTTGGGGGTTCTGGTAGATAACAGACTTAGCTGTAGCAAACAATGCCAGGTAGCAACAGCTAGAGCTAGCAAGATATTGTCTTGTATAAAGAGGGGAATGGAATCAAGAGAGAAAAATATTATTCTCCCTCTTTACAAGGCACTGGTAAGGCCACATTTGGAATATGCGGTGCAGTTTTGGAATCCCATATACAAAAGGGACATCTTGGAAATTGATGCAGTTCAGAGAAGGGCAACTAAATTAATAAGGGGAATGGAGGGGCTTGAATATGCAGGCAGATTAGACAAGTTAGGGCTGTTTACATTGGAGAAGCGGCGGTTGCGTGGGGACATGATAACCTTATACAAATATATTAATGGCCCATACAGTGAACTCTCTGGTGCATTGTTCACTAATAGGTCATATCAGAGGACTCGTGGACATCCTTTAAGGTTGGAAGAAAAGAAGTTTCATCTTCATGTTAGGAGAGGTTTCTTTACAGTGAGAACGGTGAAACTATGGAACTGTCTTCCAGCAGAGGTGGTAATGGCAAGTTCATTGAATAACTTTAAAAAAGGCCTGGATAAGTTTCTAAAACTAAAAAATATTGAGAATTACTGGTATTAATGCATATAGATCTGGTTGATCCAGGGATACTTTCCGATTGCCGTTTGGAGTCAGGAAGGAATTTTTTCCCCCCTTTTTTAGCTGGGGTTTTTTGCCTTCCTCTGGATCAACTGTTAGGTAGGGTTAAAAAAAAAAAAAAGGGAATAGGTTGGACTTGATGGACGAATGTCTTTATTCAACCTTAATTACTATGTTACTATGTTACTATGAGCATTTTAGTAGTAAAGAGAGAGAGAGAAAAGGGCAGATCTTGGCAATATTGCGAAGGAGAAAACAACAGGTCCTAGCGACATTGTTAATGTGATGATGGAAGGAAAGAGAGGAGTCGAAGATCACTCCAAGGCAGCGTGCAGACTCAACTGGGTTAATGACCATATTGTCAATAGAGATGGAAAAGGGTGGACTAGATTTAGGGGGGAAAATTATTAATTCCGTTTTGGATAGATTGAGTTTAAGGCAGCGGTGCGCCATCCAGGAAGAGATAGAGAGCAGACATTTAGAGATTTGGGATTGAACTTCAGGGGTTAGCGCGGGGGTGAACAAGTAAATTTGTGTATCATCAGCATATAAGTGATACTCAAAACTGAAAGAACTTATTATTTTTCCCAGAGAGATAGTGTAGAGGGAGAACAGCAAGGGTCGTAAAACCGAGCCCTGAGGGACCCCCCACACTAAGCGGAACAGGAGAGGAAGTCTTATTAGCGAAAGAGACAGAAAGATCTGTTAGAGAGATAAGAAGACAACCACGCCGCAGCTTGATTTCGAAAGCCCAGAGAATATAGAATCTGCATAAGAAGAGAGTGGTCCACAGTATAAACGATCAGGAAACAGGAGAGAAGGTAAGGTACCTGATCGCTCGCTTCCCCGCCATGTGGTCTGACAGGTCCCGACATCAGACACAGCTTATTTTTTGAGTGGAGGACACCAGCAATTCATAGTTCCCTCGTATACTCTATCCCTTGCATACCCTATCCTTACTCTATCCCTTGCATACTCTATTTGTTGTATATCCCTCGCATACTCTATTCATACTCTATCCTATGCATACACTATCCATACTCTATCTCTCGCATACCCTATCCCCATATACTCTATCCCCATATACTCTATCTCTCGCATACCCTATCCCCATATACTCTATCCCTCGCATACTCTATCCCTCATATACTCTATCCCCCTTATTCTCTATCTCGTGTTTACTCTATCCCTCGCATACCCTATCCCCCTTATACTCTATCCCCCGTATACTCTATCCCCCATATACTCTATCCCTTGCATACCCTATCCCCCTTATACTCTATCCCTTAAATACTCTATCCTTCATATACTCTATCCCTCGAATACTCTATCCTTCATATACTCTATTCCTCATATACTTTATCCCTTGCATACTCTATCCCTCATATACTATCCCTTGTATATTCTATTCCTTGTATACTTTATATTAATGATATTTGGCAATAATACATCACCCCTGATAATTCTCAGTAGTTGTACTGGGCAGGGATTGCAGAGGGATCCATTCAGTAGTATGGAATGAGAAATGGGCACTGGGCTAGCATGATGACAGTTGGTACTTCTCTCTCTATGGGTGGATCTTTGTAATATGTTTGCTAACCAATATAAAAGGGAAATAAGTGTATAAGGAGGATTTTCCCCTTCTTGGAGTAAAAGTTATTTTGAAAAAGCTCCTAACAGGAAACCTTCTGGTTTTCCACTGTAGCAATTAAAGGATATAACAGGTTGCTCATTCCACAATACAACCCCAGTGTCACAGTAAAGTAAAAACAGATAAACTTTGTTGGGGTGTGACAGAATACACATGGGTCACATCCCCTGACCTGGGCATCCGTTAATAATCCTAGAAGTAAAATTGAGTAGACTGACAGGTATGCTATTATTTCAAAATAAACCCGTTACAAAATGTAAAACCCACATGAATATGATATAAAGTAAACAATGAGCTAAATAAGATGTACGTGTACGGTAGATGAAACTGAAACTTGTAAGGAAATCTAAATATCTAAACAGTACATTAATAATCAAAAAGAAAATAATGGCAAAAAATAAACCTATGAAATGAATGAACAAAAAAATATGCAAACTACTACATGTGGTAAGAGCAAACACAGATCCAATGAATGAATTACTTCATTACATTCATTAATCCATTCCATCCCCAGATCCCAGCACACAGAGGGAGACCTTTTTATTGTGTTATATCACAATGCATTGTTATCTGGAATATGTCCATACTATTGGTTATGGATCTCTGTAGTTGTGTCCTTATGTGTTATATCACAATGCATTGTTATCTGGAATATGTCCATACTATTGGTTATGGATCTCTGCAGTTGTGTCCTTATGTGTTATATCACAATGCATTGTTATCTGGAATATGTCCTTACTATTGGTTATGGATCTCTGCATTTGTGTCCTTATGAGTTCATTGATGTTGTATTGGGGGTTGGTCGTGTCTCCATACACAGGCCGATCATATTTGGCCTCTCTACTTGAAGTAAAAGAGAGATGGTACTGATTGACCATGGTCCCATCTGTGGTAGTTCCTCGGCATTGTAGTTGGTTGTTTTCGGGTCCGTTGCATCTGACAGTATTTCTGTGGAATCGACCATGTGTATGGCAGGCTTTATAGTGATGTCTAAGGTTGCATTTGTTTTTAATATATCCTTTCTATTTCATTTCAAACATCACCCTTTTCTGGGTCACCCTGATCCCTCTATATATCCTGTTTAATTCATACTTTCTGTAGCCTGCATATGAGCAACAAGTCTCTGTCACACATACATCCAGACATGAAGTAATAGTTCACTCCCAAAGTGAGCTATTTCTTTAATGTATTGATTGAAGCCAGGAGAATAAGGAGCTATGCCTTACCTCCTGTTCCTCAATCATTATGTCACTCAGGATCCAGGAATGAAGATTCAAGAACTTTACCTTTTGCGTGATCCACCACGGCCACAGTGAAATCCCCGACCGCTTCCTTGTTTTTACTATAGCACACATTATCATGCATGCACACTATATATGTACAAAACCAGGAAGCTGTCAGTACCTGTCACTGTGGCCGTGCAAAAGGTAAGTTTCTTAAATCTTCGTTCCAGGATCCTGAGATATTGATTGAGGAACAGGAGGTAAGGCATAGCTCCTTAACCTCCCGGGCTTCAATCAATACATTAAAAGAATAGTTCACTTTGGGGTTGAACTATTCCTTTAACTGTAAGTAAGACAATTTGCTATGGTTCGTGTTTCTACGTGACTGTTTTCTTCACTGAACATTGGTACCCCAAGTCAGTGCAGTTAGGTGATGTACGTTTATCGCAAGCAGCCATCTTATAGGGTAATATCTTATCACACCTTATGCTTAATTAACAGTTTACTTGCGTATTTCTCTTGTGACGGTCAGAAGGAAGGGTTAACTATTTACTTCTGTCTGTGCAAGAAACAGATGGAGAAGCAGCTGTCTGAGCACCTGAGCACATCTTGGCACAGCTGTAGGGATTTCTCTCCATTCATTCCACCCCCAGGTCTCAGTACAGCAGCACTCAGAGAGAGGCCTTTTTATTACGTTATACCACAATGCATTATGATCTGGAATATGTCCATACTATTGGTTATGGATCTCTCTGCAGTTGTGTCCTCTTATGAGTTCATTGAGATTGTAAGTCCTGTGCTGCCTGTAGGTGACAACATTGATGGTTCTTAAGACCATAAATTCTAATAGTAAATTTCTAAATGTGTATACACTAAAACAAATAACGTTGACTTTCCGTCCCTGATTATTGCAGAAGTGTAACTAGCAGGAGATGCCCCACAATACAGATTTATAGCAAATTAATAGAATTGTTCTGCCATTGGCTATAGAAGTTCTCACAGCTCTACCCTATACTTCTATTTTTGCTTGTGGCAAAGCAATCTTGCAGCCCCCCAGGAAAACGCTATATACAAAGCAGGGGGGATCATTATCGTTATTCCAGTGATTTCACGTTTCTGGATCATTGACTAGTAATTTGCACAACCTCTAATGAGTGACAATACCATTTCTGTCTGTGTATATAAATGTTCCTATATGTCTGTCTGTGTGTGAGATATATATATATATATATATATATATATATATATATGCAAATGAGACACAGTATGTGTGGGGATATACAGTATGTGTGGGGATATACTGTGTGTGGGGATATACAGTATGTGTGGGGATATACAGTTAGTGTGGGGGTATACAGTTAGTGTGGGGGTATACAGTTAGTGTGGGGATATACAGTATGTGTGGGGATATACAGTATATGTGGGGATATACAGTATGTGTGGGGATATAGTTAGTGTGGGGGTATACAGTTAGTGTGGGGGGTATACAGTATGTGTGGGTATACAGTATGTGTGGGGGTGTACAGTATGTGTGGGGGTATACAGTATGTATATAGAAAAGTAGGGATATACAGTATGTATATAGAAAAGCAGTAAGTGTAGGGATATACAGTATGTATATGGATAAACAGTAAATGTAGGGATATACAGTATGTATATAGAAAAGCAGTAAGTGAAGGAATTTACAGTATGTGTGGGGGTATAGAGTATGTGTAGGGGTATACAGTATGTATATAGAAAAGCAGTAAGTGAAGGAATTTACAGTATGTGTGGGGGTATACAGTATGTGTGGGGGTATACAGTATGTGTGGGGGTATACAGTATGTGTGGGGGTATACAGTATGTATATAGAAAAGCAGTAAGTGTGGGGGTATACAGTACACTAAGTGTTAGAATAACAGTATATATATGGGGGAATATAATTCTTCCCTGGCTCAATGACATTCCCTGGATTAACCTGGAACTTTATGTAATAATACCAGTAACAATCAGTTCTCCTCCATCAAGTTTACCATTTTGACCCTATCCAATGAACTTGCCAGTACTACATCTTCACCATTCTTTCTGGAAAATGAATTCCTGCAAATGAAACCTCTTTAGTTATAACATAGCATATAAGGTTAACTGAAGTTATTCATTCATCTTGTTCAACCATATCATTTAAGGTTAAATAAAGTTTTTCATCCATTTAGTTCAACCTTTTTACTTTACCCATGACACTTGCCTAACAATTCATCCATAAAAAGGGATAAAAATCCCACCTGCCCTGAAAGCATTTCAAATTTGTTTTAAAGGAACATAATAGCAATTTAAAGAATGCCTGGATCAACTTAAAGGCTATGTCAACCCCTACCATCTATACTTACATTCCCCACTCCCCCAAACCCAGAGATTGTTATACTTACTTAACTCTGCATGCTTGTGAAGGTTCTCATTCATCCAGGTCATGGTATATCTGTTGTATTCAATTAGATCAACTGGACTTGAAGTTTAGTTCTTGAAGACGTTTCGCTAGTCATCCGACTGGCTTTCTCAATTCAGAATGACTTGTACAAGAATCTGTGGCAATAATGTACCCTGGAAAATCCCAATTAGCATATGACAGCCAGGTGTTAAGGGCATGATTGGATAGTGGCTAAGAGGTGTTATAGGAACGCCCAGAGTAAGGTGTTAAAACAGCATTGTACATGGCAGACAGTTGGTGTCGAACCCCCCCCCACCTCTATTTAGGTTTGGTTTCTTTATTTTCACACTGCACTGCGTATATGATGTCGCTTATCTTGTCACTCATGGTGCCGGAAGCTCTTTTTACTTACCTCCCTTTGCCATGATAAAGATGGCATCTTGTTACGATGCTGGCTATTAGTCATGTTTATGGTGTCAATGACTTACTGCTACTGCTGCAAACTGTCGCTCCACCTTTGTAAGATCTATTTGAGATGGCAGAATTGGCAAGAGCTGGGAAGACCTGCCCCGGAGGAGAGAAAATGTACAAGGGAAGGTAAGAATAATGATCTCAGTGTTTGGGGTGAGGTGGGGAAGTATAGATTTTAGTGCTGGGGGTGAACTTCAGTACCACTTACCGTTCACATAGTAATAGACCCCTCCACATCCAAGGTGAAAAATCTTTTAATTTTAAAGAAATTCACCCTAAAACACATTCAACCTAATTTACAGGCCAGAAACTGCAACATAATTCTTGTCTTTCTATGTAATCTCCAAATAGCCATGCATTTTAATCTTATAATACATACAGTTCTGAAGTAACTGTCCCGTACACTAGCTCATTGAGCATCAGGCATGCTTAGTGTTATACGCCCTGAAGGAGAGAGGGGAATTCTCCAAACAGCTACTTCATATGTCATTGAGCCTGGGTGAGGGCAGTAAAACTGAAATTTAAGGGCTTTCTGCGGTGAAGATTTTATTGGTTTTGCTGCAGGATTGACTGTCTAACCCCCCCCCCCCTTTTTTCTTCTTTTTTTTTGATCCCCTAATCCATTGTTGCAGCACATCAGGTTTTTATCTGTTACCCCCCTTCTTTACAGTTAATCATTTAATCAGTTCATGTGTTTTGCAGATCAAATTCCATCATGAATATTGTCTATTTCTTCCCCAAAATAAAACCAGGTGTGATTTGAAGGGTGGTCTGTGTTGGGTTAAGGGCATAAGGCTTGTGGGCTTAAATACTAATGAAATGCAAATCCAGCACTGGGATGACCGCATGACCTCTAGAACAATCTGTAAGACTAGGTACACAAAGTATTGATCCCAACCAACTGGCCACAACTGTATTTCAATTGATCAGGTCAAAATATTGGTATAAATTTTCACCCGCGATACACCGAAAGTTCAATCAGATGTGTCAGTAAATTTCAGCCGATTGTGTGGTCTTCTTTGGACTGCAGGATTTCGGTCAATGGGGACAAAATATTGTGTTGTCTGTACCTAGTAAACAATACCATAGATTCATGTAAGGCTGATTCATGTAAGATGATCAAATCCCCATACAAACACCTTTCTCCATTGTGTACCAATTAAAGATTAAGGCAGCAACCCAGCAATTATTTTGGAGATGTGCCCTATATTGCATCACACCCTAAGTTTATATAAGACACAAGGATTTCTAAAACCTCAAATGTACCAACTTTATTAATCAACAAAACATCTCATCCTGCTTAAATAACATAGGAATCCCCAACCATATGCTGACCTGACATTATGGCAATTCAACATTTCATCCAACATGAATGTTGAATTGGTTGTACCATGTCAGATCCTGGTTTGTGATGGACATTACAGCCATGGTGTCAGTCACAAACTGATCAGGCCGGGCAGGTATCTCAACGCCGTGAGAATGTTTTGGGAAGGCTGGAAGGTGGGGGTGGTATATGGCCAGCATAATGTTCTGGCCTTTAGGAAATACAGGTAATTTTATTCTTATATTCTTGATGCTTCTGATTTACAGTGTTTCTACACTATCCCAGACTATCATTGTTAATCAATAACATGGTTTAATTGCTTGATTATACAGTACGTATTGCCTGTGATTGCAAATGATAATAAATCCTATTTAACCTATTAAATCTGTATGCTTTATCATCAAAGTGTTTTAGAAGCTTTTCACATTGGAGATGGTAGAGCCCACATTAAAACTGAATCCTCCTTCTCAGAAGGGTTAATAGTTAGAGGCATGATATCCAATAACCTTCTCAATGGCTCTATTTCTGCCTTTATAAGCTTGTAATGGATGCCCACCTGTTTACAACCAGCATTTTTATCTCATTAAAGTAGGTTTTTGCTGCTCAGGAGGTTGCCAATGGAACAGAATCGCTCTTAATTCCGAGATCTAATTAGTTTAATGATAATAAATCAGCACTGTTATCTTCACTGTTTACCGTTGGATTAGCAGACAAATGTGTGTACAAATGTAGTAGCCTTAAGGAGGAAATAAACTTTCAGTTGGAAATGGCGACTTAAGTTCTATAGTATATGTGTTTATGGTTGTGTGTTTCCTTAGAAATAAAAACAGTGGTGGTACACTACCAATCACATGGAATTAGCCCATTTGAGATTGCCCCAAGGGAATCCATTGTTAAGTCTAATAGGCATGTTTAAAATCAGTGATTGAATAAGGTAGTACTAGACACATTTTACTTATTACCAGTTAGCAGGAAGAGATAACAGCAGCCAGTAACTGTAGCTGAACTAATGGCCCTCCTGCCGACCTATCTGCCTAAGGGATACAGGGATACCGCCAGAACTCAACAACGGGTTCTAGTAAAACCCCATGGTTACAGAAAGAGAATTTGAAAAGGAATAAAGCAGAAAAAAAAATCATTAAAATAAAATTGTACAATAGAGGAATAAATAATTCATTCAAATCTGTAGGTATGCAGAAAAGGATCTAACAGGATTAGCTTATTATTGGCCATGTGGCAAGAAATTGGTTGAAACCCTCAGGACTGGTTAGTTCTAAATGAAAATTTCTATTAATCATTGTTGGTTCCCTATGTTATAATGCAAAGTATAAACGTGTGGCCACCTGTACAATCTTCCCAGTATTGAGTATAGGGAGATCAAGTCAGGACTGTGTGTATCCACATCTTTAGCAGATCACAGATGGAATCCAATGGAATTTGTCTATGGTCTGTTGATCTGGTACTGCGTATTGGTACCCAGTGTATTGTATTAAGTACAGAAAATTCCATATGCTATTAAACAGGTCTGCCTTACCATGAAGAAGTATCAGGTGGTGACACTTAGAGTAAAAAAAAAAGTTTCCCTTGTGGCTCCTGTGCGTCCGCAAGGAGTCTATGTTGGCAACTAGTATGTACTAGCCACTGTGGGAAACTTGTATGTACCAGTCTGTGTAGGCAACTTATATGTACCAGTGACTGTGGGCAACCTATAAGTACCAGTCACTGCAGGTATCTTATATGTGCCAGTGACTGTGGGAAACTTATATGTACCAGTCACGGCGGACAACCTATGTGTACTAGTCACTGTGGGGAACTAATATGTACCATTCACTGTGGGGAAATTTGTATGTACCAGTTTGTGTAGGCAACTTATATGTACCAGTGACTGTGGGCAACTTGTATTTACCAGTCCCTTTGGACAACTTATATGTACCAACCAGTCACTGTGGGCAACTTGTATGTACCAGTTACTGTGGGAATCTTTTATGTACCGTTCACTGTGGGCAACTTGTATGTACGAGTTACTGTGGGCACTTATTGGGAACTGTTCCCCTGAACCACCTCCTTTGCACATGAAAAAGCTTGTACAGCTTTAAGAGGAGGCAAAATTTTATGGCAATGGCAAGGTTTGTATTTTTATAAGTCATGATAGTTTTTTCCTGTTGAAATGTAAATGTTTACTTACATAGTCCCATGCTACTTGGCCTGTAAGTGATATCACACTTTCCAGTCCATTCAGTTTTTTGTTCTTACTGCCTTTTATATTGTTTGAACTCATAACACCTGCTTTAATAACAGGCAGTGTGGGCTCCAAGCATCACAGGAACTGTGTCACTATCAATAATGTAATAAAGCTTCAGGTAATATAGAAACATTTCTTTAGGCATATGCACATAAATATAATTAGACCCCTTGTCTTTGCATGTCAGGTTTCATTTTCTCTAACAACCATCTCCTCTGTCAATAGAGCTGTTATCCCTTCCAGTTATAATGAATGCTGGAAACTGCAGTATCACAAGCAGAACATTTATTTAGTGTAGTCCTTGCAGTATCAATTTGTTCTTTTAAATCTCCAGCTTGCTGCTTCCTTTCCCATAAGTCTCCATCCTTTCCTATAGGTCTCCTTCCTTTCCCATAAGTCTCCATCCTTTCCTATAGGTCTCCTTCCTTTCCTATAGGTCTCCTTCCTTTCCCATAAGTCTCCTTCCTTTCCCATAAGTCTCCTTCCTTTCCAATAAGTCTCCATCCTTTCTCATAAGTCTTATTTTTCTACTTCTATCCCTACGAACCTCATCTGGGATATAGCTCCTCTTGATATTCCATAACTTATAACTGGATTTAACATTTACCACTATCCTTATAAAGGAAGTTTGATTTTTACAACATTTGGTTTAATATGGTGGAGAATCTTTACCAATAGTAATAGTAGACCCTATCAGGGTATTTGAAAACCTCAATCTATAATGGCTTTAGCTCCATGTGTGAACACATTTTTATAATGCCATAAACTTAAAAGTATCTATACCTCGTCCCTCCAACACTGCTACAAGGTGAACCCAAGATGAAGAACCTTGTGTGGTTTAAGTCTTCATCCTTGGTCCTTTCATGGGGAGGGTAGAGTTGGGAAAACATCTTTCTTGGGAGACCAATGCAATATAATATACCTCTTCAGTAAATAGCAATCACCTGCATGTAACCAGGATTCCCCACTAGTCCACCTAGGCCGTGGACAAAGACGCTCGGGGTGGCTTTTGTCCCATTGCAAGGTGGCTTTCGTTACAGGGGGGGAAACAGCTGGCACCTGAGAATAGAGGCAAAGAAAGAGGTGTGGGGGGTGCATCGTACCACTCATTCATTGCTATTTGGGGCCATGGCAGAGCTGAGACAAAGTGGGGGAGAGGGACAGGATGAACCCTCAGCTGGCACTGAATCACTGAATCATCTTTTGCATAAACGAAGGATTCTGGGTGTTGTAGTTAACTCTAAGAGCATAGCAGGGCTACCAATGATGTCATTTCATGTTCCCCTTTCTGCTCTTTACATCTTCTTTTTAGCCTCCCCTGCTGTTTCATCACCATTATGTTAATAACCATTTCTATGAACAAACAGAACATAGAATTTTTGGATATAACTTTTAGAGCCGAATACAGCCATATTAAATGAGCTAATACCGCAAACCCATCACTAGGAACGCTCTGTTGAGAGCGGACTCCTATCACCCAAAACCCACAATATGCAGGTCCCCTATGGACAATTCATACGCATACGGAGAATTTCCCTTATTTAACCATGACATACACTAAAGGGATCAATAAGTTATGCCATACAGTGAGGAGATACTGGCCTATTCTTAAACAGGGTAAAACATTGGAGGACAAACCCAGGTTTTCATTCCGAAAAAACACAGCTTCTATAATATATAGCATGTTTGATAACAAGGATAAAGTGTGTAGCAATTCATGGCTCAATTATAAGGGATGCTACCCTTGTCGTCCTAATGTTTTCTAGCATTAGCTTAGGGGAGACCTTTAATATCAAAATATACACCAATTGCACATGTACAGATTCAACCACATCTCTTGGCCTCAGCTACATGCTGCCTTGTACTGAACTGCTGTGATAAGCTCAATCAAATTTGATTATCGATGACACTTTTCGATAGACCAATCGCTGATATCGATCAGTCTATCAAAAAAAACAAGATTGGGCAAGATGGAAAACTTTCCATCTACCCTATCTACCAGAACCATACCTTCCGTAGTTTTCAAGCTGAAATCTACGGAAGATCTCCGCTGCAAGGGATATTAGATGGGTTCTTCCGATTGAATTTTTAATTATTTCGGAAGATTGCAAATCCGATCAGAAGAACATTGGACCGTGTATGCCCACCTTTCCAGTAGCTCAAGAGCAGTCTGTAACTAATTTCCAGATGTGCTTGCAAAATTGGAATGTTACATGTGAACCACATGTAAAAAACAGTCACGGTAAACAGGTGACTAACAGATTTTCTGTCTTATTTAAAGGGCAACAATACTGCATTCCTTATCCCCCTTCCAAAGAAAGCACCAAGGGTGAGGACCTTAACACTACCTTATTTCAGCTGTACTAACCTTTCAATTCAAAGTTCAGATTATGGTCCCAGTTCAGCCCCGGGGTTCAGGAGTAGGAGGACACACTTGTTGCACCATGCTTCTTACTCTAGATCAGAGACAGGGTGTAGTGTCAGGGGAACTTTCTGGAGGGAGGAGCTGAAGAGCTGTCACTGTGGCATGTGCACCCATCTATGACTACTTTCAGTACTCCTCTAATAGCATTTCCCTGTATTAAAGGAAAAGGGAAGTGAAGCTTCTGTAGAGTATACATTTAGTTACGTATTACCTAGAAAAAAAAACCCAGACACTTTGTTTTAATTGCCATTTTCTAGCCTGTAAGTCGGGGAGAAATGTGTTTATTTGTGAAGTTCCCCCCTTTAAAGTTTAGTTTTCTGTCCGTTTCTGTTGTCGGAACCGATACTAGTCACACAGCCATTGTCTGCTGTTTTTTTCTTTTTTTGCTGCTGCACCAGAATTAGGTTGGATGACTAAATGCAGTTGGAATAGTAAAGGAAATTCTTTTATCAGTTTCTATGGGTTACTACACTTCAGCAAATTTGGAAATGACCTTGTCCACGTGGCACGGGTTTAATTTGCGCTGGTGTGATCCTGCGGAGAATATACAATTGTAACAGATCTGAGCAGATGTGAAAACTATTTTTGTCTGTACATTCACACTTCTGTAATCAGTGAAATAATTATTTTTGTCTGTATACGGGACATGGTGCTATTAGTCCATTAGATTGCCTTGTTTGGGACAAGGCCCCTTGAAAATCAGGACCCAGATTTAAGGGCCCCCAACCCAACAACCCCCCTGGGGCACTCATCAGGGGCATAGATAGAAAGAATAGCTCTGTTACTGTACAGTTTACAGTGGCTGCTGGTGTGGGGCCTTGTATCTGTGATTGAAGGTATATAAAGTCCCCCTGGCCCTGTTGGGGTTATAACCCCAGTAGCTATGACCTGGACAGAGTTTTAATCACTTTCTGTATGTGATTTAAAGGGTAATTGTCCCTTAAGTAAAACCAATAATACATTTGGTTGTGGACAGGAACCAATACTTGCTGTTAGAGTTTACTTTTAATGCTTTTTGCCTGGATCACCAACAACACACTTTTTTTTCACAGTTAACTATTTGAAGCCAGACATTGTAACATGACAGTGTGGTGTTTGGTGGATGTGAATCTTCTCATTTGGAGGACCTGCATGAGACAGTTAGGGCTATGTTAAAGTCACGTTAACCAATATATCAAGCGTTAAAGTGACTTTAAGACATAACTAATGACACTTGTGATGTTATGCAAAATTTGTGTCATGTAACTGACGCAACCAATGTACTGAGCCATTAATGGCTCTTTAAGACATAATTTCTAACGCCAGCAGATAGCTGGTGTTAAAGATTCGCAAAAGGCAAACTCCAGTCACAATGCATTGAGTGCTCAGCGCATTGCCTAAAGGGGGCAATGGAGAGCGATAGCGACTCTCGGCACATAGCCCCTATAATTTTCTATCTCACCTCCCCAGGGTTCGTCCAAGGTTCTTAGGGCCATATTTATAAATCCGCGGTATTGCTTTTTAGCGATACTGCGACTTTAACAATAGGTATCGTAAACTTACGACCGCAATTGTAAATGAACTAACCCACGGTGTCGCTAAAAAGCGATACTGCGGGTTTATAAATATGGCCCTTGTTTCCTCCACAATGAGCTGTGGGCCATGAAAAAAAAGAAGTTTGGTAAAATAAAGCTTGCAGATAAAATAATTGTGTGCAGGACAAGGAAAACTTACACTAGTTGCTCAGATTGTAGCCCCTCTCTCCGTGTCATAACATTACTTAAACACTAGACTGAAATGTAACTGTAATAAAAGTGAATAAGCCTACAGACGTTCAGTGGCACTGCCAGTCTCAGACAATGCCCATGTCCCCATGCTAGTATGTACATACAGAAAATGAACAATAAGTGGCTCTGCCTCCCCAGCTCTCCCCCACTGTTTTTTGTCTCCCACTCCACGTCACTAGATCCCCTGTAATAATTCCTTCCCACCCACAAGTTCTCTTCCCCTTATCCCCTTGTCTCCCCCTCCCCCTTTGCCTATTTTTTTATTCCTGTGTCACATGACTCGCTTTACTCTTGCAGTCCTCCTACCCCCATAACTCACACTATGCAGTTTATCTTGAATACAAGCACTTGTGCATTGCACACACAGTGAAGGATGATTTATTTGCCATGTTTGAGTCTAGCGTACAGATTATATATTTCCTATTTTGGAAATGCAAACCATGGCTGCAAACTCAGTTCTAGCAGCTCTATACTGGATTATATAACGCAAGTGTTTGTATTCACAATGATAGTGCGAATGTGGGTTTATACAAGGTGTGAGTCACACTGTGTGTGATTATATGTGTGAGTTTGCAGCGTAGAAGCCTAGGATCCTATAACTGGGGTTTACCTGCAATTATGCCATATGGATCTATATATCTGTTTAAAAAAAAATATTGCTATTATAAAATATAACTTAGGGATGTCTGGCTGAGCATGCTGGGAGCATAAAATTTGCTGCTGCACGCACGATTATGAGATCTGCAGTTAAACAATACGGTAGCTGACGAGATAAATGGTTTTCATCCCCGCTCTGTACTTCGTGCTGGTGAATGTGGATGGTTTAGCTGCTTAGCATGAAAGAAACAGGCGGTGGTTGCTGGCCAGGGTGCTGAATGCAAAAGAGACAAGCACTGTACAAACACATTTATTATGTGGTGACAAGGATTTGGGATTACTGTCTAGTGATCATGTATTTCAGAGTAAGATGGGGAGAAGCAGTAGACAGTGTTGCAGATACCTTGGGTTAAAGCTAGCTGCAGCAGATTTACAAATGTGATTAATATTGAATAATGTGAGAAGGATGCAATGCTGGGTAATTGGGACAATAAATGCTATGATTTGCAGCTTGTGTATGGACGATCGTCTGACTATTATACAATGTTTTTTCCTATCGGCCCATCTGAATGTACAATCCACGGATCGTACAGTTGCGTTCTTGCGCCTATGGTCACCTTTATAATTAGCTATGGTGAAAATAAACCAGCTGCAAAGATTGATATTTGTGACAGTTTAGTGATATCAGCTTTGAAATGCTAGGCCCACAAAGTGGGCAAATACCATAGTCCTACTGTTTTCTTGTCAGATACTGAATTTATAAACTTTATAGGACATGTCCACTAAAAAATGTACAAAACTAGCAACCTTCTATCTGTCCTCAAAAAGCCCTGACCAGAATCCGAAAACTAAACACCAGCCATGTCCTCTGGAAGTTCCTTGCTCCCACCAGCCTGTTTTAAAATCTCTTTACATGCTGGAGCATATACACTGCACAAACTTTATACGATCTTGTGTATGTAAGGGCAGCTTTCATTAGATACCTTAGTCAATCACTGGCTGTGATAACAGTTTTATTACAATGATTGACAGTGGAGGCTAGCAGAGGCAGTAGGGCATGGCAGGACCCAAGGTAATTAGTTAGGACCTTCCATACTGGGGTTACCTTGAGGTGGTTTGAAGGCTTTTCACTTTTATGCATAAAATTGTAACTAAATCCCCCATGTTTTTACTGTTTGCACTAGCACAGATATTGATAGTATATGGGGCCCAGGAATGTACATTGATCATCTCTTTTCTTGTTTGAGAAGTATAAAAGCTATTATCATAATGACAATAATGTGTCATTTATTATTCCCCCTGCTGTGTCCCTTAATTTACTGTAACATGCCCTGTTGGATATGTTCTGGCTTTGTTTGTCAGACAGATCCCCCTGAGGAGGTCTAGTACCGGAAAATGTCCAGTGATACTATGCAGTAGAGCCTTCTTAAAGTGAAACTAACTGTGGTCTCCAAGTTTTTAAATGAAAGGCTGGGTTCCTATCTTTTAAAATGAGCCATCAACCACATCTCTAAGTGCTGTACATCCCAAGATATAAAGAAATCACTGATCCGAAAGTTAGGGGGTGGGAGGTTCTGAATCTGCGGTCACAAATACTAGTTCCTTCTAATCTGTGGTTGGCACGTGCTCAGTGCAGCAGGAAGCAGAAGAAATCAGGAAGAGATTGAGTTACAGTAACTGAAGGAGGAGTGGGAGGGGGAACAGGGGGCTGTAAGGGGAGGTGCCATGAGGAGGAGGAGACACAGGGAAGTGGGACTGTCACATGGTTTCAGAGCAGGGGATCTGGTGATGCTGCTACCATATCACACATAAAAATTAAAATATCTTCAAAACTATGAAAAAAAAATAATGAAAGTAAATTGCAAAATTACTCAGTTAAAACCTTCACAATCCAAAGAAAAATAAATCCTTATTTGCAGATATGTGGGTGGAGACATACAATGTTACTCCGTTTATAGCCCTTTTGTTATGTATGTGCGCAAAACAGCTGACAGTCTAACATATACAGCTGAAATATATGGCGCCATCTATTCAACACCATCCATGCAGGCATGAGATATGGAAAGGTGCAAGTTACACATTAACAGCATCTATCATACAATATTATAACAGATGTAAAAGGAGAAATAACTAAGACCAACTACAACAGAAGCTTTATTTACTGATATCAACAAGTATTAAATGCTGCGTATTTTTAAGATTTAGTTTTGAATTTTGAGATTCTGTGCCTCAGAATCTTGGTAGTGGAAATAATTTTACCAATACAACTTACATTTTTGTTATTTTGTAATCTAAAAATATATATTGGGATAAAAGTACAATAGTCCTTGTAATGCAACACATCAATAAGAATACAATTCACACTGCAAAGTGCATAAAATTTTCAATTCCAAAGTGCTTTTGAAGGTTCTCATTCATCCAGGTCATGGTATAACTGTTGTATTCAGTTAAAGAGCAAGTTCAGTGCAAATACATGTACTTTTCAGAAAGAAGAGCAGTATTTTTTCATCCCAATGACCTTAATCTGCCAATTCAGCTTTTTGTCTGTGTATAAATAAATGCAACCGAAATACTGGCTTCCTATTTGCTGGACCCCTAGTAGAGATCGTTATGGTCTTGCCCTTGACCCAGTTCCTAGGTTGATTCAGTTGCTCAGTAGAGATCTGAGCATCTTTGACCCATCCAACAGCCAATCAGTAGAAATTACTGTTAGGAACATTCCAAAGATGTGGTGAATCCTTAGGATTGTTAGAACCTGAAATGTCAGCTCACTAAAGTCAACAGCAAGGAACAGCAAAATGTATGAAATCAACTGATTTTTCAAAATGGAAGAGAATATGTAGAATAACTAAGTATGCATTACACAAACTAACAATTTAACAAATATTGATAATGTCCACTGAACTGCCCCTTTAAATCAACTGTACTTAAAGTTTAGTTCTTGAAGACTTTTGCTAGTCATTCGACTGGCTTTCTCAATTCAGAATGACTTGTACTAGAATCTGTTGGCAAGTACCCTGGAATGTACCCTGGAAAGTCCCAGTTAGAATATGACAGTCAGGTGTTAGGGACCTTCTGAATGCAAGGTGTGATTGCATTGAGGCTAAGAGGTGTTATCGAAACTTCCCAGGGTAAGGTGTTAAAACAGTATTGCACATGGCAGACAGTTGTTGTCAAACCCCCCCACCTCTATTCAGGCTTGGTTTATTTATTTTCACATTAATGGCCTCCTTGACACCTCTCTTGAACCAGTCATGTTCCTTTGCCAAGATGTTGACATTACAATATTCAAAGGTATGTCCTTTTTCCTTAAGATGCAGGTACACGGCTGAGTCCTGACCCAAGAAATTGGCTCTCCTGTGCTGGGCCATATGTTGGTGCAGCTGCATGCTGTTTTGACACCTTTCCCTGGGCAGTTTCAATAACACCTCTTAGCCTCAAGGCAATCACACCTTGCATCAGAAGGTCCCTAACACGTGGCTTTTATATGCTTATGGGAACATTCCATGGTACTTAATTGCCAACAGATTCGAGTACAAGTCGTTCTGAATGGAGAAAGACAATTGCCAAGTGTGCCATGGTCTGAAAAATTTTGGGAACCACTGATGTATATAGTTAAAAAAACACTATATAAGTTTCCAGTTAATTTTATTGGTTATACAGACGTATTAGGTTTAGAGGGACACTAAACGCCCCTAAAGACAAAAAAAGAAACTATTTGCCATTCGTTTGTATTATTCTTAGGGAGGTGAGATCGCTTATTCTCACCTCCCTGTGAATAATATTACGCTCGGGGGACCTGGAACTTGCCTTACAGCCGATCCGCTCGCAGCTGCTCCTTCACTGACAGCCATTCTGTCCTGACGGCGTGCCCTATCTTAGGCGCATGCGCGCCAATACAAAAGATAGGGCGCGCGATTGGGAGAGAACAGCTGTTCAGTGAAGAAGCGGCTGCGAGTGGAGCGGCGGTAAGGTAAGTTCCAGGTCCCCCGAGCATAATATTATTCACAAGGAGGTGAGAATAAGCGTTCTCACCTCCCTGTGAATAATACAAACGAATGGCAAATAGTTCTTTTTTTGGCTTTAGTGTTCCTTTAATACGAGCATCATTGGGGGTAGAGGACCTACCCATGATCTATATAGCATTTAGTGACCTCTATTTCCCAGGAGCCACTGGATAACATGTACCTGGGCTACTAAGAATATGGTAAGTATGAAAATGTATAAATAGACACAAATACACAGCATGGAAAAATAAACACACAGTTTGTGTTACTGAATATCCATATAAAGTTAAATGTTAATGAATGTGTGTTTATATTATACAATATCAGCAAGGGTGCCAGTGTGTACTTGTGCTGTAGCTGACCGCTACTTTTGGACAAGCCCTGTGGAAACAGGGCTTGTATTAGTTATAAAAGAGCAAGTTGAATTTGCTGTGGAATTTATGTAAAATGGTGTTCAATGCACTTTGCAACATAACACCAAATCTTCGTTTTTCTTATTTATAAAGTCTCAAAAATAATTTACCAAATTTGAGTGAATGCATTTTTGTTTACTTTTGTGCTTTTGCAGTATCTCACAGCTACTCACAGCTTGCAATAACCGGCAGATCTCTAGCTCATCCCCCAGTCTGCCCTCCCCTTCATCTACATATGTCAGAAAATGGGAGGGTAGTCAGTGACCCTGACAGGGGGAGGAGGAACTTAGATGACCCATGAAGTCCTGCGATAAATTCAAAGTTCTCTGATATTATGTGAAGCAATTGTGCTGTTGCGATTTGACAGCCAAATGTAATTTGTGTCTTATTGATGATTTCACTGCATATGTTAGGGATGATCTCTTCTTAAAGAAGCTGGTGGCCATTATTCAACTCATGCTGAGGAAGCTCCGGTAACATACTTCAAGGAGTGAAGCACATTCAAGAGAACCAGTACCTCTTGCTGCAATATTGCCCTGACCTGTCCCTGTATCTCTTTTTTTAAGATTGGTTATTTATTGTATGATGTATTGAACATGGTATTTATATTATATATGTGCACTTTAGCTTTAGATTGCTTTAATAAATTGTCACTTGATGGGATTCTAAACAAGTGATTTTTTTGTAGACTTTCAAAGGGTTGTGCCTATGTACAAGAGGTCTTTTTTTGGTCCACTCGTTGTGGTTTGGGCTTTGTAGGTGATACGTGGGCTTTTTTCCCCTTAAGGTACCACTATATTTTTAGCGTTCCCCAGTACAGATACTCAATATGGTCTGTGCGCTCTCATCATTGGTTTGTCCCTTTATCTGTTTGTCCCCATGAAATGTTACTGTGCTACCTTCATTGATTTTGTCCTTAGTGGGAAGTGAGCAGTAGAATTGTGTTGACAAAGCTGATTAGACTGAATCAGACTAACTCTGCTAATATATTACTGATGGGTGTTTATGGACTTTAAGATAGATATAGTCAGGATAATATCCTGTTTAAAAAGGTTTTCATTATGTCCCTAACTGTTTATTTTGAATACATTTTACTAATATTACAAAGTGTTACAGTCTGTGCTTTTTTCTATTTAGATATCTTTGGGGTGGAGGAAGAGACCAGTTAGTCACTGTATGGGTACAGTGTCCCTTTATGCATTTTCCGTTATGACCAGCTCAGTGGCAACACAACAAATAGCCTGAGGGCTTGCACCGTGTATATTAGTAAAAACAAAACAGACATGCTCTTGGTCTGGCTGTAATAAACTCTACTTTATTTTATTTCTTATTTCTCATGGATTTTATATTAAAGGGGGGAAAATGACTAACCCTGGGTTTTTATAAAGAAAAATCTTTTACTTGAGCAGGTAACCCAGTCACTTCCTCTGTGACCCCTACACGTTACCACTTGGATTTTCTCCAGTGAAGCACACTGAACATACCTGCAGATGGGCATGTAGTAGAGGTTGGGGGTGTGTCCTTTGTGGCTGGGACATTTACCCCTGGAACATAATGTGATCAAGGGGCATGGATTGTGAAGAACTATATTCACTGTAAAACTATTTATTACACATATTTTTGTTTGGCAAGTCAAACATTTCCCCAAAAAAGATCAACATCATTTAATCCAGTTTGCCATGGAACAGCTCCCAGCATTCTCAGCCACCCATTTATTGTAATAATAATTCAAATAATTTGTCTGTATTTGTCTGTATATGACAGCCCTGGTTTACAGGATATATATACAGTATGTATTGCAGCAAGGGATCCGATTCTACATGTATTGTTTGCAATGGTATACCACAATGGTATTCTATGGGGATCATTAATTTACGATTGCGTTATCGTAGATTTACGATCGTTAAAGTTAATTTACGATAGTTATCATTTATTTACAATAACGGTTGTAAACTAACGATTGGTTTAATGATGCCGCACACTTAGGGCCCCATTAAAAATGCGCAGTATCACAATTTAGTAATTCCGTTTGTTATTATCAATAATGTACGACTGAGCCCGTAAATGTACGGCTGTGGTCGTACATTAACGGCGAATGTTTGTTAATTTCGGTCCCAGAATACCATGCGGTAATAAACCACCGCAATGGTATTCTATGGGGATCGTAAATCTACAATCGCTTTATTCGTAAATTAACGATCGTTAAACTGATCGGAAATTGAGGATTGGTTTAACAATCATTAAAGTCGTGGTATTGCTAAAAAGCAATACTGCGCCTTTATGAATATGGCCCTTAGTGTGCAAATAAGGAGGGAGATCAGCCAGGAATGTACAGTGCAGGGGAAAGAGTTCATGTTAATGCTAAATGTTTTGCTCAGAAGGTGGCAGATTATTGGAATAATGGGAGGGGATAAGATGGCTGGGATTTTAATATTAGTATTTAGTGCAGGGTGTTTGGTACAAATCTGAAAATGTGAAAGCAATAAAACAAACACCCTGCACTATACTCATTGGTACAAATCTGAAAATGTGAAAGCAATAAAACAATGAGTATAGTGCAGGGTATTTGTTTTATTGCTTTCACATTTTCAGATTTGTACCAATGAGTATAAAAAACCAGATCTCCGTATTTACCAATAAAAAAACAAGCACCTACACAATGGAATTATTGTTGGTTGGGAATTAATAATAATCATTTTCCCAATGGTAGAAGGTATTGAAATTATGGATCCCAGAGCAATCTACAAGATTGTTATTTGTAGGTATGGGTGGGTATGACGCAGACCTATTGAAGGGCAAGGCACAAAGGTTTTTTCATTTAAGAGGTGCAAAATTTTGCCCATGTTCTTAATTCGCAGCATCCAATCAGATGTCGGTAGACCAGTAAAAAGTTAACATTGATTGGTTGCTGCAGATTAAAAGAATTGATGCAATTTTGCACCTTTAATTGAATAACCCCCATATTCAGCAAACGTAGCACCTGTAATGTTAGGAAAAGTGTGGAGCATGTACAGGTAAACTTTATAATTGAATATGTGTGAACAAAATGGATCCTGTATCTGACTGTGGCTGCAACTGAAAATGATAAAGTATTATTATACTTAGTATAGAGTGCTGATAGGTCACCTTTATAAAGTATATCCTTATGAGTGTACCCAACTTGGAAGTGCAGGGCCCATGGCACATGTATTGGTATAAAGGAGTAGCATAGAATTTAATTTGGTTAGAATTGAATGTAATGGTATCTGCCTGGCTCAAGGGGAGGGAGTGAGATAATGGGAGGTTAGGTGAATAAATAATTCTGCAGGTTTATGGAATTTCCTGTTTTCTGCAGCCCTCCTTATTGAGTAACAATCCGTTTTCTGACTGCTCCGTCTTAAATAGGGAGGTCTTGAGCAGGACAACCAGTAGTTACTTGTCAGCTGTGACAGGGGCGAGAGTAAAGTGCTAGAATATTCACTAAGGTGATTTTTCAGGGCAATTTAACGTCATGAACCACACGATCGGTCGCAACAAAATTTTGTCAGCAGGTCAAAATGACAGATCGGCCCATGTTTCCCCAGCCTAAGCATGTGCAATTGTGTGTCTGAGTCAGTGACTTGCAGAAGTAAAGAGAGAATTTCACAGGTGAAACATAAAGTTTTCTGTTAGTTAGCAATAAATTCATGCAGGGTTTATAGTTTTAATTCTTTAATTGCACAGAAAAATTGCACTATATTGTGTTTTGGTGCTCTTGCGTTTCTTATTAATTTTCATTTTGAAAAGACATTAGTGGGAAGGCTAAAATAGCATTTCAATAAGATATCAATGATGCAGGTGTTCCAAAGAACATACCAAAACTAGACGGGAAAAGAAACATTATTAATCCATCCATAATACTGAACAAGTGCTCAATCATGGTTTCAATATTAATAAACAATATGGTATATTTACTTTATAATTCACTCCAGTATAATGGTGCTTGCCCCTTTATAACCCCACTGAGTGCAAATCGATGCTGTTCCTGACCTTGCAATGTATGAACCTATCATGATTTAATACTGGCTGCTTAGATCAGCTATAAAATCTAGTATTAAGCAATATTTTTACTTACAAAACATGTTTTAATCTGTTTTCTTGGGTGAATATATCATTAGTGTCTAATCCATCAGAAACATACAGTGTCTAGCTTGTCCATTTATATTACTTACCTAAGAATGCGTGAACAGTTAAGACATTATAAATAGGCAAATCTTTAATCAATAGTCACTGTTCATGTTTAATCAATGGAACGTTCATTCCAAGAGCACTTTGCTAATTTGGCCCTATTTTATCTTTAGGGGCCCTGCTCTCCTTAAACGCTTTTAGGCCCAGATATACCATTCGGCACAGCAGGTACCGTGCCTAGGAACGTCTGTGGTTGGAGGGGCTGCTGTTAATCTCCCCCCCACCCCCTATACAGTCTATTCCCAAAAAAAGAGGTAATAGGTGGGGTTTGGAGGTGTGGTCTGTGTTTAGAGGTGTGGCTAAAGGTGCCAGGCTTTTTGTGCCTACAGGCTCCAGAGGTCCATCCATGAGTGATTGTTATTTTATGGCCATTATAGTTGATCACTGACCACTGATCACACAGTCTGCATTGTATTATACTGTATTGAATGTGCAGGATTAAGATGAAGTAACAGGTTAATATGGATTGGAAACAGAACAAAAGCAATGTAAACTGAAACTAACAATGTAATGGTGATACCTTCACTGGCTAAAACTGATACACCAATGCACGGTCGTTTGATTTTGTAACAATCGCGCTACTCACAGTCCTGAGTGTTTTCCCTATGTAAAGTATATGGAGAACGCTCAGGACTGCTGATTTCCTCCAGCCGTGGGCAACCCCCTATACTTGGGAGATGACCGCGTCCGGTGGAAATTTTTGGGCATTTCCAAACGAACGTTCACCGTCGGCCTTGGGATCACTCAGGAATGAGCTACACACAGTAACGAGAAAGGGACGATAACGTGGGATAATGACAGGGGGGGTTAGAACATTGCAGTTCTCATTCAAGCAGGTAATTCTGAAAGTTTTCTTACATTATTTATTTTATTCACATTGCTCAAGGTATGTTTCATTGCTAAGGTGTTAATCTTGGCACATCACAAAAGCCTCTCTTTTTTTTGACCACGAAATGGCCGGCTATATTATAGGAAGCCCATAGTATAAGGAGATGTGTGCGTCAGGTATCTGTCTGCCATTGGATGTTAATCTGTACTGTGTGTATCCAGCTTTACTCTGTAATACCTTAACAAGGAATGATACTGGAATCGGGCGGTAAAGCAGCCCATACAATGCGAAATACAATATACTTCCTGATTGAAACTCATTTTAAAGTACTGATCAAATCACAATACGCCATTTATCTATATATTGTTCAGCCTGTCTAGCGTGTGTGGACACTTCTGGGGATATTGTTTAGTGCTGAAATATTTTAGGGAGCAACATGCCTGATCAATTTCCTCATAATAAAGTACCGGCTGCTCAGCTCCTGCCAACCAGCCAACAACCTAGCATGTATGGATGCTTCTGGGGACATTGCTTAGTGCTAAATCATGTCAGAGAGCCTCAAGCATTGTTTTCCCAAACCTGACCACTCTCCCCATAATAAAGTACCAGCTGCTCAGCTACTGCCAACCAGCCTGTCTGTGTGGAAATTGTTAGATAAATACCATTTGGAGTGATTATCTAACGGTTGATCCAGCCAGGTTTTATCACATGCACAAGGCCTTTTACTAAATATGTATATGGTATTATAGAATTCTGAAGGAGTGTAGGGAGAAGGGACAGGAACAGTGTGTGTGTGTGTGGTAACATATATAGGCTAAGAGCAAAAGAGCCTGAGGTTTCCACCAGGAACAATGCCATCTTCCCAGTTCCCAGCTGCTGCTTTAGGAGAATCTTAAGATCTGATGGGAGGAGGGAAGAGACATGACACAAACATGTTTATCTCCAGTCCTCAGTGGAACATTTTGCTAAGCTCACTGAAGATGTTCTTCCTAGAGGGCTGATTTTTCACCCACTCTGTATGGGAGATGAAGAAATTGTTGCTGTCTGTAGTGTGTATGATGGAATTAAACTGTCTGTAGCTTGTACCGGTAATATTGATCTGACTGCACTGTGTAAGAAAAAAATGACAATATTGTTTTAATATAAGAGGCAAGTGCAGCATTCACAGCAGATTGTAAAAAAGAATAAAGACTCTGCCTATGTTGTAAGAGTAAATGTAGGTTTCTACTTTACTCAGTATTAGATTGACAGTACAGTGAAAGGCAATGACATATATAGTATGTTTACAGTATGTACAGTGTCTACAGTATGTACAGTATATCTACAGTATGTACAGTATGTCTACAGCATGTACCATATGTCTACAGTATGTATAGTGGGTCTACAGTATGTACAGTATGTATACAGTATGTACTGTATGGCTACAGTATGTCTACAGTATGTACCATATGTCTACAGTATGTATAGTGTGTCTACAGTATGTACAGTATGTACCATATGTCTACAGTATGTATAGTGGGTCTACAGTATGTACAGTATGTATATAGTATGTACTGTATGGCTACAGTATGTCTACAGTATGTACCATATGTCTACAGTATGTATAGTGTGTCTACAGTATGTACAGTATGTACCATATGTCTACAGTATGTATAGTGTGTCTACAGTATGTACAGTATGTACCATATGTCTACAGTATGTATAGTGTGTCTACAGTATGTATACAGTCTGTACTGTATGTTTACAGTATGTATAGTGTGTGTACAGTATGTACAGTATGTCTACAGAATCTACTGTATGTCTACAATATGTACAGTGTGTATACAGTATGTACAGTGTGTATACAGTATGTACTGTATGTCTACAGTATGTACAGTATGTCTACAGTATCTACTGTATGTCTACAGTATGAACTGTATGTCTTCAGTATCTGCTGTATGTCTACAGTATCTGCTGTATGTCTACAGTATCTACTGTATGTCTACAGTATGTACTGTATGGCTACAGTATGTACTGTATGGCTACAGTATGTACTGTATGGCTACAGTATGTACAGTATGTATAGTGTGTCTACAGTATGTACTGTATGTTTACAGTATGTATAGTTTATGTACAGTATGTCTACAGTATCTACTGTATGTCTACATCATGTACAGTGTGTATACAGTATGTACTGTATGTCTACAGTATGTATAATGTGTCTACAGTATGTACAGTATGTCTACAGTATCTACTGTTTGTCTACAGTATGAACTGTATGTCTTAAGTATGTACAGTATGTACAGTATGTCTACAGTATGTACAGTATGTCTACAGTATCAACTGTATGTCTACAGTATCTACAGTGTGTCTACAGTATCTACAGTGTGGTCTACAGTATCTACAGTGTGTCTACAGTATCTACTGTATGTCTACAGTATGTACTGTATGTCTACAGTATGTACAGTATGTCTACAGTATGTACCGTATGTCTACAGTATGTATAGTGTGTCTACAGTATGTACAGTATGTACCGTATCTCTACAGTATGTATAGTGTGTCTACAGTATGTACTGTATGTTTACAGTATGTATAGTGTGTGTACAGTATGTCTACAGTATCTACTGTATGTCTACAATATGTACAGTGTGTATACAGTATGTACAGTGTGTATACAGTATGTACTGTATGTCTACAGTATGTATAATATGTCTACAGTATATACTGTATGTCTACAGTATGTACAGTATGTACAGTATGTCTACAGTATGTACAGTATGTCTACAGTATCTACTGTATGTCTACAGTATCTGCTGTATGTCTAAAATATCTACTGTATGTCTACAGTGTCTACTGTATGTCTACAGTATGTACTGTATGTCTACAGTATGTACTGTATGTCTACAGTATGTACTGTTTGTCTACAGTATGTACTGTATGTCTACAGTATCTACAGTGTGTCTACAATATCTACAGTGTGTCTACAGTATCTACAGTGTGTCTACAGTATACCTGCTCCATTAAAAAGCTTCCAACTTCAAAGTATGAGATGCAAGATACATGCTGCCCGTACCCAGTAGAAAAAATGAGGGATGGAACTGAAAAAGGGTATATGGGCAGAGTGTGACACTGTGATCGATTTCAGTGCTGGGGGCCCCACCAAGAAACTAGAACTGTTTTTCTATCTCCTCCTTGTCGCCTTTAATTTATAATTTCTCCAGCTTTCTGCTTTCATCTCCTTTAATCTTTCCAACTCAAGTTTCTCTCCCTCCAACATTTCAATGTAAAATCCAGTTTGAAACCATGCCCTAACTTTAAAGGATTGGAAGAGTTTGTTTAGCTTGAGATGGGGAGCCAGCTAAAGAAGAAATAATGGATGGTTTGGTATGACCTACAGAGAAGTGTCCTAGACATTGAGGGTCTGATACAGTAATGCAAACCATACACAGGCTGATGGGTTTCCGATCAGAATTCCGATTGGCAGAAATTACGATGGGAAGAACCGATTGTTATTCGCCACCATGCACCTCCAATCTTTTTATAAATTTCAGCTAGAAAACATGGGTGGGAAAAAGATTTTCCACCTTGCCTAATCATAGTTTTTTCGATAGGCTTATCGATATCATATATTGGTGAGTGGTCTGCTTAAAACATGGAGAAATGTCTTTTATATTTGATTGAATTCGCCAACTTGATCAGAATATCGATAACGTGTTTGGGGGCTTTACAGGTGCAAAAGTTTGTGCTATTAATCTGCAGTAAATTGTTTATACAGGTAATCCTTAATTGCATCAGACACTGAGAGTTGTCAATTGTATGATTGAAGAAGTTAAAAAAAAAAAAATTTGAATCCATTATTTGCAAATATGAATATTTTGCATCTACACACCTTTATAACAACGGGGAAGAAAGGACAGATGATTTACCTTGTTTTACCAATAGCTGGGTAATACCAGTAAAACCTTTAGATTTATTGATTACCTTGATTGTCTCATTGAATTATATGTATAACATTTAGTGACCCAATGAATGCTGGAGCCCAATTTAGATGTTTCTCACTAGTCACCTATCTGGGTAGTAGTTTTGATTGGCTTGTTCTGTTGCTTTGTTCATTGGAGTAGAACAGCTATAGAGGGTTGAGGGTTGAAAACCCTGGGTGAAGAATATTATAATCTACCCTCTGATATACTGTAGGGTGTTTAGTTCCATTAGGATAATGGTCCATGCAAAGTGTACAAGCAAAACAAGTATATCACAGGTGAGCATGTATTTGGATCCATGGGTGTGTGGTTTCATGTACAATTGTTATTATTATTGTGGATTTATATAGCTCCAACATCTTCCGTAGCACTTTACAATTACATGTTTACATGTAAGCACATTTATTTGACACATACAACCTATCAGTATGTCTTTATGATTGTGGGTGAAACCAGTGAAAACCCACGCAAGCACGGGGAGAACATACAAACTCCTTGCATGTAGTTCCAAGGGTGGAATTGAACTCAGCCCTGCAAGGTATCAGTGCTAACCACTGAGCCAATGAATGGAAGCTTACATTGTGCCTCCCATTGTTATCTGGGATATTACACTGTCACTGCCTGGGCATCCCTCTGGGTACAAGAAATAAAGTGGCCATACAATTGCTTTAACTTACTGCAAATGAATGTGACTGGCCCTGCTTTTTTGACTGCGTTTCACAGATGGTGCAGTCATTGCCTCCATGTTAGGAGGGAGCGGAGCTGCTGCACTTTCTAACATACACAACGCTCGCTAGTAACTACACAGAAGGATATTCTTTAGGGTGACATAACACTGGAGAAAGTGAAGGCCGAGCAAACAATTCATAGAGTGCTCAATAGGCAGGACACATTCCAGAATGTGAAGGCCACATACACAATTGTAGAGGCCCTGTATCCCCCCACTGAATGTCTATTATCTCTTTCAGAGCTTAACGCATCATCCAGTCAGAAAACAAAGCAAGTAAATCCATATTTTAATGGTGCCAAAAGGGTTACTGGAGGAAAGCTGGAGGATTGGTGCTTGAGAGAGAGAAAATCAGCTTGGGATGCATCAGAAGCTGTTCTAGCTGGAACAAAGGGATCTGAATAGGTAGAGATGAAAAGAGGAAATATAAAGAAATGATGAGAAGAAAGAGGAGAGAGGGGCGATAGAAAGGGAAAGGGAGACAGAGAGAAAGAAGAAAACAGAGGGGAGACTGGACAATGGAATAACAACTGAAAGAGAAGAGGAAAAGGTTGCCACAGGGAGGGTGATAGGAGAAATGAGTCAGAAAACACAGTAGAAAGGGAGAAGAAAGGAAACGGCCATGTATGAGTTAGTGGAGTTGGGGGGGAAATAGAAGAAGCAGAAGGAGAAGAAAAGCACAACTGTTGTTAACTAACAAAATAATAAAGAAAAGTCTGTTGACTCCGTTTCTTCATGTAAAACGCATCCCACTAACTGAATGAATAACTTATATGTACATTGGCATACAAAATGATTTTGTATGCTGTTTGGTACATATCCAAGTAAACCGTATCCTTCGCTGCCCGCACTACTAAGAAGTCTATTGTGCCCCCCCTCCATTTGTGGCCCCCTTCGGCCCCCTGGCATTGTAGAGGTTAATATTGCTCCTCCATTTCTCTGCGGGCCGGTCCTGCATGAGCAGGTTGCCATAGTAACCAACGAAAGTGCTTTAAACAAACATAATTTATTAAGAGACAGAATCATTGGGGGATGTAATAGCGCATACACCAGTATTAAGAATCTCAAGACATCACGTCAACAGAAATCACGCATGCTGCTCTGAATTATGATACAGAGTAAACTCTACAAATAGAATGAACAAGCTGGATTGTAAAATGGGTTAGAGAACAGCATTAGATCCATTGTACAGTACGGAGAAGGCTTGTTATCTCTCTAAATTTAAAGGCTGCAGCATGATGATACTGCTGATTGTTTCTATACACCTGCTGTGCTATACATTGGGAGGCTGTAAAGTGATGTTATTTTTGTGAGTAGCTCAGCTCTGCAAGGAACCAGTGGCACGCATTTCCACTTACGTCATGTTCTTGAAAAAGCACAGTCAGACCGGATTGTGATTGGCTGGTAAAGCAGCAAATCAAAGGTCTAGATACACTGCAAGTACTGTGTGCAGATTTTAGGACTGGGGAGAGGTCTCTCCCATGTAAAGGTACAGTTAAGTTACTGTATGTTATTATTGCCTGATCTTACCCCTCTTTAGGAGCCTGATGTACTTGTTTCAGGGAAGCAGCAATTAGTCATGGTGGCAAGAGTTGGCAAATATTGTTGTAAGAATCCTCCATACGGCACATCTACCACTGCTTTCAAAAATTCCATGTTTGTTCTTTCACCCTTTGCAGCCCTATGCATCTGCTACGGGCCTAATTAACAAATTGCCAAAGGGAAAAAGATTAAACTCAAATTCTAGCAAAATCCTAAACCGTAAACATAAAATCATTGTTGCTACTCATTAATCTCGTTCTATATGTTCACATATTCACAAATAACATTATTTGCGTCTAATAATGTCGCATAATCAAATGAAAGGTGGCCATACACATGCGATTAATGTTGGCATTATATGGTGATAACTGCATACATGGACCTGACCGAACCCCCATACTGTACAGGGATTGTCTGTCCCTGCGCTCATACACAGGCAGATAATATCAGCCCCCTTTATTTAAAGCAAAGGGAATTATACTGACCGGCAAAGATTTTCTGTTGGTACCAACTGACTGGCGACGATGCAGACAGCGTTAGTTTGCCTGCATCGTGGTCTGAGGTTTTTGCCCCACACATTGCTGATATTAGGCTAATCCGACAGGATTTGTGTCTGGTAAACTGATAAAACTGACAATACAGTATGATAGCCTTTCCTATTGAAACAGTTATTGTTATACAGCGTATGCTTCTAAAGCTTCTCATAAAAACCACAATGTCCACATCTGGGACTTTCCATACCACACAACTGTCTTGTTTTATGGCCTGTTTCCCTGTCTTGCTGTCCCGTATAAGTGTTACAAGGACTGATCCAAGCTGGGTTAAATGCCAATCATTTAGTATTAAGAGTCGTGCAATGTACACACCGACAGAGGAATAGAATGATACACTGATCAGGCTATTTATAGTATATTTATAGTATATCGTATACCAATTCTAGATCATAAATTGTATGGCCAACATTTTATCATATATAGTTTACATGCTATCAGTTTCTACTACCGTAATTCCACAACAGACTGAGACTGAGTTCGTAATCACACATTAACAAATATACACTTGGGTTTATATAAGATTATGGATGGTAATATCTGTTAATTGCATAATTAGTAGGAAATGATGTATTATTCCCATAAAGGAAACCACATTAGCACCCCTAATAGGATTATAATGCCAAATTAATTCCCAGAGTCCTTAATAACTTTATTACTGACTGAGCACACAGATTTTTTTGGACTTTGTGATGAAATACAGTGTAAACTCAAAAGGCCCCTGATTGGTGTAAACAACAGGTGTACAGAGTATTCTGAGCAAGTGTACAGAGTGTTTTTAGCAGGTGTACAGAGTGTTTTGAACAAGTGTACAGAGTGTTTTTAGTAGGAGTACAGAGTGTTTTAGCAGGTGTACAGAGTGATCTTAGCAGGTGTACAGAGTGATCTTAGCAGGTGTACGGAGTATACTTAGCAGGTGTACAGAGTGTACTTAGCAGGTGTACAGAGTGTTCCGAGCAAGTGTACAGAGTGCTCCAAGCAAGTGTACAGAGTGTTCCGAGCAAGTGTACAGAGTGTTCCGAGCAGGTGTACAGAGTGTTCCGAGCAGGTGTACAGAGTGTTCTTTGCAGGTGTACAGAGTGATCTTAGCAGGTGTACAGAGTGATCTTAGCAGGTGTACGGAGTATACTTAGCAGGTGTAGGGAGTATACTTAGCAGGTGTACAGAGTATACTTAGCAGGTGTACAGAGTATACTTAGCAGGTGTACAGAGTGTACTTAGCAGGTGAACATAGTGTTTTTTTGCAGGAATACAGAGTGTTTTAGATTAAAAGTTTAAATTTATGTAATGTCTTTATAGTATATGGCCAGCATTACTCGTGCATCCACAGGAAATAATGAGAATACCAAAACAGTCTTAAGTGGATACTGGGCAAAGCAGGAAGCAGGAAGGTAGTTTCTCATTAAAATAGTAAAAGCTGGGAACACACTGTACCAATTTTAAAGAGATGACTGACAGAATCTGTAAGATTCTATCTGTCATCTGTTAAAGATTTGGCTACACACAGTCCTGAAAGGTCTTCCTATATAGATCTTAAACCTTTCAGACAGTTAAATAAAGCTGTATAGGGACATTGTTCAGGACTCTATAGAAAGTAGAGGGAAATTGTTTGGGACTGCTATATAGGGAGATTGTTCTGGACCCTATATAAAGTATAGAGAGATTGTTTGTGACTGCTATATAGAGAGATCGTTCTGGACCCTATATAAAGTATAGGGAGATTGTTTGGGACTGCTATATAGAGAGATCGTTCTGGACCCTATATAAAGTATAGGGAGGTTGACCGGGACCCTATATAAATTAGAGGGAAATTGTTTGGGACCGCTATAAAAGGGGGAGATCATTCGGGACCCTATATAGAGTAGAGGAAGATTGTTCGGGACAGCTATATAGAGAGATTGTTTGGGACCTTATATAAAGTATAGGGAAATTGTTCGGGGTAACTATATAGGGAGATCATTCGGGACCCTATATAAAGTAGAGGAAGATTGTTCGGGACAGCTATATAGGGAGATCGTTCAGGACCCTATATATAGTAGAGGATGATTGCTCGGGACCCTATATAAAGTAGAGGAAGATTATTTCGGAAGATAGTTCGGGACAGCTATATAGGGAAATTATTGGGGACAGCTTCACTCCCTAGCGATCATGGCCAGCTACCTATACTAAAGTACAGGGAGCCAACCATAACTGAGGGAAGTTTTCTGTCACAAAGCTATAATTGAACAGTTTTTTGGCCTCGGGACCACATGTTTTCCTGGTACACACAGTACTTATGGGAACGCCCCTTTGTTGTTACTGTGTGTAGCCTGCTTTGGTTCTCTAATTATAGCAAGGCTAGTATGATACCCCAGTACCCCTAACCTGAACCTCTATATTTCCATTACAAAGTAAGTATAAAATGCGTTGGTAACAATAATCACCGAACATCCAAAGTGTTTTACAGGTTAGCACAGCATATATGTAATAACGTAATAACCCCAGTATGGTTATTTACGTTTCCTGTAAATAACCAAAGGGCAAAGGTTTTGGATAAATATTACTCCAAACATTCCAGGGTGTGGGAGAAGTTGGATCAATTCCCATTTCCCTATGGTAGAAGGTAGGTTAGGGCTGTATCATAAATGTATTTGAATAATTCCAATAGTCTTGCTTTTTCATCACTTTGCTGGCTGCGTTACACAATGAAGAAACATATTTATCCTGAATTAAAGAAGCAGCATTGTTCTAAGGTTGTCTGTACCCTATTCTGACATTTACACAAAGCACCTTTGTGCCTCATTAGCATTTTGAATGCAGCACAAAGCACCACATCTCCTGACTGGACACCGGAGAATCCCATTATCATTACATCCAGGACTAATAGAGTTGGACCTTATCTGGAAATATTTGATAACATCTTGTCAAGAATTTCCACATGCTACAAGTGCCTAGGAAAGAAAAACAGAAATTTCTCTCAGTCTAGATGTTTTTCTATATACCTGTATCTATAGAAATACGGTACTCATGATGATGTCTGGCAGGGAATATTTGCCTGTGCAAAGATCTTCCTATTTTCTGCTTTCGGTGCTCACTGCCATTCTAGATTTAGGGCTGCAAACCTCCCTGTCTTTCTGAATTATATACCCAATGTTAATGTAGAAGAAATGTACATTTTACTTTCCTGCCTGCAAGGCCTGCTGTCCCAGTATGTGACATGGAAGGGAAAACAGGTTGTGATGGCCATAGACATAGAGCTTTCTATTGGGACATAACAAGAGGGGGTGAAAACTCCTTATTTTTATCCTGACTATTTCAACTGATAAAACAACATGTATATGGTTGATTAATAAAAGGGGCAAAAATGTGCCCATGCTGTGAATTTGCCTCAACCAATCAGATGATACCTTTTTACTCAGTGGCGTAACTAGGAATCACTTGGCCCCCAGCAAAACTATGATGGGGCCCTATCCATGCTTTATCCACATTGTTTTTCTGGGAGGAGGCTATATCTGCCATTAGAAAAATGAGAAGATGGGGCCCCCTTGGCTCCTGGCCCCCCTGTGGTTGCTTCCCCTTCTCCCTGGTATTTACGCCCCTGTTTTTACTGGTCTTCTACAGTTAGAAAACATTTCATAACATTTGATTGGTTGCTTCTGATTAACAGCACGGGCAACTTTTTGTACCTCTTATTAAACAAGCCCAAAAGTAATTTTACAGAAAAACAGGCATAGTGTAATATGTAGATTTGTGGGTGGGTGAGAAAGCTAATAAAACCTGATAGGTGAGAACCTGTCTGTAGTACAGACTGCTACAGAAAGTATTGTAGGAGCAGTATTGTATGTTTCTCTGGCTATACTATGTATAGTGTAGTCTAATTAGGTTTCCTGTTTACCTCAAGTATAAGAGACATGACCATATAATACAGGCAATACATTTCTTTTGGCTGCTATGCCAAATAAAGATCGGACTGAAAGAAGATGGGCAAATCAGTAGGAAGGGTATTTTTTAAACTATTACCATATTTTACGTTAAACACATAGGAGCTCAGATGCTCATTTTGAGAGGAATCCCATTAACTTCAGTATGTTTAAGTATTTATTTCACCTTTAAGCATTGATCCTAAAATCCCATTCAAGCAGCACTAAAAAATAAATCAATAGAAATAAATGAAAGAAGAAAAACAAAGAGTCAAAGCCCATAATAGTACTAATGGCTAGAACAATTATCATTACCAGTGGACATTTTCAGCAATTTCACAAAGATCCTCTGGGATCATTATATACAGCTGATAGATCCAATATGCCTTGCAGCCATTAGACATATATAATCTATTATAGCCTTTGGCTTTTCCTTAGTAGATACCATACTTACTCTGTCAGGATCCCTGGAGTGGAAAAGATAACAGAATCTTCCCTCCGTGTGTTCTGAAACTCATACTTTATATAATGAAAACATCCTAGTGCAAATAGCCCAACGTGGGCTGTCATGTGTACATTCAATAATGTACAGTAGATGTATAGATCACAGGGACTCTCATATCTTATGCATTTTATTTGTTTTAGAAATTTAGGAACTAGGAGACCTTGGTATTTTTAAGTGGTTTTGCCTTTTTGAAAACCACAGTGGACATTTCCTTGGCTGGGCGCCTTTAATGAGAACATTTCCTGTATTGTACCAGACAAAATAGATTTCTTGCCGCAACAGACTGTGTCTGCCTCCTTCATGGAGGGATGGCCTTGCCCATTCACTAAGTGTTCTAGAATAGTCTGCTTAATTGTGTTGTGATGGCAGAATTCCTAAGTGATTTTAGATGGTGGGATGTCTTCTGGAAAAGATAGAATAGCCTGGGTTACAGTTAGGTTAATGCTTGTACAGGTGTACATATAGAAATGGATATGTCCATATGTACACCTGGATATGTCTTTGTGTGGTGGTATAATTAATTGCACATGGATGTGGAGTATGTGGAAGAGGTGTAGGGGGACCATTCTGTATGGGTAAAGGGGGTTGGTTTTCTGTGGCTGTTCAGTTGGTGATGTTGGAAATGGCCACATTAGTATGTTTCTGAACAATGCATAGCAGTGCATGTCAATATGAGTGGCCTGTATTGTGATCCGATTTTGCAGCGCATGCAATTACGTTTTATTTGTGAAACGCAGTGCTGATTGTGCAACATTGCACAGATCGTGTTGCAAGTGGACGGTTTCATGTGGGAAACCGTTTACCATGCTTTGCCGTAGGCCATAGTATGGCCTCGACCTAAGCCTGTGTACACACCTGACAATTTTCCAATGATTGGAACTGAAGTAGCCTGTGGCCCATTAAAAACTGATCTATTTTTTGTCTAACTCTGGCTCAGTCATGTTAGGAATATTTACCAATATTTGGCCCTCTCAATTTTAACATTTCAGTTACGGCGTTTGATCAAACTGAAATATCGAACAATGTGTACACAGCCTTACAGTGATGTCTTACAGAAAATAAAAACCATGGCAACATCACATACCATCAAATCAGACATGGTTGATATTCTATAAACTTCCACCCAAAGTATCTGACTGAATGAGAGTAATTTTACTGGCATTATTATTTAACCATATTGCTTATTGTTTAATACCCATGTTAAAAATGGATGTTTTATAAATATCGCCATTTTCTTTATAAGGCAAACAGATCCTACCACTAATGTCATGTTAAATAATGGAATGGTGACAGAGGAAGGACCACAGTTTGGACGGTACTAATGTAAACATTAGCAATATCTACCAGTTTTTACACAAGATCACATAGGACGTAATTAGTTTTATAAAGTTAGATAGGGAATAAACAATATATAAACAATATTAGGATATGAATAAATGGAATACTAGAAGTTTGACGGTTCCAGAATCTTGGAGAAACACCTACTGGTGAATATATAAAGAGACACAATGTAGACCGAGATTTCACATGGGGAAATGAGGCAGTTAGAAGAACAGAAGGAAGTAGTCCCCAAATGTTTATGTACAGTACAGTAGAGTTTTCTCATCTCGTCCTTTACATTCCAAAGCATTGACTGGTGGGGCAGAAGAGGATGTTGACTGGTCCCTCTGCCCATTAGTAGGACATAGACTGTACAATTAGATTCTGGTAGGTTTTGAGGGGTGTCTTAGCTCAAACTGAAACTAATTATTCCTACATGGAAGTGAGGTGGTTAATTTGTCCTCTGCCTTTCTCACCCAAGGGACTTGTCCTGTTTCTGGCTTCTCCACCAGAGAAAGAATTAATTGCAAAGGAATGTTTGGCTACCTCATTAGTTCTGCCTATGGGAATTTTCGGCAGCTTGGAGACAGGGGTCATTAGCTTCATCAAATGTACCAGTTTTCGTTCCTAAAGGCTCTGGAGCAATGCTATACAGTGATGTTTATCCTCTAGCCCACCCCCCGCACACACACCAATAATGAACTTGGCATGACGTATGACATGGATGAGCACCTACACAGTTAAAGAACTGACTAATGATATTAAAAATAGTAACAATGTGAAAATATTCCCCTTCCCTGTCACACCTGCCTAGTTTGCTTTTGTATTTCTCTACAGAATACGGGACCATGCTTTGATATAATCTATTCTAAATACATGTAATTCTTACAGGTCTACTACAGAGCAACGGAAAGTCAGGAACACAGAAGGTTAATATAAGATCATCATACTCTACCCTGCTCTACATTAGCGCACTGGCTTGGCTTTAGGCTGCAGCGCATGCAGTTCTCCTGGGCAGCCAATCTTTGAACTTTGCAGCTCTCTGGCTGTTTGAAGCCAGATAAAAAGAGCGAGGTGAAGATTTTTTTGCGTTAACCTCAAGAGGGTGGTGGTGGTAGTGGGGAGTGCAGGAATAGAAAAAGATATAGCATGAACCACAAGGAAACAATTATTGCTTAATCTTTGGGTGGAGGGTGGATTTAACCCCATTCTTTCTGGAGAATGAAAAGAATACAGTAATAGCTTAAAGGAGAAGGTAAAATATAAATGACCCTGCATGAATTCTATAATTGCTAACTGACAGCATCACCTCTGAAATCAGCAGCATTTGTGCGAAATCATTGGTTTAATTTTGCAGATTTCTAACTTTTAGTGGCTCATGGGACATTAAACATATATCCACCTGCTCATTATTATTATTATCATTATCATTATTAAGTGCCAGAGCAGTAAGGTAACCTGTCAGTGACCTCTCTGTAATTAAAACCAATAAGGCAGAAAACCAATTGTTAAAGATGGCTGAAATAAGGAAATGTCCAAATGTCCTACAGAATTACAAAGGATTCATCCAAAATGCAACTGATTTCTGTTACTAGTTAGGAATTATAGAATTTATTTAGGATTATTTAAATTCTAGCTTTAGTTCTCCTTTAAGCATTTTTTTTACTGAAACAGAAAAGAAAGCCTGCATTTCCCATCTCTTCTCAATATGCACTGAGATGATGCCAATGCCAATCCACTGAGAATGCTGGGAGTCCTGGCATATAATAGATGGAGATTATTTAACCATGATGTACATGCACTATTAGCTGAGTTTGAAAATTGACATCAGTCCGTTGAATTGTAAACACAATTTCTCTCTATCGTCATAGTAATCTAGTAGAATCCAAAAAAAAAAAGAACAATAAAAAAAAAAAAACACCCTGAATCAAAAACCCAGGTTGCCAAGGGAAAAATCTTAACTTCACTATGACGATCAGGCCAAACCCTGCATCCTTCCACACCGGGCTAAATATATAAACACCAGTAACACTGAATTTTCTCGGTTGCTAAAAAGACATCAGCCCTTCCTGGAGGCTGTTTATTGTACCTGACAGAACATCTCAAGAGAGGGCATTGCCTCCTCTGGGGAGCTTTATCAACCAATACGAGATATTAATGTACGGTAAGCCACCAGATACATTTATACCGCATTACTGATATACAATTAATCTAAATGTCACTTGGCTATATTAAATTTGCAGTAGAGATCTCCATTCGCAGTCTTTCATGTGTGAAAGGGAAAGTTTGCCATGTTTTACCCTTTCCTGGACACTAAATTGATTTATTGGTCTGATCTTCAGGTCTGTCGCTTTGGTTGCACAATCTTTAAACCAATCATTAATTTCTGATTGGTTTAGCAATTGTTAATTTACTTTCCTTAGTGTTAATTAACAATTACAATCTTAAATTGGTGATAACGGTCGTAAATCTATGATAACGCAATGGTAGATTTACGATCCCCATTGAATACCGCATTGTATTCTACGACCAAACGTCCATTAATTAACGAACATTCGACGTAAATATACAGCTGCGGCCGCACAGTTAGGCCCACGGTTGTACATTATCAATAACGCACATTTACAAATAGGGCCCATATAACCTGTTATGTAGTGTAATGCCCCTCCCCACCTCACCTCTGCCTCTTCTCCAAGCTTTCCAAGCTCTTTTACAAGTTTTCACATGCACAGAGGAGGCAGCTAGTGCATTAACATAACCACATTGGCTGTGGTGTAAATGGTAACATCCTTGAGTAACTGCTGATTGGCTGACTAGCGGAGAGTACTAGAGCAGCAAAGTAAAGTTTAAGTAACACTACTTATGTAAGAAAATCCAATGGGTAAGGCAGTTTAGGCCCTTATCCTGGGTACTATGCATGTGTGGAGAAAGGGGGAGGGGAGTATAGTTTTTCCTTAATTTAGACCAAAGATGTTTTGTAGCGGTGCTAAGGAAACCTTACATAAATCCAGCACTTGCAGTAAGTCATAGAAATGCATAGCTCTATCGGTATCTGTTTAAAGAGTATGGATTTTTTTTTTAATTGCCCATTACTGGAAACTATTATTCTTCCCAATTATCTGTACCCTATTTATTTAAATATCCAATCTGAAACATTTTATATTTCATCTGTCAATCATATGAATATTGTCATAAACTCTTCTGTTATTTGCAGTTTAGCTATAGCTGGAATGGTATATGAACTGAATGGAGGGAAATTCCCCTTTCCAGTGCTGCCTCGTAGGGATTACTGTGCATGCTTGCCCTTAAAGATGGTTAGATAGTCTGAGAGGGGGAATACTAAGCCTGAGCAAAACAGGTACTGTATTAAGGTCATGGAGCAACACATACACCTAAGAGTAAGTTCTTCTTACACGTATATATCTATAGATTGAAATGAGGCAAAGTTATTTTTTTACTGTACATACCCTTTAATAACACAATGCCACCTGCTTGTGTATTTAGTGATTGCTTTGTTAAACATTGCAACATAATACGTGGTATTTAGCAATGGGGTTGCTAAATATTGCTAGCGCCAGGATTTCCAGATTTCTGATGAATTTACTGTGAATCTCCACAATATTTTGAAAAACTTGAATGATCCTGAATTGTCGATCTTCAGTTTGAATTGCTATGTTATTTTATATTTCTCATGTGCTGCTATTAATGCAGGTAGAGATATCTACACACAGCCTGTATGTCAGTTACCCCTCATCCAGGACACAGTAGATATCTCTACCTGCGTTAATAGTAGCACATGAGAACTAATGAATAAAAAAACAATTCAAACTAAAGATCACAAATTCAGTATCATTTAAGTAGTTTCCACAGCTGTGTTTGATATGACCATCGCCAATAGAGATGTGTGAAACTGACGAGTTTCATTCTGGCAGCATTTCAGCCGGTTTTTTTTTCAATTTGTCAATCTATTTGAATTTTTTAATATTTGATTTTTTATGTTTCAAAAATTCCATTGTATCTGTGGATTGTTAAAACCATCAGTTCCAAATCTTCACCAGGTTTGTTTAGAAAAACGTTAAGGCTCGTTCACACTAGGAACGGAAAAAACACAACTTAAAAACGCAGTGCGTTGAGTGACGTTTCAAAACGTTTCTTTATCCTTACCTGACCCTTTGCATGCTCGCTATTTTCCTTTTTTGTCTGTGGTAACGCATGCGTTCCCCATTTTCGGTGCGTTAACGCATGCGCTTCCATATCGAAAAACGGCAAAATCGCATGTGTAAAACGCACGCGCAAATGCAAAACGCACAAGAATCGCACACACAGAAGGTTTCAGTTTTAACAGGGCCATTGTGCGTTTGCAAGCTATCAATCAGTGGTAGCCAGTGAAGTCTTTTACACAGTGTGTGTTAGAAATAAGGAATGAATGCTTGTGATTTGATTTCAATAGACTGACTCAATCTTTGGAGTTAGGTTGGTGGACTCACCAGAATAATTTACAAGCCAAATTAATTTTAATTTACACACAAGACACCAAATCATCATGTTTCTGGGGGTTAACTGATATAGGGGATGGTTCTGCTCAAAAAGGTTGTGATGACTTGGTTTGTAATTAAATGTATTTCTGCTTGACTTCTGGTGTGCAACTCTCCAACGTGAATACAGTTCTGGACTAGCAAATCTGCTAGCAATTTGGAACAGTTAAGCTAGCACAGGCAGTTGTTCTTCCGATCAGACTTCCAATCAAATGCAACAATCAGAAATCTGATCCAAAGGGCCGCTCGATCAGCTGCTTTCTGCAGATTTCCCCTTGAAACCTGCAGAGAGATGGAGACTGAAGATGGGGTCTGTAGAAAATGTTCCGTGTGGCCTGATCTTCATTTTCCCGAAGATCTGCCCAGGTTTACTCAGGATCGATTGGAAAATTGCCATAAATGTTGTGCAATACCTATTTGCAAACAGCAATGACGTGACTTACCATAAACCTTTGTTTGATCATTGCTATTTATAAACAGTATTTGTATATGTCTGTATTATTGGGAACACCCTGTTTCTCATTCTTCTAAATGCAGAAAAATCTTTAGGGGTGCTTGTCTATTTTTACAGTGATGTAGCGAAAACAAAAAAATTTCCCATTGTTAGTTAAAATTGTTTATACAGCCACAGGAGTTAAATCTGCCTCTAGTTAAAACAGGAAGATAAACATTAAAAAGTTTCTAACTAGAATAGACCCCTCACTACTAATGTACGTGTCACAAATATCAATATCTGCCCTATGTGTACAGGAAAAACAGTGCTGGTCATTTATGGATTTGTCAAAATCAAAAACTATGTTTTTTTTAACACTAAGCCATGTTTTCCCTCTGGTATTGACAACAGCACAACATTGATGTGTTTGTTTGTGTCTTTAACATGTAATAGCCTCGAGGTATATGGCTTTGGGCATACACACCCAGTCAACTATTCTACATGGGAGTAGGTTGCTTGTGAAGGTTCTCATTCATCCAGGTCATGATATATCTGTTGTATTCAATTAGATCAACTAGACTTGAAGTTTAATCTCCACATATACTGTATAACTCCTCGCACTCCCACGTTCCTTTAATCTTCCCAGGTGCTGTTTCCCTCACCTGCTCAACCATAGGCAGTACATTCGTAATCCAAAATAGTACCAGGGAGGCGCACTCAGGCAAGATATAATTCAGTGTTTATTGTGATATAACGGTGCACAACGTTTCGGGGCTTCCCCCTTCCTCAGGTGCATAAAACAACATACCATGTGATTCCTTAAATACACACATGTACCTCCCACTTGGGGCAGGGCTAAATCAGATAAAAATATATATTAAAAATCACACCATAGGACCTATATATTATTTGACTTTTATTACTTTTACTACTATATGTTATATACTAGAAAGTCCTGTATCTTCCTATAACCCTTTTCTTTTTCTTGTTTCTTTAGATATTCTTGTCGACCGGATACCTGTCAAACAGAGGACCTAGGTAAGTATATTACAATCTGATTCTTATTAATTATTTCTATGATTTGTTACTTTATAAATTATCTATAAAAAAACATCTCTTCGCTAGGAAGATACAGGACTTTCTAGTATATAACATATAGTAGTAAAAGTAATAAAAGTCAAATAATATATAGGTCCTATGGTGTGATTTTTAATATATATTTTTATCTAACACGTTTTAGCCTTACACACTTTTAATCAAAACTTGGACAAGGCGGCAATATAAGCACCAGCACTTTATATAACAGTGAGTAATACACAGTTCACTTTGGTTGAAGCACTTTGATTGGAAAGGTAACAGTATGGTACACATAAGCCCAAGCGCATACCACACTCTTTTAAGATTTTAGAGATAGATATGGTTTTAGAGTGAATAACACTAGCACTGGCCACTACACTAAAATGGGTTTTAGTATTTTGTAATAGTAAAAACACAAAATGATGTTTATACATATGTTTAACTATAACTATATCACTATAACAATATGTTTTTATATATTTTAATAATTTTAGTATATTATTGTAACCAAATGTTTTTATACACTGTTCCTTTAAATATAGTATATTGATATGTAATGTTTGTTTCACATGGAAATGATTTAGCCCTGCCCCTAGTGGGAGGGGCATGTGTGTATTTAAGGAATCACATGGTATGTTGTTTTATGCACCTGAGGAAGGGGAAGCCCCGAAACGTTGTGCACCGTTATATCACAATAAACACTGAATTATATCTTGCCTGAGTGCGCCTCCCTGGTACTATTTTGGATTACGAATGTACTGCCTATGGTTGAGCAGGTGAGGGAAGCAGCACCTGGGAAGATTAAAGGAACGTGGGAGTGCGAGGAGTTATACAGTACATGTGGAGATTGAATTTTCAACCAATATCCTACAGCACCCCAATACAAAATGTTGTTTAGTGATATAGCTGGGCTGACAACATACAAAGCGGAAACATGGACGCTTTCAGATATAGATAGAAAAAGAATTTTGAATCTGGCCGAAGAGAATAATAAATATGGAGCAGCTTTAACCACAAATGATCGGTATAAAGATCTGCAAAGTCTGAAACAAAGAGAAATTAGGCCCTGCATAGCTCCACACTGTTGGAGTATGTTAAAGCAGAGAGGATACCAAGAGGCCTAAGAATCCTCAAAAAACCCGTTTTGTGTACAGATGATGAGGACTACATTGACAAATGCTATAAAGTTTTGAACAGATGCAGCTTCGATCTGATGCTGCTGACTATAGAGCACCTACAACCTGCCATCAAGTCAGCAAACACAGCAGCAAATAAAATGGAACAAGAAATGAAATAATCTACCACAGGCAAGGACTATGATGTCTTCCAGATTGAACTTACAGCTAAACTTGAGGAGTTCCAGAAAGACCTAATCCAATTCAAACTTAAAAAGTTCAAAAGAGATACCTTCGATTATACACATGGTCGCCAGCGGGACGGAGAGGTAGGCAGAGGAGTAGAGGTCGCGGGGAGATGACGTCATCGGATGGCGCCGCTTCTCAGACTACAGACTCGGAGAGATCCCTGGAGAGGGAGGAGAGTCGAAAACAGTCTTTTTTAGGATCATGGCGGTCGGCGCAGAGGGGAAAACCGCGGAGACCCCGTGTAAGAGGAGAATCCGGAGAGGACAGAAGAAGAAGGCTGACAAGGATACCCCCAGCCAGACAAGCCAAAGAACCATGGAGGAGGAGATAAGTCTGCACAGGTAAGTCATGGGAGGGAACGAGGCCACTTATAGTAATACTGAGAGCCTGGTAGTTAATATTTCTGGTGTCACGCTTGAACCAAAGGAGGTAGAAGTTATTAGCAAAGGACTAAACTTTGTACCCACCCATACAGGTTCCCTTCTGGACACTAAAATAGATCTGTTTAAATTTTTGCGCAGACTTAAGCTAAAAATCCAATTTAAAGACACTCTGACAAATAAAGACCTACCATTTAAGAAAAAAAGCAAGTATGTACCTACCATAGCATCGGAGGCAGTGGACACATTTCATAGGCTGGTGTTGGCAGACCTACAAAAAATTAAATGGGACAATAAGATACATAGAGGTAATTTAAATTATAAGGAACGGAAAGCCTTGGGAAAATTAAAAGAAAGAGAAAACATAATCATCAAGAAAGCGGATAAAGGAGGGGCAATAGTAGTATGGGCTAAAACTGCATATAAAAAAGAAGTATATAAACAGTTAAATAATACTAATAACTATGAAAAGCTTACATCAGACCCCGTACATAAGATCAACAAACTTATCCTGAGTACAGTTACGGATGCGTGGACAACTGGGACGATTGATATAGTAACAAAGGATTTTTTAATACAAGAAAACCCTATTACCCCAGTATTTTACATACTGCCCAAAATCCATAAGGATCTAGTAAACCCCCCTGGACGTCCGATTGTAGCAGGACTGGGCTCAATTCTGGAACCTTTGGGTATACTTATTGAACATTATATACAGCCCATTGCAAAAGATATCCCAGAATGTCTTAAGGACACCACAGACTTTATCAACAGGTTGGAGAGAATTTCGAATGTACAAGATATCAACTTTTTAGTGACAATGGATATACAATCATTGTATACTTGTATTCCCCACCAGGAAGCAATGAAAATCATTGAACAGAAATTGTTAGAACAAAGCATACCTACAGCTAAAGTATATTTTGTGTTGGATATGTTAAGTATTGCACTTACTAAAAATGACTTTAGGTTTGATGACACCTTTTATTTACAGCTGTGTGGGACAAGTATGGGTGCAATTTTTGCACCGGCATATTCATACAGTCCATAAACTTATGGCATAAGCACTTGAAATTTACCATTAATTATCACCAAGAGGAAATTCCATTTCTGGACGTGATGGTGAAAAAGACCTCCTCCACCCTGGAAACTGACCTTTACGTTAAGCCTACGGATAGGAACAATATGCTGTTAGCCACCAGCTTCCATCCGAAAAGTACAGTTAAAGGCATACCATTGGGTCAGTTTCTGAGAGTAAGGAGAAACGTATCAGATGATAAAGTCTTTGAAGAAAGGATTAACGAAATGTCCAGTAAGTTCAAACAGAGAGGATATCATAAAATGGATAGGTGAGGCTGCCACAAAAGCACTAAAAACAACCAGACAACAATTACTTAAAAATAAAACAAAAAGGGTTGATGATACGCAAATACCATTTGTCACGACGTATAGCAAACAGTCCCAGACAATTAAGCAGATCGTGAATAAATATTGGAGTGTCTTAAGTAATGATGAACAAATAGGATATTTGTTCAAACAAAAACCACTATTCTCTTATAAAAAGAGGAATAGTTTGGGAAGTCAGCTTGTACACTCCGACTTTAAAAGCCATAAAGACACACAAAGACAATTAAAAACAAAAAAAATAGGCACTTTTCCATGCTTAAATGGAGAGTGTGGCACATCCCTCACAAGGGAATTTGATAAGATTGAGACACTTCTGCAGTTGTTTAACTATGGGGGTCATCTACATGCTGAAGTGCCCGTGTGGCCTCGCATACGTGGGAAAAACAAAGAGACAAGTTAGGACCCGCATAGGAGAACATAAAAGAGACATCACAAGATGCAATTTGGAAAAAAACGAAAGGGTCACCTCTGTGTCTAAACATTTTAAAGAAAAGGGACATAATGCAGCACAGGTAAGATGGATGGTGCTGGAGGTGGTGGAAAAATTACCCAGAGGTGGGGATTATGAGAAAAAATGATTACAGAGAGAAGTACACTGGATACATTACCTCAACACCTTACATCCCAAAGGGCTCAACGAAGAGATGAACTTGAGATGTTTTTTATAGATAATTTATAAAGTAACAAATCATAGAAATAATTAATAAGAATCAGATTGTAATATACTTACCTAGGTCCTCTGTTTGACAGGTATCCGGTCGACAAGAATATTTAAAGAAACAAGAAAAAGAAAAGGGTTATAGGAAGATACAGGACTTTCTAGTATATAACATATAGTAGTAAAAGTAATAAAAGTCAAATAATATATAGGTCCTATGGTGTGATTTTTAATATATGTTTTTATCTAACACGTTTTAGCCTTACACACTTTTAATCAACACTTGGACAAGGCGGCAATATACGCACCAGCACTTTATATAACAGTGAGTAATACACAGTTCACTTTGGTTGAAGCACTTTGATTGGAAAGGTAACAGTATGGTACACATAAGCCCAAGCGCATACCACACTCTTTTAAGATTTTAGAGATAGATATGGTTTTAGAGTGAATAACACTAGCACTGGCCGCTACACTAAAATGGGTTTTAGTATTTTATAATATTAAAAACACAAAATGATGTTTATACATATGTTTAACTATAAGTATATCACTATAACAATATGTTTTTATATATTGTAATAATTTTAGTATATTATTGTAACCAAATGTTTACACTGTTCCTTTAAATATAGTATATTGATATGTAATGTTTGTTTCACATGGAAATGATTTAGCCCTGCCCCTAGTGGGAGGGACATGTGTGTATTTAAGGAATCACATGGTATGTTGTTTTATGCACCTGAGGAAGGGGGAAGCCCCGAAACGTTGTGCACCGTTATGTCACAATAAACACTGAATTATATCTTGCCTGAGTGCGCCTCCCTGGTACTATTTTAGACTTGAAGTTTAGTTCTTGAAGACCTCTCGCTAGTCATCCGACTGGCTTTCTCAATTCAGAATGACTTGTACAAGAACCTGTGGCAATTATGCACCCTGGAAAATCCCAATTAGCATATCAGCCAGGTGTTGAGGGCGTGAATGGATAGTGGCTAAGAGGTGTTATAGGAACGCCTAGGTTAAGCTGTCAAAACAGCATTGTACATGGCAGACAGTTGGTGTCGAACCCCCCACCACTATTTAGGCGTGGTTTCTTTATTTTCACATAAATGGCCTCCTTAACACCTCTCTTGAACCAGTCACGTTCCTTCGCCAGTATGTTAACATTACAATCTTCAAAGGTATGTCCTTACTCCTTAAGATGCAGATACACGGCTGAGTCCTGACCCGAGGAATTGGCTCTTCTGTGCTGGGCCATGCGTTGATGCAGTTGCTGTTTGGTCTCCCCCACATACAAATCACTGCACTGCACTGTGTATATGATGTCGCTTTTCTTGTGTTTCGGTATTTGGGCATTCGGATGTACCAATTGCTGCCTCAGTGTGTTGTTCGGTTTAAAGCAGACAGGGATACGGTGTTTTTTAAAAATTCTTCTTAATTTCTCGGAGACCCCTGCTACATATGGGATGACCATGTTCTTCCCCCTGTCTTGCTTTTCCCCTTCACTGTTGGTATTTGTGTTCTTTTCTTTCCTTCTACTTCTTTTGGCAAAGGCCCAGTCTGGATATCCACAAGTTTTAGGGCTCCTCTGAGATGTTTCATTTCTTTAGCCTTCACCTCTGTGCTAGTGGGGATGTTCTCGGCTCTGTGTTGCAGGGTTCTGATGACCCCAGCTTGTGATCTAAAGGGTAGTGGGAGTCAAACATCAAATACTGATCTGTGTGTGTTGGTTTTCTGTAAACCTCTACTTCCAGTTTACCATTTTCCTTAACTTCTACCTATGGGAGTAATTTGTTCTGGTACTCTTACACTATTGTGATTCATTTAGCAGGACCAAACAAGAATGACCCCATGACCAATGAATACAACTCTTCAGATACAGGATTGGTCAATCTGAAGTCCTAAATAAGCAGGTGTTGGTAAAACCCAACTGAGGATCATGTTACTTTACCTTTATAGGTATCTTTATGCAGGAAGAACCTCAAAAAGGCAGACTTTCACAAGAATGTCCTGTGGGATATGTGTTAGGGGGGCAGAACCATAGCAATCCCTGAAAGTTTTGTTCTACTGTTTTTCCCCCCTCTCATGTTAGTAAGAAATTATTATTTATGTTGTATAAGACACTAGAGGGCTCATACATATTTAACTGCTCCAGTGGTTCTATGGTACAAAGAATAAACATATTTCTATTTTATGCACTGGCTTTGAGAGCTTGCTGGAGTTGATGGAGCTCGCATATCTTCTCATATATTTTCCCCAAGTGAACATTATGCAGTTGAATATTTTCATGAATTACGAGGTTGAAATATATCACGTTAGAGAATCCGATCAGAGTCTTAATGTAAAATTGAAATCTATGGAAGTGTCGCTGAACAGGATTATAGAAATGAATATGAATACCATGGGGAGGGATATTTATTTTTCTATCTTCATGTTGTTGAGTTGCTATTTCCAGTCCTTTTGAAAGCAAGGCTTTCTCCTCAGACACTAAAGGAGCACATATGTGCAGACCAGCTCCCTGTGATGCTAGCTCAATCAGAAGGGAACCACAGATTGAATGGCGCTCCCCAGTACCAAAATCATGTTTGGAACAACATTGTTTCCTCAGCAAATATGAAACTTTAGAATCAGGTAGCTATCCTGGGTGCTGAATTGCTGTGTCAATGCTTAACGTTTAATTCTCCTATTGGGTGAGCTCTCATACAAAGTGGAATAAAGCAGCCTCATTGCACTAAAAGAGAAGAATAACGGCGCAGTGGTGGAATATTTCATGCCAACAGCAGTTGGGTCCTAAATTAATCAATTCATGTACTTTGCAAAAAAGTGTTGTTTTTTTTAAACAAAATTTAATGGGGCAAATATATGAATAAATATGACCCCAGAGGGGAGAAGAGAAAAAAGAACCCAGGAATGAAAAATATTACTATCATAGTTTTAAAGGAAATCTCATCTATTTTTAGATCATCACATTTATTTTTATATAAAAGCATAATATAATCAGTACTGAATCCAGTATATTGCTCAGTGCCCACTGGATAGTTAACTTATTATCTATATCCAAGAAGACTTGCAGCATCCAGGCAGAAACAGTGTGAGGTGCATCCCCTAAATGCTGTGCCACAGCCAGGTAAGTATCAATATAGGTAAATAGAAGGGAGGCACACTCTGCAGTTAATGAATCAATAATTCATTTATTTCTGTGCTGAAAAACACGCCAAAACACACTACGTTTTGGGGAGACTAAGCCCCCTTCCTCGGGTTTAGCCAAACACTGCATCAACAAGACTATATAGAGTGACATCATGTAACCATTATAATTAAACTCCTCCCATTCACAGGTGGGATTCCAAAAAGTGCAAGTACAATAAATATTATTAATAAAATGCATATCAATACCAAGACAATCAAGTGATTCAATCATATATGTGAATTAAAACAGCATACAAAGTTATGCATTTTATTAATAATATTTATCACACTTGCACTTTTTGGGAGTTTAATTATCATGGTTAAATGATGTCACTATATATAGTCTTGTTGATGCAGTGTTTGGCTACACCTGAGGAAGGGGGCTTAGTCTCCCCAAAACGTAGTGTGTTTTGGCATGTTTTTCAGCACAGAAATAAATTAATTATTGATTCATTATCTGCAGAGTGTGCCTCCCTTCTATTTACCTATATTAACTTATTATCTATCCTAAACGAGATAAGCATATCCCCACAATTGGAAAAAAAAAGCATTTTTAAAAAAACTCATCTGCTGCCAGGGGTGCTTCTAGACCTTTGGGCACTTGAGCTCAACTTTTTAAAGCTGGCTACTATATCTTCCTGCGGCATGCAAAGCTTAACTGTGATTATTGAACTGGAGGGCTACTTGGCCGTGTCTGGTGAACTGGAAGGCTGACCTAACAATGACTGCTGAATCCTCCAGGTTTCCAGTTCAGCAGACACTGTAAAGTCAGCCCTCTAGTTCAGCAGACACTGTTAGGTCAGCCCTACAGATTACCAGCCCTCCAGTTTTCCAGACACTGTTAAGTCAGTCCTCCAGTTCAATATATTATAAGTTGCCCACAGTGACTGGTACATACAAGTTGCCCAAAGTGACTGGTGGTAGTGGGGCAGGACATGTGATGGACGTGATGGCTGGCAGAGGCAGGATAAGATCACTGGGAGCTACTTGTCTGCATGCTGCTTCTCATGGACATGCAGCATGCACTTTTTTACTAATAGTGCCACTTTCTACTAGTATCACAGGGCTGCAGCCTGGGCCGAAAGTCTCACTCTGCGATGGGCATGTCTGTTACATATTTTTAGTTGTCTATTTAGAAACAAGGGGAGATTGCATGTGTTACATTAGAAATTGGGAGAAAGATAAAGTAGAGATGAAATGGAAACACAGATATTGCTATAATATTTAATAGCATTAATATAGCCTAATATATTTCTCTTAGTTTTGCTTTGTATCAATTCAGTATTTCATACAGTATCTATACAGATGCAGTCGTGAGCTGCTGCCTTTGCATTATCACTTGCTTACTATTGTCTGTGTGACCCCACATACATGAAGGGACCTTGAGGGAACAGGCATTCCTGTTTGTTGTGATGTATCACCATGGCAATAGCAGCATCCTTTGTCACAATACTTGCGGGTGTCGCCATAGAGACACCAAATGTTCAAAGAATCACATTCATATACACTGACTATATACAGAGAAGGAACACATCGCAACTATATATTTAAAAGTCGTTTTTGTTCTTTTAATGCAAATTCATTTAGATGAACATGGCAGGAATATAAATGTATATACATATATGTATACATTTTCACATATGTTTAGCAGCTATATAGCAATGTGCATATGTAGGGCATATCTTCCTATGAAACGGGAGGCTGTATCAGTGCAAGGCTGATTTACTGCATCTGTGTAAGAAAGGGTTACATTGTTAAGCAGTTCATTGTGTATATATACATCTATCCAGTATCCTCATACAGTCAACCCGTATTCCCCACCATTGAATCACATCTTTCTAATAAACCATGATTTATTCTTTCTCTGTGAGTAGGTGCTTGTGATCATTACAGGGAGCTGCTTGTTCATTCATTTAAATCATTAAACAGAGCAGATTGTTCATTAATTTCCATCATTATACACAGCATTGTCCGTTATAAGCTTATAGAGCCTGATAAAACCATTCCACAATGTAATAATCATTAGAGCAGTTATACACAGTAATCTTAATAATAACTTTATCAAGTCCACTACATAATATATTAATCTCCGTGTTATAGAGTTTTTCAGCGATTCATTATTATGGAGTATAAAGTATAGCTTCACATAATCACAGATTGTTACTCGTTGCGGTATTATGATCTCATCAGAAAGAGAAGGACGTATAGGAATATGCTCTGTAAACACAAAGCACAGAGCTGTGTATTCATTACTGGGCTAATGTACAGGAGCTTTAGAACCTGGACCACGTGTATCAACAGAAATTGCTTTAAAAATGATAGTACCGTATACTGTATAGCAACAAGAAACATTCCAATGAAATCAATAGAATGCTCTGTCTAGATGAATGGGGAGTAATTATCTTGACCTATACGGTAACTGGTCTATTGCCATCTTGATACATATTGTCCATTGTTTATGAATGAAGTGTGCTAGGCCGACTGCCATACTAAAAGATGTTTGCGGCCAGTGTGAAACAATATTTGAGCTAGTGACCAAGGGAGAGAAGTGTAATTCTCAATATTTTTTAGTTTTAGAAACTTTTAAAGCCCACTTTTAAAGCTATTCAATGAACTTGCCATTATCTGCTGGAAGACAGTTCCACAGTTTCACCGTTCTCACTGTAAAGAAACCTTTCCTAACCTGAAGATGAAACTTCTTTTCTTCCAACCTTAAAGGATGTCCTCGAGTCCTCTGATATGACCTATTAGTGAACAATGCACCAGAGAGTTTATTGTATGGCCCATTAATATATTTATATAAAGTGATCATATCCCCACGCAAACATCGCTTCTCCAATGTAAACAGCCCTAACTTGTCTAATCTGCCTGCATAGTTAAGCCCATCCATTCCATTTATTATTTTAGTTGCCCTTCTCTGAAGTGCTTCCATTTCCTGTTTAACCATACAGTTGATCCAGAGGAAGGCAAAAAATCCAGCTAAAAGGGGGGGAGAGAAATTCCTTCCTGACTCCAAATGGCAATCAGAAATTATCCCTGGATCAACCAGAATTACAGTTTGTAAGTATGTATTAATACCAGTAATTCTCAATATTATAAAGTATCCCTGTACCAACCAGAACTATAGTATATGTATTACCAGTAATTCTCAATATTATATAGTATCCCTGTACCAACCAGAACTACAGTATATGTATTAATATCAGTAATTCTCAATATTATAAAGTATCCCTGTACCAAACAGAACTACAGTATATGAATTAATACCAGTAATTCTCAATATTATATGGTATCCCTGTACCAACCAGAACTACAGTATATGTATTAATACCAGTAATTCTCAATATTATATAGTATCCCTGTACCAACCAGAACTACAGTATATGTATTAATACCAGTAATTCTCAATATTATATAGTATCCCTGTACCAGCCAGAACTACAGTATATGTATTAATACCAGTAATTCTCAATATTATATAGTATCCCCATACCAACCAGAACTACAGTATATGTATTAATACCAGTAATTCTCAATGTTATATAGTATCCTTGTACTAACCAGAACTACAGTATATGTATTAATACCAGTAATTCTTAATATTTTTTAGTTTAGAAACTTATCCAGGCCAGTTTTAAAGCAATTTAATGAACTTGCCATTACCACATCTGCTGGGAGACAGTTCCACATTTTCACCGTTCTCACTGTAAAGAAACCTTTCCTAACCTGAAGATTAAACTTCTTTCTTCTAATCTTCAAGGATGTCCACATGTCCTCTGATATGATGAACTATTAGTGAACAATGCACCAGAAAGTTTATTGTATGTCCCATTAATATATTTATATAAAGTGATCATATCCCTGTGCAAATGTCGCCTCCCTAATGTAAACAGCCCTAACTTGTTCCCCCTTAATTTCCTCAGTGACATCAATGCAGTAATTTCTTTGCTATGTAACCTTATATAAGCGTGTATTCATTATTTAGCCAATGCACAGCAGCTTTATAACATGGACCATGTGTAGCAGAAGAAATTGCACCATGTATAGCATCAAGAAACATTCCTAAAAAATCAATAGAATGGTCTGTCTAGATGAACAGGGAGTAATTATCTTGACCTATACCGGGTCCATTGCTGCCTTGATTCGTTTCGTCTATTAATGAAGTGCTATGCCTACATCCATACTGAAAGATGTTTTCTGCCAGTGTGAAATCATACACTAAATCAAAACTATGACGGGGCCCTTGTTTGTGCTTCATCTACAATGTTTTTATGGGAGGTGGCTGTATCTGTCATAGGAAAAATAAGAAGATGGGGCCCCCTTGGCTCTTGGCCCATCAGCATTTGCTCCCCTGGAAGTTATGCCCCTGTGGGAAACAATACTTAAAGGGACACTAAAGTGGATGAAGTTGGTGGCAAGTTGATCTATAATTGACAAGGAGGTAGGATAGCTTATTGCTACCTCCCTGTGCGAAATACATCTTAACCAAGGCAGCTTTCAACTTACCTACAAACGTTGGCGCAGTAGCTTATGACAGCTCATCGGCGCCCTGTCCCTATATTCCTCCTATCTTCTGTACATGTGTGCCTATAGGAGAGATGTGCGTGCTGATCAGCTGTTTAGAAGCCGCAACAAATGAGGTGGTCAGGGAAAGTTGTATTTTACATGGGGAGACCCATTTGCCACCAACTTATCCAGTTTAATGGCCATTTAACACAGTGACCAAGGGTAATAAGCGTTTGATTGTGTAGTTTATTGGCAGTGTTTCATTGACTAGGACCAGGTCCATCTCTAGTGCACATCTAATTCAAATAGTTTATATTCGGTATATCCATGATGTCCGTCTCTGTACATAAAGTAATTAGTTTAATAAATTAGCTAAATTATTTTAAACCCAGCTCCATCTCCAAGGGTTTGTTTAGCTGGATACTAACTAATACTAATACTAATATTATTGGTACACAATCTCAGTATCTGTTAAAAAAAATCTCAGTATTTTATTGAAGTGTGAGAGATATGTTGGAAGAAGCGACTCCTTTGAGATTCAACTGTGAAAAAATTGGGCTCCGATGCAGAAAACACAGGAGTTGAATCCTTGGTTTGTTTTTTATGACCTTGGGGAAGTCACAGTGCTTTAGACATTGAACTCAGATTTAGTTAACTTTATCCCTAGGGCCATGTTACTTGACACTGCAGATTAATTAATTTCATTGAGCATAATAACACAAACAGGGTTATTCAATAAAAGTTCTTATCGTTTAAAATGGTGCAAATTTTGCCCCAACCAATCAGATCTTATTTAACATTTTAAAGCTAACATCTGATTGGTTGGGGCAAAATTACCACCATTTTAAACGATAAGAACTTTTATTGAATAACCCTGAAAGTTTTTTTCGTGGTTGATTCCAATACATCTGTCTGAAGGTTTATAGAAGAGATCAGACTTTACTCCATAATAGAATAGAGATACTCTGAACACTAGTAGAAATATTCTGGTAGAGGTACACTGGTAGTGGTGCACTGAGAGAGGTATGGTGGTGGAGGTACACTAGTAGAGCTACACCGTTAGAGGTACACTGGTGGTGGTGCACTGGTGGAGGTACACTAGTAGAGCTACACCGTTAGAGGTACACTGGTGGTGGTGCACTGGTGGAGGTACACTAGTTGAGGTATGCTAGTAGAGATACACTAGTAGAGGTATACTAGTACACAGGTAGATACGCTAGTTGAGATGAGATACTCTTGTTACACTGGTAGTGGTATGCTGGTAGAGGTACACTGGTAGAGGTTGTAACACACGTATGGGCCTAGGCACTCCTTCAGGCAATGTGCCAGTATCTTCCAGGTGCTGCTTCCCTCAGTCCTCTACCTTCAGGACTCCAAGCTATAGCACAAGCATAAAAAGTTTGATGGAAGCGCACTCTGTTAATCAGAAAATGTTCTGTTTATTGCATCACACAAACATACACAACGTTTCGGAGAACGCTAATGGTCTCACGACAACCTGATGAAGGAGACATAGCGTTCTCCGAAACGTTGTGTATGTTTGTGTGATGCAATAAACAGAACATTTTCTGATTAACAGAGTGCGCTTCCATCAAACTTTTTACACTGGTAGAGGTGCACTGGTAGAGGTACATTTGTAGAGGTACATTTGTAGAGGTACACTAGTGGAGATACACAGGTAGAGGTTCACTAGTAGAGATACACTGTTAGAGGTAAACCGATAGAGGTATACCGATAGAGGTACACTGTTAGAGATACACTGGTAGAGGTATACTGATAGAGGTATACTGATAGAGATGCACTGGTAGAGGTACAGTTGTAGAGGTACAATAGTAGAGATACACTTGTAGAGGTACACTGGTAGAGATGCACTGGAAGAGGTACAGTTGTAGAGGTACACTAGTAGAGATACACTTGTAGAGGTACACTGGTAGAGGTTTACTAGTAGAGATACACTTGTAGAGGTATACCAATAGAGGTACAATGGTAGAGGTATACCAATAGAGGTACACTGGTAGAGGTATACCAATAGAGGTACAATGGTAGAGGTATACCAATAGAGGTACACTGGTAGAGGTATACCATAGAGGTACAATGGTAGAGTATACCAATAGAGGTACACTGGTAGAGGTATACCAATAGAGGTACAATGGTAGAGGTATACCAATAGAGGTACACTGGTAGAGGTATACCAATAGAGGTACAATGGTAGAGGTATACCAATAGAGGTACACTGGTAGAGGTATACCAATAGAGGTACAATGGTAGAGGTATACCAATAGAGGTACACTGGTAGAGGTATACCAATAGAGGTACAATGGTAGAGGCATACCAATAAAGGTACACTGGTAGAGGTTCTCTATCCCTGAAACAGTGTGGCTGTTGTTTACAGCTAAATATTTTTTTTCCAGTTTACTCTGTGTGTGCTTTCTTATTGTTACTGTTTCTTATAAACTTTGTGCACACACTGTTTAGCAGGCATGCACGCACAGTTTAACTTAAGGCACACACAAAATCTGACAAAATGCATTGTAGTATGTAGGATACAAAGTACAGTAGTTTATCTGCACAAATAATCTTAAGCCAAATATTACAGGGAAATTGCTCACTATGGGCTATGTATTATGCACATGGCACACACACTATATATGCAACGTACATTGACATAGCATAAAGTTTTAGGGAAGGGAACTTTCCAGTCCCACAGAAAATCTTTTGTGAAAAGTTAACCATTCAGCCCTCTAGCTGTTATCGAACTACATCTCCCAGCATTCTGAAGGCTGTAAGTCTGGGAGATGGGAGGTTGTAGGATGGACATTCACAATTTATATTGCTATTCTGGCACTGGCAGCAGCAGCCATGAGTGGGATGGTTCTGAGTTGTACCATACGGGATTAACACCCCCACCCCCTTTCCCCATAAATAACCGACACCTAATTCCGAAGAGGAAAGAAATAATGGCCACTTTATTATGACATCAACATAAAAGTAAACATTGATAAAGGGAAACTATGGTCCAAATATGATTTGAGGTAAATTGAGGTAAATTGATAGTAATTGCTCCCCTGGGAATTTTTGCAATTTATTTCCATTGTTTATTTTGCATAGTTTTGAAGATATTTACATTTTTGTGTATGATATAGCAGCAGCATCACCAGGTCCCCTGCACTTCCTGCTTCCTGCTCTGAAATTGTCAGTCAATCTGTCCTGTGTCTCCTCCTCCCCTTTGCAGCCTCCCTGGTCCCTCCCACTCATGGACCCCATGGTCCCTCCAGTTGCAGGCCCCCCATGGCCCATTATCTTACAGCCCCATGTGGTGTGTAAGCCCTCCCCACTCGTGGGTTCCTAAGCCCCACCCACTCATGGATGTCTAAGCCACACCCACTCGTGAGTGTCTAAGCCCCACCCACTCGTGGGTGTCTAAGCCCCGCCCACTCACGGGTGCCGTGGGTTACTCAGACCCCCCTTACCTTCTCTGTCAGGACAGCAGAGAGAAGGAGGGACTTCCTGTCTCCCTCACACACTGAGGGAGTCTGAGGCTGTGCTCGCTGGCACTGTGCAGGAGAAGCTTTAGGAATGTCACATGTCAGCCTCCCACCCATTAACTTTCTGGTCAGTCATTTCTTTATATCTTGGGCTGTGGAGCACGTAGAGAGGTGGTTGATGGCTCGTTTTAAAGGTAGGAAAGTGGCCTTTCATATAAACTTAACTTGTTTGGAGACCAGAGTTCCCCTAATTTATTAAACATTATTAACCTCAAGCATATTTATACTTTAACTTGGCAATTCCAAATTCCAACATGTGGCAATGCTACCACCTTCCCATTATCCAACATCCAAACCACCTCCCCGATGTATGTATGTATGTATGTTTGTATATGTTTATTTATATAGCGCCACTTGCGGCCGCATCACTGTACAGTAATAAAATGCAATAAAGCCATACAAAGGGGATAAATACATAGATAGTTCAGTACATAAATATATCAATTATATAAATAGAAGTGCTAGGCCTTGGCCACAAGAGGTAATGAGGTCCCTGCCCCTTAGAGCTTTTAATCTAATGCTTCTATACTCTGGCCCAGGGGGCACCCTTGTAAACTCTGTTTACAACAAGGGTGCCCAGTCTCCCCTGAGGTTCCTCTACCACCCAGTCTCCCCTGAGGTTCCTCTACCACCATAGAGATGTGTCCAACTGTACTGTGGGAACTAATTTCCATTTTCTAGCATTGCCAGGGACTGCCAATCCATTTACCCACCTCACTGTACCTCATAAGGGGATGGTGGACGGGCAACTTCCTAACCTCCTTGCAAATGGCGCTAAATCTTTCTACTTCCTGTCCTAAATTCCCTCCCCTACTCCCCTCTTACTCCTTACCTGTCTACCTTCTGGTTACAGTCCACCCTCTGTCATGTGCTCCCCAGCTGCAAATTACCAGCCTGTCACCCTTCTTTCAGCCTTGCTTTAAGTGCCCACTTCTGTAACTCTGGTGCTGACAATAGTACATTTCTGCAGTGTAGAAAGATGATTAAATAGTGGTTAAATAGAATTGAATAAACCAGAGATTACATACTAAACCCTAGGGACATGTCATATTAATGGAATATTTATTTTCTCTCCAAAATCCTGGGGGATCATTTATTGTCTCCCTGCACAATCTCTCTGATCTCTTGCATATCACAGAAAGAGACAAAGTTTCAGCACACAGCATATCCCATGGAATATAGTGCCATACACTGGGGAAATACTGGGGATTTCTATCCCAACACAAACTACATACCACATGATAGAATGTGTAGGAGATAACTACTGAATCATAGTGGATAATGACCATAGATAGCAGTGCCACTTCACCCCTCCCTTGTAGCCTGCTTGGTACATGTAATTGCAGCTCTTGTGTCATTAATATGGAAACAGTGACAGACTCTGTTATTTTCACACTTGGTCTCCTATGTGGAATCAGAGTGTTTCCTCTAATTCCCACACACTATCTAATACCCTCCCATTGTCTAATTGCATTTCTTTTATTATCTCGGCCATGTCTTCTCTCTCCCTACCTATTACTTAAGGTATATGTCCGATTTTGGCACCGACTCATAACCACCGACCACGACACACACCTGCGGCGAATGGCTGTTTCACTGATAATCGCACGTGTGTATGCATACAGTGTATGCGTATGGTGGATCAACAAACAGCCCCCGCCGTTCAGTGAAAAATATCATTAGTTATAAAATTCTTAGTTTATACCTAGTTATTCTACATATTCTCTTCCACGACAAATGGACGTTTTGGCTGATAATCACACATGTGTGTGCTGACAGACGCAACCACGAAATAAAGTGGCTGTCAGCGCAGAATCCCTCTGTTCCTGTTTATGCCCGAAACAGCAGTAGGGGGCGGCTCCCAGGGACCGGGTCAGGTAAGTGCCTTCAGGGGATTTTTTGAAACGTATAGATAATGCGAAAGTGGGGTTTGGGGGGCGGACATGCCCTTTAACACAGACATTCCTGTAGATTCCATTTCATTTGCTCACTTATTAAAGAGGCACCTGGTTTGCAAGATTACAAATGAATTTGCCAGTCTTAACACAGACGGTTAAAGGGAAGGTTCTTGTTTTATATTATGCAATTTTCGAAAAATCATCTGAATTTATACCATTTGCTGTTCCCTGCTGTTGATATCAGTGAGCTGCCATTTCATGTTCTGTAACGGTCCTTCTTCTTTCCAGAATGCACCACTTCCTTGGAATGATCCTAACAGTAATTTCTACTGACTGACTGTTGCATGGGTCAAAGATGCTCAGATCTCTACTGAGCAACTGAATCAACCCAGGCGCTGGGTCAAGGGCAAGATCATAACGGTCTCTATTAGGGGACCTGCAAACAGGAACAGTATTAATTTATACACAGACACAATGCTGAATGGGCTGGTTAAGGTCATTAGGATGGGGAAATGCTGCTCTTTTACTTAAAATAATATGTATTTGCACTGAACTTCCCTTTTAAGGAAGGTGAACCCTGCATGTGCTGCATTAGAACCATCCCAGCTGGTGTGTAGTGTACTGTATAGATGGTGTTATTTAGAGAGGCAGCATGGAACACTGGGGAGACATAAGGGTGTGGGAGGAGCAATAGACAGTGTTCTATAGGAGAAGGAGCATCACGAAGGTAAAGCACTGAACTAGTCAGTATTGAGCTAATCAGCAAACTACCACCACAGCATGGAGCATGTGACAGATCGGAGAGGCGGGGCTTAAAGTTTGGTGCTGATGCTAGCAGGTGGCCACACCCTCCCCCCCGTGTGGGAGTGTCCACGTGTCAGTTGGAAGCTGCAAGTTTCAGTAACACATGGAGAATAGAACATCCATCCGCTCTCTCTGTGCCTAAGCAGCAGCTCTCAACATTCCAGTGGGATCCAGACACACTGCACCTTCTTCCCAGAGGAATCACATTTTAAAGGTAACAAAACAATTGCTAATACATTTGAGCGCAGCTGCAGAGGTGAAACGGTTTTGTCCTACAGATGTGTGTGTCCTGCTAGATAGATCTCAACTTGCTGAATTAAGGATAAAAAAAATCCATAAAAGATTGTATTGTTAGCATTAACCGCTTCGGGGCTGAATAAACCCAAGTTTTAACCCCTGCAATGCAGTGATGATACTTAAGTGGGGTCTGTGTCTTTTAACTCTGGCCATGGCTCAGATAAGGTGTCAATGTAATGTGTGTGTCCATATCTATCTACTTCCCCCAGAAAAGGATTGCTTATTCCATACAGTGATGTATATTTTGGTGATGGTTCCTGGGTGGGCTGGTGGAGGGTTAATAATCCCTGTAAGTGTATTTCTGTCTACCCCCAATGGGAGATGCTATTTTGTCACCTACCAGCAGAGTGTTTCAGACAGATTGGTGAAGGAATTAGGTCTTCTCTCTTGGGGGGCGAGAGACCCTTTTCTGTCCCTTCTCTGGCTTTTTTAGCCACTTATTTTTGTTTTGTTGCTCCTGGCAGTTTAATTGCCCCCTGGCAGCCAAGTGAAAGACCCAGTTTCCCCATCTCTTACCAGTTGCCTCCTCCCCAGCATTAATTGAAGTTGATCTGTCTGTGGTCATTTGCATACCCTGGGGGCAAAGTTCTATTTAATACTTCTTTTAATCTTTGCTGCTTGTAGTTGCGTGTTTAACGTGCAGATATTTCCAGGCAGGGATTTTGTTTTCTTACTGCAGATTGACATGTAGATAACTCCACCTTGCTGCCAGGGTTTGCAACATTTGGTTCGAAATGACATCAATTCCTTAAGTGCCATATGTAATTAGCATCACATCATTCCTGCAAGATGTAAGATCTCCATGGAAAGTTGCCGTGTGAAATATAAAGAGGCTTGACGTTTACTAGTTAACTCCATTAGTTAACCCTCTGTATTACGTTTGTACAGCATTCTGTGCCTTTGAATAATATTGGAGTTTTAATCTGGCCCTGAGTGTTTGGAAATTGTGCCATTCAATGCAATAGAATATTGTTCTGCACATTCCATTTATTGACTTTTTTCACCCTGTGCTTTTTATAGGACAATACGGTATATTGTTCAGGACATTTCCTAAATATTTTCCAATCTTCCGTTATATAACTGCTCGGTGTATTACATAGTTCGCTGCTGCAGAACTGAAGAAATGTTCTCCGTATTAGACATAGGGACACACTGAACCCAGACCTGGAATATTTGGGCGCTAAGGGTCTAAACCTCTGATGCTATTTGAGCTGGTTTATTGGATTATTTTTAATTTAGCAATTGGACACAAATCCAATCATTCCAACATTATTTAGGTGTGGTCAGCATTAATCTACACTCATGTCTGATAGTAAATGCCTGGCCTGAATGATAAACAATAATAAGCAAACTTTGGACGTTGCCAGCATGGAAGATAGAAGATGGAAGTTTAGAAATGCTTTAAGGGCAGTGATTGTGTATTCAAATATCACATCTCTGTCCCATTAATAACTGTTCAAACTGTCCAACTTGTAGAAGTCACAGTTAATCATATAAAGTCAACCCTTCTTCACATGCCAAACCATTACTACAATGCTACAAAATTAACTGCTGCCTATCATATATATTGCATATTGTTTTTGCCTGCACCATTGCTCTTGCTCATAGAAATGAACTCATGTTGGGAAGAGAGCAATGAATTCAATGAATGGTCTGATAATATTCTCAGCCTGTAACCTCTCCTATGAGATCACATTGCAGAGTAAATTTCAATGACCTTTGAGAGATCCATGTGTCAACACTGTTGATCAGTGGGATGATAATCCAGCTATGTTTTGCCTTTATGTATAACAGGGCTGTTTGGAAAGAGGTCTGTCTTGCAATATAAAAGTTCTCCTGATAACTTTCTATCACTCCCTTGGGTAAAGCATTTCCCAGTGTGGCAGTAAAAACATTTATCTATCAAAGTCTTGCTCTGCATGGGATCAGTTTATTCTAAATGACTGCATAAGATTGCTGTACTATGTGAAAGACTGGCATTTCGGTAGATTGCTAATCTAGGCACCTGGCACTCTTATTTGAGCCATAAAAACATTACATTGCAAATGGTTTTGACAATAATTTAAACTGGATTTTCCATATAATGTAATTAAATTATAGTGCAAGAGGCAGACATGCTTTGGATAAATAAATTTTAAGGTAAAAGATTACTGCAGGATGTTTGCACTGTGTTTCATATTGAGGGCAATGTACACTTAAACTGTTTATGTTTTTGTGTACGTAGAATGCGCTTGCAACGTGAAAAACCGTTTTTGAAGGTGTTTACCTGCATATTTATTTACCTGCAAATATACCTATGATATATGTACCTGCCTGTATTTGGAAAATGATTCATGTACGTGCATTTCTGAATACAGGTTGTCTAGATCCCATTGCCTATAAGGCACAGAGAATAGGAAACAGCATTCAATACAACACAGTGTAATTTCACTTGGTGGGCAGTGTGGCCTCTGTTAATCTAGCAGTGTTGATTATACTCTGTGTAGGTATTAGATTATTTAGAACATTAGATTATTAGAAAATGAATTTAAAACACATTTGCATCTCAGATTTAGTAAATTTTCCTGTAAAATAAACTTTAATTATTTCCATTCACCCTCAATGTTGCCTTTCTCTCTCTTCTCTCTTCCCATTATTATTAGTCTGTCAGCTCATTGACCCTCTCAGTGCTTTTATCTCCAGAACCTCTACTAATCCACAAAAAAACCCCAGATACATTCTCACTGCCCAATCCATTTATTAGACAATGATTAAACCTTAATCCCCCGAAAACCCTGTTTTATTTACTTTCTAATTGATTTTCATTTTGTTCAAGTTTTAATACTTTCTCCTTCATCTTCAGTTCTGGGTAACAATTACCCACATATACCACCTGCTGTGTCTGTCAGAAGAGAAGAGATTGCAGGTGTATAGAATCACCCTCCCATACATTGGTGGACAGGTTTTGCTCTATGTTATTACGCTGTGTTCTGTAGCAGCTCACAGATAACTGAGGTGCGTTAAGGACTCTCTATGTGCTGGACACAGAGCTTTTTAAAATCAAGGCAGGTTAGTTACATAGTACGGTAGTAGACACAATATAGCAGATGTCAAATGACCATACAAGTAAATAATATTGCACATTAGAGGTGGGGGATATAGGACTTTAGGCAGGATGAAAGGATAGGAGATCCAGCCCTGATATACTGTTAATTAGTTGTTAAATGCCACAAGGAGCATAATGAGTCCATATTGATTTTGCATTTGAATAAAGTATTTTCATGAATCAAACACACTGTCACTGGCCTGTAATATTCAGACTTTATGGCTGTCCTGACGCTCAGTGATTGGTTTAGGGCTTATTCACACTATGGGGGTGGGGTGGAGGGTGTGTTACTGCATTTTTGGAACGCATGCCTCCTATACATGCAGCAACATTACATCGGGAACATATAGTGTTTACACGTATGACATATAGATCCTATGTGCTCTCTGTCTGCTCACATCTGCATTGCATCACGAGCCACTAGTTTTAAGTTATTTTAAGTCCATTGTAATAATAATAAATAGTGTATGCAAACCAAACACAATGTGATCTTTACCTGTATAAACTGCATGAACACTGTTTATTTACCATCTGTCCCCGGACCTTAGGCTAGTGATTGCCACTGAATAGTTAACAATGAAATATTGAATTCCCTCATTAGTGTGAATACTAAAAGTATGTGATGTCTTCTGTAAGCTTTCAATCATACAAACTCTTTCCATCTTGTATTAATGCAGGTGTTAATATTGCAGGTATCTGAAATATTCATTGGGATCTGCATCAGTCCTCTTAGTTCTACTCTGACAAGAAACACTTATAACGCACTTAAGGATCCACATAAAGTGGAGCAGATGAGGCATAGGCTGTGTTAGCACTCCATCTGTCAGTGATCTCTATACAGATAGTAACAGTTTGAATCCTTATGTCACTAATTTCCCCCCAGACGATACAGCACTGCTTAATATGGCCAATGCTGCTTTGAACAAAAAGATACAATCCATTCAAAGTGGGCACAATAAGAGATGCTGGATATGTAGGGGTCCAGGAACTGGATTAAGGGTCATAGATATAGGGCTGCGAATTATGTGGATACGTAAATAAGATCAGATCCATTCAATGACATGTAACTTCAACTGTTGTGAAACTACAGTACAATTCATTCTACAGACAGAGGATAGTGGTGTATACCTGAGCCAGGATGCAAAATCTCTCCATAGCAGAAAGTAGGGTTATTTTGTTGCAGTTAATATAATCAAGCTGCAGTGGTGTAACTAGGAATCACGGGGCTTCCTAGCAAACCAATGATGAGATCCCTATACATGCTTCATCCACAGTGTTAGGAGGCTGTATATTTCATAGGAAAAATAAGATGGGCCCCCTTGGCTCTCGGGCCCCCCTGTGATTGCTCCCCTGGTAGTTAGGCACATAGGCCTATAGCTGATTGGTAAAGAGTGTGGCGCAGATAAACATCATTATTGCAACTGTAAGATTTATAATGTTGGCATTAAATACCATAATTTCTGACTTCAGCTGCTTACCAATTAATGAACTAGGCATTGTGGATGATTGTGACAGATGTCTCACCGTTCACCAGAATTCATATTTGATTGACCGCATCCCGTGTGACAATTCCTTTTTCATTGGAAATCTGTCTTGATTTGTGCATTAAAATGAATTAAGCTGGAGATATTAGGAAGCTCAATGTAAAGGAAAAACTGCAGCAACCGTCACCACCACCCTCATTCTTGTGAATCTAGCAGCTCACATCTCATTAAAATCTACACTGATAATAACACGTTGGGTTACATTGTGATGGCTGTGCATCCTGGGTTCACAATACTGAGAGAACCTCACATGACTTCCCTATCTTAAGTTTTTCTTCTGGCACATTTGAGCATTTGTAAGGTTTAGCAGAGACTACAAGGGGCTTGCACAGACTAGATAAGAAACAAAAAGATTTCCATTATGGGGAAAATAAATACCCCTACTTTGCCTTTAATGCATTAATGGGTTTTGAAATTAATGTATAAATGGACATTGCTATCCTTCTTCTCTGACGCTAATTCCTATTCCCAGTTTTACTTGTTGATTAGCAATCTACCTCCATCTAATCCTAATTTAATATAATCCACAATATATTTACATTCAGGACAATGCTGCTTAAAGGGGAACTGTGGTCCAAAAATGACTTAAGGTAAATCGAAGTAAATTGATAGGAATTGCTCCCCTGAGAATTTTTGCAATGTATTTCCATTGTTTATTTTGCATAGTTTTGAAGATATTTACATTTTTGTGTGTGATATGGCAGCAGCATCACCAGGTCCCCTGCACTTCCTGCTTCCTGCTCTGAAACTGTCAGTCAATCTGCCCTGTGTCTCCTTCTCCCCTTTGCACCTTTGCAGCCCCCCTGGTACCTACCACTCATGGATCCCATGGTCCCTCCAGTTGCAGGCCCCCCATGGCCCATTATCTTACAGCCCCATGTGGCCCCGCCCACTCGCGGGTGCCATGGCCCTGCCCACTCGTGGGTGCCATGGCCCCGTCCACTTGCAGGTGCCGTGGGTTACTCAGAACCCCCCCCTAAAGAAAACTCTGTGGAAACAGCTTTTTCAGGCAGAGTGAGAACACTGCCTGAAAAGGCTGTATTCACACAGTGAAATAGAAGGGCTGTAGATTCCCTTACCTTTTGTGTCAGGACTTCACACAGCAGAGAGGAGGAGGGACTTCCTGTCTCCCTCGCACACTGAGGGAGTCTGAGGCTGTGGAGCACGTAGAGAGGTGGTCGATGGCTCGTTTTAAAGGTAGGAAACTGGCCTTTCATATAACTTTAACTTGTTTGGAGATCACAGTTCCCCTTTAACTTTCATTTGGAGATAATAACAGGGTGATATAATAAAAGTTCTTATCGTTAAAAATGGTGGTAATTTTTCCCTAACCAATCAGATGTTATTTACCATTTGAAAGCTAACAACTGATAGGTTGGGGCAAATTTAGCACCATTTTTAAAAATAAGAACTTTTATTACATCTCCCTGTAAATGTATTGTGAACTGTAGTGATGAGATTTGCTCACAGGCCTTTAAAGTGGAGAATTCTTTAAAAATAACCCCCCAAAACCACGCTACAGCATACAATTATTATAATCCTCCTACAGATGAGAACAGCAATGGGACCTTGTGCATTCCTAGTATCTCTACACAATCTGCCTTGGATTGTTTGCAAAGACCTGACACACAATAGGAAAATAGACCTAAAAATTCTAACCAATCAAATTGCTTTTCTTACTAGAGCAACAAGACAATTGGAGATATTGTATTAAGATTCTTCCAAACCTCGTGTTTGTTTTGGCTCCCGATTTTCCGACTGCTGTTAGAGATATTTATTTATCACCAGTAAGAGCAGTCCTGACAGGAGCAATCCTGTTATTGATTTTCAAAGATTGTTTTTTCTATTTAACAATCAGTATCTCTATTTAATAAAATAATGCTATATAATATAAGATATAATAATACAATGTGCCCCAAGGATAGATCAAACATCATTGCAAATCCTACCATTGAACACACACTAATACAAACAGGGACTATTGATATTTAACATTAATAATCTATCTTTATACAAACAGATACTGTTGATATAAACTCTCTTTACAAAAATTAGATATAGACGTCTGAGTATAATAAACTGTCAGTCTTCAATAAGCCCCCTGTTATATACTATAGAATCAAATAAAATTCAGATTAAATATCTCTAGGACTTTCATAACACAAAGCCCGTGTCTTGCTAACACTAAACTCTTACTGTCACAGTATACTATATATGTATAGTTCATTATTGTTACATGTGTACATATTGATTTTCTACTGTGTGACATATATACATTCAGGCTTATTCAATAGGAGGTGCAAAAATTTGCCGGAGCTGTTAATTTGCCTCAACCAATCACATGATACCATTTTTATTGGTACGGTATACTTCAGTTGGTAAACATTTAAAGATATCTGATTGGTTGCTGCAGAAGAATACAAGCACAATGTTGCTCCTTTTATTGAATAAGCCCCATGGTGTCTTGTATTCACAATATGTGTGTGATTGACATGACATTCCTTATATTTATGCATGGCATTGTATGAATATACCGTATATGTAATAATAGTAACGTATTCCTTGATGTGGTGTACGGGAGTGTAATGACATATTTCTTTGTGATACAGTTTCTTGGTTCTGTGTGGAATTTACTCATTTGTCTGTAAGGTTTTTTTCCTGGTCGTTACACCACTTTCCCACAGGTGTCTGGCATATACTGCTGGATGGCTGGATAAAATAAATGGACAGTGTGGACCACAGCCAGTCTAAGGGCCACTGTTGGGCAGACACACATTGCAATATTTGTCTTTGTTTTAATGATCACAAACTGTAGTTTGGATTCGGTAACTATAATTCTTCCTTGCTTTCTGCTGATGATTTAAAAAAAGAGTCTTCGAGTTAAAGAGTCGCTGTGTTTAAATTAGCGTGTTCCTGTTACCCCACCGTCTAAAGGAGTGAAATATAGTGCGCTCCGCAGTGTAGGAACCATCATGCATTGGTTCACCGTGCGACACATGGGAACACTAAGGAACCAATACAGTATCTTACAAGAAATGTGCTGCAGGAACTAAAGATCCCAATAGAAATGTAACTGCTTCAGGATTAAGCAGTAAAAATAAATCAAATAGAATAGAATTATTCCTAATGTTAAAGGCAGAAAAACAAGAGAAAAACATCCCATGTCTTGCAGGTCTTTAAGGGGATCAATAAACTGATGACGGTAAATTATTACAAAGGGGATAAACTAGGATTCCTTTGCATGCTAAATACATACTAATGTTTTATTCCCCTAAGGACTAGGCCACACTAGTGCACTTTAACATGCGATCCGATCACGGGTTAAAAAGCACATGCTAGTGTTGGCCAATAGGTGTGGGCAGACTAGGGAGCGCATGTGATCCCCAAATTTTTGGGGATCGCATGTGCTCCGCAGCCAAATAGACGGTAATGCTCAAAACTTGTGAACTTGCACATACACTTTCCCGTGCATTGCCACCCGCTGTAGTGTGGCCTCACCCTAAGAATAAAAAATAATGGGCGTCATTAACATCATTCCCAGTGCAGACAGACTGACGGTATGCATTCTGACTGCTTTATAATTTATATATAATATATATAATACTGACTGCTTTATAACCACGCTAAGCCAACCATCCGCTTACAATAAAAAGTCTGATTACCTGGTATAGGGTGCAATAGAAGAGGAACAATACTTATTCTTACATTTAATCAAGGTCATTTTCTAGTCATCTGTTATCAGTTTAAGTCAGTTTTCTTTTTTCACTTTTCTAAATTCTAAAAACTTTTTATGTTTTATCTTTAAATAAGATCTACAGACACATGACTTATAGCCAAAGATTACTGACTTCCTTAGACCACAAAACTTCAGTGCAGTGTTTTTAATGCACCTCTAGTACAATGTCTCTACATTGGGGCCAGCTTTTTCTGGTACCGTCTGGGCCCCGTGGGGGGTGGCGGGGGCAGTAGTTACGCCACTGCAGGGAGGTGGGATTGGTTTCCTGCCCCCCAAAATCGTTTTTGTGAGGCGTTCCAGCATAAAGAAAATTGCTTCTGCCAGGTTTCCTCAGTGCTTCAGTTCTTTCTTATATATATGAATGTCCAGCACAATAACCTGGCAGAGGAATACAGCATGTGCTGTCGCTCCTCAATAAAATGATACTGGGACGTAGGAATAATCAATGCAACCTCCCTGGCCCAGGTACCATTTCATTTCTAAAAAGTTGTTTTTTACAGTGTTGTTGTCCTTTAACACAAATTTACTCACAAGAAAGCCCTGAGGTGACAAGACCTGTGTAAATAATACAGCCAATTAATTCATTTCAAAATAATTAATTTCACAAATTGCCTTAAATTTTGTGGGCAATATTTTATGCATCTACAAGATTCAGTTGAAAGGACATGGAAACTGTAATTCCATCTTGCAGGAAGGCTTTGTAATTACAAAGTCCATTTGGTTTATAATATGAAAAGATGAAAAGTATATGGCGAGTTGGACCAGGGGGAGGGCTGATAGTCTATGCAGAGCTAATGGTGTTTGGCCTGAGAGCAGTTCTTTATGTCAACAGTCTATTGATTATTAAATGCTGGAGACCACATTTTTAGATTTAATTGGAGGAATGTTCTCCTGGGGTAATGTCAGACTATACGAATTATTTAAATCCAGCGTTCCAGCACCAACAATACATTTTATAGATTGAAACATGTGAATTAGGGGGATCCAGTTTAGAGTATTTGTTATTGTGTGTGACAGCCAATGTTATTTTCTCCTTTAACTCTTTACATTGTATGTATGTATGTATAATTTTATTTATAGTGCCACTTGGGTACGCAGCGCTGTACATTAAAAAATACAGAGTATACAAACAAGGGGATAAGTGCAAGCAATTATACAGATAGATAAAAATTAAATTAAAGGAACTGTAAACTCCCCATCATCCATAAAAATAACTATGTGGCATCCATTTCTATTATTCACAGGGAGGTGAGAACGCTTATTCTCACCTCCCTGTGAATAATAGGATGCTCAGGGGACCTGGAACTTACCTTACCACCGCTCCACTGCAAGCCGCTCCTTCACTGAAAGCCACTCTGTCCCGACCGTGCGCCCTATCTTAGGCGCATGCGCGCCAATACAAAAGATAGGTATGTATTGTAGATTACCCCCCAAAAGCTGGAGATCATTTTATAGAAAAGCATTAAAGGGCATGTCCACTCCCAAACCTATAATCCCCCCCACTACTGGCCCCACTCTGTAGTGTATAAAAATCCTTACCTTACATCCCAGCTCCAAATTGTTCTCCAGTAATCCCCCCCAAAGTCCCAAAAATTGCCCACGAGAAGGCTAGCAGAGTCCATATAGGACTCTGCCGTCTGTCTCCCCTCCGGGAGAAGTTTGGCATGCGCACTGCAGCATTCTCCCGCTCCCTCCCTCCTCCCTCTCCCTCCCGTTTTGCGATCCCTCCCCCTAGTGTAATTTCCCTTTGGCGGCTGCGCAAGAACACAAAAAGAACACAACAGCCGCAGTGGAGACTGGAGTGGAGCTTTTCTATAAAACGATCTCCAGCTTTTGGGGAGTATTCTACAACAAATACATTTTTGTAGAGAGGGGTGGACAGTCCCTTTAAATATAATTTCATACATTGGCTCCTTTTAACTGTAGAATTGCAGCGTTTGAATTTAATGATCAAATGCTGCTCTATTGGATATTTATAAAAGTGTATTATCACTAGAGATGGCCAAAACTCACTAGTTTCGTTCCCTTTTCAGATTCCCGGATCTCGGGAAAAATCCGGAACCGGAACGATAATTTTCGAATATACGGGGCTATTTTCAATAATTTTGTATTTTCAAAAATACAATCGGAAACTCGAAAATGGTCTCTGATCGTATTTACGCTAATTCTCGAACTTTCGAGGCTATTTTCAAAAATTATCGAAAATAGCCCCGTACATTCGAAAATTATCGAAAATGTCTTCCGAAGTTCTGAAATCCCGAGGATCCCTCCAGATTTGGACAGATCTTTCGGATTTCGGAACCGAGGGGTTCCGTGTCGGATCTGGGTTTGTGTCAAACCCGGATCCCATCTCTAATTATCACTAATACTCACTATCTCCATTCACAACAAGTTTCTTACTGAAGCCTCCCCTATCCATACCAAATATTACCTCCTTCCTGTGCTGATGTGCACTGACCTCTTAACTGTTGTTCTTCCTTCCCTTGTGTACAAAGCCGAGATTCTCTGAGACTTTGGGCCATATTTACAAAGGCGGGTATCGCATTTCAGTGATACCGTGCCTTTAACAATCGTTAATTTCCGATCATTCTAACTTTCGTTAATTTCCAATAACCAACTAGTATCAAGTTCGACATCCAATAGAGATGTTTGCGATACTACACATGTATGTAAGGCTGTGTATGCCCAGTCTGATATTTTGATGTTTGAAATATTGGCAGTGGAATGAAGAAGAACCATGGGCAACATTTTAACTGTTCGTGTGGACAGAAGACTGCCATTGGTCTGTTGCACTGGAAATTTCTACTGGTCGACTGAAATTTCGGTCTACCCGCTCACCTTGAAATATCGGACTGTGTGTACACAGAATAACTGAGACCACCATGTTATTCAGACTTTGTTATAAACATATGTATGTTCGAGGCCTTGTTACAATAGCTGCAATGTGTTTTATATGTTACATTTCTTTCTTAGGAGCATTTAAATATTGTTGAGATGAATTTGACAAGAACATTCTAAAATGTAGTTAATTATACAGTGAAGTATAAAATACTCCCAGCAGATCTAAAAAGGTCTCCTGCTTTACTTACAGCTTTTCTAATGAATTCCATTCGTAATTGGAAATATTTACATATAATGCAGAGGAATGACAAACATTTGGCAAAGCTTCTGTGTCACAGAAACTTTTCTCCTGTAATGAATTCAGCGTCATCCATTTCCATACCAAGACTTTTAATTTGACCTTTGTAAGGGTGATGGACTTCACACCACTGTTCAGTCAGGTTAAAAAAGTACCAGAAAGGGTCAATAATAAAAGCGAGGGTGTATCTTCTCATTGTATGTATGTATTTTATTTCCTATATAGCGCTACATATTCCGCAGTGCTTTACAATTATTTATTCAATTCCCATCAGGCCCTGCCCCGAAGAGCTTACAATCTAAGCACATTTATTTGACACATACAACCTATCAATATGTCTTAATGATTATAGGGTTAACCGGAGTGCCCGGAGGAAACCCACCCAAGCACGGGGAGAACATACTAACTCCTTGCAGGATAAAAGGATGTTAATAGGATAATCCTTCAATAGATCTTGCTCGATTGTAGATAGAATATCTAAAGAATAATATAGAATAGCTGTCCATGTCAGTGGGTGTAGATGTGGGTGTACTTTTTATGTTTGATTTGATTTTAGTTTTAGCCATGTTGGTAGTTGTAGTTTTCAAACATCTGCAGGGCCACAAGTACAATTTCCCTTCTATAACAGACCCATGGGATTAAAATAAAGCAAATAAAACAGGAGCAGGTGAAGCATATGCAATATATAAGGTGTTGCTAATAATATAGAAACTGATAGATTTCATCTCTGGAGAAGGTCACATTGACCTAGAATTAAAGCCCAGGTGGGGTTTATACGGTTCCCTTGACATTGTGCTGGCTGCCTGTGAGCTAACGTTCCAAAATGCACACGTACTCTGTCTCGTCCTTCCCTTCTCTGCAAGAACTCTGCGATCCCTTATGTAGAATGTCTATATATAAAATGTTGGCTCATCCCTAAGGGTTTATTATCCATTCATTTCTCTTTTGCAACAGATTTCCTGTTATCCGACTTCTCCTTTGTTTAAACTGTTTTGATGGGTTGCAAAATATTAGTTTTAATAAAAACAACATGACACTGTGGTTCGGACACTTTGATGAATGACCTTCCAGTCCCGTGATGACAGTTATGTACAGTAGAGGGAGACGTGTACAGTGCGGGAAACCCCCTGAGAGGACAATTGCTGCATCACATTCTCAGCTGTAGGGAGGGGACGGTTTATATTTAGGTTCTAATGACATGTTTGTTGTGCATTGATGAGGAGTTTTGGTAATAACACTTCAGAGGCATGTGGGGCGAGGAAGGAACATGTCACACGCTGGATAAAAAGTCGGTAACTAGAGAGAGTAACAGTACTTTAGCCGGCAGGACATTTCTGTGTCATTGGAACAATAGAGAAGACGCTTATTGCTATGTCAAACTAAGGAAAAGACACTTGGACGTTGAAATTATTTCTTTTTTGCAGTTAGAACGTATCCAGTCACTAAACACCCATGGATAAGGGATATCGAGGGGACGGGTTGGTACTGGGTGAAACTTGCTCTATGGATGGCTTAGTTCTTAGCGATCCATTTGAGAGTTCCTACTATATGTGTTAAAGTACTGTACACACTGTTCCCTTCTGTCCATTAGCGTGTTTTCATTTTATAGATACAAGTAAAAAAAATCTACAATGTAAAAAACAATGTGCACTTTCTGAGTACATTTCATGTGAGCGTTTGTACCATGGAAGCCTTAAGGAGAAGTTCAAGCAAGAAACATTTTCTGGACCTAGAGCCCCAAAACCTCTGATGAAGTAAATGTATCACCTGTGGCCCCATCTCACCCCCTTTTGGCCCCATCCCGAAACCTAACTGTGGTCATTGGGGAAGCTTCCACATTACTTATGCCACTGGACTTTTAAATAGCAATATAGTAATATAGATAAGATTAAAAATCTCACAGCATTTCATTGGAGAAGAAGAACAACCTTAGATGAAGTAGTTCAGGGTAAGATGAAGCAGAAACAAACCAAAAGGAAATAGTTTCTTAAGGACTAATATGGCCTAATACTAAATGATCACAGATTATAGAGGTAAAAAGTAGTATAAATAATCAAAATAAATACCCACTGCCCTCTAACTATCAAACATCCTCCCCACAGACTGTAATTGGTGGGTTATCTCCAGTGGGAGGAAGCTTGTTGCTGAGAAGGTTTCACATTGGTTTGCTAGTCTAGCTAATGAAGGGGACGTGGCCAGACCTGACTGGAGCTGCGAAGGCAGTTAGTAGATAAGTATACAAACTCCCAGGGAGGAGGACCTAGTGTAATCAAGTCCTCACCCTGAGTATAGCCAAAAGGTAATTTTTTAAGTTAATACTCTGTACACCAGCCTGCAATTAAAGTAAGCACTTGGCTATTATACTAGAGTGTGTATTCATACATGTCTATGACACAATCAGACCAATGAATGAAACCAATGCCCTCATATACTGTACATAATTTTACTGCACCAACTTGATTAATAAACCACATTAGTGAGCCATTGACCTGCAGCACAGAGACATTCCTTTAACTTAATACCGCAGGTGCAGGAAGAATATCCTGTAGGGACTTTAAAATGATGAACATGGCTACACATGAAGATGCTGCATGAGAACGTAAGGCTACCGTAAGATTATCCTTGGACAAAAAGACAATTGGGAAGTGTGATACTAACCTAAGATTTATTACACCGCGCAGATGTAAAACTGCAAATAGCTTCTCTGGGGGCAGTATGGTGTGTTTATCTAAAGCTGCTGGAATCATATTCTGCAAGGAAAATAAGGCAATTACAAAGAAAACTACTGCGAAAAGATTCTCTGGAGACCATGTGCATTTCTACAAGGACATTAAAGCATTGAAGAGTGGAGCATCTTTATTAATATTCTGCAGGGAGGACAGGATACACAGAGCAGCACAGTAACTACACAGTTCTCCGGGGAAAATAAATATGGCACAGGGAAGGACGTTTGTAAAAAGTTTTTGCTGTGCCAGTAGGGCGCTCTTAAGTGTTAAATTAAAGTTGAACTACAGTGCGTATACATTTTTTTTTTAAATGAATAGTACCTTGGTCAGGGAGGTAGGGTTGGTAATTCTTACCTCCCAATATTGTTTCTGTGAGGAGCGCCAGCACATAGAAAACTGATTTTGGCAGGCTTCCTCCTGGATTCAAAATTCAAAATTAATTCAAAATTAACTTTAATACAGGCAAGTCCAGGACTAACCTGGCAGATAAAAACTATATTTGCTGTAGCTCCTCCACAAAAGGATATTGGGAGGTCGGGTTGATTATTCCTACCTTCCAATATAATTTCCTTGAGGAAATTGCTACAGCAAATACAAATGACCCAGGTATTCTTTATTTTTAAGTTAATTAGAAAAATTCAATTGACCTTTAAATAAGTTTAACAGTCAGAATACAATTCACTAGAATAAGATTGTCTTGGGATAATAAGGTATTCAGAACCAGCATCAAAAGGAGCCCATACACGCACCAATAACAGTTGTAAGACCCTGTTTTTTCTAGCAGGGCCCCCTAGTGGTGAAAGAAAATCTGATAAATTCCTTCCAACAATCTTATGGTATCAGAATATCCCAATATTGTACAATAGTCGATTGTTACGTGTATGGGTCCCATTAGGCTACTCCTAACAGCCATTAAGGGTTCAGCTTGTATTAGATACAATAAAGATATCTATATTGATCTGTAGTCTTTTTGTCAAAATTAAAGTGACCAATATTTTATTCGACTGATTGAGGGGCCTATTGATCACTTAGGATGTAATTGAGGGATTTGATCGTGATATTTTGTGTTTAGACTGTCCCTAAAAGCCAAATATTTAGGCACACTCCTACCATTATGATGCTTCTAGGATCATTCTTCTAGCTTCAGCCTATCCAAAGTCAGCAGTGTAAAGAGCTTGCTAGCACTGTGATCTGTGAGATCACCAGCACCAACGCTCAGCCCCCAAAGTCTCAGGTTGGAGTCTGCACACTGCTAGGACAGAGCATCATCATCTACATCGTAAGCCCTGCCCCCAAACTTAAAGGACAACTAAAGCCACAGAACAACACTGAACCAGAAGGCAGAGCACTTGATATAAAACCAGTAATCTGTGTCTTACCTCTCATTTTGATACGGCCACTGGGAAATTTACCTAAATAACATATGGTTTGTGCTTTACCTCACAGCATTCTAGTATCACATAGTTTGGTCAATGACCATTATGTTCTGCACATGCTCAGTCCTTAGCTATGGCAGAAACTTGTTGCAGTTGGTCACACCCATTAATAATCTCTAGCCAATCCTTTTATAGGACAGATAAAGCAAGAAAGCATGTGACTGAGGTCAGGAGGTGTGATCGGACACTGCACATACACACAGATACTTCATCCAGTTCTTAACAGGCTTACATTTACTTTAATACAATTTACTGGAGTGGGATTTTATAGCTTATTGTTGTTTTTAGGGGGGTTGTTTTCAGATTCTGGAGTATAAAAAATTGGGTTTAGTTGTCCTTTAATATTTAATTAAATAAATATCTTTTAAAGCTTAATACAAGCATGGAAGGATTATTCTCTCCCTAAGATGTCCATATGTAGAGAACAGGAAATAGTTCCAGGTCTTTAACTAGTTTCAGGATAAAAAAAAACCCCAAACTGTTTTTTTGGGGGGGTGGGGCTTCTTACACAGCGCATCATGTGACAGACTCAGAGTGTCAGGACATACAAAGAAGTTTAAAGGGCATGTTCACCCTTCTAAAAAAATTTTGATATAATATTCCCCCTGTCCCCCCAGCCCCAACCGCTATATTTTTATTATCAGAAAGTGCCCCAAACATTACTTACCTTCCCTCTTTCCTCCGCCGCACTGCCAGGCCCTCTGCTTGCAAGAAAATGCAAGCAGAGGGGTGGGACCGGCAGTCGCGTCTGTGATTGGCTGAGCGGCAGCCAATCACGGACGTGGCTGCCGGAAGTTCAGTGTGGCAGAGGAAAGAGGGAAGGTAAGTAATGTTTGGGGCACTTTCTGATAATAAAAATATAGCGGTTGGGGCTGGGGGGACGGGGAATATTATATCAAAAGGATTTTACGCTAGGGGGAGGGAATCCTAATCGGGAGGGAGAGGGAGGGGAAGGGAGGGGGAGAAGGGCTGCAGTGCGCATGCCAAACTTCTCCTTGATGGACTCTGCAGTACTCCTGGTGGGTGTTTTTTGGGACTTTAGGGGGGGATAGCAGAAAAAACAGATGAAGCTGGGATGTAAGGTAAGGATTAAACTACACTATACAATGGGGCCAGTAGTGGGGGGGATTATAGTTTTGGGGGTGGACATGCCCTTTAAGTTTACAAGCCTATAACCTAAGATCCAGGGAAGCAAGAGACATCATTCTAGGCTTGTTTGAAAGATGACACTTATATGGAGTTTGTTAAGGGAGAAATAAAATTGGGTGCTATTACCCAAATCAGTGCAAAACCCACATTTCCCACTATTGGGTTAGCATGATGTTTTGCAAGGCCTGCGCTGTTTCCATATCTTTTAGGAAACAGTTTGCTTTAAATTTAGTGCTACTATCTAGAGCAGCATTTAACATAGAATGAACTAATGTGTAAAGGCCCTGGAAAGTATTGGTTCTTACCTGTCCCACTCCTGATGCAGTAACTGTTACAAAGTGATCTAGCATTGTGGGAGGTCCACCCTTTCCCACTCTGATCATCCCTAATTTCCATACTTTCTACCCCTACAGTGCTCCTGTGGGCCACAAAACAGCACAATCTGTGCTGGGCACCACTGATACACATCATAAAATAACTCTAGGCGTCATGGGTCATGGCTGCAATCGTAAGTGTGTACCAACCTTTAGGCAGTCTGTGTGCACAGTATGTGTTTTGTTTTCTGGCGCTATAGGTAAGAAGATACGGCTGTTCCCAAGAAGAATGCTACATTACATTTAGCAGGATGGCACATGTACTGTGAAATGCCTGATTCTGTATTGTCACTACACGTGTGCATGTATGCATTGCTGTCCTTAGGTAACACCGAGGCTTCTGTCCAGCTTGGTCCAATGATTTTACTCTGTCAGGATTCACTTTGATACTGTCAGATTTCCTTCCCATGTACCAGATTGTTTATTTAGGTCAGTGGTTTGCAGCTTTGTGTTTACAAAGTCTAAAGGATACGGTCATGGTAGAAATAATCACAAAACACGGAGACTGGTTATCCAATCACTGTTACACCTGTAAGGGCTGGGCTACTAGGACACGCTGGTGCTCTACAATTAGTGCGTGTCAGTGCACACTGTTTGCATTTTATGTTTTTTTATGCAGATCACATGTGCTCTGTGGTTTGTGTGGCCACAGCCTTAAGCTAGGTACACACTATACAATACTTCCTCCTGACCGGCCGGCCGGCCAGGAGGAAGGACTGTTGATCGCGGCAAAAGCAGCCGTCCGACATTTAGGCACGACCGATTGTGTGGTCCATAGAGGACTGCACGATCAGTTGTGATTTTCCGATCTATCTGATAGTTCGTTCATCCGATTTGGACGATGTTGAACTGAAAAAAAAGCCGCCATACAATAATTCGGCCCGGCTGACCGAAACACTGAAATGTTGGTCGGTCGGGCCATATTACTGTATCGTGTGTACCTAGCTTTACAGGTCTTGCTAATGTAATTTTGTGGGTTTGTGGCGTTTCCTTATATTCGTAGTCCATTTTCCTAGTCAGAGTGACAGCTGGTTTACTTATTGCTCACTTTTGTTCATCTGAGAGTTCTTGGGCAGGACAACCAGTAATTCCTGACAGCTGTGACTAGCAAGCATAAGAATATCTAGTCTGGTAGTCAGATGTATAAGTAAGAAACATACAAAGTCTTGTTTAGAAGACATAGCATTGATTCAGATGTATTTGATTTTTGCTTTAGTTCTCCTTTAATCTTTTATAACATGTACCTATGAAGCATTCAGCCCCCACTTGTATTTTAATTAACTCTCCGCAGTTCTTAATCCTTTTCCATTTATGTTGATATAGACTACATCTCTTCTGTACTGTGCTTCCTTTATCTCCCTGTGCCATAGCTCTCTGTTCCCCTGCCCAGGGTGTACACGTGTCATGGGGGACGCGCAGGGATTGATGGTTTAATAACAGTAACTAGATCCAGAGGCTGTGGATTGGTTACCATGGTAACGCCCAGATTTAACCCCACCACAAATGTAACTGCTTTTCATCCTCCGCATGTACCTGATCCGAGGCCACCGTATGTATTTTGTGACTCACTGTGTTAATGTCAGCACACCCTGCATTGCGTATTGACAGTACAGACCAGCAGGTACGGCATGTGTATAGAATGCATATACACTCAGATATATACTAGATCCGATAGGTTGGTATAAGCAAGCTCCACCCCACTCTGTATGTACATTGCTGAGAGGTGTAATACGCTCAGCAGACCCCCCATAAACACGCAGGTCTGTGTGATTCACTCTTTGTTTGTTACATGATGCACATGTTGTTTTCAATGCTAGAAATGCGCAGGGATGAGGCACAGTTTCATCATGTGCTCGATATAAACAGCTCTGCCTGATGTTCATGTAAACAAGCCAGAATCTGCTCCGTGTCCCGGTTTATGTTACACATGCTGGCGGCGTGTAAAACCTTCTTGGTCGCCTGAATGTAATGAATGAACAGGAACTTTTGGTAAAGGGAAAGGTCTGAGAATGCAATTCATTTTACCAACCCAAGGGAATCAGCGCTGTACTCTGTAGAAAGGGCACTCTGTCACATAGCTTTATTTCTTATTGGAAACAATACACACGTAGGCCAAAGCCATAACCCTGGTAAGACAACTTCAGGCTGGATTTTGACAAAATCACTGTAATTGCATCCGAATACAAGGCGTCTTTCTATTGATAATGACCAGTTATAATCCCTGATGCCGTGTCTCCTGGATTGTTGCTGTAGGGACCCTCATCTGTGGTCTAGGTGGGCCTAGGTGAGCTAGGCTATATTTATATAGAGGCTATATCTGTCATAGGAAAAATAAGAAGATGGGGGCCCCTGCGGTTGCTCCTCCTGCTCCCCTGGTAGTTACGCCCCTGCCTAGATCCTTAACCCTGTACTGAGAGTATGAACCTGAAAGCCTAGATCCAGTGGCGTAACTAGGAATCGCCCCCCTGGGAAAACCTAGAATGGGGTCCCTATCCGTGCTTCATCCACAGTGGCTTACTGGGAGAAGGCTATATCTGTAATAGGAAAAATAAGATGGGACCCCCTGTGGTTGCTCATTACCCTTGAGAGTACAGAATACTTACCTTCTAGCTATTGCTCCAGTCCTGCCTCCTCCTTGCTTCTTGCAGAAGATGCCCTCCGGTTGGTTAACTCACCTGCCAGGGGTATAGTCAAGGCAGATGGCAATCAAGAAGAGAGAATAAGAGAACAACCAAAAAGCACAGAGGATCTCACTAACAGGGTTGCAGCATCTGACTGTGAGGTTGGTAGAGTTACATTTTGAGAATAATTACGGTACTATTAATTTGTGTTCAATACAAATGGAATCCACTGCTTTAAAACAGACCTGATGCTTAATTGCATAGTTGGCTACCATTGTGCACACACTTTGCAGACTGTTTTAAAATGTGGCACAGTGCATCATCTGTATTTTGGAAAAACAGTTTAAAGAGCAACTACAGGTTGTCTAAGAATAAGGCTAAAGTCCCTGTACATGGCATCGATATTCCAATCAATCGGAAAATTGATCGGATAACAAGAAACATTTCTCTGTATTTCGATGGACCGATTGGCTCTATAGAATGGTCTATTGAAAAAACTGTGATCCGAAAGGCGGATAATAACCCATCTACAGGCACCGCCACACTGCAACGCAAACCCAATCGCACACGGAATCGCATGCAATTTCATGTGCGATTTCGTTGCATTTGCGCATGCATTTTTTCATTAAATAATGGAAAATGCATGCGATTCCGATTTAAAATTTGGAAAGCAAATCGCAACGCACCCGAAAACGCATGTTTTTTGGTGCATTGCCGCACTTTCAATGATCTGAAAACATGCAATGATCTGAAAACACAAGTGCAAACGCACAAAAAACGCAGCAGTATGGCCTAGCCCTATCAGAGAGGTTTTCAAGCTGAAATCTACAGAAGATCTGAGGTGCATGGTGGGGAATTGTGATAAGTTTTTCCATTTTTTTTGGCCAATCGTAAATCTTATCGGAAAACCATCAGACTGTGTATGGCTAGCTTAAATCCAATCTACCTCGTGCATTGGGGACTGATGAAGGTTTACAGTTACACTATGGTAGTAAAAATCTATAACTTTACCGTTATCCTGCTCTTCATTTTGGAACCTCTTCCTGTATTCAGTGACTGCTCACTGAATGCTCACAGTTGTTTTAGATTGAATTGGCTGTTATTGGTTTAGAAAGGAAATAAGGATAATTAATTTGTATGTTTAAAAATAGTAACATAGTAATTGAGGTTGAATAAAGAAATATGTCCATCAAGTCCAACCTTTTCACCCTCCTTTTTAACCCTATCAGTTGATCCAGAGGAAGGCAAAAAAAAAAGGGGGGGGGGAATTCCTCCTTCCTGACTCCAAATGGCAATCGAAAGTATCCCTGGATCAACCAGAACTGCAGATAAAGTTTAAAGTAAAGCATGGTCTGCAAAGATCATTTGCTCCTGTGTGATCTGTAGTGCCGTATCACCTACTAATTTAGTAAGGGCTTGATTTTTAATTTACTCATCAAACCTGGTTCAATGCTCAAGCAGTTATCTTTCTTCAGCTACTAAGCTGCTTTCCAAGTGTGAAATTACCAGAATAAATATTATGAGAATCCCCAATGGATAACATTATTGATTTCCCCTGCCAAAGAGCTCATTTATATTTAGGCTGGTACATAAAGAATTAGGCATATGTTACATAATTTCTAGCCTAATTCTTTTTCAAACTGTAGTTGACCTTTTAATGGTTTTCCTACTGCAGGATGTATGCAATGGATTATTTGAGACATTTCTGGAATAAAGTAGATTCCATCTTCAGATAACTGGATACCTTATTTCTAATAGAATGATCCACTCGCAGTCTAGAAACTATTGTTTCCAATACATCTCTTTATGCAGAAATAAATGCTTCCTGACTTACTGTTAGCAGGACCCATAACAGTGTCTTTGTCCCTGGGTTAATGGGCAAGTTCACCCCTCCAGTGAACCAGTGAATATTTAATATAGGTTAATCACACACACCCCAAAACCATAAAAATACAATAATTATAAAAGCTGAAATATGTAAGACTAACCTGAAATCCTGCTCAATGTCCTGTTGCCCCTGTTTCTGCTTCCTGGTTCTTCCATTTAGCAACGGTCAGGTGACATCCCAACCAATGAGAGAATGCTATTCCAATATCTGCCTCCTCTGAGCATGCTCAAGCTCATAACCAACTCTCTAAATTGCTGAAGGGGTGTGAACAAATATAGCCATGAACACACACCACTTTGTTTCTACAAGGTGTCCCGTAGCATAGCTGTCATTAACTAATGATTCCAGAGGACAAGAAAGGATATCTCAACATATTAGGGGGCTATTCTTTCTAAAACAAAATGTAATTATGAGGGTGGACTTTCCATTCACTCAGTTGTTCAGTAGAGATCTTAGAATTTGTATAAATTACTGTTAGGGACATTTCAAATTATTGGTGATTCCTGGGATGAAGAAAGATTGTTGCAAAACCTGAAATGGCAGCTCACTGCTAACCTCAGCATGGCATAGCCTTGGTATGCCTACTGTAGGTATGTGTAACATGAGGTAAGTTATTAAAACGAAGACAAGATGATGCTATAGGACTTATCATGAAATGAGAAATATATATAATGGCAGAGAAAGGACCCATTAGACACATCTAGCAGGCTGTTACCTGTGTGAAATCCCACGTGTCCTGCTCCTAAAATACCCTTAAACTTATTATATTTAAAAAAAAAAAAGAAAAACAGCAATACATTCCATTACTGATCTCACCATCAGAAAGCTTCAGGACATATGCACACATTTAGCATAAATTTTAACAGTGTGCAGTTTTTGATGTTTTATTCAATTGTCTCAATCATATACAGTATACCTCTTTTGGCATCCTTTCTCCAGGCTATATATACCGTATTCGATGACTGATCCATTTGTGAGCTCTTCATATAATATTCACTTGCAAGGACCTAGGAATTAGGCCAAGGAGACTTTGAGACTTTGCCATGTTACACTTCTTACACCCCCAAGCACTGGTGCATATCTGAAGGGCTACACTGTATAAAGATAGAGATCTGTTTTGGAGCTATGTTGACCTTTCCGAAGAACTTGATTATATTAAAATAATTGCAGTTTATTGGTTAACTGCTGTTATGATTGAGGGATAAATTACATTTTGTCCGATTGCATGGACTTCAATAGACCGTGGCCGATCAATTGGGCCCAAATATTGGACCATAGGGTGAATCTGTTAACCAGCGATCATACATTTACGTTCGTTTCGGGGGAACTTGGCATGTAACTAGTGTATGGGCACCATAACATCAGATTTTTTTGAGATGCAGTGGGAACTATATTTGTTTATCTTTGTATAGGAAAAACTTAGAAAGGAATGATATCTCATACTTGAATTATCAGTTTCTGCACTTTACATTATCTATGAAAAATCTTTTTCATATGAGAAATTCAAGTGTTTTATGTTTTCAGCAAAATGTTTTATGGTGTACGTCAAGAACTGTATTATTCAATGAATTAGAGATAAGAGAATTATCCATCAAATTCAAACCCTGTACACCCAACCCAACATAATTACTAACATTAACCAAGCCAACATTAATATTCATTTAACTAACAGAGTGTGGTAGCTCTCCTAATTAAATAATGGAAAAGTACCCCTTCAGGTGGCGTCTCACATTTCTGTGCTGTAGTGAAATACACTAAAATACAGGACAAGTCCAGGACTAACCTGGCAAATAAAAACTTAACGTTCTGTTGCTCGTCAATTAAACGATATTGGGAGGTAGGAATAACCAATCCAACCTCCCTACACCAGGTACTTTTCATTTTTAAAAAGTACATTTTTAGTGTATCGTTGTCCATTAAATTGCCGATTTTTGAAAACGAATTCTTCCCACATTTTTCTTTTTTTTTTTTTGCTGGTCTGACCCTTCTGCATATTTTACACTGGGGCACACAGCAAATTCTATTGCACATAGTTGTTAGATGCTATAACATGTGCAGAAAGTCTGTACATCTATACACAATCTCTTTGCACAATTTTAAACTCAAAAAAGTCTAAACAGAAATGTACAGGGAAATGTCATGTGTTTTTATCCATTTTATTACTATTGTATCAATCCTTTTGTAATAAAGCATCCCTTGTATTCTGTGTGTACCTGTGACAGAGCAGACTGATATCCTGTGTAAATATAAGAAGAAACTACGGATATTTATTTCAATGCAACCAAAATTGTGCTGCATCCGGATTGGATATTCATTTCATGTACACGTGATTAACGTTTATTGTCCATTCATATTCGTGACAGTGACAGTGTAAACATCACCATGTAAATATTGTCCATGGACCAAAGAGCAGTCAACCAGCCAGTAAACCAATAGTAATATAGCAGCAAAATGCTAAACTATAATTTTACCAATTCACTTTAATTAGGGATTTATTAAAGGAGAAATAAACAATATTAGAAAGCAAATTACCTGTGATTTAAAGGGGAACTATGGTCCAAAAATGACTTAAGTTAAATTGATAGGAATTGCTCCCCTGAGAATTTTTGCAATTTATTTCCATTGTTTATTTTACATAGTTTTGAAGATATTTACATTTTTGTGTGTGATATGGCAGCAGCATCACCAGGTCCCCTGCACTTCCTGCTTCCTGCTCTGAAACTGTCAGTCAATCTGTCCTGTGTCTCCTCCTCCCCTTTGCAGTCCCCCTGGTCCCTCCCACTCATGGACCCCATGGTCCCTCCAGTGGCAGGCCCCCCATGGCCCATTATCTTACAGCCCCATGTGGCCCACGCCCACTCGTGGGTGCCTAAGCCCTGCCCACTCGTGGGCACCTAAGCCCCACCCACTCACGGATGCCTAAGCCCCGCCCACTCGCGGGTGCCGTGGGTTACTCAGAATCCCCCACAGAAAACTGTGGAATCAGCCTTTTTAGGCACAATGAGAACTGAGGAACTTCCTGTCTCCCTCACACACTGAGGGAGTCTGAGGCTGTGCTCGCCGGAGGCACTGTGCAGGAGAAGCCTCAGGAATGTCAAATGTCAGCCTCCCACCCATTAACTTTCTGGTCAGTCATTTCTTTATATCTTGGGCTGTGGAGCACGTAGAGAGGTGGTTGATGGCTTATTTTAAAGGTAGGAAACTGGCCTTTCATTTAAACTTAACTTGTTTGTAGACCACAGTTCCCCTTTAATGAAATTTATTTAAATTAACGTAGCCTTTAATGAAGGGCATTAAAGGGGAAGTTAAACAAATACAAATACTTTTTATCTGAATATTGAACTGTACAGTTCTAATGTTTTTACACCAACACCTGATGCAACGTCACTGCTCACACCCAACCTGCAACCTATTCCCCCATATTGGTGCACCAGTAAACCCCTCCCCTGCACCTCCCTGACATGTAATACACTTGTATATGTGCTGTTATCTAAATCTAACCTGCAAAATTGGACCCCCTTGAGTCTCTTTCACTGTGCAATGATCTTGTATTCATATAACCGAGTTTTTAAGGGTTAAAGATTAGAGCCCTACACAGTATTTCAAACATGGTGTACAAATATTGGGAATAAATATTATCTAAAAAATAAGAACTTGGTCAGTACAATTGGTGTAATAACTTGAACTTCCAACAGTAATTGATTTCAAACGTTATGGAATGAAATAGAGACACATGAATTTAGAACTTGCTGAAAGTCAGAAAGGAATTAAAGGGCATGTCCACCCCCAAGTTACAGCCCCCTGTGGCCCATATGTAGTGTATAAAAATCCTACCTTACATCCCAGCTCCAAATGGTTCTCCTGTAAAGTCCCTCTAAAGACTCCCCAAAAACTGGCACCAGGAGCACTGCAGGGAGGGAAATTGTTTCCGGGTTCTCAATTCAGAATGACTTTTTATTATGTACCCTGGAAAATCCCAATTAGCATATCACAGCCAGGTGTTAAGGGCGTGATCGCATAGTGGCTAAGAGGTGTAATAGGAACGCCCAGGGTAAGGTGTCAAAACAGCATTGTACATGGCAGACAGTTGGTGTCGAACCCCCCCCACCTCTATTTAGGCTTGGTTTCTTTATTTTCACATAAATGGCCTCCTTAACACCTCTCTAGAACCAGTCACATTCCTTTGCCAATATGTTAACATTACAATCTTCAAAGGTATGTCCTTTATCCTTAAGATGCAGGAACACGGCTGAGTCCTGACCCGAGGAATTGGCTCTTCTGTGCTGGGCCAGACGTTGATGCAGTTGCTGTTTGGTCTCCCCCACATACAAATCAGAACATTCTTCACTGCACTGCACTGCGTATATGATGTCACTTTTCTTGTGTTTCAGTATTGGGTCTTTCGGATGCACCAATTGCTGCTTCAAAGGCCCAGTCTGGATATCCACAAGTTTTAAGGGCTCCTCTGAGATGTTTCATTTCTTTAGCCTTCACCTCTATGCTAGTGGGGATGTTCTCGACTCTGTGTTGCAGGGTTCTGATGACCCCCAGCTTGTGATCTAAAGGGTGGTAGGAGTCAAACATCAAATACTGATCTGTGTGTGTTGGTTTTCTGTAAACCTCTAATTCCAGTTTACTATTTTCCATGACTTCTACCAAGCAGTCCAAGAAAGCCAGTGTGTTGTATGTGGGGGTACTGTCTGAAGAAGGTACCTTATTGGTACCGAAACGTCATGTGTGTAATAAACACAGTTTTGTAAAAGACACGTGTGCACGTTGAACTTTATATTTTGCTTTTGGTACAGCTTGTATAACTCAACACACATAACTCAACACACAGCCATTAATATCTAAGGATCTTTAGCAAGGCAGTGGTGGTCTTGGAGGTGTATTAAGTATAGAAGCCAGGTTCCACTTACAATAGCTGCCTTGGTGGTCACTAAGTAGAAAAAAATGAGCAAGGACTTCATGCAACTCAGTTTTGACGTGTGCAAATAAAGGGAATGCAATTTCATAACTGAGTTGCCTGAATTTCTTGTTTGGTACCTAATCTTTTTCTATTAAACAGTACTTAGGTGCTTTGGGCAGAGCACATAAGTGACTACAAAGGCAGCTATTGTAAGTGGAACCTGGCTTTTGTATACTTAATACACCTCCAAGTCGACTACTGCCTTGCTAAAGATCCTGTTCATGTTGGAATACTGTCCTACAGCTTCCTTCAGATTCTGTATGGTTACTGTTAATATGAATGTGATACAGACACAAACAGAGATAAATAAGTGATTGAGTGCGTTTTATGAGCGAAGAAGTAACTGGGTTTTTGAAATGTCTTGTACAAAATGTTTCCCCAGTTGATAAAGGGACCTTTAGAATTGTATCCTTTCCAATTATGGATAAGAGGTTTGTTTTACTTCTAAAACAAAATAGCACCAAGGAGAGATCAAAGCTGCTGAACATGTGTATAGTTGTTTGGTGAAGAAAGGTTCCCCCCAAGAGATATCTTCAAACACCTTCAGAAGGATTAACCTTCACTATCAAATGGCTGCTACCTAGGACAGTACATAAAGCATAATGCACATACTGTAGTATATCAATTTTAACCCAAGGTATTTTATACCATTATTTGATTAAATGTCTCCCCCAGAGCTCTGTCACCTAAAGTCTTTCTTTTAACTTTCCTCTCATTGCCAATATAATTGTAGACCACAGGCTGCATTAAAGTAATGTTATACTTTTAACTACTTTCAACCCTCCAAGAGTGAGGAACTGTGAGCTGACCAATAGGAAGGCAAAGGTACACTCAAAAAGGTGTCTAATGTACAGAGCATGTAGACAAATGGAGGAGCACAAAAACAAAAACCTTTTCCAGGATATATATAGCCCCCTTCCTCAGGTATAACTGTACACACTCCCAATATACAATATATAGAATATACTGTATATTGGACTATTTAAGCTCTAAGGCTAGAGGGCTGTGAGGATTACACCTACATATTATAGGTAGGTGTGCTTGAGTGGATCCTGTTTGCAGTCTAGTGTACAGAGCCCATGATGGGAATTTTATTAGTAGTGATAGTTCAGGTTTATTTTCAATTTCCTTGCAGATAGTGGCAATCATGACTGTGTTAATGAAACGTTCTATACAGGGATGGGCTCTATACAAGATAAATATGATTATGGACTCTTCGGAAAATAAATGCAGTAACAGTCAAAAGGCACAGCGTGAAGTTGACAATAATGTAATTGAAATATATGATTCATTGTTGAGGGGGTAGCTGGGAGCTAGTCTAGGATGATCATCTATGTTTAAACAATTTGAAATCTATCACAGAGAGAGACAGAATTTCTGGGGGGTAAATTTCAATGTCTCACTAAAAAAGGGGGGAATTAAAAACTTCTGCAAGGATGCACAGAGGAATCTGTAGAGGAGAAATATAATAGTTATTGTCAACCATGTGTATTCATGAATGACTTTATATGATGTAGACACGTACGTGTGAAGTCATACAGTATGTGTGCATCTGTGCAACCCTTCTGTGTCTGAAAATTCAATTTTACAGACTAGAGAACTGAACAGATGTATCTGTGATTGGAAGCCATTGCAGCAGCCTGCCAGATAAATTTCATTTAGAGATTGCGGGTGAACAGTTCATGTATTTCTCATACCGTAAAGCTTGTTCAGGAGATGGAGTAATGCGAGCAGGAATCTGCACTGATGCAAAAGCTTCATAAATCATTTAGATTCAAGCAGAGATTACTAGAGAGTTTCACTACATTCTAACGCATGTATGCGTGATGAACAAACACTAAAAATCCAACCCATGATGGCGTTAGCAATTGAGACCAATATTGAAATCAGCACGTGGACTTTTAATAGACTGTGTGTGATGTTCACGACTACTCCTTATTAAACGTAGAAGACAGTTATTAGATAAAATGTCCACCTTTCTGTGACACAGAAGTTCCCTTGAAGTTCTATGACCTTTATAAATCCACCATGTATGCCCTGTACTATCCTTATAACACAAATGTTTACTATGGCATGTTTCACAATATAGTAAATACCAATATCATACTGTACTTGGATTGCAATACAGATACCGAGTAGTGTCTAGGGGTGCCCCTACCATGAAGCAAACTGAAACATTTGCTCTGGGTGCACACCTGCAGAACACTTAAAAGGCGTCAGTTTTGTTTTAGGTGTCAAAAACCCTAGGAACACCCCTGCATGGTCCTCCATATGTTTGAAAATACAATTCCCACCATTACCTGTCTGCAGTATTCCACCAGAAGGGCCACTAGTTTGACATCCCTGGACTAGATGGATGTAAGTCATTATTCTCCAATACTATGTAACTATATATTTACAATAAGCACCAGAGGTTTATTATCACCTTATAAAATACATGTCAGGTTTATTTACTGATTGCACACACATGATATACCTCATTGTTTTTGGCTAAATTGACAGGTTTTTATGTTGTGTGAGTGTGTTCTCTGGTAATGAACCCTTGCTGGATTGGATTGCCCCCTGTTTGTCAAACTGAAAATCTCTGTATTCATGACTATAATTATGTAAATATGTGCATGTTATAGGCATGTGTCTACTGGAGATGAAAGCAGCGGTTCCGCGGAAGTTTTGAAAATCCTATTTAAACCCTGTTGAATCAAATTTTTTAGAATTTTCTATGGCAATTTTCAACTTTCAAACATAATTTTCTGATTTTTCTATCTAATTTTTGATTTTTAATCAGAAAATTTTAGAAACTATCAGTTGCGAATCTAAACCTGGTTCGTTTAGAAACTGGGACTCATCAGTAGTGTTTATTTCTTAATTGTCCCAGATTAAAGTGTTTTAGGGCTCGGCTGCACCGGCAAAATTTCTCATGCACTAACAATTGCGGTTTTGGAGCACATGCGAACACCTTTCTTTTGCGGATTGGTTAATATGATTCTCTTGATTTATTTTGACCTAAAAGAACATATTTTTATTTTAACAGTGGATCGCAGATTAACTAAAATAACTAAATCCTGATTATGGACTAAACTCATACAGGAAGATTCAATAAAAGTTCTTATTGTTAAAAATGGTTTGCCCCAGCCAATCACATGTTAGCTTTCAAATGTTAAAAAAAAATTGATTTGTTGGGGCAAAATTGGCACCATTTTAAGAAGACATATATTGCAGATAACCCCCCAAAACCTAAAGTTCGTTTTAGTCAAAAGCTAGAAATCGGCTCCCAGCCTGAGCTAGTATACTTACATGCTCCTCCTCGATCCACCGCCACGGCTCTGCACTTCTGGGAAAGGCAGTCAGTGATCAGCCATTACAGTGACGTCACGGCCAATCACTTACTGCCATTCCCGGAGCAGTCTCCACTGTGGCTGCTGTGTTCTTTTTGTGTTCCCAAGCAGCTGCAGTGGAATGGCATCTCCAGTCCTTTGCACTGTGCGTGCATACACACACAGTGCGAAGGAGCGAGGATGCATCGGAGACTGTCAGTGAAGCCGGCGATGAAGCGGGTTCGTTGGTAAGTGTCTCCTCCTCTCCTGTAAGATTTACTGTATATACTTGAGTATAAACCGACCCGAGTATATGCCAAGGCACCCACTTTTACCTTTAAAAAGGAGTAAATGTGGTTGACTCGAGTATAAACCGAGGGTAGAAAATAGGACCAAAACTGCCTTCTTATTCTGTATTGTTTTGAAGCTTTAGTTACCCTTTAAATACACAGCAGAATTCCCATACATTAGTCCCATACAGTAATAGCCAAATCCAGTATGGCTATTACTGTATGGGACTGCTGTATGGGAATTCTGCTGACCATTTAAAGGGCAACTAAAGCTTTAAAAAAATACAGCATCAGAAGGCAGCAATAGATATCATCCTCTTTCTGAGTCTGTTTTGTTTTTTAGGACTTTTAGGACTAGGCCTTTAAATGAACATCAGAAGTCCCATACAGTAATAGCCATACTGTATTTGGCTATTACTATATGGGAATTCTTATGTCCATTTAAAAGGCAACTAAAGCCTCATTCCTTGCCACTGCAGATGTTTGGAAACTACAACTCCCAGCATGCTTTAGTTGCTGGGACGGTTCCTGACATTGTGCTGGCCTGCCTGTGGAGCTAACGTTCCCAAAAAATGCACACGTACTCTGTCTCGTCCTTCCCGTCTCTGCAGAGAACTCTGCGATCCCTTTTATGACATGTCTATCTATAAAATTTTGGCTAGTCACCCTAAGGGTTTTATTATACTTCATGTTCTCTTTTGCAACAGATTCTGTTAATCCGTACTTCTCCTTTGTTTAAACTGTTGATGGGTTGCAAAATATAGTTTATAAAAACAACATGACACTGGTTCGGACACTTTGATGAATGACCTTCCAGTTCCCGTGATGACAGGTTTGTAAGTAGAGGGAGACGTTCTGTACAGTCGGGAAACCCCTGAGAGGACAATTGCTGCATCACATTCTCAGCTGTAGGGGGGACGGTTTATATTTAGTTCTAATGACATGTTTGTGTGCGATTGATGAGGAGTTTGGTAATACACTTCAGAGCATGTGGGGCGAGGAAGGAACATGTCACAACACGCTGGATAAAAAGTCGGTAACTTAGAGAGAGTAACAGTACTTTAGCCGGCAGGACATTTCTGTGTCATTGGAACAATAGAGAAGACGCTTATTGCATGTCAAACTAAGAAAAGACACATTGACGTTGATAATATTTTTTTTTTTGCAGTAGAACGTATCAGTAACTAAACACCCATGGATAAGGGATATCGACGGGGACGGGTTTTGGTACTGGGTGAAACTTGCTCTATGGATGGCTTAGTTCTTAGCGATCCATTTGAGAGTTCCTACTATATGTGGTTAAAGTACTGTACACACTGTTCCCTTCTCGTCCATTAGCGTGTTTTCATTTTATAGATACAAGTAAAAAAAATCCATGATCAAAAAACAATGTGTGCACTTTCTGAGTACATTTCATGTGAGCGTTTGTACCATGGAAGCCTTAAGGAGAAGTTCAAAGCAAGAAACATTTCTGGACCTAGAGCCCCAAAACCTCTGAGAGTAGTAAATGTATCACCTGTGGCCCCATCTCACCCCCTTTTGGCCCCATCCCGAACCTAACTGTGGTTCATTGGGGAAGCGTTCCACATTACTTATGCCACTGGATTTTAATAGCAATATAGTAATATAGATAAGATTAAAATCTCACAGCATTTCATTGAGAGAAGAACAACCTTAGATGAAGCGTTCAGGGAAGATGAAGCAGAAAACAACCAAAAGGAAATAGTTTCTTAAGGACTAATATGGCCTAATACCTAAATGATCACAGATTATAGAGGTAACAAGTAGTTACAATAATCAAAATAAATACCCCACTGCCCTCGAACTATCAACACTCCTCCCCACAGATCTGTAATTGGTGGGTTATCTCCAGTGGGAGGAAGCTTGTTGCTGAGAAGGTTTCACATTGGTTTGCTAGTCTAGCTAATGAAGGGGACGTGGCCAGACCTGACTGAGCTGCGAAGGCAGTTAGTAGATAAGTATACAACTCCCAGGAGAGGAACCTATGTAATCAAGTCCTCACCCTGAGTATAGCCAAAAGGAAATTTTTTAAGTTAATACTCTGTACACCAGCCTGCAATTAAGTAAGCACTTGGCTATTATACTAGAGTGTGTATTAACATAGATCTCCCTTACCGACTCGTTACATTTACTTTGTTTTTTTGTACCCATTTTGACTGTTAATACACCACAACTATTGGGGACCAACGAAATACGCTTAACAATAACATGAGAAACCAATCCTCTACTGTACTATTTTGACCCACTGATGAACCACCATGTGAGCCATGACTGCACACAGAGAGAACATTCACCTTGAAATAAACCGCAGTGCAGGAAGAATATATCCTGTAGGGACTTTAAAAATATAACATGGCTACACAGAAGAGCTGCATGAACGAACTAGGCTACCGTAAGATTATCTTGACAAAAGACATTGGGAAGTGTGTACTAACTAAGATTTATCAACCGCCAGATGTAAAACTGCAATAGCTTCTCTGAGGGGCAGTATGTGTGTGTTATCTAAAGCTGCTGAATCATATTCTGCAAGGAAATAAGGCAAGGTTACATTACAGAAAGCAACACTATGCAAAAGATTCTCTGGAGACCATGTGCATTTCATACAAGGACATTAAAGCATTGAAGAGTGGAGCATCTTTATTATATTCTGCAGGGAGGGACAGGATACACAGAGCAGCAACAGTAACATACAAGTTCTCGGGGAAAATAAATATGGCACAGGAAGGACGGTTTGTAAAAGTGTTGTTGTGCTGTTCGGGCCGGGACGCTCTTAAGTGTTAAATAAAGTTGAACTCAAGTGCGTTATACATTATTTTTTTATTTTTAATGATGAGTATACCTTGGTCAGGGAGTAGTGGTTGGTATTCCTTACCTCCCAATATTGTTTCTGTGAGGGAGCGCCACACATCAGAAAACTGATTTTGGCAGGCGGCTTCTCCTGGATTCAAATTCAAAATTAATTCAAAATAACTTTAATACAGGCAAGTCCAGGACTAACCTGGCAGATAAAACTATATTTGCTGGAGCTCCTCCACAAAAGTATTTGGGAGGTCGGGTTGATTATTCCTACCTCTTCAATATAATTTCCTTGAGGAAATTGCTACAGCAAATACAAATGACCCAGTATTCTTTATTTTTTAAGTATAGAAAAATTCACTTGACCTTAAAAAGTTTAACAGTCAAATACCAATTCACTAGAATAAGATTAGATTGTCTTGGGCTAATAAGGTGGTATTCAAATCCAGCATCAAAAGGAGCCCATACACGCACCAATAACAGTTGTAAGACCCTGTTTTTTCTAGCAGGGCCCCCTAGTGGTGAAGAAAATCTGATAATTCCTTTCCAACAATCTTATGGTATCAGAATATCCCAATAGTTGTACAATAGGTCGATTGTTACGTGTATTGTGGTCCATTAGGCTACTCCTAACAGCCATTAAGGGTCAGCTTGTATTAGATACAATAAAGATATTCTATATGATACTGTAGCTCTTTTTGTCAAACATTAAAGTGACCCAATATTTTATTCGACTGATTGAGGGCCTATTGATCACTTAGATGATAATTGAGGGATTTGATCGTGATTATTTTGAGTTTAGACTGTCCCTAAAAGCCAAATATTTAGGCACACTCCTACCATTATGAATGCTTCTAGGATCATTCTTCTAGCTTCAGCCTATCCAAGTCTCAGCAGTGTAAAGAGCTTGCTATGCACTGTGATCTGTGAGATCCACCAGCACCACGCTCAGCCCCCCAAAGTCTCAGGTTTGGAGTCGCACACTGCTAGGACGAGCATCATCATCTACATCGTAACCCTGCCCCCAAACTTCAAGGACAACTAAGCAAGATAACACACTGAACCAGAAGGCAGAGCACTCTTGATATAAAACCAGTAATCTGTGTCTTACCTCTCATTTTGATACGGCCACTGGGGAGAATTTACCTAAATAAACAATGGTTTGTGCTTTACCTCACAGCATTCTAGTATCACATAGTTTGTGTCATGACCATTAGTTCTGCACATGCTCAGTCCTTAGCTATGGCCGCAAACTTGTTGCAGTTGGTCACACATTTACTACTCTAGCCAATCTTTTTAGGACAGATAAAGCAAGAAAGCATGTGACTGAGGTCAGGAGGTGTGATCGGACACTGCACATACACACAATGACTTCATCCAGTTCTTAACAGGCTTACATTTACTTAATACAATTTACTGGAGGGGGATTTTATAGACTTATTGTTGTTTTTAGGGGGGTTTGTTTTTCAGATTCTGGAGTATAAAAAATTGGGTTAGTTGTCTTAATATTAATTAATAAATATCTTTTAATTTAAAGCTTAATAACAAGCATGGAAGGATTATTCTCTCCCTAAGATGTCCATAGGTAGAGAACAGGAATAGTTTCCAGGTCTTTAACTAGTTTCAGGATAAAAAAAAACCCCAAACTGTTTTTTTGGGGGGTGGGGCTTCTTACACAGCGCATCAGTGACCGATCTCAGAGTGTCAGGACATACAAAGAAGTTTGTCCTAAAAGGCATGTTCACCCTTCTAAAAAAAATTTTGATATAATATTCCCCCTGTCCCCCTGCCCCAACCGCTTATATTTTATTATCAGAAAGTGCCCCAAACATTACTTACCTTCCTCTTCTCCTCCGCCGCACTGCCAGGCCCTCTGCTTGCAAGAAATGCAAGCAGAGGGGTGGGGACCGGAGTCGCGTCTGTGATTGCTGAGCGGCAGCCAATCACGATCGGGGCTGCCGGAGACGTTCAGTGTGGCAGAGGAAGAGGGAGGAAGTAATGTTTGGGGCACTTTCTGATAATAAAAATATAGCGGTTGGGTGCTGGGGGGACGGGGAAATTATATCAAAGGATTTTACGCTAGGGGAGGGGAATCCTATCGGAGAGGAGAGGTGAGGGAAGGGGAGGGGGAGAATGGGCATGAGGCGTGCGATGCCAAACTTCTCCTTGATGGACTCTGCAGTACTCCTGGTGGGTTTTTTGGACTTTAGGGGGGGATAGCGAAAAAACAGATGAGCTGGGATGTAAGAAGGATTAAACTACACTATATCAGGGCGCAGTTATGGGGGGGATTATAGTTTTGGGGGTGGACATGCCCTTTTAAGTTTTACAAGCCTATAACAAGATCCAGGGAACCAGAGACCATCATTCTAGCTTGTTTGAAAGATGACCACTTATATGAGTTTGTTAAGGGAAATAAAATGGGTGCTATTACCCAAATCAGTGCAAAACCCACATTTCCCACTATTGGTTAGCATGATGTTTGCAAGGCCCTGCGCTGTTTCCATATCTTTTAGGAAACAGTTTGCTTTAAATTTAGTGCTACTGATCTAGAGCAGCATTTCTAAACTGTATGTACCTGAAACTAATTGTGTTAAACGGCCCTCCGGAAGTATTTTGGGTTTTATCTCCTACCTGTCCCCACTCTGATGCCGTAAACGTTACAAAGTGATCTAGCATTGTGGGATGCCGTGCCACCCTTTCCCACTCTGATCATTCGGCCCCATTTTCTAAAATTTTTCTTCTACCCCTGACAGCAGGCTCCCGGTGGTGCACGAAACATGCTACAGTCGTGCTGGCCACCACTGATACACATCATAAATATATTATCTCTAGGCGTCATGGGTCATGGCTGCAATCGTAAGTGTGTACCAACCTTAGGCAGTCTGGTGTGCACAGTATGTGTTTTGTTTCTGGCGCTATAGGATAAGTAAGATACGGCTGTTCCAAGAAGAATAGCACATTACACTTTAGCAGGATGGCACATGAATGTCTGTGAAATGCCTGATTCTGTATTGTCACTACACGTGTGCATGTGTGCATTGCTGTCCTTAGGTAACACCGATGAGGCTTCTGTCCAGATTGGTCAATGATTTTACTCTGTCAGATTCACTTTGATACTGTCAGATTTCCTTCCCATGTACCAAGTTGTTTATTTAGGTCAGTGGTTTGCGAGCTTTGTGTTTACAAGTCTAAAGGAACGGTCATGTAGAATATAATAACAAAAACACGGAGACTGGTATCCAATCACGTTACACACCTGTAAGGGCTGGGCTACTAGGACACGCTGGTGCTTATCACTTATTGATGCGTTGTCAGTGCACACTGTTTGCATTTTATGTTTTTTATGCAGATCACATGGTGCTCTGTGGTTTGTGTGGCCACAGCCTTAAGCACTAGGTACACACTATACAATACTTCCTCCTGACCGGCCCGGTCCGGCCATGAGGAAGGACTGTTGATCGCTGGCAAAAGCAGCCGTCCGACATTTAGGCACGACCGATTGTGTGGTCCATAGAGGACTGCACGATCAGTTGTGATTTTCCGATCTATCTGATAGTCGTTTTCATCCGATTTGGACGACATGTTGAACTGAAAAAAAGCCGCCATACAACAATTCGGCGCCGGCTGACCGAAACACTGAAATGTGGTCGGTCGGGCCTATTACGGTATCGTGTGTACCTAGCTTTACAGGTCTTGCTAATGTAATTTTGGGGTTTATGCCATTTCCTTATATTCGTAGTCCATTTTTCCTAGTCAGAGTGACAGCCTGGTTTACTTATTGCTCATTTGTTCATCTGAGAGTTCTTGGGGCAGGACAACCAGTAATTCCTGACAGCTGTGATAGCACAGCAGCATAAGAATATCTAGTCTGGTAGTCATATGTATAAGTAAGAACAACTAAAGTCTTGTTTAGAAGACATAGCAGTGATTCAGATCGTAGGTTCGCACCCGCTCGCTTGAGTCTGTAGGAGCACTCACTAGGTCGTGCAACTCGCTTTTTATCAACCTCGTACCATGAAGAATTCTCAGACCCACACTTGATTTTATTAAATCTCAGACAGAGTTCTTAATCCTGTTTCACGTTATGTTGATATAGACGACATCTGCCTGTACTGGGCTTCCTTTCTTCTCCTATTCTCCCCACCTTGTCGCCCACCCCTGCGCCCTCCCTCCTATTAGCTCTCTGGTCGAACCCCCTGCCACACACTTGCGTCCCCCTTTCGTACATCGACAGTAATATTTTGCTTTTCTGGGTGTGTCGTTTTTCCCCCAACGTCGTCAGGGTACTTGATGGCTTTTTATATAACAGTAACTGAGTCCACTGTACCCCTGGCGTTTGCGTTTTTATTGTCCCCCCGTTTTACCATTTTTGGTTCTCCACCCCCCCCCCCCACCCGTCTCCATTGGTGCCCTCCACATTTGCCTCCCCCGTTGCCGCTTACCTTATTATTTTTGACTTGTATACCTCCTACCATCTCATATATTTTTGCTAACTGCTCTTCTATCCTCTTCTCAGCAGTACCTTGTAGTGTGATCTTCCTTGCTGCGCCACCAGGCGGTCTTTGCTATTCTGTCTATTTGTTGTTGCACTTTAACCACTTCGCCCTGGTTACATTGGTTCACGGACCAACATTCCTCTTGGGCCACACTCGACGCGTGTTCTACCCTTCTGCCCCATTCAGATTCAGTGTTGATCTTCATTTCTCCCTGCACGCCGCATCTTCCCCCACAGCATGGCCCCCCCCCCGTTATTTTACCCGTTGGTCCTCATGGCGCTTATGAGAATGCCCCCCTTCAAGAATAACTTCAAGTACACTACCCATACCCTCTACGCTCACTTTTCCGATAGGTGCCGGCTGTTCAATACGTACGTCCCCAGTTACTGTATTTCTCACTCAACCTCTAATGTTATGTGCTGGTATCTTGTCGCCATCATCCGACTATTTGTTACGCTATTTCGGGTGCTGACACTATCCGTAGCAGCCCGCTGCCATCTCTTTGCCGCAGATGTATTTTTTCTAGATAGCTATGTGTATGTATGTAACTCAACCGACACTCGCTACGCATTGTGTGCCATGTATCTTTATAGCTTCTTGGCGTGGCCTCTCGATTTAACTGTGTCTTTTTTTTCCTTCCATTGCATGCACTCGGTTGAGTCGTTTTTTTCAATTAGCCTTTTACCCGATTATTATTGAGTTTAGACTGTTTTTTAGCGTTGACCCGCGCCACTGAGGTGACCATAACGCCCACTTTCTCCTGTCATTATCCTCTATCTTGTTTTTTATTTGTTGCCACTCCGCAGCTTTGTTTTACCCTCAATTACACTATGATGTGCATGAACTGTGTCACTCATCAGTCCATCGAGGTTCCAGCTGTCCATTCACCCCCTCGACACTTGCACCTCATCAGTTTATAGATATAGCTTGATCTCAGATGACTTGTTTCATCCTGCGCAACGCTCGTCTGTTTCAATGTTTTCTATTCCCGTGAGACTTTACGGTACATACCACGGCTGTTCCGGCCTCGCTGCCCACCCCCGCCACCCCCGCCCATTTACTGAATCGAATTCCGTGGTAGCTCTACCTATTCGAAAGCTAATCTACCTCGCACCCCCCCTCTCAATCCCCTCGCCCCCCTTTGTCCGTCAGATTTTTTTTTTCTCGCTGTCCTTCCCCTTCCTTCCATGTCGACCAGGAACTTTTGGTAAATGGAATTTTTTAGGTCCCTTTCCTCTTTCTTTTCCTTTCTTCGCACTTTCGCTTACAGTGGCAAGCCTCCTACTTTTTTTTTTCTCCACAACCCACTCACCTCCCCAACTGGGCTAATAATGACCTTGCGCTTTTTTTTCTTTTCTCCCTACTTTTCTATTGTCTCCCGTCTCCACACTTTATTGTACCCCCCACTCGTGGGTAACCATACTGCGAGCTCAGTCAGTCAATACGTTTCTCATATGAACGCTTCTTTGTGGTATCATCACCCAACAGTCACCTATCACCACACCGTTAGGCATCATGCACATTATCACCAGAACCCTGAGCACTCTGTTCCCCCCTTTGTGTGTGTGCTTAGGATCAATCCCCGACCATTCAGCTGGATGTGTCTCTGACTATTTTACCACTTCATCTCGTATTGCAATTTTCCTGTCCTTAGTGAGGCCAGTACAATGTGCGCGTCCACCCCTTCTATTGATCACCATACTGCACCCGCGCCTACAAGCTATCAATCGCCCTGCAGCATGTTTGTGCTCACTACCCTTGGCGATTTCTGTTGTAGGGTATTCATTCTCCTGTGTTCATCTGTCGTTCTTTCACGGTGTGCCTAGTGTGTAGCTAGGCGCCCCTCCCCTTCTAGTGTATTGTGTATATACGACCGGTGTCTCCCCTATTAGTGTCAATCACGGGAACACCATATAGAACTTAGACATCCTGTATGTGTGGTTTTGCGCTCCTTCACGTCTTGTCTGGCGTCCTCTTTTACCTCATCGCTATCCAATAACTCGCTATTCCCTCTCTTGGTGAGGTTATACGCCACCATTATACCCAATCCGCCCTCCTCACCATAGCTTCCCTCCGCTCCTTGTTATTACACACGTACTCTGAGCCCCCATTTTTGTACCGAGCTTTTATCTTTTCCTTCTCACCTTCCGAGCCAAACTCACCCAGTGAAAGCCTAGATCCAGTGGCTAGTAACTATGGAATCACGCCCCCATCCCCCTGGGATAAAGCCTAGAAGGTGTCGCTCCTTCTTCACCCTACTCCCTTTACTTTTAACTGTGATTTTAATACTGTCCTTAGTGCGTCTGATTGCTTCTCTGTATCTTCCTTGCCGACCCTAGGGCTCTATCCTATCTCTTTCGCTTTCCCCTTTTTGCTACGTTCTAATTCTAGCGGACATTATCAATTTCTTTAAGACTGTGCCCTTTGTGGACTCACCATAGTGTGTGTGTCCGGTTTTCTGACTCTGCTCATTACCCCTTGTGAGGTACAGCCCCAAATATCGTTATCTACGTCCTGAGCGCCGCACTATTTTGCTCACAGGGGTTTCTGCGTTCCCCTTCCGGCTTCCTCCGGTCCCACGCATTCAGCATGCCCTATTTAGCCCGTGCACCTCTGTGTCTTTAATCACTAACGTGCCCCCCCCGGCGCGCGTGTTTTTTCTTATCGTAGTCAAGTGGCAGGCTGGCCTAATTCACGCAATGACCGTCCGGCTGAGACATACGATTCTTTCTCTTCAGATTTCACAACACCCTATACATACACAAGCACACAGACACGCAAGCCCTCCATTCACTAAACCACCTCCGGCGCTTGTCCATGAGTACCCATTATGAGATGCTGTAGGTGGTAGGTTACATATTTTGAGAATAATTAACCTTTTTTTTTTTTTTGCCCCTGCCCCCTTTTTTTGGTACTTATTAATTGGTGTTCAACTTACGAATGGACTTTTTTCCACCCCCTGCTCACTTATTCACCCAACATGATCATATGCCACGCCTTAATTGAGGTTTCCGTGATACCATGTCGACCCACACACTTGCATACTGTTTTAAAACTGTGATCCACCGCCCGTTTGATCATCTGTATTTTGTTAGAAAACAGCCCCTCCTTTGTTTTAATGATTTTTCTAATTGTTAGCAACTACCACCCGCCCCCCGCCCTTTTTTCTGTCTAAGATTTATAGTGATCACTAAGTCTCCTTGGTAAAGTTTTTTTTTTTTTTTTTGGCTAGTTCGCGAGCACGGTTCGCGTCTGTGTCCCGCAATCATTATCGGGGAATGTAAATTTGATCGGCTACCAAAGAACATTCTCGACCTATTGATGGTTCCTTTAGGTTTTACGCCCCGCCCCCACCTGCTGCAAGTCCTATTCGGGGCTCCTCATGTCCTCGGTCACCAGCTAGGCCCATCCACTTGTTCCGGTGTTGCTATTCTGCCCCAAGCTATACCAAGCTCCGCCCGTGTCCGCCACTTTGATAGATTAAGGTCCCGCCCGACGGAACCTCGTTTGTTCTTCTTGTCGCCCCCTTCTTAGATTTTTGGAGCTAATATACCCCACGCCTACACTCCCCCCGGTTTTTGTATTCACACTCCCGCCACAGACTTCCTTTGCAAGATCGTGAGTAGTAAAGTCTGTACTACATATCGCACACGGGAATACGCACTGCACAACTTTTTTGATGTGCGCACTTTCGTCCGCTTCATGCATTTTCTGCGCATGTCCAATGTATTTTTTTCTCATTAAGTGCCATGGGAAAATTGGCAACTGCCAAATTGAACTTATCGGTAAGCTCCGCAACCCCTCGTCCTTATTCGGCATTGGGCGAACATGCTACCACAGCACCGGTGATCCGCCAGAATCCTAAAATTTCGCCTTTCCGCCCTCGCACATGGCCAAGCGTGACACGTTGGTTTTTTGTTTCTACCTTGTTAAGCCCGTATAGTGAGGTCTTCTCGTGTCACTGCTGCTGTTCTGCCAGTTTTTCCTAAACACTCTTTGGGGACACCGTCGCGATTCCAACCGTTCAGTTAACCTGCGTCTTTTAGAGCTGTGTTTAAGCTGGGTTTTTCGCCTTAATACATGGATAGCGTATTTTATGAGGTTTTGGCTGAGTTTTAAGCCACGTTTTTTTGTGGACTTGCCTGTTTTTGGCCAGCGTTCGGAATTGGTGCTGCACGACATGTCCCCAGTTCTGCCACAGCCACCCCGGACGTTTTTTTGTTGCTCTCTTGCACCCTCGACAGCGATCCCCTCCCTCACGTAATGGTCATTTGGTCCCCCCCCCACCCCATCGAAGCACCCCCAGCGAGCCTCAAACTCCGTCGCTTCCGTAGTGATCGGGCCAGAACTTGTTCTGGAGAAAATCCTCAACTTACATCCTCGCGACCGGCTCCGGGAAATACTTCTCGACCCTTGCAGGCAGCTGATCTCGGTAGCCGCTTTCCCATTCAGGATACGCGTGAGCTCCTGCTCGTCTAAGCTGGCATGCCCATCATCTGCACTTCTCTCAGCTGTATACGTGGGCCACGCCCCCCCGGAAGCCGGCGGGCGATGTTGTGTACGGATAGGCTCGTCCTTGTTGACACCAACTCACATGCGCCGCGAATGTGACGCTACAGCCTCCTAAGGCCCGTGGTACCGTGCTTCCTGGGCACACTATCTAGCGCGTGCTACGCGTCCAATGCTGCGAATTCACACGGAAACTCGTTACGAGGAACGAGGGCAACATTAACCGTGCGATGCACTTTCCACTAGTATAGAGGAAGCGGCCGCTGACTCACACAGTTACTACTACTTTCCGCAAGCAGGTAGGCCTTCTGTTTTTTTTTTTCTCCCGCTTTTTTCTTCCTTTCTTCCTCTTTTTTTTCCTCGCTCCCGTTCCCCCCTTCGTTTTCCTTTCACTCCCTCCCTCCTTTCCAATTGCATTGCATGATCCGATTTCGATTTAAAAATTTGGAAGCCCAAATCGCAAAGCACCCGAACACGGATGTTTTTTGGGTCATTGCCGCACTTTCAATGATCTGAAAACATTGCAATGATCGAAAACACACATGCCAAACGCATCCAAAAAACGCTCGCCTCCAGCAGTAGGGCCCTAGCCTATCAGAGAGGTTTCAAGCTGAAATCTACAGATAGATCTGAGGTGCATTCGGTGGGAATTGTGATAGTTTTCCATTTTTTTGGCCAATCGGCTAAATCTTATCGGAAATAACCATCAGACGGTAATGCTAGCTTAAGATCCAATCGTACCTCGTGCATTGGGACTGTATAAGGTTTACAGTTAGCACTATGGTCATGTAAAAATCTAGTTAACTTTACCGTTATCCTGCTCTGTCATTTGGAACCTCTCCTGTATCAGTGACTTGCTCCCTGATGATCTGCATCAGTTGTTTAGATTGAATTGGTGTTCTGATTTTGTTTGAAAGGAAATAAAGGATAACTTAATCTGGTGTTTTAAAAATATTAACCTAGTAATTGAGGTTGAATAAAGACATTATGTCCACAAGTCCAAACCTTTTCACCCTCTTTTTTAACCCTATCAGTTGACCCAGAGAAGGCAAAAAAAAAAGGGGGGGGGAATGTTCCTCGTTCCTGACTCCAAATGGCAATCGAAAGTAAATCCCTGCGATCACACCCAGAAATGCAGATAAGCTTACAAGTAAACGATGGTCTGCAAGTCATTGCTCTGTGTGATCATGTAAGTGCCTTTTTAAATCACCTACAATATTTAGTAAGGGCTTGCATTTTTATTTAACTCATCAAACTGGTTCATGCTCAAGCATTATTATCTTTCTTCAGCTACTAATCTGCTTTCCAAGTGGACCAATTTACCAGAATAAATTATGAGAATACCCCATGGATAACTATATTGATTTCCCCGCAAAGAGCTTCATTTATATTAGGCTCGGTACAAACCCAGAATTTAGGCATATGTACATAATTTCCCCTTACCTATCTTTTCAAACTGAGTTGAACACCTTTTTTAATGGTTTTCCTAACTGCAGGATGTGGCATTGATTATTTGAGACATTTCTGGAAATAAAGTAGATTTCCATCCTTCAGATAACTGGATCCTTATTTCTAACTAGTAATTTTGGCGGAGTCCACTGCATGTACTCTTATGAAACCTATTGTTTCCAACTAAAGAGCTATCTCTATGCAGAAATAAAATGCTTTCCTGACTTACTGTTCGCAGGATGAACCCATAAACAGTGTCTTTGTCCCTGGGCTAATGGGCAACACGTTAACCCTACTCTTCCAGGGAACCGCTGAATATTGTAATTAAGATACCGGTAATCACACCACACCCCAAAACCACGTAAAATAATACAATAAATTAAAAGCTTGAAATATTAAGACTAACTGATAACCTCCTCGCTCCGAAGTGTCCTGTTTCCACACTGTTTCTTCGTTTCCTGGGTCTGTCCGCTCCTATTTTATTGGCATACGGTCAGGAGTCGACATCCCAACCAATGGAGAGAATGCCTTATTCCCTATCTGCCTCCTCTGCCAGCAGCTAAGCTGCAATCACGGACCTTTGCACCCCAACTCTCCCTAAATCTGCCGTGAAGGGGTGTGAACAAATATTAGCCACTGAACACACACCACTTTGTTTCTACACAGTGTCCCCGTAGCATATCTTGTCATCTAACTAATGACTTCCAGAGGACAAGAAAAGGAATCTCACATATTAGGGGCTCTTTCTTTCTAAAACAAAAGGTCAATGATGAGGGTGGACTTTCCATTCACTCAGTTGTTTCACAGGTAGAAGTCTTCAAATTGTTATAAATTACTGTTAGGGACATTTCAAATATATTGTGATCTCCTGGATAAAAGAAAGATGTCCTGCCAAAACCGTGCCCAATGCGCTCAGCTCACTCTAACCTCAAGAATGGACTAGCTCTTGGTCATGCCTATCGTAGGCTAGTGTAACATGATCGCGTAAGGTTATTAAAACGAAGACAACGAGAGCATGCTATAGGACTTTAATGCCATGAAATGAGAAATATACTATAATGGCAGCAGAAAGGACCCATTACACACATCTAGCATGGCTGTTACCTGTGTAATCCCACGTGCTCTGCTCCTAAAATACCCTTAAACTTATTAATTTAAAAAAAAAGAAAAAAAAGACAAAAAAACAGCAATACATTCCTATTTCTGTCTCACCAGTCAGAAGCTTCAGGGACATATGCACCAATTTTTACGCATTTATTACCAGATTTGATAACAGTGGTGGCAGTTTTTGATTGTGTTCCTTAGTTACACATTGTCTCATTTCATATCACCCCGATAACCTCTTTTGGCATCCTTATTCCATGGCTATAATTGACCCTGTTAGTTCTGAATGACTCATGACCCATCCTTTGACTGAGCTCTTCATAGTTAAGTATTCACTTGCCGTATTTATGATCTTCTCACTGCATCGATTAGGCACCGCAAGGAGACTCTTCGGCTCATTGCAGTTCACTTCTTACACCCCCAAGCACTGGTGATATCTGAAGGCTACACTGTATAAGATAGAGATCTGTTTTGGGAGCCATGTTGAACTTTCCGAAGAACTTGATTATATTAAAATAATTGCAGTTTATTGGTTAACTGCTGTTAGATTGAGGGATAAATTACATTTTGTCCGATTGCATGGACTTCAATAGACCGTGGCCGATCAATTGGGCCCAAATTGGACCCATAGGGTGAATCTGTTAACCAGCGATCATACATTTACGTTCGTTTCGGGGGAACTTGGCATGTAACTAGTGTATGGGCACCATAACATCAGATTTTTTTGAGATGCAGTGGGAACTATATTTGTTTATCTTTGTATGGGAAAAACTTAGAAAGGATGGATATCTCATACTTGAATTATCAGTTTCTGCACTTATCATATTATCTATGAAAAATCTTTTTCATATGAGAAATTCAAGGTTTTATGTTTTCAGCAAAATGTTTTTGGTGTGACGTCAAGAACTGGATTATTCAATGAATTAGAGATAAGAGAATATCCATCAATTCAAACAACCTGTACACCCCAACCCAACATAATACTAACATTAACCAAGCCAAACATAATATTCATTTAAAAACAGAGTGTGGAGCTCTCTAATTAAATAATGGAAAAGTACACTACCCTTCGGTGGGGTCATCCATTTCTTCGTGCTGTAGTGAAATACACTAAATACAGGACAAGTCCAGGACTAACCTGGCAAATAAAAACTTAACGTTCTGTTTGCTCGTCAATTAAAACGATATGGGAGGTAGGAATAACCAATCCAACCTCCCTACACCAGGTACTTTTCATTTTTAAAAAGTACAATTTAGTGTATCGTTGTCCATTAAATTGCCGATTTTTGAAAACGAATTCTTCCCACATTTTTCTTTTTTTTTTTTTTGCTGGTCTGACCCTTCTGCATATTTACACTGGGGCACACAGCAAATTCTATTGCACATAGTTGTTAGTGCTATAACATGTGCAGAAAGTCTGGACATCTATACACAATCTCTTTGCACATTTTAAACTCAAACAAAGTCCTGAAATACAGACAGGAATATGTTTTTTATCCAGTTTGTATTACTATTGTATCACTCCTTTTGTAATAAAGCATACCTTGTATTCGGTGTGTACTGTGACAGAGCAGACGATATCCTGTGTAAATATAAGAAGAAACTACGGATATTATTTCTCATGCAACCAAAATTGTCTGCATCCGGATTGGATATTCATTTCATGTACACGTGATTAACGTTTATTGCCATAAGTTCGTGACAGTGACAGGTAAACATCACCATGTACATATGTCCTCGGACCAAAGAGCAGTCAACCAGAGAGTAAACCCAAACTAGTAAATATTGTCAGAGCCAAAAGCTCCATGTCTATCACATAGTAATTATACATATTTACTCAACATTCACATAGTTATTTAATTAGGGATTATTAAAGGAGAAATAAACAATATTAGAAAGCAAATTACCTGTGATTTAAAGGGGAACTATGGTCCAAAATGACTAAGTTAATGATAGGAATTGCTCCCTGAGAATTTTTGCAATTTTTCCATTGTATTTTCTATATTTTTACTTGATCTCGTTCTGAAGTACTCATTTCCCCCATCACTCTTGCTTCTGCTGTGATGACATCATGTGCAGCCACCGATCTAGGCCACTACCTGCCGCCTCTGCATGCTGTACACCACTCTGGCCTCCATTTCCACTTTCCCTGTGTCACACCCCGTGGCACCGGACATTTCCCACGGCCCATGTATCTTACAGCCCACATGTGGCCGCCACGCCACTCGTGGGTGCCTATAGAACCCCGCGCCACTAGTGGGACACCTAAGGCCCCCATTCACGGATTGCTAAGCCCGCCCACTCCGCCGTGTGCGTGGGTCTACAGAATCCCCCCAAAAACATGTGGAATCAGCTTTTTGGCACAATGAGAACTGAGGAAATCCTGCTCCCTCCCCTACACTGAGGAGTCTGAGGCTGTGCTCGCCGGAGGCACTGTTGCAGGAGAAGCCTCAGAATGTCAAATCAAGCTCACCCATTAATTTATGTCTTTTGGTCAGTCATTTCTTTATATCTTGGGCTGTGGAGCACGTAGAGAGGTGGTTGATGGCGCTTTTAAAGGTAGGAAACTGGCCTTCATTTAAACTTAACTTGTTGTAGACCACGTTCCCCTTAATGAAATTTTATTAAATTAACGTAGCCTTTAATGAAGGGCATTAAAGGGGAAGTTAAACAAATACAAATACTTTTATCTGAATATTGAACTGTACAGTTCTAATGTTTTTCACCAACACCTGATGCAACGTCACTGCTCAAACCCAACCTGCAACCTATTCCCCCATATTGGTGCACCAGTAAACCCCTCCCTGCACCTCCCTGACATGTAATACACTTGTATAGTGTGTGTTATCTAAATCTAACCTGCAAAATTGGACCCCCTGAGTCTCTTTCACCGTGCAATGATCTTATTATATAACCGAGTTTTAAGGTTAAAGATTAGAGCCCTACACAGTATTTCAAAACTGGTGGACAAATATTGGGAATAATATTATCAAATAAGAACTTGGTCAGTACAATTGTGTGTAATAACTTGAACTTCCAACAGTAATTGATTTCAAACGTTTGGAATGAAATAGAGACACATGAATTTAGAACTTGCTGAAAATCAGAAAGGAATTAAAGGGCATGTCCACCCCCAAAACTATAATTTAACCCACTACTGGCCCCACTTGTAGTGTATAAAAATCCTTACCTTACATCCCAGCTCAAATGGTTTCCTGTAAGTCCCTCTAAAGACTCCCCAAAAACTGGAACGGAGCAATGCAGGGAGGGAAATTGTTTCCGGGTTTTCTCAATTCAGAATGGACTTTTTTATGTACCCTGGAAATCCCAATTAGCATCATCACAGCGTGGTGTAAGGGCGTGGATCGCTATTGGCTAAGAGGTGTAATAGGAACGCCAGGGTAAGGTGTCAAAACAGATTGACATGGCAGACAGTTGGTGTCGAACCCCCCCACCTCTATTTAGGCTTGGTTTCTTTATTTTCACATAAATGGCCTCCTTAACACCTCTTCTAGAACCAGTCACATTCCTTGCCATATGTTAAAATTACAACTCTCAAAGGTATGTCCTTTATCCTTAAGATGCAGGAACACGGCTGAGTCCTGACCCGAGGAATGGCTCTTCTGTGCTGGGCCAGAGTTGATGCAGTTGTGTTTGGTCTCCCCCACATACAAATCAGAACATTCTTCACTGCACTGCACTGCGTATATGATGTCACTTTTCTTGTGTTTCAGTATTGGGTCTTTCGGATGCACCAATTGCTGCTTCAAAGGCCCAGTCTGGGATTCCACAAGTTTTAAGGGCTCCTGAGATGTCTTATTTTAGCCTTCACCTCTATGCTAGTGGGGATGTTCTCGACTCTGTGTTGCAGGGTTCTGATGACCCCCCAGCTTGTGATCTAAAGGGTGTAGGAGTCCAAAACACAATACTGATCTGTGTGTGTTGGTTTCTGTAAACCTCTATTCAGTTTTACTATTTCCATGACTTCTACCAAGCGTCCAAGAAAGCCAGTGTGTTGTATGTGGGGGTACTGTTGGAAGGTACCTTATTGGTACCGAAACGTCATGTGGTAATAAACACAGTTTTGTAAAGACACGTGTGCAGCTTGAACTTATATTGCTTTTGGTACAGCTTGTATAACTCAACACACATACTCAACACACAGCCATTAATATCTAAGATCTTTAGCAAGGCAGGTGGTCTTGGAGGTGTATTAAGTATAGAAGCCAGGTTCCACTTACAATCGTGCCTTGGTGGTCACTAAGTAGAAAAAATGAGCAAGGACTTCATGCAACTCAGTTTTGACGTGTGCAAATAAGGGAATGCAATTCATAACTGAGTTGCCTGAATTCTTGTTGTGTACCTATCTTTTTCTATTAAACAGTACTTAGGTGCTTTGGGCAGAGCACTAAGTGACTACAAAGGCAGTATTGTAAGTGGAACCTGGCTTGTATACTTAATAACACCTCCAAGTCGACTACTGCCTTGCTAAAGATCCTGTTCATGTGGAATACTGTCCTACAGCTTCCTTCAGATTCTGTATGGTTCGTTAATATGAATGTGATACAGACACAAACAGAGATAAATAAGTGATTGAGTGCGTTTTATGAGCGAAGAAGTAACTGGGTTTTTGAAATGTTTGTACAAATGTTTCCCCAGTTGATAAAGGGACCTTTAGAATTGTATCCTTCCAATTAGGATAAGAGGTTTGTTTTACTTCTAAAACAAAATAGCACCAAGGAGAGATCAAAGCTGCTGAACATGTGTATAGTTGTTTGGTGAAGAAGGTCCCCCCAAGAGATATCTTCCAAACACCTTCAGAAGGATTAACCTTCACTATCAAATGGCTGCTACCTAGGACAGTACATAAAGCATAATGCACATACTGAGTATATCAATTAACCCAAGGTATTTTATACCATTATTTGATTAAATGTCTCCCCCAGAGCTCTGTCACCTAAAGTCTTTCTTTTAACTTTCCTCTCCTTTGGCCATATAATTGTAGACCCACGGCTGCTTTGCCCATGCTTACACGAATGTATCTCTTTTCATACTGTCCCCCCTCCCGGTGAGGCCACTGGAGCGACCCCCTCGGAAGGCTACCGGCCCCTCCCCCCCGGGCTTCCCTGACCTGCGTATCAGAGGCTCGTTCGACAACTGGAGGCGCTCACCACCCCGAAACCCTTTTCAGTTCGCTCTCTCGCCCTTCCTCCGGTTTATCCTGTCCCCTCCCTCTTCTCCCTTATTCTCGCTATCCTGACCTTTCTTGGCCCTTTTATTATGCTTCTTCTCCGGGTGATTGATGGGCGGTGCGGCTTCCCCTCACATCTTTTAGCGTCGGGTGCTGCGTGCGAGCGACTCCTGTTTTTCGTTCCTTACGCTTCGTCCGCGCCCCCATGACCTCCAGCGCGCAATGCTGTTTGTTCGTCGCTCGCTCGCTAAGCTTACCGGCTTTTCTTTTCCCCCCTTTCACCTTCTGACCAGCATACCCGATCGGCCCCTCCACCTAGGATTTTTTCCCCCAGCGTAGGCGCTACATGACGTCGTTTATTCCCTGGTGGTTCTCGCTCGTGACCTTCTATCCCTAGAGAATCTACCCCTATGCATCGATGGTCCCTTTCGGGCCCATTGGACACAGATCCCTACTGACAGCCCCCCCCTCTCTGGTTTAGCGTTCTTCACAACGCCACAACTCTTCCCCCCCCCCCCCCCCCCCCACCCCTACTCCCCCCAGCCACTTTCCGACCTCTATTCTCAGGACTGAGAGCTCTTATTTTATTTTTAGACAGAGAGACCGAGTTCATTTTTAGAGTAGTAACAGTCAAAAGGCACACGCGTGAAGTTGACAATATGTAATTGAAATATATGATTCATTGTTGAGGGGGTAGCTGGGAGCTAGTCTAGGATGATCATCTATGTTTTAAACAATTTGAAATCTATCACAGAGAGAGACAGAATTTCTGGGGGGTAATTTCAATGTCTCACTAAAAAAGGGGGAATTAAACTTCTGCAAGGAGCACAGAGGAATCTGTAGAGGAGAAATATAATAGTTATTGTCAACCATGTGTATTCATGAATGACTTATATGATGTAGACACGTACGTGTGAAGTCATACAGTATGTGTGCATCTGTGCAACCTTCTGTGTTGAAAATTCAATTTTACAGACTAGAGAACTGAACAGATGTATCTGTGATTGGAAGCCATTGCAGCAGCCTGCCAGATAAATTTCATTTAGAGATTGCGGGTGAACAGTTCATGTATTTCTCATACCGTAAAGCTTGTTCAGGGAGTGGAGTAATGCGAGCAGGAATCTGCACTGATGCAAAAGCTTCATAAATCATTTAGATTCAAGCAGAGATTACTAGAGAGTTCACCTACATTCTAACGCATGTATGCGTGATGAACAAACACTAAAAATCCAACCCATGATGGCGTAGCAATTGAGACCAATTTGAAATCAGCACGTGGACTTTTAATAGACTGTGTGTGATGTTCACCTACTATCCTTATTAAACGTAGAAGACAGTTATTAGATAAAATGTCCACCTTTCTGTGACACAGAAGTTCCCTTGAAGTTCTATGACCTTTATAAAACACACCATGTATGCCCTGTACTACTATTATAACACAAATGTTTACTATGGCATGTTTCACAATATAGTAAATACCAATATCATACTGTACTTGGATTGCAATACAGATACCGAGTAGTGTCTAGGGGTGCCCCTACATGAAGCAAACTGACACACTTGCTCTGGGTGCACACCTGCAGAACACTTAAAAGGCGTCAGTTTGTTTTAGGTGTCAAAAACCCTAGGAACACCCCTGCATGGTCCTATATGTTGAAAAAACAATTCCCACCATTACCTGTCTGCAGTATTCCACCAGAAGGGCAGCTAGTTTGCCACCTGGACTAGATGGAGTTGTAAGTTATTCTCAATACTATGAACTATATACATGGTTAACTCATACATTGATAATATTAATACATTATACAATAAATTCATGGGTTTATTTACTGATTGCACACACATGATATACCTCATTGTTTGGCTAAATGACAGGTTTTAGGTGTGGGAGTGTTCTTGGTATGAACCCTTGCGGATTGGATTGCCCCGTTGTCTGCCAGAATCTTGATTCGTGATCGTATCATGACTATAAGTATGTAATATGTGGTTTATGTATAGGCATGTGTCTAGGAGATGAAAGCACGGTTTCGCGAGACAGTTTTGAAATTATTAATTTTTAACCTGTTGAATCAAATTTTTTAGAATCTATGGCAATTTTCAACTATTCAAACATAATTTCTGATTTTTCTATCTAATTTTGATTTTTAATCAGAAAATTTTAAGAAACTATCAGTTGCGAATCTAAACCTGGTTCGTTTAGAAACTGGGACTCATCATTAGTATGTTTTTTTCTAATTGTCCCAGATTAAAGTGTTTTAGGGCTCGGCATGCACGGCAAAATTTCTCATGCACTAACAATTGCGGTTTGGAGCACATGCGAACACCTTTCTTTTGCGGATTGGTTAATATGATCTCTTGATTTATTTTGACCTAAAAGAACATATTTTTATTTTAACAGTGGATCGCAGATAAATAAAATAACTAAATCCTGATTAGGACTAAACTCATACAGGAAGATTCAATAAAAGTTCTTATTGTTAAAAAGGTTTGCCCCAGCCAATCACATGTTAGCTTTCAAATGTTAAAAAAAAATTGATTTGTTGGGGCAAAATTGGCACCATTTTAAGAAGACATATATTGCAGATAACCCCCCAAAACCTAAAGTTCGTTTTAGTCAAAAGCTAGAAATCGGCTCCCAGCGCCTGAGCTAGTATACTTACATGCTCCTCCGATCCACCGCCACGGCTCTGCAATTCTGGGAAAGGCAGTCAGTGATCAGCCATTACAGTGACGTCACGGCCAATCACTTACTGCAATTCCCGGAGCAGTCTCCACTGTGGCTGCTGTGTTTCTTTTGTGTTCCCAAGCAGCTGCAGTGGAATGGCATCTCCAGTCCTTTGCACTGGCGTGCATACACACACAGTGCGAAGGAGCGAGGATGCATCGGAGACTGTCAGTGAAGCCGGCGATTTGAAGCGGGTTCGTTGGTAAGTGTCTCCTCCTCTCCTGTAAGATTTACTGTATATATGAGTATAAACCGACCCGAGTATATGCCAAGGCACCCACTTTTACCTTTAAAAAGGAGTAAATGTGGTTGACTCGAGTATAAACCGAGGGAGTTAGAAAATAGGACCAAACTGCCTTCTTATTCTGTTTTTTGAAGCTTTAGTTACCCTTTAAATACACAGCAGAATTCAATTACATTAGTCCCATACCAGTAATTAGCCAATCCAGTATGGCTATTACTGTATGGGACTGTGTATGGGAATTTTGCTGACCATTTAAGGGCAACTAAAGCTTTAAAAAAATACAGCATCAGAAGGCAGCAATAGATATCATCCTCTTTCTGAGTCTGTTTTGTTTTTAGGACTTTTAGGAACTAGGCCTTTAAATGAACATCAGAAGTCCCATACAGTAAAAGCCATACTGTATTTGGCTATTACTATATGGGAATTCTTATGTCCATTTAAAAGGCAACTAAAGCTCCATTCCTTGCCACTGCAGATGTTTGGAAACTAAACTCCCAGCATGCTTTAGTTGCTGGGAGTGTAGTTTCCAAACATCTGCAGTGGCAAAGAATTGCCATGCAGGAATTACACAATTCCTCTGCTGGCTGACATACACTACTCTGCGCTGGCCTCACTTCCCGGCGCCGAGTAGTGACGTCAGCCAGCAGAGGATGTGGAGCGTGCGGCTGCTGGAGCAGGTAAGTGGTTGACTCAAGTATAAACCGAGACTCGATTTTCAGGCTATTTTTAGCCTAGAAATCTCAGTTTATACTGAGTATTATGGTACTGTTCTTCAGTAAATCCTTTAGAAACAAACTTACATTTTTGCTGGACATACCCTTTAACTGAATCTCCCTGTATAGGTTTATATTTAGATTATAGATTAAAGGGCATGTCACCCTTAAAAACTTTTGGCACACAATAGAATACAGCCCCCCCGCCCCAACCGCTATAAAAATAATATAAGAAAGTGCCCAGATGTTTACTTACCTTCCCTCTTCCTCCGACGCCCGACCTTCTGTTGCAAGACACTGCAAGCAGGGGGCGGGACCGGCAGCCGCGTCCGTGATTGGCTGAGAGGCAGCCAATCACAGACGCGGCTGCGGCTTCTCAGAATGCCGGTGGAGAGAGGGAAGGTAAGTACAGTTCTGGGGACTTTCTTAAAATAATTTTTTGCGGTTGGGCTGGGGGAACATATACTTTATGTGGCCAAGGGGTTTTATGGGAGGGGGAGGGATAGCAAACGGAGGGGAGAAGGGCTGCAGTACGCATGCCAAAATTCTCCCGGAGGCCAGGTAGGAGGCAGAGTCCTATATGGACTCTGCTATCCTTCTGGTGGAGTTTTTGGGACTTTGGGGGGGGACTACAGGAGAACCTTATGGAGCTGGGATGTGAGTAAGGATTTTATTACACTACTTGGTGGGCCATAGTGGGGGGATTATAGTTTTGGGGTGGACATGCCCTTTAACAATGAATTATAGGTTATTTGAAACTGCTGTATGTGTGGAAAGATAAAACAAGATTTTTTCCTTTGCTTTTTCTTTTGTACTTTTCCTTATGTATAAACATTTTAATGCTAAAAAAACTGTAGGTGTAGACATTACCGGTTCAAGTCCAGGGAGCAGAGAAACCATATGAGTTGCAGTTATAATAACGGCCACAACCAGGAATAATTTCATAGGAAACGACATAAAAATGACAGTACTGTTATTATTTTATAGAAATCAGTATCACTTCATGATGAAAATAGCAGATTTCCTCAGTTGGAAACAAGAACGCAGTGTGAGCGCTGGAAGATGTCTGTATACAAACTAGGAAATGTAGCCCCCCACCCCCACACACATTCAAAACATTTCCCGAATATTTTCTGGCTTTGCTGAAGTATAAAAATCCTCCATGGAATTTCAGACATTTTAATTATATTCAAACAATTAATGAAAACCTTCCTTACTGGTTTGTGAAGTAAAATAATTAAGCACTTCAGGCCTCATACACAGTTGTTTAGATGATCCTTCCCAGTAGGATTTATCTGACTCCTTTACAGACAGGCTGCTTGGGAGGAGCTGAGTAGCTGTACTGTACAATGGGAAGGATGAGCAATCAGGAGACCTCGCGGTATGAGAAAACAATGCCCATCGCTTACCAACATATTTAGTGATCTGACAGGATGGATCGCTATATACAATAAGGAAGATTCAATAAAAGTTTGTATTGTTAAAATCTTAATAAAGATCTTATTAAACATTTGAAAGCTAACGTGATTGGTTGGGGCAAAATAGCACATTTTTAATGATAAGACTATTACAGAATTCCCTGATAGTAACATAGTAATTGAGGTTGAATAAAGACATGTGTCCATCAAATCCAGCCTTTTCACCTTCCCTTAACCCTACCTAACAATAATCCAGAGGAAGGCAAGAAAAAAAACAGCTAAAAAGGGATTCCTACATAAGACTAATACAGGGAGGGGAGGAGACAGTGGAGGGGTGGGGAGAGTGTGTCTTGCTGGGTTTTGTTTTGGCTGGCCTTATGTATTATAAGAAATAATATGCTACTACAGGGTGATATACGGATTTACTTCACCTCGGAGTTCCATGCCCTGTATAAAAGCATTGGCCTGCAGCCTCGTGTTTAAATCGTCAAGGAACTCCTCAGTGGCGTAATAACTAAGTGGGTGGGACAACATGCAGATACAATGCTCGAGGTGGCTAAACATCATTTGTTGTGCTGGTGCTCAGAAAGGTAGGATAACAGTCTAGATTTGAAAGTATTAATGAATGTCTCCTGGCAAAGTGAGAGAGGGAAAGACTTCCAAAGGTAGGGAGCAGCAAGAGAGAATGGTTTAAGGCAGGAGGAAGCAGTGTGGAGAGTTGTGGAGAAAATTTCCTTTCGAGGAACAGAGGGCACGACCAAGAACATAGGGAACCAAGAGAGAAGATAGTAGGGAGGTGCAGTAGAGCGAAGGGATTTAAAGGTTAAAAGCAGGGTATTGAATATGATTCTTTGTTGATGGGAAGCCATCCTATGGATGAAGTATCAGGGTTGTGGGTTCTCTTTTGGAGGTCAAGATGGGGATTATAAAGGCATTCATGAGCATTTTAGTAGTGGAGCGAGAGAGGAAAGGGCGGATCCTGGAGGATCAGTGAGTTTGAAGGGTCAGATTGATTAGAAATGTGTGGGTTTGTTGGAATTTTGGATGCAGGTTTGGGTCGGATCTTTACAAAAACTGGCAACACTGGGTACTCTGCTAGTATATTTATATGTGATGATATCACATATAAGGATCATATCCCCGTGCAAATGCACTTCTCCAATGTAAACAGCCCTAACTGTCTAATTGCCTGAAGAGTCAGTCCCTCCATTCCCTTTATTATTTTAGTTGCCCTTTTTGAACTGCTTCCATTTCCAAGATGTCAGGAGATGCCTCCACACATGCTTTACTTAAGGACAAAACCAGAGGCATACTTCTCATGACAGATACAGGTAATAGCTGTAAATGAAGTAGGGAGGGGACCACTTATTGTTTTTCAGGGGAACGGTCATATCTAGTTATCAATGGCCAGAAAGGTTGTCATGGTGTACTGGGCAACCCGGGTAGATGTAACCCATTCTAATCAAACTTTTATCCAAATTCTACCATGCCCACCAACCATTCTGTTTGCGGGACAGACCTGATCTGTACAAAGGGGCATGGCCTCAGTGTTCTGGGACAAGACTGGGGCATTCTGGAGGGGCTGGCTCCCTGATGTTAGTAAGTACAGTTGCTCTAATGCTCTCTAGCACTACAGAAAAGTTTCCTTCACATTCGTAAAGCTTTGAATAATTTACTGCAGACTTGAGGTTCAGCTTTAAAATACTGACCTGCTTTAAATACATATGGCTACATGCTCCAAATCAATCAATCAAATCCATGAACGCTACTGCAATGTGACTGGTCCAGATGCAGCCTCATTTCCCTGCTATGGAACCTGCCCCACTGGACCATAAAATGCAGCTGCTGTGAAAAAGTTTTTGTGTTTTTTTCCTGTTACCTCTGCCTAACCTGCCTATACATTACAGCTGAAGTGAATTTCTTCTTTACATATTTCTCATCTAGGTTCCCAGGTAAAGAGACATTTTTTCCAAATGATACGTGCCGTGTGGTTGACTGCACTGAAACATGTGACATGGCAGGCAGTTTCTGTAACCCGTGTACATATGTTTTAATTTCAGTTCTCTTGGTAAATTAATGAATGGTTGAAATCCAGATACGACAAAGAAGCAGACAACAAAAATTGAGTATTGATTATGTGCTAATTGTTTTCTCATGGGTTCTGGTATAATAGTCAGAAAAAAGCAAAGAAACTCAGTGGTTTCCTGCCGTGTAAAAATATTATAGTTAATTTTATTAGGTCGGGATCTGGAAACAATAGCACCAAAAGAATATGAAACAATCAGTTGGGCCCTAACCATTGCTGTTATTTTGGGCTCCTTTTTGCTCTACCTGCTTGTGTAGCGGGCCCCCACGTTTTCCTGGGCCCTAGCAGGTGCCCAGGTTGCAATTGGATAATCTATACTGGTCAGCTGACTGACTTTGTTATGAAAATTTTGAACATCTAAGGGCTTAACCAGAGATTTTAGGACAAGCCAATAGAGAGACTGGACTGTTGCACTAATCTCCTTTTAGTATTTTCTTCTACACCACAATATAGTAAGGATGCATTTTTATGAAGTTAATTAAAGGGTAACTATGTTGTCCAATTCTTCCTAATAGTTAGGGTTTATGAAAAACTCCTATCATTCATTCAAAATGAAAATTTGTTTTAAGTTATGGCAGGAAAGGTTTAGCAACACTTTTCCTGTTTAAGCCATGCAGCCAGATTGTAGTCATGTGACCAGCCTATGCCTGCATTAATAGACTCCCATTCTCACTACCATTTTTTTACATTTCTGTTCAGGCAGGCACTTCCTGTTTTCTCTCCCAGGGCTGAGGGGAGGAGCAGGTTCAGGTGATGCCACTCAACCAACTGGAAGCAGCAGGGGGTGTGCTCTAGGGTTTTGCCACCTGAGCCAAAATTTTGGATGCTGCCCCTGTGTACAACATAGCGCTATGTTTTTTTCCTTCTGCTCTGCCTGCCTCTAAAAAAAAAAAAATTAAGTGAGCTCTGTCTGCCGCCTCTCTGAATTAGCAGGGGTGCGCCCTGAGCATTTTGCTCAAATTGCCTCATTGGGAGACACCCCTGGGAAGCAGGAAATTTTAATATTCATCACATTTAATTTCTTACAGGCTGCAGCCAAAGAGGTGATTCAGGGCTCATTTTAAAGGAAAGATTGCAGGCTTTTAATTAACATTACCTTATTGGAGACCACATTTTTCCTTTAAGAGAAATGTATAGTAATAACCTAGGTTAATTTGAAGTCATCAAAACAACAATCACTTCACTCAAGGGTAGTAACAATATGCAAGCATGTTTAGTTTTAGAGCAACTCATTTAACATACATTAAAGTTGATATTCAGAAATTATTTCAGTTGAATTGACTGAATTCCCTTGATATACCAAGACTGGATTAATGTAAACCTTTACATACATTGTGTTTGTGATTTTACTCTATATAGGAAATATCTAGCCGTACAGTTAAAAATACAGTGTTGATTTAGCTACCTCTGTCTGAACAAATAAGGAAAAACAGGAACCAGCGTGTTTGTAAACTTAATGAAAAATATTATATACTGTAGATAAATCACCCCAAAACTGCAATAGCCAAAGTACAATTATACCCCCTGGATCCTGCAAAATCCTTTGCCAAGCTTGGGAAATTTGGCAAATGGAAGGGAAGGCAGATGGTTATTTTACCTGGGGCTGTAGCCTCAGAATACTACGTATATACTCGAGTATACGTTGATCCGAGTATAAGTCGAGGTACCTATTTTTACCTGAAAAATTTGTAAAAACTGATTGACTCGAGTATATGTCGAGGGTAGAAATTAGTGCCCTTTAAATGGACAGCAGAATTCCCTACATGATTCCCATACAGAAAGCCAAATCCCGTACCAGTAACCCCCAATTCCTTGGCACTCCAGATGTTTGGAAACTACAACTCCCAGCATGCTTTGTTGCTAGTGGCAGGATCAGTAAACTTTAATTAAAGGGCAACTAAAGCCACAGAACAAAACTGAACCAGAAGTCAGGACACCTTGATATAAAACCAGTAATCTGTGTCTTACATCTCATGGATATAGGCGCTGGGAAATTTACCTAAATAAGATATGGTTTGTGCTTTACTTCTCAGCATTCTAGTATCACACAGTTTGGTCAATGACCATTATGTTCTGCACATGCTCAGTCCTTAGCTATGGCACAAACTTGTACAGTTGGTCACACCCATTAATAATATTTAGCCAATCCTTTTACAGGACAGATAAAGCAAGGAAGCATGTGACTGAGGTCAGGAGGTGTGGTCTGACACTGCACATACACACATATACTTCTTACCAGTTTAACAGGCTTTGTTTTACTTAACAAAGTTTACTAAGTGGCATTTTATAGTTTATTGGTGTTTTTAGGGGGGTTTTTTTCAGATTCTTTTCAGTATAAAAAATGGGTTTAGTTCTCCTTTAAGCTTACCATCATTTACAATTTCCTGAACCCCATATTGTAAAGGGCCCTCTGACCCCCATATAGTAATGGTCCCTCTGACCCCCATATAGTAAAGGACTCTCCGATCCCAATAGTTAAAAATGGCACCTTAGAGTTGTAGTTTCAAGCTGTCATTTGCACTGTACTGCAGCTGTGTTTTTGCCCCAAATTGAGGAGATCCATCAGATTTACAGCATCCAGATGAGCAGTGACAGTGCTGAGTGAGTCCAGCAGCCAGACTACAGGAAGGATTGTAAAGGCAGAACAGCTCCTGTAATTTCTAGCAGGTAACACAGCGCACCTACTGGTTACTATCCGCAATTGCAGAATTTGGATCTAATTGAACCGAGTATAAGTCGAGGTTAGGTTTTCAGGCTAATTTTAAAAAAAACTGAAAAATTGGACTTATACTCGAGTATATACTGTAGTTCTTGTTTGTAATGGCCAATTCCATTCTAACACTGAAATAAAGAGAGGTAAATAGGAATATGGATTTGTTGGTTAGAAGGTATTCTGGCCCATGTATAGAATTCCCTTAGCAATCAGTTATCACTGTCTGAACACATTCATTGCCCGTGGCTTCTTGAAAAGGTGTCTGGGCTTAGCAGTAAGTTGAGGGCCAGTTGTCAGGAGATCTTAGTCTTTGTCCCAGGGCAACTTGGGCCTTTAGCATTGTAGGCTTTTTGTGGGAAACTGCCATGTCATATACTGCCATATACCACAAACAAGGAATTCCTAATAAACCTCTTCACACTACACAACACAGCTTCTAGTTATCTTTCTCCTGCCATGCTTCCCTATAGCTCTTTCTTGCTCTGTAATGTCATCTCTCCCTACAGACTTCATGCAATGTAATTAACTACACGGGTAAAAAACCCTTTTAGGAATCCGGTTTGAAATGCTGTGTAAATTATTGTGTTTGCTGGTGATGTGACCTCGGGAGTAACAGTTTTTTAGGTGAGGTGAAGTAAGTGACCTGTAAACTGGAACTAGCACAATTTCCATTCCAGGGAATTGAATGAAATATGAATATGATCATTGTGTATAGGAAAAATCTGTAAATCACTGATGATATTGTGCATTATGTTGAAGATTCTGCTTGTTATCTTTAAATGATTGCACACATTAGAGGCCCTGTGTTTGTAGAAAGAAAGGATGTTAACATGATACCAAGCTTCCAAAGGACCTTTGTAATCTATCTTTCCCCTGGTACCCCTCAACTTCTAAGAGTAAGTATTCCCACTATATTTAAAGGAGAACTAAACTTCAGTTTTTCAGATCCTATGTGAAAGTTTTTCTCCCCAGAACACCTACACGTTGAAAGATTTTCTCTAGTTATTTGCATTTAGTAGATATGAGTAATAGATTCTGTAACAAAGGAGGCTTCCATCTTGTTGCCAGTACAAAATCATAGCCCATGTTGGTTTCAAAGAGCCAGCCCCTGACCCCCAGCATTCACTGTCTCTATGTGCAGAGTTTCTAGCTCTCTCTTCTAGTGAAAGATAAAGCTGATTTGCTGGTGGCGCACCATGTAAATGCTGTGTGTTTAGAAACAATCAGACCAAGAAGTCACAAGTTCAAATCCCCTAGCTTACTTATGAAACAATATAAAATAGTCTACTGCCTGAATTTAGTGCTTTTTGTTTGTTTGTTTCCATGTTTCTAGAAAAATATGAAGTTTCTACATATATACAATCTTTATATATAGCAGCTCTGTTATTTATTTACCAACCAGTGTGAATTGCTGACAGTCTTCCAGTAGCAAGACAAACTGTGTACTGATTTTACTGACATTTACTTCTATTGATTGAGAGTTCACCCTGTGGCGTGCTCTGTAAAGTGCTGGGTTAGGGGAAAAAATCAGACTATTGGGACACAGGTTTGATTCCTCATGTTCCCTTTTTTGTTTTTATTATGTGTCTAGCAAAAGATAAAGACTTACATGTACTAGTCCATTATTATTAGCCCTTGTGGCCTAGTGGTAGATAGCTTTCTTTTTAGAAAGACACAGAATAGAAGGTTGCTGGTTCGATTCCCCATACTTACTTTATTTTTTGCTGAAATGTTAAATGTTCTGTTTCTTTCATCCATGCTAGCAAAGACATCACTGCAAAGATACTTTTCTTTTGTATGTAAAGCATAGGAATTTATCATTGTTAGGGACAGGAGCATTTCTAATGTGTTACACAAAAACTGCACACGGTATCTGTGTTCTGTGTCAGAGGGGGAACTCTGAGCTGTAACATGATTGGCTGTCAGCTTCCAGGAAGCAAGACTGCAGTTTCCTGTGAAGAGTCCGGGGGGACACTTAGATGGGTGTTCCCAGATAAGGTGAATTATGGGACCCTTAGTACACACAGGCTATTTTCATAAATCACCCAGCATCCACAGCAAGGGAGACATGAGACACAGCTTGTTGTTCGTTTGTGAATGTGCTCTCTCTATTGGGACATGTTGTCTTGGGACTTTAGTTCTCTTTAAGGATATATAAGCACAACACGGTGGTGTAATCAGTGCCGTCACCTTAATTCCAAGAGAATAAAGAGAGAACAGCTTCTGAGTGGATAATCCTCCCAATAGAGCACATAAGCATGTATGATAATTCCCTTTCAGTCTTAATGAAAGGTGTGGGACACATTGCAATGTTGTCTACGTAGCATCTCATTACAGTAAATTCTGTAAAAAAAGGCTTGTTCCCCATATGAAACTTTTTGCTTACCTGTCCCATCCCCATTAAGTTTAAGACCACAAATTTTACTTACCTGACATTCCTTATGCTTGATATTGATTGCAGACTCTACTGTCCTCTTCCTCTTAAAGCGTATGAGCTTACACATGCTTAGAGGAGGCGGCACAATCTGCAGCAGTTATTCACAGGCCATATAACACCATCCAACATGGCCATTTTGACTGCGCAACCTAAAAGAAGAGGGAGCAAAGCCAAGACGGAGAAGAAGGCAGTGGAGGACTGCAATCAGTATTAAGCTTCGGGAAGGTCAGACAGGTAGGTAAAGTTTTAACTTATGGGGATAGGAAGGTAAGTAGGAAGTTTCATAGGGAGGACATTAAGACATTGTATTTAAGGGTAAAATGGCCTGCAAAAAATCTGGTACATGGCTTATGGTTCTGAACTAACCATAGCAAATCCCAACTAAAACCCACGCTAACCCACAATACTGCAATGGTTTTTTTGCTTTGTGGCTTTCTGTACATTCCAGTTGGTCTCAGTGTAACAGTCACTAAGCGAGGTTGGTCTCGGGAAAATATCTGTAGAATTCATGTGGAAAAATGCACTGGGGTAGCAACAAGCTGTGTTTATTTCCCAATGTCACTTTTCTTTAATGCTACAACACCATTAAACATACTAAATCATTTATTGTAAACACTTTATATCATTAAGGATATTCAGTCTGCATGTTATTACACCATCATCCAAGCTACTTTGCCTCTAAGTGTTCATATGATTCTGCTTGTTACCATTCCTCTCCTTGCAGTGTCAACTGTATAGTCATTTCGATACGATATTGTTTTTACATTGCTGCCTGCTTTGGAGGTGAAGGGGTAATCAGGCTCTAATCCTATCTGTGTTGAGGTTCTCTACCCATAAGTGCTCCCTTTCCAGGTCAGTGAGTGTGCAGGCTGTCAGTAAGCATCGTTCTGCATTGGTAAAATACTCTGCTCCTGGGGGAATGTGTGCATAGGAAAAATACCATGCTGTTGCAAACTATCGTCTGTGTTGTTCTTGCCTTGGGTATGCTCTCTTTTTGCGTCTTAACGTTTTTAACCCGTCTGTAAATGTTGCTTCTTTCCCCATAGTTTCGCTATTTCCGACTGTTTGGCTAGGTTTCATGCATTACATTTGTTGCCAGGTGTTTTTATTCCATGTGTTTTTTCTTATTAAAACCAGTACTTTGGTGGTTCTTGACTTTTCCTCTGCTCTGCTAAAATGAAGCAAATTCAGGGATTTGATAATAAATCTGATTGGTTCTACATCTGTGATTGGATTTAGACCAAAAATCTGATTGGTTCTGCATTCAATTCTGATTTCATATAGATCTATTGGATTTTGTCATGGTGATTAAGAACCTATAAATCCAAAGCCAGCACTTGGTAAGGCTTGGAGTAAAATTACGTCACCACATTATAGCCTTATTGTTTAACTGTTTGGCTAGTATCACACGCAATGTATGTATGTATGTATTTTATTTCTTTATAGCGCTACATATTCCGCAGTGATTTTCATTATTTATTCAATTCACATCAGGCCCTGCTCCGAAGAACACAATCTAATCTTATGTACACATACAACCTATCAGTATGTACTCAATGGCTTTCCTATGGTATTGTGAGCACGAGATTACATGAACAATGTCTTTTAGGTAAAACTGGGGAGATTTAGGTGAAATTCTGTAGTGGTAAAATGTCAGGAAACCTGCCACCATGATAGCCGGTTATATATACTTGGGAGCAAATGGGAAGAACCTCTATGCTGGTTCTAATGGGCAGCATCCATTAGGGACAGATGAGTATACCAACTTAACACTTACTCAGCTTTTTAAGTCCATGTTATAAATACTATGAATAATATCGTTTTTAACTTGCATAAACTGCTATTTTATTTTAAGAATTTTCTAATAAAAAGGATTTTACTTATATATTAAGAAGTGGGCCTTAAGTACATTGAGTACTTCATGGAAACCCCATTGAAGTCTATTGGGCTGATGCCAACTAAAGATTTGGTTCATGCAGAGCAGAGGATCTTGGGAAGAAGAGGAGAAGCAGCGACTACAAACACACACATTTTTATTCACCTCATAGCATTTAAAAAATTCAAAATATAGCAGTTAAGCACCTCATTTCATGGGGAATCAGTTGTGATTTAATTTATTGCTAGACGTTCCTTTTAAACTGTATTTTTATAACATAACTAATAATGGAAGGGGGAGACTTTTAAAACAGGTTTCCCCAAAATAACTACGAGATTTGAAGATCTAGCTGATGAATTATATAATAAAGGTTACAATGCTTTGCAAATAATTATGGAAGGCTGTAATCAAGTGTTCCATTTATCACCATTTCCTTTCTCTTGCAGGCAGGCAATGCCGTTTGGATGTGTGACGTTAGGTTACAAAAAGGATTACAATCATCCCACAGAAGTGAGTGACAGATATGACCTGGGCAGCTTATCAAAACGTGAGTAGAGGGTGTGTTAAGAGCCGGCCAGGCACTAAGATATTACATAACGTAGGAAGAAAATGATTTTCTTGTGTGGACACGTACAGTAAAACTAGACATTGCCAGTTTTGCCAGTGTAACTACAGCATGCAATTCTACTGTCAACATGGCAGTGTCAGCTCTGCTTCAGACACGATTTGTTAGGGATGTCAGCCTTCAACTTCCAGATGTGTTGCAAACTACAATATCCAACATTGCAGCAGGAAAATGCAGGTAGGACATCCCTGTAATGTGTTTGTGGTCCAAACTGTATTGCCACTTTAACTTAATCTTTCCCCCTTCAGGGAGGAATTCTGTGAAGTTTTCGAGCCAAAGAGAAATCTTCGGGAAAGCTTTATACTTGCAAAAGATTTCTGAAGAGAGATGGACGTAAAGTGGAGGAAAGCTGCTAAAAATGAGATCAACATCCTGAAAATGTAAGCTTCACGTTCGATAACAAAAAAAACCCGTTACCTTATGGTAGTATCTGTCTACCCCCATTCTGTCACAGACATTCCTGTTTGGCCAGAAGCACCAATATTTTAAAGGGATGTCCACCTCTTATGTTAATTTTTACTAACATTACCCACTCTCCCAAACCCCGACTGCTCTTCTGTCCCTTTCGCGGTCTTTTGCTTCTCCCCAGTGCAGCAGCCAATGACAGCCGTAATGAATGACGTCATGGCCAATGAATGAGTGCTGCTGACCAGGCTGCTGCCTCTGCCTGTGCAAGCCGTAATGAGCTAGCACAGATTTAAGAGGAAGTGGTTTCAGGGGGGGAAAGGTAAGTAAAATTAGGTGGGAGAGGTGGACATTTGCTAAGCACATACAATAGATCATTTACGTATCTACTATAATGATTCCCATTCAGACAGTTTAGGATGGAAAAACAAAAAGCAAAAGAACAAAGTCAATGATCACCATCTAAGTTTACACTAATAGTGCCACCTTACATTGTTTTATTTGCGGTCTGTCTGTGATACAGAGCAGAGACACCCTAACATATTATCTTCTTTACATAGGAAGTGACTTACATTCACTCTTCCTCATTCTAAAGGAGGCAATACACCAGTGATTACTATTGCATTGGAAGCTGTCGGTAACATGTGGTGGTAAACACACACATGGCCCTGATCGATCTCCATTTGCGTTATAGGGATCAGTCGGCCTTGCACACACACACGTGGAAAGTAAAGGGAGCCCATACCGACAGATATATCGGGATATGTGTATAGCCAAGTACAGACATGAAGATTCCTCCACAATGCCTGAGTCTGATGGAGGATTTTTCGTGTCTGTACTTAACTAAAAATAGAAAAATTTTGTAATCAGAGTGACAATGTCTCTAATAGAACCTGCCACTAATTTAATCTGAATTATTTTACACAACATACATAAGCTTAAATTCCATCTCTTTCTTTTCCTAAATATTTATATTTGTTTCATTTTCCAGTCACCGGGTATATACATTATAGGGCCTTGAATGTAATCCTGTGTATCTTCCATAGTGGTTAAGCATCCTAACGTCCTGCAGCTTGTGGATGTGTTGAGACGCGGAAGGAAATTTTATTTTCCTGGAACTGTAAGTAATCACAGCCTTCGTGTATTGGTTTTTCAGATTTAGCCAGTCACATAATGTGCTGGGTGAGATTTAAAGATGAAGTGCTTAACTTCCTTTCCAAGATAGCGTTGCTATGTTTGTTGGTTGTGGGACGGAATTTAATATGGCATTAAATATTTCTTCCTTTCTATCGGTAGGGAAGTATAATCTTATTTATTATGGCCCAATTTATACATGCTTGGTGCATTATTTAATGGAAATGACAAGACCATCCTGCATTATTTAATTTGTGAACATTCCTATGCTGTGATTGGTGGCTTTGTTAATAGCATTGACTGCAGGTGGTTCTACCAATGCCTTCTCCTAAATGGAGCACAGAACACACTAGTGAAGCCAGACCTTAATGTGATGGGCCAATTATAGGTCTATATAATTGTAGCAGCCAATACATATTATCTAACTGCAGTAAGCAGGAAAAAGCTAATATTTGATTGGTTGGTTCACCTTTTTATTGCAGCAGTCTATATTTTTCAACTTTTACTGCAAATACCATGTGAAGCATGACATTTCTTGGGAAAGTTTCCACCTCTGCTTGAGGTTGTTCAAATCGAGAGACGGCTTTTATGGTGTCACAGGGTAGTGCACAAATTGTATTATTTGTATTTATTTGAACATGACAAATCCTTCAAAACCTTTCTGTGCGTTTTGTCTATAAGTTGAAATGAGCTGATTCTTACTTATCTTGAATTCACTGTGATCATCACTGCGGATTTTCCTGGTCTCCATTTCCTTCCAGCTGCTAATGTTATTGCCAATTCAGGACTATGGGATTTACTACGGAAATAGTTTTAAATATGGGGGTTTGGTTGGTGGGTGAATGAGCTGGATTTCATTCTGCCAACCGGGTCACAAGATGCTGGTAAATTTTCCATCAAAATTTACTAAACAAACCTCACAATTGTGGCTTTGGATATGAAATGACAATGTCAAATACTAAATTTCATCACGGAATATTAGTTTCAGCAGTGAAATGACATCAGTTTAGGAAGGAGATTGCATTGTTAGTTTAGAGATGACATTACAGCCAATCTCTAGAGGCCACGAGGAGGGAAAAGACAGAAACCTGATTGTAATTTGACATTAATTTGCCTTTAAATTAGGCAGTGCCTATTGTCAACTGATGATGTGCTTGGAAACCATTTATTAGGTTTTTTTATTGATTGAATTTGGTATTTGGAGTTCCTTCGTTCTGTTTATCCTGTAGTCAACCATTAGATTCTCTGTTACCTGTTTCATGGATGTTAATAATTTACATACATATAACTGTTTAATAAAAACAGCAAAGAGGATTCCATAATCCTACTGTGTTGGTAGGCTGCTACTCCCCTATTAATATAAGGGATATCGGATATCAGGTGGGCTATGAATTGCTTTATATTAAAGGCATTGCAGGGTTCGGGGTGCTGTTTGTATTATTCTTTGTAAATGGGTGGGGTTGGCTCTTGGGGTACAGTTATTGGTTGTAAACTCTGTGTGACACTGTGTAATATAATAGATAGTGATCTAACCATATGCAGAAATGCTGGAGACCATTTGCAATCTCCAGTGTATAATGTGTTACACCCAATGAACAAGCTATGTATCTCCATCTTGTATCCAGTGTTTTCTACATATGGTTATACTTTCAAACACAGGAAGTGATACAAGTCTTACTGAGCTAATAATGAGTAATACCTTTGCTATCTTATATTAAGAATACTCAGTGGTCATTGTGGGTCTCAGACTGTGCCACAGTTTTTGAAATGAAGAGTTATTTATACAGTTTATGGCTGGTCACACGTTCTTCACACTATTTCTGCACAGACCACTGATCAAAAAAATCAAAGGTCCCTGCAGCAGTTAAACACGTGAATGTACACATCAAATGGAACAGATTCCAACGTAAGGACCAAGTCTCTCCCTCCATGTGAAATATTCTTCCTAATGCTTCCTTATTCCAAACTATAAATGTTCATTAGTCATGGGAGCGTTCATTAGTCATGGGAGTGCCTGAGGAATTGCTGGAGAGTTGGAAAGTCGTCCATTGTGCCCCATAAAATATCTTGTTTTACTGAGGAGCCAAAATTTATTTTTGCTCTACAGGGACCTATCCACACAGACTGTGCACTTTCTTTTAAACATTCACTTTAAGAGATTTAAAGAACATCCATTTTCCAACAAAATCCTGACCCAATGTAGATATAAGAGGTGAAGATTTAAAATGATTTAATTTAAATTACTAAAGGTTTCCAAAGGAGACATGACATTGATTAGCAGCGCGGGGCCAAGATGAATAAACCTAATAGAAGTAGTTTTATGGAACTGGAGACGCTGATATTGAAAATAGAAACCATGTGTATGAAGTTCTGGCCTTTTTAAACCTTGCATAAATTTGCAAGAAAAGGTGAAATGTATTTAAAAATAATTAAGAAGAGAAGACTTTGTTGTCCACACAAACAAGGTTACCGAACAGTACATCAAACAGGATTGTAGTCATTTACTGTGCTAACTGGGCTGAATGTAGCTATGTAGGAGGAAGCACATAGGGATTAGCACCGATCTGCTGCTGTACCATGTACTTTCAACACAGTTTTCCTTCCTGTTTTGGTGGGGGACTCCCAATCATGCAGTGCAGCCCTAGGACAATTTTTCTCAGCCTTTTATATTTGTGAAAACAATGTCATGTCTCGGGAATGTTTAAACGGCAAGTCCAGCCAAAAACAAGGAGGTTTTGAATACTATTTACCCCCAAAACCTCACTTTCGCAGGTTCGTAAAGTTTAAAGATCCCCAGAACTTACTACCTGACCCGGTCCCTCGCAGCTATTCCACGCCCTCTGCTCCTGTTTCGAGCTTGTTGTAAGCAAAAACAGGAGCAGGGGACTTCTGCGCTGACAGACGCTTCTCTTCCGGGCTGTTGCAACCCTAACTGACAGCTGCAAACCAGAAAGTGGTGCAGCTGTCAGCACCAGCCGCGGAGTAGAAGCTGCGAGGGTCGGGCAGGTAAGTAAGTACTGGTGGATCTTTGAACTTTACGAACCTTGCAAAGGGAGGTTTTGGGGGGTAATAAGCATTTCAAAACTCCTTGTTTTTAGGCTGCACATTCCCTTTAATTCTTAAATCTAATTCATTTATACTAGATGTGTAGTTGAGTGCTGGAGTCTTTTGTGTAATGTACTATATATATAACATAACTTAAATTCTTAATGAGAAGAGGATTGACAGTTCTGTATTATCTCTGAGGAACCCCTACCAGCCTCTCTCGGAAACCCAGATGAGATACACCTGAGAGAGATTCACTGTTAAGTCACTTTGAACAAGTACTATGTGAAACCTGTAATGCTTAGTCAATACTGACCCTTCAATAATTCACTTCCTAGAGGTCCAGGTTGCCCATTTTGTTATGTGGGAGGCTTGGAATTGTAATTTGTCTGATTATCCAGATAGATTTCTGCCATTATTAATATAATGTTTTCTGTTTATTCCAGCCTTTACACATTGGCCCTTTCCTTTCAAGGTTGTTGGTCCAGCAGAAAAGCTGTGGTTTATAGGGCATGTCTCAAAACAAAAAAAAAGAAAAGATCACTTGTTACCTGGCCCAAATCAGCGCCGATTTATTAAGCACTGTTACCTACATTGCTAACCATATATTAAAGATTACTATGACCCTGTTCTGCAGTAAGCTTGCTCCTCCTCCAGGCAGTCCATCAGAATTATGACTGTGACATCACAGCCAATGATTGACTTTTCTTTACCCTGCTGCTCCTCTGCACATGCTCCAAACTTATAAAAAGCTCATTACAGAGGGAAGAGGCAGATACCTTTGCCAGAAATAGGAGAACCTTTGATTAAAAATCTGGGTACAAAACATGTAATAAACTGGTAATAATAGCAGTTGAGGTTGCGGGCAGATCTCTGACAAGGACCAGTTTTTTGTTTTAAGTGTGGACATGTCCTTTAAACATTCACTGTTTCACTTCTTACATGGGGGATTCCAGATCTTATCAAGATCATAGGAAGCTGTTGATTTCTTATCCCTCTAAATCTTATTGATAGGAAGCAGATACGTTTGCTTATTTATTACAACATTCTCATATGAAAAGCTTGAAATAAAAAGGCACTGTATCTCCCATGGAGCTTAGCGCTAATCTGCCAGAACATTAGCTCTCTTATTAATTTCAGTACGTTGTGGATACTTCAACTGATACATCATTAAGCCCTAATACTTTATAATTCTCCTTTGATCCCTGAAATAGAATCCAGCTAGAGGCAAAGAACATGATTAAAGCAAATCCCCTTAACAATCTGTCTCTTGTGGAGGTGATACTGTTCTAAATAAATCATTTATCCTCAATTTCTATCCTATGAGTCCAATATGGATTTTTTAAAAATATTTAATTTACTGCAACTGTTAGAGAAAGCGCATCTCTCTTGTTCCTGTAAGCTATGGTTCTGAGATATTTGCAGAAAATGCCTTGTTTTGTTTGGTTAACGCCCATTTTTCCCACTGGGTCAGCGCATTTCCTTACAGTGAAGCACATTCTAAAGCTCAGTTCATTTGGAGCCTGGTAGATGAGCTGCTACAGATGAGTTTTACATTGGGATTTAGTAATAGAAGTATCTTTTTTGCTATTCTTTTTCATTAATGAATATGCAAATAGGCTGTGATTGGCCAGCAATGAAAGGGCAGGGTTTTTATTATAAAACAAATTCACTTTTCTGCTCATACCTTAGTAACCTAAACATATATAAATCAATGTCGGCTGTCCCGACACACTATCCACATCATAAAACATATAAAAGGTGAGAGCCATTAATTAACTCTTTGTGATGTAGCAAATATTAAGGATATAAAGAGACACTAAACCGATTTTATTTACTGTGTTTAAGTTTATTATATTAGGTGAGAACACTTCCCGTGAATAATCGAACGCCCAGGAACACTGACGAACTTACCTACCGTTGCTCCACTCAGTGTAAGGGCGATGTCCTGACCGAGGGGGTGGGTATATTTCTGCACATGCACACAAATACAAAGATAGGGGGCGTGATCGGGCAGCGTGGCTGACAGACTATGGAGCAGCCAAAGGGTGGAGCACCGGGAAGGTGTGTATGTTGGGCCAGTTGTGATCCAGACATTTATTATGCACAGGGAGGTGGGAATAAGCATTTTCATCTCCCGGATAATGGAAACGGCTTTCGGTACTTATAATTGACTGCTGTATGGGAATTCTGCTGACCATTTAAAGGGCAACTAAAGCTTTAAAAAAATACAGCATCAGAAGGCAGCAATAGATATCATCCTCTTTCTGAGTCTGTTTTGTTTTTTAGGACTTTTAGGACTAGGCCTTTAAATGAACATCAGAAGTCCCATACAGTAATAGCCATACTGTATTTGGCTATTACTATATGGGAATTCTTATGTCCATTTAAAAGGCAACTAAAGCCTCATTCCTTGCCACTGCAGGAATTACACATTCCTCTGCTGGCTGACATCACTACTCTGCGCTGGCCTCACTTCCCGGCGCCGAGTAGTGACGTCAGCCAGCAGAGGATGTGGAGCGTGCGGCTGCTGGAGCAGGTAAGTGGTTGACTCAAGTATAAACCGAGACTCGATTTTCAGGCTATTTTTAGCCTAGAAATCTCAGTTTATACTCGAGTATATATGGTACTGTTCTTCAGTAAATCCTTTAGAAACAAACTTACATTTTTGCTGGACATACCCTTTAACTGAATCTCCCTGTATACAGGTTTATATTTTAGATTATAGATTAAAGGGCATGTCCACCCTTAAAAACTTTTGGCACACAATAGAATACAGCCCCCCAGCCCCAACCGCTATAAAAATAATATAAGAAAGTGCCCAGATGTTTACTTACCTTCCCTCTCTCCTCCGACGCCCGACCTTCTGCTTGCAAGACACTGCAAGCAGGGGGCGGGACCGGCAGCCGCGTCCGTGATTGGCTGAGAGGCAGCCAATCACAGACGCGGCTGCCGGCTTCTCAGAATGCCGGTGGAGAGAGGGAAGGTAAGTAAAGGTTCTGGGGACTTTCTTAAAATAATTTTTTTGCGGTTGGGGCTGGGGGAACATATACTATTATGTGGCCAAGGGGTTTTATGGTAGGGGGAGGGATAGCAAAACGGGAGGGAGAAGGGCTGCAGTACGCATGCCAAACTTCTCCCGGAGGCCAGGTAGGAGGCAGAGTCCTATATGGACTCTGCTATCCTTCTGGTGGACAGTTTTTGGGACTTTGGGGGGGGACTACAGGAGAACCTTATGGAGCTGGGATGTGAGGTAAGGATTTTATTACACTACTTGGTCGGGCCATTAGTGGGGGGGATTATAGTTTTGGGGGTGGACATGCCCTTTAACAATGAATTATAGGTTATTTGAAACTGCTGTATTGTGTGGAAAGATAAAACAAGATTTTTTCCTTTGCTTTTTCTTTTGTACTTTTCCTTATGTATAAACATTTTAATGCTAAAAAAACTGTAGGTGTAGACATTACCGGTTCAAGTCCAGGGAGCAGAGAAACCATATGAGTTGCAGTTATAATAACGGCACAAACCAGGAATAATTTCATAGGAAACGACATAAAAATGACAGTACTGTTATTATTTTATAGAAATCAGTATCACTTCATGATGAAAATAGCAGATTTCCTCAGTTGGAAACAAGAACGCAGTGTGAGCGCTGGAAGATGTCTGCTTATACAAACTAGGAAGGAATGTAGCCCCCCACCCCCCACCACCATTCAAACATTTCCCCTGAATATTTTCTGGCTTTGCTGAAGTATAAAATCCTCCATGGAATTTCAGACATTATAATTATATTCAAACAATTAATGTAAAACCTTCCTTACTGGTTTGTGAAGTAAAATAATTAAGCACTTCAGGCCTCATACACAGTTGTTAGATGATCCTTCCCAGTAGGATTTATCTGATCTCCTTACAGACAGGCTGCTTGGGAGTAGCTGAGTAGCCTGTACTGTACAATGGGAAGGATGAGCAGCAATCAGGAGACCTCCTGCGGTATGAGAAAACAATGCCCATCGCTTACCAACATTATTTAGTGATCTGACAGGATGGATCGCTATATACAATAAAGGAAGATTCAATAAAAGTTTGTATTGTTAAAAATCTTAATAAAGATCTTATTAAACATTTGAAAGCTAACGTGATTGGTTGGGGCAAAATTAGCACCATTTTTAATGATAAGAACTATTACAGAATCTCCCTGATAGTAACATAGTAATTGAGGTTGAATAAAGACATGTGTCCATCAAATCCAGCCTTTTCACCTTCCTTTTTAACCCTACCTAACAAATAATCCAGAGGAAGGCAAAGAAAAAAACAGCTAAAAAGGGATTCCTACATAAATGACTAATACAGGGAGGGGAGGAGACAGTGGAGGGGTAGGGGGAGAGTGTGTCTTTGCTGGGTTTTGTTTTGGCTGGCCTTATGTATTATAAGAAATAATATGCTACCTACAGTGTGATATACGGATTTACTTCACCTCGGAGTTCCATGCCCTGTATAAAAGCACTTGGCCTGCAGCCTCGTGTTATAAATCGTCAAGGAACTCCTCAGTGGCGTAATAACTAAGTGGGTGGGACAACATGCAGATACAAGTGCTCGAGGTGGCTAACAATCATTTGTTGTGCTGGTGCTCAGAAAGGTAGGATAACAGTCTAGATTTGAAAGTATTAATGAATGTCTCCTGGCAAAGTGAGAGAGGGAAAGACTTCCAAAGGTAGGGAGCAGCAAGAGAGAATGGTTTAAGGCAGGAGGAAGCAGTGTGGAGAGTTGTGGAGAAAATTTCCTTTCGAGGAACAGAGGGCACGACCAAGAACATAGGGAACCAAGAGAGAAGATAAGTAGGGAGGTGCAGTAGAGCGAAGGGATTTAAAGGTTAAAAGCAGGGTATTGAATATGATTCTTTGTTTGATGGGAAGCCATCCTATGGACTGAAGTATCAGGGTTGTGGGTTCTCTTTTGGAGGTCAAGATGGGAGATTATAAAGGCATTCATGAGCATTTTAGTAGTGGAGCGAGAGAGGAAAGGGCGGATCCTGGAGGATCAGTGAGTTTGAATGGGTCAGATTTGATTAGAAATTGTGTGGGTTTGTTGAATTTTGGATGCAGGTTTGGGTCGGATCTTTACAAAAACCTGGCAACACTGGGTACTCTGCTAGTATATTTATATGTGATGATATCACATATAAGTGATCATATCCCCGTGCAAATGTCACTTCTCCAATGTAAACAGCCCTAACTTGTCTAATCTGCCTGAAGAGTCAAGTCCCTCCATTCCCTTTATTATTTTAGTTGCCCTTTTCTGAACTGCTTCCATTTCCAAGATGTCAGGAGATGCCTCCACACATGCTTTACTTAAGGACAAAACCAGAGGCATACTTCTCCTATGACAGATACAGGTAATAGCTGTAAATGAAGTAGGGAGGGGACCACTTATTGTTTTTCAGGGGAACGAGTCATATCTAGTTATGTCAATGGCCAGAAAGGTTGTCATGGTGTACTGGGCAACCCGGGTAGAATGTAACCCATTCTAATCAAACTTTTATCCAAATCTCTACCATGCCCACCAACCATTCTTGTTTTGCTGGGACAGACCTGATCTGTACAAAGGGGCATGGCCTCAGTGGTTCTGGGACAAGACTGGGGCATTCTGAGGAGGGGCTGGCTCCCTGATGTTAGTAAGTACAGTTTGCTCTAATGCTCTCTAGCACTACAGAAAAGTTTCCTTTCACATTCGTAAAGCTTTGTAATAATTTACTGCAGACTTGAGGTTCAGCTTTAAAAATACTGACCTGCTTTAAATACATATGGCTACATGCTCCAAATCAATCAATCAAATCCATGAACGCTACTGCAATGTGACTGGTCCAGATGCAGCCTCATTTCCCTGCTATGGAACCTGCCCCACTGGACCATAAAATGCAGCTGCTGTGAAAAAGTTTTGTGTTTTTTTTCCTGTTACCTTCCTGCCTAACCTGCCTATACATTACAGCTGAAGTGAATTTCTTCTTTACATATTTCTCATCTAGGTTCCCATAGGTAAAGAGACATTTTTTCCAAATGATACGTGCCGTGTGGTTGACTGCACTGAAACATGTGACATGGCAGGCAGTTTCTGTAACCCGTGTACATATGTTTTAATTTCAGTTCTCTTGGTAAATTAATGAATGGTTGAAATCCAGATACGACAAGAAGCAGCAACAACAAAAATTGAGTATTGATTATTGTGCTTTAATTCGTTTTCTCATGGTAATCTGGTAAATAGGTCAGAAAACCTCAAGCAAAGTGAAACTCAGTGGTTTTCCTGCCGTGTAAAAATAAATTACAGTTAATTTTTATTAGGTCGGGATCTGGAAACAATAGCACCAAAAGAATATGCAACAATCAAGTTGGGCCCTAACCATTGCTGTTATTTTGGGCTCCTTCTTTGCTCTACCTGCTTGTGTAGCTGGGCCCCCACGTTTTCCTGGGCCCTACGCAGGTGCCCAGGTTGCAATTGGATAATCTGATACTGGTCAGCTGACTGACTTTGTTATGAAAATTTTGAACATCTAAGGGCTTAACCCAGAGATTTTAGGACAAGCCAATAGAGAGACTGGACTGTCTGCACTAATCTCCTTTTATGTATTTTCTTCTACACCACAATATAGTAAGGATGCATTTTTATGAAGTTAATTAAAGGGTAACTATGTTGTCCAATTCTTCCTAATTAGTTAGGGTTTTATGAAAAACTCCTATCATTCATTCAAAATGAAAATTTGTTTTAAGTTATGGCAGGAAAGGTTTAGCAACACTTCTTCCTGTTTTAAGCCATGCAGCCAGATTGTAGTCATGTGACCAGCCTATGCCTGCATTAATAGACTCCCATTCTCCACTACCATTTTTTTACATTTCTGTTCAGGCAGGCACTTCCTGTTTTCTCTCCCAGGGCTGAGGGGAGGAGCAGAGTTCAGGTGATGCCACTCAACCAACTGGAAGCAGCAGGGGTGTCTCTAGGGTTTTTGCCACCTGAGCCAAACTTTTGGATGCTGCCCCTGTGTACAACTAGCGCTATGTTTTTTTTCCTTCTGCTCTGCCTGCCTCTAAAAAAAAAAAAATTAAAGTGAGCTCTGTCTGCCGCCTCTCTGATATTTAGCAGGGGTGCCGCCCTGAGCATTTTGCTCAAATTGCCTCATTGGAGAGACACCCCTGGGAAGCAGGAAATTTTAATATTCATCACATTATAATTTCTTACAGGCTGCAGCCAAAGAGGTGATTCAGGGCTCATTTTAAAGGAAAGATTGCAGGCTTTTAATTAACATTACCTTATTTGGAGACCACATTTTTCCTTTAAGAGAAATGTATAGTAATAACCTAAGGTTAATTTGAAGTCATCAAAACATACAATCACTTCACTCAAGGGTAGTAACAATATGCAAGCATGTTTAGTTTTAGAGCAACTCATTTAACATACATTAAAGTGTGATATTCAGAAATTATTTCAGTTGAATTGACTGAATTCCCTTGATATACCAAGACCTGGATTAATGTAAACCTTTACATACATTGTGTTCTGCTGATTTTACTCTATATAGGACATATCTAGCCGTACAGTTAAAAATACAGTTGTTGATTTAGCTACCTCTGTCTGAACAAATAAGGAAAAACAGGAACCAGCGTGTTTGTAAACTTAATGAAAAATTATATATACTGTAGATAAATCACCCCAAAACTGCAATAGCCAAAGTACAATTATACCTCCCTTGGATCCTGCAAAATCCTTTGCCAAGCTTGGGAAATTTGGCAAATGGAAGGGAAGGCAGATGGTTATTTTACCTGGGGCCTGTAGCCTCAGAATACTTACCGTATATACTCGAGTATACGTTGATCCGAGTATAAGTCGAGGTACCTATTTTTACCTGAAAAATTTGTAAAAACTGATTGACTCGAGTATATGTCGAGGGTAGAAATTAGTTGCCCTTTAAATGGACAGCAGAATTCCCATACATGATTCCCATACAGAAATAGCCAAATCCCGTACCAGTAACCCCCAATTCCTTGGCACTCCAGATGTTTGGAAACTACAACTCCCAGCATGCTTTGTTGCTAGTGGCAAGGATCAGTAAACTTTTAATTAAAGGGCAACTAAAGCCACAGAACAAAACTGAACCAGAAGTCAGGACACCTTGATATAAAACCAGTAATCTGTGTCTTACATCTCATTTGGATATAGGCGCTGGGAAATTTACCTAAATAAGATATGGTTTGTGCTTTACTTCTCAGCATTCTAGTATCACACAGTTTGGTCAATGACCATTATGTTCTGCACATGCTCAGTCCTTAGCTATGGCACAAACTTGTTACAGTTGGTCACACCCATTAATAATATCTAGCCAATCCTTTTACAGGACAGATAAAGCAAGGAAGCATGTGACTGAGGTCAGGAGGTGTGGTCTGACACTGCACATACACACATATACTTCTTACCAGTTCTTAACAGGCTTTGTTTTACTTTAACAAAGTTTACTAAAGTGGCATTTTATAGTTTATTGGTGTTTTTAGGGGGGTTGTTTTCAGATTCTTTTCAGTATAAAAAATGGGTTTAGTTCTCCTTTAAGCTTACCATCATTTACAATTCTCCTGAACCCCATATTGTAAAGGGCCCTCTGACCCCCATATAGTAATGGTCCCTCTGACCCCCATATAGTAAAGGACTCTCTGATCCCAATAGTTAAAAATGGCACCTTAGAGTTGTAGTTTCAAGCTGTCATTTGCACTGTACTAGCAGCTGTTTTTTGCCCCAAATTGAGGAGATCCATCAGATTTACAGCATCCAGATGAGCAGTGACAGTGCTGAGTGAGTCCAGCAGCCAGACTACAGGAAGGATTGTAAAGGCAGAACAGCTCCTGTAACTTTCTATGCAGGTTAACACAGCGCCACCTACTGGTTACTATCCGCAATTGCAGAATTTGGATCTAATTGACCCGAGTATAAGTCGAGGTTAGGTTTTCAGGCTAATTTTAAAAAAAAACTGAAAAATTGGACTTATACTCGAGTATATACTGTAGTTCTTGTTGTAATGGCCAATTCCATTCTAACACTGAAATAAAGAGAGGTAAATATGGAATATGGATTTGTTGGTTAGAAGGTATCTGGCCCCATGTATAGAATTCCCTTAGCAATCAGTTATCACTGTCTGAAACACTTCATTGCCCGTGGCTTTCTTGAAAAGGTGTCTGGGCTTAGCAGTAAAGTTGAGGGCCAGTTGTCAGGAGATCTTAGTCTTTCTGTCCCAGGGCAACTTGGGCCTTTAGCATTGTAGGCTTTTTGTGGAAACTGCCATGTCATATACTGCCATATACCACAAACAAGGAATTCCTAATAAACCTTCTTCACACTACACAACACAGCTTCTAGTTATCCTTTCTCCTCGCCATGCTTCCCTATAGCTCTCTCTTGCTCTGTAATGTCATCTCTCCCCTACAGACTTTCATGCAATGTAATTAACTACACGGGTAAAAAACCCTTTTAGGAATCCGGCTTTGAAATTGCTGTAAATTATTGATGTTGTTGCTGGTGATGTGACCTCTGGGAGTAACAGTTTTCTAGGTGAGGTGAAGTAAGTGACCTGTAAACTGGAACTAGCACAATTTCCATTCCAGGGAATTGAATGAAATATGAATATGATCATTGTGTATAGGAAAAATCTGTAAATCACTGATGATATTGTGCATTATGTTGAAGATTCTGCTTGTTATCTTTAAATGTATTTGCACACATTAGAGGCCCCTGTGTTTGTAGAAAGAAAGGATGTTAACATGTGATACCAAGCTTCCAAAGGACCTTTGTAATCTATTCTTTCCCCTGGTACCCCTCAACTTCTATAGAGTAAGTATTCCCACTATATTTAAAGGAGAACTAAACTTCAGTTTTTCAGATCCTAATGTGAAAGTTTTTCTCCCCAGAACACCTACACGTTGAAAGATTCTTCTCTAGTTATTTGCATTTAGTAGATATGAGTAATAGATTCTGTAACAAAGGAGGCTTCCATCTTGTTGCCAGTACAACTCATAGCCCATGTTGGTTTCAAAGAGCCACGCCCCCTGACCCCAGCATTCACTGTCTCTATGTGCAGAGTTTCTAGCATCTCTTTCTAGTGAAAGATAAAGCTGATTTGCTGGTGGCGCACCATGTAAATGCTGTGTGTTTAGAAACAATCAGACCAAGAAGTCACAAGTTCAAATCCCCTAGCTTACTTATGAAACAATATAAAATAGTCTACTGCCTGAATTTAGTGCTTTTTTTGTTTGTTTGTTTCCATGTTTCTAGAAAAATATGAAGTTTCTACATATATACAATCTTTATATATAGCAGCTCTGTTATTTATTTACCAACCAGTGTGAATTGCTGACAGTCTTCCAGTAGCAAGACAAAACTGTGTACTGATTTTACTGACATTTACTTCTATTGATTGAGAGTTCACCTGTGGCGTGCTCTGCTAAAGTGCTGGGTTAGGGGAAAAAATCAGACTATTGGGACACAGGTTTGATTCCTCATGTTCCCTTTTTTGTTTTTATTATGTGTCTAGCAAAAGATAAAGACTCTACATGTACTAGTCCATTACTTATTAGCCCTTGTGGCCTAGTGGTAGATAGCTTTCTTTTTAGAAAGACACAGAATAGAAGGTTGCTGGTTCGATTCCCCATACTTACTTTTATTTTTTGCTGAAATGTTAAATGTTCTGTTTCTTTCATCCATGCTAGCAAAGACATACACTGCAAAGATTACTTTTCTTTTTTGTATGTAAAGCATAGGAATTTATCATTGTTAGGGACAGGAGCATTTCTAATGTGTTTACACAAAAACTGCACTGGTATCTGTGTTCTGTGTCAGAGGGAGGGAACTCTGAGCTGTAACATGATTGGCTGTCAGCTTCCAGGAAGCAAGACTGCAGTTTCCTGTGAAGAGTCCGGCGGACACTTAGATGGGTGTTCCCAGATAAGGTGAATTATGGGACCCTTAGTACACACAGGCTATTTTCATAAATCACCCAGCATCCACAGCAAAGGGAGACATGAGACACAGCTTGTTGTTCGTTTGTGAATGTGCTCTCTCTATTGGGACAATGTTGTCTTGGGACTTTAGTTCTCCTTTAAGGATATATATTAGCACAACACGGTGGTGTAATCAGTGCCGTCACCTTAATTCCAAGAGAATAAAGAGAGAACAGCTTCTGAGTGGATAATCCTCCCAATAGAGCACATAAGCATGTATGATAATTCCCTTTCAGTCTTAATGAAAGGTGTGGGACACTTGCAATGTTGTCTACCGTAGCATCTCATTACAGTAAATTCTGTAAAAAAAGGCATGTTTACCCCATATGAAACTTTTTGCTTACCTGTCCCATCCCCATTAAGTTTAAGACCACAAATTTTACTTACCTGACATTCCTTATGCTTGATATTGATTGCAGACTCTACTGTCCTCTTCCTCTTAAAGCTGTATGAGCTTACACATGCTTAGAGGAGGCGGCACAATCTGCAGCAGTTATTCACAGGCCATATAACACCATCCAACATGGCCATTATTGACTGCTGCAACCTAAAAGAAGAGGGAGCAAAGCCAAGACCGGAGAAGAAGGCAGTGGAGGACTGCAATCAGTATTAAGCTTCGGGAAGGTCAGACAGGTAGGTAAAGTTTTAACTTTATGGGGATAGGAAAGGTAAGTAGGAAGTTTCATAGGGAGGACATTTAAGACATTGTATTTAAGGGTAAAATGGCCTGCAAAAAATCCTGGTACATGGCTTATGGTTCTGAACTAACCATAGCAAATCCCAACTAAAACCCACGCTAACCCACAATACTGCAATGGTTTTTTTGCTTTGTGGCTTTCTGTACATTCCCAGTTGGTCTCCAGTGTAACAGTCACTAAGCGAGGTTGGTTCTCGGGAAAATATCTGTAGAATTCATGTGGAAAAATGCACTGGTAGCACAAAGCTGTGTTTATTTCCCAATGTCACTTTCTCTTTAATGCTACAACACCATTAAACATACTAAATCATTTATTGTAAACACTTTTATATCATTAAGGATATTCAGTCTGCAATGTTATTACACCATCATCCAAGCTACTTTGCCTCTAAGTGTTCATATGATTCTGCTTGTTACCATTCCTCTCTCCTTGCAGTGTCAACTGTATAGTCATGTTCGATACGATATTGTTTTTACATTGCTGCCTGCTTTGGAGGTGAAGGGGTTAATCAGGCTCTAATCCTATCTGTGTTGAGGTTCTCTACCCATAAGTGCTCCCTTTCCAGGTCAGTGAGTGTGCAGGCTGTCAGTAAGCATCGTTCTGCATTGGTAAAATACTCTGCTCCTGGGGGAATGTGTGCATAGGAAAAATACCACTGCTGTTGCAAACATTCGTTCTGTCGTTGTTTCTTGCCTTGGGTATGCTCTCTTTTTGCGTCTTAACGTTTTTAACCCTGTCTGTAAATGTTGCTTCTTCTCCCACTAGTTTCGCTATTTCCGACTGTTTGGCTAGGTTTCATTGCATTACATTTGTTTGCCAGGTGTTTTTATTCCATGTTGTTTTTCTTATTAAAACCAGTACTTTGGTGGTTCTTGACTTTTCCTCTGCTCTGCTAAAATGAAGCAAATTCAGGGATTTGATAATAAATCTGATTGGTTCTACATCTGTGATTGGATTTAGACCAAAAATCTGATTGGTTCTGCATTCAATTCTGATTTCATATAGATCTATTGGATTTTGTCATGGTGATTAAGAACCTTATAATCCAAAGCCAGCACTTGGTAAGGCTTGGAGTAACTTACGTCACCACATTATAGCCTTATTGTTTAACTGTTTGGCTAGTATCACACGCAATGTATGTATGTATGTATTTTATTTCTTATATAGCGCTACATATTCCGCAGTGATTTTCAATTATTTATTCAATTCACATCAGGCCCTGCTCCGAAGAACTTACAATCTAATCACTTTATGTACACATACAACCTATCAGTATGTACTCAATGGCTTTCCTATGGTATTGTGAGGCACGAGATTACATGAACATGTCTTTTAGGTAAAACTGGGGAGATTTAGGTGAAATTCTGTAGTGGTAAAATGCGTCAGGAAACCTGCCACCATGATAGCCGGTTATATATACTTGGGAGCAAATGGGAAGAACCTCTATGCTGGTTCTAATGGGCAGCATCCATTAGGGACAGATGAGTATACCAACTTAACACTTACTCAGCTTTTTAAGTCCATGTTATAAATACTATGAATAATATCGTTTTTAACTTGCATAAACTGCTATTTTATTTTAAGAATTTTCTAACCTAATAAAAGGATTTTACTTATATATTAAGAAGTGGGCCTTAAGTACATTGAGTACTTCATGTAAACCCCATTGAAGTCTATTGGGCTGATGCCAACTAAAGATTTGGTTCATGCAGAAGCAGAGGATCTTGGGAAGAAGAGGAGAAGCAGCGACTACAAACACACACATTTTTATTCACCTCATAGCATTTAAAAAATTCAAAATATAGCAGTTAAGCACCTCATTTCATGGGGAATCAGTTGAATTTAATTTATTGCTAGACGTTCCTTTTAAACTGTATTTTTATAACATAACTAATAATGGAAGGGGGAGACTTTTAAAACAGGTTTCCCCAAAATAACTACGAGATTTGAAGATCTAGCTGATGAATTATATAATAAAAGGTTACAATGCTTTGCAAATAATTATGGAAGGCTTGTAATCAAGTGTTCCATTTATCACCATTTCCTTTCTCTTGCAGGCAGGCAATGCCGTTTGGATGTGTGACGTTAGGTGACAAAAAGGATTACAATCATCCCACAGAAGTGAGTGACAGATATGACCTCGGGCAGCTTATCAAAACGTGAGTATAGAGGGTGTTAAGAGCCGGCCAGGCACTAAGATATTACATAACGTAGGAAGAAAATGATTTTCTCTGTGTGGACACTGTACAGTAAAACTAGACATTGCCAGTTTTGCCAGTGTAACTACAGCATGGCAATTCTTACTGTCAACATGGCAGTGTCAGCTCTGCTTTCAGACACTGTATTTCTGTTCAGGGATGTCCAGCCTTCAACATTCCAGATGTTTGCAAACTACAATATCCAACTATTGCAGCAGGAAAATGCAGGTAGGACATCCCTGTAACTGTGTTTGTGGTCCAAACTGTATTGCCACTTTAACTTAATCTTTCCCCCTTCAGGGAGGAATTCTGTGAAGTTTTTCGAGCCAAAGAGAAATCTTCGGGAAAGCTTTATACTTGCAAAAGATTTCTGAAGAGAGATGGACGTAAAGTGAGGAAAGCTGCTAAAAATGAGATCAACATCCTGAAAATGTAAGCTTCACGTTCCGATAACAAAAAAAACCCGTTACCTATATGGTAGTATCTGTCTATCCCCCCATTCTGTCACAGACATTCCTGTTTGGCCAGAAGCACCAATATTTTAAAGGGCATGTCCACCTCTTATGTTTAATTTTTACTAACATTACCCACTCTCCCCAAACCCCCGACTGCTCTTCTGTCCTCTTCGCCGGTCTTTTGGCTTCTCCCCAGTGCAGCAGCCAATGACAGCCGTAATGAATGACGTCATGGCCAATGAATGAGTGCTGCTGACCAGGCTGCTGCCTCTGCATGTGCAAGCCGTAATGAGCTAGCACAGATTTAAGAGGAAGTGGCTTTTCAGGGGCGGGAAAGGTAAGTAAAATTAGGTGGGAGAGGTGGACATTTGCTAAGCACATACAATAGATCATTTACGTATCTACTATAATGATTCCCATTCAGACAGTTTAGGATGGAAACACAAAAAGCAAAAGAACAAAGTCAATGATCACCATCTAAGTTTACCTATAATAGTGCCACCTTTACATTGTTTTTATTTGCGGTCTGTCTGTGATACAGAGCAGAGACACCCTAACATATTATCTTCTTTACATAGGAAGTGACTTTACATTCACTCTTCCTCATTCTAAAGGAGGCCATACACCAGTGATTACTATTGCATTGGAAGCTGTCGGTAACATGTGGTGGTAAACACACACATGGCCCTGATCGATCTCCATTTGCGGTATAGGGATCAGTCGGCCTTGCACACACACACGTGGAAAGTAAAGGGAGCCCATACCGACAGATATATCGGGATATGTGTATAGCCAAGTACAGACATGAAGATTCCTCCACAATGCCTGAGTCTGATGGAGGATTTTTCGTGTCTGTACTTAACTAAAAATAGAAAATATTTTGTAATCAGAGTGACAATGTCTCTTTAATAGACCTGCCACTAATTTAATCTGATATTATTTTACACACATACATAAGCTTAATATTCCATCTCTTTCTTTTTCCTAAATATTTTATATTTGTTTCCATTTTCCAGTCACCGTGTATATACATTATAGGGCCTTGAATGTAATCCTGTGTAATCTTCCATAGGGTTAAGCATCCTAACGTCCTGCAGCTTGTGGATGTGTTTGAGACGCGGAAGGAATATTTTATTTTCCTGGAACTGTAAGTAATCACAGCCTTCGTGTATTGGTTTTTCAGATTTAGCCAGTCACATAATGTGCTGGGTGAGATTTAAAGATGAAGTGCTTAACTTCCTTTCCAAGATAGCGCTTGCTATGTTCTGTTGGTTGGTGGGACGGAATTTAATATGGCATTAAATATTTCTTCCCTTTCTATCGGTAGGGAAGTATAATCTTATTTATTATGGCCCAATTTTATACATGCTTGGTGCATTATTTAATGGAAATGACAAGACCATCTCTGCATTTATTTAATTTGTGAACATTCCTATGCTGTGATTGGTGGCTTTGTTAATAGCATTGACTGCAGGTGCGTTCTACCAATGCCTTCTCATAAATGGAGCACACAGAACACACTAGTGAAGCCAGACCTTAATGTGATGGGCCAATTATAGGTTCTATTAATCTGTAGCAGCCAATCAAATATTATCTAACTGCAGTAAGCCAGGAAAAAGCTAATATTTGATTGGTTGGTTCACCTTTTTATTGCAGCAGTCTATATTTTCAACTTTTACTGCAAATACCATGTGAAGCATGACATTTCTTGGGAAAGTTTCCACCTCTGCTTGAGGTTGTTCAAATCGAGAGACGGCTTTTATGGTGTCACAGGGTAGTGCACAAATTGTATTATTTGTATTTATTTGAACATGACAAATCCTTCAAAACCTTTCTGTGCGTTTTGTCTATAAGTTGAAATGAGCTGATTCTTACTTATCTTGAATTCACTGTGATCATCACTGCGGATTTTCCTGGTCTCCATTTCCTTCCAGCTGCTAATGTTATTGCCAATTCAGGACTATGGGATTTACTACTGGAAATAGTTTTAAATATGGTGGTTTAGGTTGGTGGGTGAATGAGCTGGATTTCATTCTGCCAACCGGGTCACAAGATGCTGGTAAATTTTCCCATCAAAATTTACTAAACAAACCTCACAATTGTGGCTTTGGATATGAAATGACAATGTCAAAATACTAAATTTCATCACGGAATATTAGTTTCAGCAGTGAAATGACATCAGTTTAGGAAGGAGATTGCATTGTTAGTTTAGAGATGACATTACAGCCAATCTCTAGAGGCCACGAGGAGGGAAAAGACAGAAACCTTGATTGTATTTTGACATTAATTTGCCTTTAAATTAGGCAGTGCCTATTGTCACATGATGATGTGCTTGGAAACCATTTATTAGGTTTTTTTTATTGATTGAATTTGGTATTTGGAGTTCCTTCGTTCCTGTTATCCTGTAGTCAACCATTAGATTCTCTGTTACCTGTTTCATGGATGTTAATCATATTTACATACATATAACTGTTTAATAAAAACAGCAAAGAGGATTCCATAATCCTACTGTGTTGGTAGGCTGCTACTCCCCTATTAATATAAGGGATATCGGATATCAGGTGGGCTATGAATTGCTTTATATTAAAGGCATTGCAGGCTTCGGGGTGCTGTTTGTATTATTCTTTGTAAATGGGGGGTTGGCTCTTGGGGTACAGTTATTGGTTGTAAACTCTGTGTGTACTGTGTAATATAATAGATAGTGATCTAACCATATGCAGAAATGCTGGAGACCATTTGCAATCTCCAGTGTATAATGTGTTACACCCAATGAACAAGCTATTGTATCTCCATCTTGTATCCAGTGTTTTCTACATATGGTTATACTTTCAAATACAGGAAGTGATACAAGTCTACTGAGCTAATAATGAGCTAATACCTTTGCTATCTTTATATTTAAGAATACTCAGTGGTCATTGTGGTTCTCAGACTGTGCCACAGTTTTTGAAATGAAGAGTTATTTATACAGTTTATGGCTGGTACACACGTTCTTCACACTATTTCTGCACAGACCACTGATCAAAAAAATCAAAGAGTCCCTGCAGCAGTTAAACACTGAATGTACACATCAAATGGAACAGATTCCAACGTAAGGACCAAGTCTCTCCCTCCTATGTGAAATATTCTTCCTAATGCCTTTCCTTATTCCAAATCATAAATGTTCATTAGTCATGGGAGCGTTCATTAGTCATGGGAGTGCCTGAGGAAATTGCTGGAGTTGGAAAGTCGTCCATTGTGCCCCATAAAATATCTTGTTTTACTGAGGAGCCAAAATCTATTTTCTGCCTCTACAGGGACCTATCCACACAGACTGTGCACTTTCTTTTAAACATTCACTTTAAGAGCATTTAAAGAAACATCCATTTTCCAAACAAAATCCTGACCCAATGTAGATATAAGAGGTGAAGATTTAAAATGATTTAATTTAAAATTACTAAAGGTTTCCAAAGGAGACATGACATTGATTAGCAGCGCCGGGGCCAAGATGAATAAACCTAATAGAAGTATGTTTTATGGAACTGGAGACGCTGATATTGAAAATAGAAACCATTGTTTTATGAAGTTCTGGCCTTTTTTTAAACCTTGCATAAATTTGCAAGAAAAGGTGAAATGTATTTAAAAATAATTAAAGAAGAAGCTTTGTTGATTCCACACATACAAGGTTACCGAACAGTACATCAAACAGGATTGTAGTCATTTTACTGTGCTAACTGGGCTGAATGTAGCTATGTAGGAGGAAGCACATAGGGATTAGCACCAGATCTGCTGCTGTACCATGTACTTTCAACACAGTTTTCCTTCCTGTTTTGGTGGGGGACTCCCAATCATGCAGTGCAGCCCTAGGACAATTTTTCTCAGCCTTTTATATTTGTGAAACAATGTTCATGTCTCAGGGAATGTTTAAACGGCAAGTCCAGCCCAAAAACAAGGAGGTTTTGAAATACTTATTACCCCCCAAAACCTCACTTTCGCAAGGTTCGTAAAGTTTAAAGATCCCCCAGAACTTACTTACCTGACCCGGTCCCTCGCAGGCTATTCCACGCCCTCTGCTCCTGTTTCGAGCTTGTTGTAAGCAAAAACAGGAGCAGGGGACTTCTGCGCTGACAGACGCTTCTCTTCCTGGGCTGTTGCACCCTAACTGACAGCTGCAACCAGAAAGTGGTGCAGCTGTCAGCACCAGCCGCGGAGTAGAAGCTGCGAGGGTCCGGGCCAGGTAAGTAAGTACTGGTGGATCTTTGAACTTTACGAACCTTGCAAAAGGGAGGTTTTGGGGGGTAATAAGCATTTCAAAATCTCCTTGTTTTTAGGCTGCACATTCCCTTTAATTCTTAAATCTAATTCATTTATACTTAGATGTGTAGTTGAGTGCTGGAGTCTTTTGTGTAATGTATCTATATATAAACATAACTTAAATTCTTAATGAGAGAGGATCTGTACAGTTTCTGTAATTATCTCTTGAGGAACCCCTACCAGCCTCTCTCGGAAACCCCAGATGAGATACACCTGAGATGAGATTCACCTGTTTAAGTCACTTTGAACAAGTACTATGTGAAACCTGTAATGCTTAGTCAATACTGTGACCCTTCAATAATTTCACTTCCTAGAGGTCCAGGTTGCCCATTTTGTTATGTGGGAGGCTTGGAATTGTAATTTGTCTAGATTATCCAGATAGATTTCTGCCATTATTAATAATAATGTTTTCTGTTTATTCCAGCCTTTACACATTGGCCCTTTCCTTTCAAGGTTGTTGGTCCAGCAGAAAAGCTGTGGTTTATAGGGCATGTCTCAAAACAAAAAAAAAGAAAAGATCACTTGTTACCTGGCCCAAATCCAGCCGATTTATTAAGCACTGTTACCTACATTGCTAACCATATATTAAAGATTACTATTGACCCTGTTCTGACAGTAAGCTTGCTCCTCCCTCCAGGCAGTCCATCAGAATTATGACTGCTGACATCACAGCCAATGATTGACTTTTCTTTACCCTGCTGCTTCCTCTGCACATGCTCAAACTTATAAAAAGCTCATTACAGAGGGAAGAGGCAGATACCTTTGCCAGAAATAGAGAGAACCTTTGATTAAAAATCTGGTTACAAATACATGTAATAAACTGGTAATAATAGCAGTTGAGGTTGCGGGCAGATCTCTGACAAGTGACCAGTTTTTTGTTTTAAGTGTGGACATGTCCTTTAAACATTCACTGTGTTTCACCTTCTGTACATGGGGGATTCCAGATCTTTTATCAAGATCATAGGAAGCTGTTGATTTCTTTATCCCTCTAAATCTTATCTGATAGGAAGCAGATACTGTTTGCTTATTTAATTACAACATTCTCATAATAGAAAAGCCTCCTGAAGAATAAAAGGCACCTGTATCTCCCATGGAGCTTAGCGCTAATCTGCCAGGAACATTAGCTCTCTTATTACCTTTCAGTACAGTTGTGATACTTCACTGATACATCTATTAAGCCCTAATACTTTATAATTCTCTCTTTGATCCCTGAAATAAAGAATCCAGCTAGATGCCAAAGAACATGATTAAAGCAAATCCCCTTATACAATCTGTCTCTTGTGGAAGGTGATACTGTCTATAAATAAATCATTATCCATCAATTTCTATCATATGAGTCCAATATGGATTTTTTAAAAAATATTTAATTTACTGCAACTGTTAAGAGAAAGCGCATCTCTCTTGTTCCTGTAAGCTATGGTTCCTGAGATATTTGCAGAAAATGCCTTGTTTTGTTTGAGTTAACGCCCATTTTTCCCACTGGGTCAGCGCATTTTCCTTACAGTGAAGCACATTCTAAAGCTCAGTTCATTTGGCAGCCTGGTAGATGAGCTGCTACAGATTGAGTTTTACATTGGGATTTAGTAATAGAAGTATCTTTTTTGCTATTCTTTTTTCATTAATGAATATGCAAATAGGGCTGTGATTGGCCAGCAATGTAAAGGGGCAGGGTTTTTATTATAAACAACATTCACTTTTCTGCTCATACCTTAGTAACCTAAACATATATAAATCAATTTGTCGGCTGTCCCGCACACTATCCACATCATATAAACATATATAAAGGTGAGAGCCATTAATTAACTCTTTGTGATGTAGCAAATATTTAAGGCATTTAAAGAGACACTAAACCGATTTTATTTACTGTGTTAAGTTTCTATTACTTAGGTGAGAACACTTCCCTGTGAATAATCGAACGCCCAGGGAACACTGACGAACTTACCTTACCGTTGCTCCACTCAGCTGTAAGGAGCGATGTCCTGACCGAGGGGGTATTTTCTGCACATGCACACCAATACAAAAGATAGGGGCGTGATCGGGCAGCGTGGCTGACAGCTATGGAGCAGCCAAGGGTGGAGCACAGGGAAGGTATGTTCGGCAGTGTGCTCCAGACATTCTATTATTCACAGGGAGGTGGGAATAAGCATTTTCATCTCCCTGTGAATAATAGAAACGGGCTTTAGGTACTTATAATTACCAGTTTATTTTCCCTTTAAGGTGTTTTGGGTGAACATTGCCTTTAAAGAGAAGTCCCATTAGCACAGAGAGAAAGTTACTAATTGGAGTGATTAGGTGAATCACACTGAGCATGTCTTAGACCACCAAGAAGAGGGGACAGTAACTATTTGTATACTAAAAGAAGGTTTTACTGCATTGCTTTGATTAAGAATTACTTAAAAAGACAAGTTCTATGTTATTTTAATCAGCAGTTTAAGGGTTATACATTTTTGATGCAATTAACTGGATCATTAAAAGGTTGGAAATGCTGCATTTCTGTATGCAGTATGGGAAAAAGTCTAGTGTTCCCATTCATACACTTTATATGTAACTATTGGGTATTATAATATTAGTCTTACTGTCCAGGCCTGCTTAGTTTGTTCCCAGGGTGGAGCCTGAATATTCCAAGGGTGTGTTTGAGTGGTTTGAAGCTCGGAAGCCCAGGGTAGGCACATGAATAGTTCCAACCCACATGGTCAATATGGTCTTAATCACTCTATAAAATGGTTCTCTCTGCCCTGTGCTAAGCTACAGACTCGTGAGAAGGAGGAAATAAAATGCCTCACAGCTGCCCTATAGAAAAAGATAATTAAACCATAAAACACAGATTGCTTTAAACTATGGTGGAGAAAGATAATTATAAATGTTGAGGACATTTTAACCTGCATCAGTGTTCATGGCATCTAAGGCAAATGTCCCTGTGGTGTAAGATGATTTGTTACAAATCAAATAACGCCAAGCACAATGGAAATAAAAAAGATTAAAATCATATATCTCAACATTACCAAATGCAGCAGAGATCTCAATCCTCTCCACTTTCCGCACAGTAATTTGGTTACTCAGAGCAGGACCTTGCTAAAGCAATAAGCGCCACCGAGCAAAGCCTACCAAGTGGCCTCCGCTCTTCCTAGTAACCGTTATGAGTCACGGTACAACTCAACTAGAACAAGGAAAGTTCAATTCACTTTTGTAGTGTTTATTATCAATCACAGAACATGTACATGTGTATTATGCACTATTATTAGTCAACAGTATAGGACTGTAGTACTGTAGTTGTGTAGTAGCCTTTGTTGTTGCAGTAATGATAGATAGTGACCCAAATGAATCTAAATATCGGGCATGGATGTGGAGTGATGGCCAGCAGTACAATGACACCAGAGTGCATAGAGTCAGCACTCACAATCATAGCTTCCTTCTAATATTCTGGGACATTCTGCCACCAAGAAAGGAGGATTTACAATTATATGTGGGGGAAAGACCATTATTAATTAGTACCCTGTTCCCTTCTCCATTACCAGTGTGCTAGGAACCTGTGAGTTTATAGCACTCAGAGTGACCTCTCAGATGAAACTAGGATCTCCCCATCGGGATTAATCTCTGGATTTATATAAGGGATAATACGCCCCTTACAGTGTAATATAAGGATATAAAGTCACAGAGGAGTTCCCTAACCATATAGAAGCATGAGACCGAAGGTCGAGTGCTTTTATACAGGACAGGGAACTCCAAGGTGACTTTATATCCTTATATTACAATGTAATGAGGCATATTATTTCTTATAATATATAAGTTTTTAAAATAATTAAACTAAATACACAGTTTATCTGTTGTATTCAATTAGATCAACTGGACTTGAAGTTTAGTTCTTGAAGATGTTTCGCTAGTCATCCGACTGGCTTTCTCAATTCAGAATGACTTGTACAAGAATCTGTGGCAATTATGTACCCTGGAAAGTCCCAATTGGCATATCACAGCCAAGTGTTAATTGGGATTTTCCAGGGTACATAATTGCCACAGATTCTTGTACAAGTCATTCTGGATTGAGAAAGCCAGTCGGATGACTAGCGAAATGTCTTCAAGAACTAAACTTCAAGTCCAGTTGATATAATAGAATACAACAGATATACCATGACCTGGATGAATGAGAACCTTCATAAGCATAAATACACAGTTACCCCTGGCAGCCCTGTAATAAAATAGATTAATGAATACATACCAGATATTAACTTCTTAGTGGACATCCTTCTGGCAGCCTTTCTTCTGGAATTCCCTGCTCCCTTTACATTTCTTCCTCCTTCCCCTTTAAACAACACTTTCCTTGTCCAACCCTGCAATAAAAAAGATTAATGTAACAGACAGACGTTTACTGTTTGTAAAATCCTTATCTAAGTCCTTGATGTACAATCCCTCTCACCCGGTAACCTAAATCTTGTCAGCAGTGAGACAAACTCCTGCAGCCCTGCAAGTGAACTTAAGGAGAGCGTGCAGAGGAAGTTGTCAGTACGCTAACATGCTCGTTCTCACTCGCAGGGCTGCAGGAATTTGTCTTGTCCACGGCTGACAGGATTCAGGTTACCGGGGGAAACGGACTTTACATCAAGGACTAAGATAAGGATTTTACGAATAGTAAATGCCTGTGCTATAGCAATCTTTTTTATTGCAGGGTTGGACAAGGAAAGAGAAAAGAGGACGGCAAATGTATGGGGAGCAGCAGTGGTATATATTCTTATAAAAATCACTCGCCTACGTAGTTGAGTGATTTTTATAAGGATATATTCCACTGTTGCTCCCATTATAATCCAGGCCACTTATATATTATAATCTTTTATTCAACACAGTCACCATGAAACTACATTTAATGTGGTTTTAATACTGTTTATGCATCTTTTTTTCGCTTACAGTTTTAACTGTCTTGTCATATTGTGCTATGTATGTACTTTTATTAACCATGTTTTCATGCTAAAAATCCCTAGGAGCACAAAAAACTAAGGGGCATATTTATAAAGGTTCATTAAACTTTTTGCCTTCTTTAACGTAGCCTTTTCACCTAATTTGGACTTTTCGCTATTTATAAAGCAGTGATAACCAGTGGCGAAAGGTCATTACCGCTACATTTCGCTTTTTGTTTTGTATTTTTGCATTAAGTTCAGCCATTCCAATTCGCCAAGTCTGAGGTGGCAAAAACGCATAAGTGGCCATTTATTTAGCCTGATAATAGGTCCATAGAGGTGTCAGTACATTGTGGAGTGTTTCTCAATACTAATAAGTACTCAGGGGGGTGTTAGACTATTTTACAGCATTTACTGTAATACGATCTGAGATTTCGCTTTTTTTAGGTTAATTTTTTCGCTTTATAAAGATTTTTTTTAAGGTTCTGATTTTCTTTATTTACAAATAAAGTCAAATGGGGGTCTGAGGGACATATTTATAAAGGGGCATTATTTTTGCTATTTTCCCACCAGCCTTTACCATAATTTTTTAAACTTTCAACTTTTCCTTTCATCAAAGTTATTAAAAAGGTGAATTTTCATCAAAAGCGAAAATTATCTAGCAAAAAGTATCACTAATAATGGTGAAAAAGCTCAGCACATATGATGGTAAATAGGTATACTCCCTGGTGGATTTTAAAAGTAGTATTAAATTGTAGTATTAAAATAGTATTAAACACACTGAACACCTACCGTATATACTCGAGTGTAAGTCGATCCGAGTATAAACCGAGGTAACTATTTTTACCTGAAAAATTTATAAAAAATGATTGACTAGAGTATAAGCCAAGTGTAGAAATCAGTTGCCCTTTAAATGGACAGCAGAATTCCCATACATGATTCCCATACAATAATAGCCACATCCAGTACCAGTAACCCGCTATTCCTTGGCACTCTAGATGTTTGGAAACTACAACTCCCGGCATGTTTTGTTGCTGGGAGTTGCAGTTTCTAAACATGTGGAGTGGCAAGGTTCAGTAAACTTTTAATTAAGCTTACCATCATTTACAATTCTCCTGAACCCCATATAGTTAAGGACTCTCTGACCCCAATAGTTAAAATGTCACCTGAGAGTTGTAGTTTCAAGTGGTCATTTGCACTGTACTAGCTGCTGTTTTTGCCCCAAACTGAGGAGAACCATCAGATTTACAGCATCCAGATGAGCAGTGACAGTGCTGAGTGAGTTCAGCAGCCAGACTACAGAAAGCAGGAAGTGTAAAGGCAGATCAGCTCCTGTAACTTTCTATGCAGGTTAACACAGCGCCGACTACTGGTTACTATCCACAATTGCAGAATTTGGCTCTAAATTAGGACTTGACCCGAGTATAAGTCGATGTTAGGTTTTCAGGCTAACTTTAAAGCCTTAAAAATTCGACTTATACCCGAGTATATACGGTATCTTAGTTATTTAAAAATAACACGTGGTGTTTTTTTCAGCCAAAGATATAAATAGTATAAAACTTAAAAGGCGAATTATCTCTGTTTAAATAGGATGATAGTGTAAAACTCAAAAGGCGAATTTCCTCTATTCTATTAATAGGACATTTTTTAGTATTGCTTATTTTCAGCAAACTGCAGCTAATTATCAAACCAGTGATTTTAATATGGGAACATCCCATAGTGCTGTGTAAGGAATAGTCATGTTAATGGAACATTCCAATAAGTAATGATGTTTGGTGAAAATTCTGGTAAAACTGCAAAAAATGCAACAAAAGGGAGAAAAGGGGCAAAAAGGCAAAAATCCCCCTATTTATAAATGGCTTTAAATAAAAAAAAGTGACAAAAATAGCTCTGAAATTACACTACAGAGCAATTTCTCTTTTCGCAGATGACCTAACTCTGGGTGGAGTACAATTTCCCAGAAGGCTTGGTCAAACCTTCAATGTAACACACAATATATAGAAAATTGGGCTGTTTTACATTCATATTAAAGTGCAACTAGAGACCAAAAATATAATACATACAAAAAATAGAATTCTAGTGCACTCCACCTAGAGTTAGGTCATGTGTTCGTTTGAGCAAAGTACTTTAAACTAGAGAGTCAGCTTCAAGCATCCAGGCCACACAGGAGAAGCTGTCAGCTCATGTAGCCAAAAAGGCAAGTACCAGTAGGTTATGACCCAGTTAAAGAAAGCAACCTTGGCGTGGTGACTGGGCTTAAAATAATTTGGCCAACTTATTGAACTAATTGCTTTTATTTATCCAGGGTTTAGCAGGCTGTTTGTAGCAGCAACCTTATGGAGGTAGCCAATATGCAATTAGAATTGTTTGTGCACTAGAATTCTATTTTTTGTAGATATTCACAATTCCTCCATATTTCCCCATAATGATATTCAGAGTGCCTCCAATTTCCTCATATCAATATTAAGAATGCCTCCATATTTTCTCATAACGATATTCAGATTGCCTCCAATCTCCTCATAACGATATTCAGAATGCCTCCATATTTCCTCATAACGGTTTTCAGAATGTCTCCATATTTCCTCATAACGGTATTCAGAATGCCTCCATATTTCCTCATAACGATAATTAGAATGCCTCCATATTTCCTCATAATGATATTCACAATTCCACCATATTTCCCCATAATGATAATCAGATTGCCTCCATATTTCCTCATAACGATATTCAGAATTCCTCCATGTTTCCTCATATCGGTATTCAGAATGCCTCCATATTACCTCATAACGATAATTAGAATGCCTCCATATTTCCCCATAATGTTATTCAGAATGTCTCCATATTTCCTCATAACGATATTCAGAATGCCTCCATATTTCCTCATAACGATATTCACAATTCCACCATATTTCCCCATAATGATAATCAGAATTCCTCCATATTTCCCCATAATGATATTCAGAATGCCTCCATATTTCCCCATAACGATATTCAGAATGTCTCCATATTTCCTCATAATGATATTCCCAATCCCTCCATATTTTCTCAACGATATTCATAATGCCTTCATATTTCCTCATAACGATATTCACCATGCCTCCATATTTCCTCATAACGATATTCAGAATTCCTCCATTTTTCCTCATAACAATATTCACAACTCCTCCATATTTCCCCATAACGATATTCACAATTCCTCCATTTGGGATTTCCAGGGTACATAATTGCCACAAGATTCTTGTACAAGTCATTCTGGATTGAGAAAGCCAGTCGGATGACTAGCGAAATGTCTTCAAGAACTAACTTCAAGTCCAGTTGATATAATAGAATACAACAGATATACCATGACCTGGATGAATGAGAACCTTCATAAGCATAATACACGTTACCCCTGGCAGCCCTGTAATAAAATAGATTAATGAATACATACCAGATATTAACTTCTTAGTGGAATCCTTCTGGCAGCCTTTTCTGGAATTCCCTGCTCCCTTTACATTTCTTCCTCCTTCCCCTTTAAACAACACTTTCCTTGTCCAACCCTGCAATAAAAAAGATTAATGTAACAGACAGACGTTTACTGTTTGTAAAATCCTTATCTAAGTCCTTGATGTACAATCCCTCTCACCCGGTAACCTAAATCTTGTCAGCAGTGAGACAAACTCCTGCAGCCTGCAAGTGAACTTAGGAGGCGTGCAGAGAAGTTGTCAGTACGCTAACATGCTCGTTCTCACTGCAGGGCTGCAGGAATTTGTCTTGTCCACGGCTGACAGGATTCAGGTTACGGGGGAAACGGACTTTACATCAAGGACTAAGATAAGGATTTTACGAATAGTAAATGCCTGTGCTATAGCAATCTTTTTTATTGCAGGGTTGGACAAGGAAAGAGAAAAGAGGACGGCAAATGTATGGGAGCAGCAGTGGTAATTATTCTTATAAAAATCACTCGCCTACGTAGTTGAGTGATTTTTATAAGGATATATTCCACTGTTGCTCCCATTATAATCCAGGCCACTTATATATTATAATCTTTTATTCAACACAGTCACCATGAAACTACATTTAATGTGGTTTTAATACTGTTTATGCATCTTTTTTTCGCTTACAGTTTTAACTGTCTTGTCATATTGTGCTATGTATGTACTTTTATTAACCATGTTTTCATGCTAAAAATCCCTAGGGACACAAAAAACTAAGGGGCATATTATAAGGTTCATTAAACTTTTTGCCTTCTTAACGTAGCCTTTTCACTAATTTGGACTTTTCGCTATTTATAAAGCAGTGATAACCAGTGGCGAAAGGTCATACCGCTACATTTCGCTTTTTGTTTTGTATTTTTGCATTAAGTTCAGCCATTCCAATTCGCCAAGTCTGAGGTGGCAAAAACGCATAAGTGGCCATTTATTTAGCTGATAATAGGTCCATAGAGGGTGTCAGTACATTGTGGAGTGTTTCTCAATACTAATAAGTACTCAGGGGTGTTAGACTATTTTACAGCATTTACTGTAATACGATCTGAGATTTCGCTTTTTTTAGGTTAATTTTTTCGCTTTATAAAGATTTTTTTTAAGGTTCTGATTTTCTTTATTTACCAATAAAGTCAAATGGGGGTCTGAGGGACATTTTATAAAGGGGCATTATTTTTGCATTTTCCCACCAGCCTTTACCATAATTTTTAAACTTTCAACTTTCCTTTCATCAAAGTTATTAAAAAGGTAATTTTCATCAAAAGCGAAAAATATCTAGCAAAAAGTATCATAATAATGGTGAAAAAGCTCAGCACATATGATGGTAAATAGGTATACTCTGTTTCGCTAGTCATCCGACTGGCTTTCTCAATTCAGAATGACTTGTACAAGAATCTGTGGCAATTATGTACCCTGCAAAATCCCAATTAGCATATCACAGCCAGGTGTTAAGGGTGTGTTTGGATAGTGGCTAAGAGGTGTTAAAGGAACGCCCAGAGTAAGGTGTTAAAACAGCACTGTACATGGCAGACAGTTGGTGTCGAACCCCCCCACCTCTATTTAGGCTTGGTTTCTTATTTTCACATAAATGGCCCCCTTACTGGTTCAAGAGAGGTGTTAAGGAGGCCTTATGTGAAAATAAAGAACAAAGCCTAAATAGAGTGGGGGGGTTCGACACCAACTGTCTGCCATGTACAATGCTGTTTAACACCTACTCTGGGCGTTCCTATAACACCTCTTAGCCACTATCCAACCACATCCTTAACACCGGCTGTGATATGCTAATTGGGATTTTCCAGGGTACATAATTGCACAGTTCTTGCACAAGTCATTTTGAATTGAGAAAGCCAGTCGGATGACTAGCGAAATGTCTTCAAGAACTACATTTCAAGTCCAGTTGATCTAATTGAATACAACAGATATACCATGACCTGGTGAATGAGAACCTTCACAAGCATATTCATATTTCCTCATAACGATATTCGCATGCTCATATTTCCTTATAACGATATTCAGATGCCTCCATATTTCTCATAACAATATTCAGAATGCCTCCATATTTCCCCATAACGATATTCAGAATGTCTCCATATTTCCTCATAATGATATTCCCAATCCCTCCATATTTTCTCAACGATATTCATAATGCCTTCATATTTCCTCATAACGATATTCCCCATGCCTCCATATTTCCTCATAACGATATTCAGAATTCCTCCCTTTTCCTCATAACAATATTCACAACTCCTCCATATTTCCCCATAAACGATATTCACAATCCTCCATATTTCCCCATAATGATATTCAGAATGTCTCCATATTTCCTCATAACGATATTGAGAATTCCTCCATATTTCCTCATAACGATATTCAAAATTACTCCATATTTCTCCATAATGATAATCAGAATTCCTCCATATTTCCCCATAACGATATTCAGAATGTCTCCATATTTCCTCATAATGATATTCCCAATTCCTCCATAATTCCTCATAACAATATTCATAATGCCTTCATATTTCCCCATAATGATAATCAGAATGCCTTCATATTTCCTCAATGATATTAAGAATGCCTCCATATTTCCTCATAACGATATTCAGAATGGCTCCATATTTCCCCAAAACGATATTCAGAATGCCTTAATATTTCCCCAAAATGATATTCAAAATGCCTCCAATTTCCTCATAATGATATTCAGAATGCATCCATTTTCCCCCATAATGATATTCAGAATGTCTCCATATTTCCTCAACGATATTCAGAATGCCTACATATTTCCTCATAACGATATTCACAATTCCTAAATATTTTCCCATAATGATCTTCAGAATGTCTCCATATTTCCTCATAACGATATTCAAAATGCCTCCATATTTCCTCATAAGAATATTCACAATTCTTCCATTTTTCCCCATAATGATATTCAGAATGTCTCCATATTTCCTCATAACGAATTTGTATACTAAAAGAAGGTTTTACTCATTGCTTTGATTAAGAATTACTTAAAAAGACAAGTTCTATGTTATTTAATCAGCATTTTTAAGGGTTAATTTTTGATGCAATTAACTGGATCATTAAAAGGTTGGAAATGCTGCATTTCTGTATGCAGTATGGGAAAAAGTCTAGTGTTCCCATTCATACACTTTATATGTAACTATTGGGTATTATAATATTAGTCTTACTGTCCAGGCCTGCTTAGTTGTTCCCAGGGTGGAGCCTGAATATTCCAAGGGTGTGTTTGAGTGGTTTGAGCTCGGAAGCCCAGGGTAGGCACATGAATAGTTCCAACCCACATGGTCAATATGGTCTTAATCACTCTATAAAATGGTTCTCTCTGCCCTGTGCTAAGCTACAGACTCGTGAGAAGGAGGAAAAATGCCTCACAGCTGCCCATAGAAAAAGATAATTAACCATAAAACACAGATTGCTTTAAACATGGTGGAGAAAGATAATTATAATGTTGAGGACATTTAACCTGCATCAGTGTTCATGCATCTAAGGCAAATGTCCCTGTGGTGTAAGATGATTTGTTACAAATCAAATACGCCAAGCACATGGAAATAAAAAAGATTAAAATCATATATCTCAACATTACCAAATGCAGCAGAGATCTCAATCCTCTCCACTTCCGCACAGTAATTTGGTTACTCAGAGCAGGACCTTGCTAAAGCAATAAGCGCCACCGAGCAAAGCCTACCAAGTGGCCTCCGCTCTTCCTAGTAACCGTTATGAGTCACGGTACAACTCAACTAGAACAAGGAAGTTCAATTCACTTTTGTAGTGTTTATTATCAATCACAGAACATGTACATGTGTATATGCACTATTATTAGTCAACAGTATAGGACTGTTAACTGTAGTTGTGTAGTAGCCTTTGTTGTGTCAGTAATGATAGATAGTGACCCAAATGAATCTAAATATCGGGCATGTGGAGTGATGGCCAGCAGTACAATGACACCAGAGTGCATAGAGTCAGCACTCACAATCATAGCTTCCTTCTAATATTCTGGGACATTCTGCCACCAAGAAAGGAGATTTACAATTATATGTGGGGGAAAGACCATTATTAATTAGTACCCTGTTCCCTTCTCCATTACCAGTGTGCTAGGAACCTGTAGTTTATAGCACTCAGAGTGACCTCTCAGATGAAACTAGATCTCCCCATCGGGATTAATCTCTGGATTTATATAAGGGATAATACCCCCTTACAGTGTAATATAAGGATATAAAGTCACAGAGGAGTTCCCAACCATATAGAAGCATGAGACCGAAGGTCGAGTGCTTTTATACAGGACAGGGAACTCCAAGGTGACTTTATATCCTTATAACAATGTAATGAGGCATATTATTTCTTATATATATAAGTTTTTAAAATAATTAAACTAAATACACAGTTTATCTGTTGTATTCAATTAGATCACTGGACTTGAAGTTTAGTTCTTGAAGATGTTTCGCTAGTCATCCGACTGGCTTTCTCAATTCAGAATGACTTGTACACAGAATCTGTGGCAATTATGTACCCTGGAAAGTCCCAATTGGCATATCACAGCCAAGTGTTATTGGGATTTTCCAGGGTACATAATTGCCACAGATTCTTGTACAAGTCATTCTGGATTGAGAAACCAGTCATGACTAGCGAATGTCTCAAGAACTAAACTTCAGTCCAGTTGATATAATAGAATACAACAGATATACCATGGACCTGGATGATGAGAACCTTCAAGCATAAATACACAGTTACCCCTGCAGCCCTGTAATAAATAGATTAATGAATACATACCAGATATTAACTTCTTAGTGGACATCCTTCTGGCAGCCTTTCTTCTGGAATTCCCTGCTCCCTTTACATTTCTTCCTCCTTCCCCTTTAAACAACACTTTCCTTGTCCAACCTGCAATAAAAAAGATTAATGTAACAGACAGACGTTACTGTTGTGAAAATCCTTATCTAAGTCCTTGATGTACAATCCCTCTCACCCGGTAACCAAATCTTGTCAGCAGTGAGACAAACTCCTGCAGCCCTGCAAGTGAACTTAAGGAGAGCGTCAGAGAAGTTGTCAGTACGCTAACATGCTCGTTCTCACTCGCAGGGCTGCAGGAATTTGTCTTGTCCACGGCTGACAGGATTCAGGTTACCGGGGGAAACGGACTTTACATCAAGGACTAAGATAAGGATTTTACGAATAGTAAATGCTGTGCTATAGCAATCTTTTTATTGCAGGGTTGGACAAGGAAAGAAAAGAGGACCAAATGTATGGGAGCAGCAGTGGTATATTCTTATAAAAATCACTCGCCTACGTAGTTGTGATTTTTATAAGGATATTTCCACTGTTGCTCCCATTATAATCCAGGCCACTTATATATTATATCTTTTATTCAACACAGTCACCATGAAACTACATTTAAGTGGTTTTATACTGTTTATGCATCTTTTTTTCGCTTACAGTTTTAACTGTCTTGTCATATTGTGCGCTATGTAGCTTATACTCTTCATCATATTGTCTAAACCTCATGCTAAAAATCCTAGGAGCACAAAAAACTAAGGGGCATATTTATAAAGGTTCATTAAACTTTTTGCCTTCTTTAACGTAGCCTTTTCACCTAATTTGGACTTTTCGCTATTTATAAAGCAGTGATAACAGTGGCGAAAGGTCATTACCGCTACATTTCGCTTTTTGTTTTGTATTTTTGCATTAAGTTCAGCCATTCCAATTCGCCAAGTCTGAGGTGGCAAAAACGCATAAGTGGCCATTTATTAGCCTGATAATAGGTCCATAGAGGTGTCAGTACATTGTGGAGTGTTTTCTCAATACTAATAAGTACTCAGGGGGGTGTTAGACTATTTACACATTTACTGTAATACGATCTGAGATTTCGCTTTTTTTAGGTTAATTTTTCGCTTTATAAAGATTTTTTTTAAGGTTCTGATTTTCTTTATTTACAAATAAAGTCAAATGGGGGTCTGAGGGACATATTTATAAAGGGGCATTATTTTTGCTATTTTCCCACCAGCCTTACCATAATTTTTTAACTTTCAACTTTTCCTTTCATCAAAGTTATTAAAAAGGTGAATTTTCATCAAAAGCGAAAATTATCTAGCAAAAAGTATCACTAATAATGGTGAAAAAGCTCAGCACATATGATGGTAAATAGGTATACTCCCTGGTGATTTTAAAGTAGTATTAAATTGTAGTATTAAAAAGTATTAAACACTGAACACCTACCGTATATACTCGAGTGTAAGTCGATCCGAGTATAAACCGAGGTAACTATTTTTACCTGAAAAATTTATAAAAATGATTGACTAGAGTTATAAGCCAAGTGTAGAAATCAGTTGCCCTTTAAATGGACAGCAGAATTCCCATACATGATTCCCATACATAATAGCCACATCCAGTACCAGTAACCCGCTATTCCTTGGCACTCTAGATGTTTGGAAACTACAACTCCCGCATGTTTTGTTGCTGGGAGTTGCAGTTTCTAAACATGTGGAGTGGCAAGGTTCAGTAAACTTTTAATTAAGCTTACCTCATTTACAATTCTCCTGAACCCCATATAGTTAGGACTCTCTGACCCCAATAGTTAAAATGTCACCTGAGAGTTGTAGTTTCAAGTGGTCATTTGCACTGTACTAGCTGCTGTTTTTGCCCCAAACTGAGGAGAACCATCAGATTTACAGCATCCAGATGAGCAGTGACAGTGCTGAGTGAGTTCAGCAGCCAGACTACAGAAAGCAGGAAGTGTAAGGCAGATCAGCTCCTGTAACTTTCTATGCAGGTTAACACAGCGCCGACTACTGGTTACTATCCACAATTGCAGAATTTGGCTCTAAATTAGGACTTGACCCGAGTATAAGTCGATGTTGGTTTTCAGGCTAACTTTAAAGCCTTAAAAATTCGACTTATACCCGAGTATATACGGTATCTTAGTTATTTAAAATAACACGTGGTGTTTTTTTCAGCCAAAGATATAAATAGTATAAAACTTAAAAGGCGAATTATCTCTGTTTAAATAGGATGATAGTGTAAACTCAAAAGGCGAATTTCCTCTATTCTATTAATAGGACATTTTTTATTATTGCTTATTTTCAGCAACTGCAGCTAATTACAAACCAGTGATTTTAATATGGGAACATCCCATAGTGCTGTGTAAGGAATAGTCATGTTAATGAACATTCCAATAAGTAATGATGTTTGGTGAAAATTCTGGTAAAACTGCAAAAAATGCAACAAAAGGGAGAAAAGGGGCAAAAAAGCAAAAATCCCCCTATTTATAAATGGCTTTAAATAAAAAAAAGTGACAAAATAGCTCTGAAATTACACTACAGAGCAATTTCTCTTTCGCAGATGACCTAACTCTGGTGGAGTACAATTCCCAGAAGGCTTGGTCAAACCTTCAATGTAACACACAATATATAGAAAATTGGGCTGTTTTACATTCATATTAAAGTGCAACTAGAGACCAAAAATATAATACATACAAAAAATAGAATTCTAGTGCACTCCACCTAGAGTTAGGTCATGTGTTCGTTTGAGCAAAGTACTTTAAACTAGAGAGTCAGCTTCAAGCATCCAGGCCACACAGGAGAAGCTGTCAGCTCATGTAGCCAAAAAGGCAAGTACCATAGGTTATGACCCAGTTAAAGAAAGCAACCTTGGCGTGGTGACTGGGCTTAAAATAATTTGGCCAACTTATTGAACTAATTGCTTTTATTTCCAGGGTTTAGCAGGCTGTTTGTAGCAGCAACCTTGGAGGTAGCCAATATGCAATTAGAATTGTTTGTGCACTAGAATTCTATTTTTTGTAGATATTCACAATTCCTCCATATTTCCCCATAATGATATTCAGAGTGCCTCCAATTTCCTCATATCAATATTAAGAATGCCTCCATATTTTCTCATAACGATATTCAGATTGCCTCCAATCTCCTCATAACGATATTCAGAATGCCTCCATATTCCTCAACGGTTTTCAGAATGTCTCCATATTTCCTCATAACGGTATTCAGAATGCCTCCATATTTCCTCATAACGATAATTAGAATCCTCCAATTTCCTCATAATGATATTCACAATTCCACCATATTTCCCCATAATGATAATCAGATTGCCTCCATATTTCCTCATAACGATATTCAGAATTCCTCCATGTTTCCTCATATCGGTATTCAGAATGCCTCCATATTACCTCATAACGATAATTAGAATGCCTCCATATTTCCCCATAATGTTATTCAGAATGTCTCCATATTTCCTCATAACGATATTCATGCCTCCATATTTCCTCATAACGATATTCACAATTCCACCATATTTCCCCATAATGATAATCAGAATTCCTCCAATTTCCCCATAATGATATCAGAATGCCTCCATATTTCCCCATAACGATATTCAGAATGTCTCCATATTTCCATAATGATATTCCCAATCCCTCCATATTTTCTCAACGATATTCATAATGCCTTCATATTTCCTCATATCTGTTGTATTCAATTAGATCAACTGGACTTGAAGTTTTTCTTGAAGACGTTTCGCTAGTCATCCGACTGGCTTTCTCAATTCAGAATGACTTGTACAAGAATCTGTGGCAATTATGTACCCTGGAAAATCCCATTAGCATATCACAGCCAGGTGTTAAGGGTGTGTTTGGATAGTGGCTAAGAGGTGTTATAGAACGCCCAGAGTAAGGTGTTAACAGCATTGTACATGGCAGACAGTTGGTGTCGAACCCCCCCACCTCTATTTAGGCTTGGTTTCTTTATTTTCACATAATGGCCTCCTTACTGGTTCAAGAGAGGTGTTAAGGAGGCCATTTATGTGAAAATAAAGAAACCAAGCCTAAATAGAGGTGGGGGGGTTCGACACAACTGTCTGCCATGTACAATGCTGTTTTAACACCTTACTCTGGGCGTTCCTATAACACCTCTTAGCCACTATCCAACCACATCCTTAACACTGGCTGTGATATGCTAATGGGATTTTCCAGGGTACATAATTGCCACAGATTCTTGCACAAGTCATTCTGAATTGAGAAAGCCAGTCGGATGACTAGCGAAATGTCTTCAAGAACTACATTTCAAGTCCAGTTGATCTAATTGAATACAACAGATTACCATGACCTGGATGAATGAGAACCTTCACAAGCATATTCATATTTCCTCATAACGATATTCAGCATGCCTCCATATTTCCTTATACGATATTCAGAATGCCTCCATATTTCCTCATAACAATATTCAGAATGCCTCCATATTTCCCCATAACGATATTCAGAATGTCTCCATATTTCCTCATAATGATATTCCCAATCCCTCCATATTTTCTCAACGATATTCATAATGCCTTCATATTTCCTCATACGATATTCACCATGCCTCCATATTTCCTCATAACGATATCAGAATCCTCATTTTTCCTCATAACAATATTCACAACTCCTCCATATTTCCCCATAACGATATTCACAATTCCTCCATATTCCCCTAATGATATTCAATGTCTCCATATTTCCTCATAACGATATTGAGAATTCCCCATATTTCCTCATAACGATATTCAAAATTACTCCATATTTCTCCATAATGATAATCAGAATTCCTCCATATTTCCCCATAACGATATTCAGAATGTCTCCATATTTCCTCATAATGATATTCCCAATTCCTCCATAATTCCTCATAACAATATTCATAATGCCTTCATATTTCCCATAATGAAATCAGAATGCCTTCATATTCCCTCAATGATATTAAGAATGCCTCCATATTTCCTCATAACGATATTCAGAATGGCTCCATATTCCCCAAAACGATATTCAGAATGCCTTAATATTTCCCCAAAATGATATTCAAAATGCCTCCAATTTCTCATAATGATATTCAGAATCATCCATTTTCCCCCATAATGATATTCAGAATGTCTCCATATTTCCTCAACGATATTCAGAATGCCTACATATTTCCTCATACGATATTCACATTCCTAATATTTTCCCATAATGATATTCAGAATGTCTCCATATTCCTCACGATATTCAAAATGCCTCCATATTTCCTCATAAGAATATTCACAATTCTTCCATTTTTCCCCATAATGATATTCAGAATGTCTCCATATTTTCCTCATAACGATTTCAGATCCTCCATATTTCTCCGTAATGATATTCAGAATGTCCTCCATATTTCCTCAAACGATATTCAATGGATTGCCCTCCATTTCCTCATAACGATATTCAGAATGCCTCCATATTTCTTCATAATGATATTCCCAATCCCTCATATTTTTCTCATGATAATTCTCATAATGCCTCCATATTTTCCTTCCCATACTCGATATTCAGAATGTCTCCATATTTCCTCATAACGAGATTCAAAATGCCTCCCCTATTTCCTCATAAGAAATATTCCACAATTCTTCCATTGTTCCACATAATGATATCAATGTCTCCATATTTCCTCATAAAACGATCTTCAAGACTTCCCTCCATTTTCTCCGTATGATATTCCAGAATGTCTCCCTTTTCCTCAAACGATATTCAAGATGGCCCCCCAATTTCCTCATAACGATATTCAATTCCTCCTATTTCTCATAATGATATTCCCCATCCCTCCATATTTTCTCAATGATCTTCTCATAATGCCTTCATATGTCCCTCACTGACCGATATCCAGCATGCCTCCATATTTCCTCATAACAGACGATTGCAAAGTCCTCCATTTTTCCTCATAAAACGATAGTCACAATTCCGTCCCCCTATTTCCCCATACAGATATTCATAATGTCTCCATATTTCCTCATCAACGATCTCAGAAACCTCCATAGTTCCTCATACGATTTCGAATGCCTCCATATTCCTCATAACGATATTTCCCCCCCAGAATCCTCATATTCCTCATAACGATATTCACTTCCTCCATCTTTTCCCCATACGATGACTTCTAATGTCTCCATATTTCCCTCATAAGGATATTCCCAATTCCTCCATAATTCCTCATAACAATATTCTAATGCCTTAATATTTTCTCATAACATAGTCTAGCATGCCTTCATATTTCCCCTTCCCCCATAATGATGAAGCAAGAATACCTTCATATTCCTCCGTGATTTTAGATACCCCAATATGTCCCCTCAATGATATTTAGAATGCCTCCATAGTTCCTCAAAATGATATTACAAAAATATGCCTCCAATTATTCCTCATAATGATATTCGATGGAAAGATCTCCAATGTTTCCTCCTCATAACGATATTCACATTCTAAATCTGATTTCCCATAATGACTCTATTCAGAAATTCCACTCCTTATTTCCTTCCTCATAACGAGTAATTCCAAATCCTGCAAGTAACAATTTTCCTCATAAGAATATTCCACAATTCTATCCATATTTCCCCATAATGATATTCAGATGTCTCCCATAGTCCATCATACCAGTATTCATCAATTAGTGGTCGGCCCAGTTTGCAGATCCGAACCCGGTCCATCCTGAACACGAACGTGGGATATCGCGATTTTCCGGTTGTTCCGCCCTTCCAAAACACTTTTCCGAACCGCATTTTTGAAATTTTCGAAAAATCCGAGGATTGCGCGTTAGTTCAGAAGGATGTTCATTTCATGGAGATCTCCCAGACAGCGATTCCGATGGAGGATTGTTTGGTGAAGATGTGGAGATGTTCTTGGAGGAGGCTCGAAAATTCGCGGATCGTCGAGCGGCCTGACGACAAGATTTTGCAAGTTCAGACTCTCTATTCAAATGCCTTATTGTCCTCATAACAAGGGGATCAGCATTACACGTCAGATGTCCCCCATAGTATTAGCATCTCACTAATAACGTTATCAAATTGCCTGTTTATTTGCCTTGAGAAACAGTTGTTCATTGGATAGGATTATAGCCCTGGTTATGTGGATCCGCAAACAGAGGTGGTGGTTAATGGGATGGGCTACATCTAGTGGCTAAAAAGTTTTTTAGATTAGTTCTTTTTGTGTAGGTTGCCGTACGTATTTTTCTGTACGTCTCAGTTATGCTGTTTTGAAAGGTTTGAGTGTCTTTTTAGGATGGGTAGTCATTGGAGAAACGTCATCAAGTTGTTTTTTCGTTCTGCGTGTTGGTCCAGATGTTAACCACAAACAGGCAAGCTGTGGGAGGAACCTGTATCAAGTTGGGGGGAAAAAGGGTCAAGGTCAAGCAGGTCATCCGCGACTTTTGGATTCTTCCAAATGCGTAGCAAAGGGCAAGAATTCATGGTAGAATGTAAGGTGATGCATGTTGGAGATTGAAGATCCGGGTGTGGGCCCCGTACACACCAAGCTCGACCAGGAACGTCGTGGTGTGTGTCAAGATGCAGCGGGTAGGGAAAAAGGTCTTTTGTGTCCTGGGGATGGTGGACTAAAGGGGTCTCCTTCTATCCCTAAGTCTCCAAGGGCCCGCGGGTTGGACGGGGCCAGAGGAATTCTAGGAGTCTGCAAGATTGGCGGGGACTAATCGGAAGGAAGATGTGAGAGTGATGGGTGATGTGTCACTGCTTCGAGTCGGGTGGTATGCGTTTTATAGGGATAGCCTCTATCTTGTTTTCTTGGTCACCAGTTTTGTAGCTCGTGTTGTGTGTGGCATGGGATATTTCGGCATTGTAGCTACTCTTTTTTTGTTATCATGTTCCAATTAATTTAGAAAAGGGGATAGAGCTTGAATAGCAGGGCAGATTAGACAGTGGGGTTTGTTTAGGCGGTGGGTGGACTTGGGGAGAGGGCAAACATTGCGGGGACAATGGATACTCGGTGTAGGCGTAAATTTGAAGGTCCATACAATGAAGCGGCGGCTGTGGGCAGGGGGTTTCACTAATAGCAGGATCAGAGGGACCGGGAATCGAGTCGTGCGGTGTAATGGTTGGTGGGGGGGAAAAAAAAGGTAGGGGTTGTGTTTGTCTGGGTGTGTGCGGTGGTAAGGGGAAAGGTCGGGGACAGGGAGGAACGAAACGGGGAACTGGCGACACAAGGGGGGGGAAGGGCAATGCAGGAAACAGCGGGAATAAAAGGGCGGCGATAGGGGCGAAACTAAAAAGAGGGAGATGTTGTACGGTAGGATATGCAGAGAGCGGGGGATCCAGGAGACTGCCGGAGGCCGTGTGAGGCAGGAAGGAAGTCCCCCCCCCCCCCCGTTGGAAGCGGTTGTTTTCCTTCCGGGGATGCAACGGTTAGGTAGGTAAAAAAAAAAAAAAAGAGGGGAAGAGGGGGAAGGATAAGGTAAGGCCGGGGGCAACCGGGGTGATGTGTGGCATGTGTGAGCGGGTTTTGGTGTCATGTGTGAGCTCTAGCACCACTGAGGGGCCGGGTCGGTGTGACAAAGTGCCGGGGTCGGTGGACAGAGGCACAGGCAGTAAGAGGGACCAGAGGGACAAGGCCGGAGGGGGGAAGCACAGGGAAGAACACCGACGGTTGTCCAATGATATTAAAATACCTCCATAGTTCCTCATAACATATTTAGAATGGCTCCGTATGCCCCAAATGCGAGGCAAAATCCGCCAATTTTGGCTCCGCATACGATAGTTCAGTCAGCCATCTCCTCATATTTCCTCAGAACCGTATTCACAATTCCTTCCTCCAGATTTGTCCTTCCCCATCATGATATTCTATGTCTCCATAATGTCCTCATAACGAGGTCAAAAGTCGCTTATTTTCCGCCCTAATGATAATCAGCGATGCCGCCATATTTTCCCAAAATGATATTCAAATGCCGCCATTGCGGGCTTCTAACGATATTCCATGCATCATTTTTAGAGGGGGGGGGGCCCGAATGGAATAGGCAAGGCCGTCCAGTGTTGTCGCGGTCGTAGGCCAAGTGTCAGGAATTCGTCGCTAGTTTGGGTGTCGCCTCACGAACAGCACAATTTGGCCTCCAGATGGCCTTTCATCCGGACTGATCAAGAGGGAGACCTGTCAGAGGGTGGCCCGATAACGCGACAGGTGTGGAGACGCCGCCGCGGAGGGGCCGTGCTAGACTTGTAGTAAGCAGTGCCGTCATAGGCCGGTCAGAACATAGGCAAAGGCCGGCGAGGGCCGTCCCCAGTACAAGAGCAAAGGCCAAGTCCAAGGGCCTCAAGGATAGCCAGAAGGCCTCCAGAAGGGCCTCAGACGAGAGGCAAGGTCGCCAGAGTCCCCAAAACGATAGGCATAAGGCCGCGATATGCCCCAAAGAGAGGCAAGGGCCGCAAGGTCCGCATAAGGAGATGGAGAAGATAGCCAGGAGGATATGAGAGGGCCCCAAGGGCCGAGAAAAGGGCCGCCGGAGGGCCCCCGGAACGGAGTGCAAGCCTCGTCAGGTGGGGTGTGCCGCATAAGGGGGATGAACAAGCTCTGTGCGTGGTCTATAGTGTTCGGGGTCAGTCATTGGAGAAGAATCAGAAGGACACGGAAAGAGGCCCCACAAAGGAGAAGCAAGGGCGGCAATAGTAGCCGGCAGACGATAAGCAAAGCCGCAGAGGCCCAAGGAAGAAAAAGGCCCGCAGAGGGCCGCAGAAAGAGTCAAAAGGCCGCGAGAGGGGACCCAAGGAAAGAAGGCGCAAAAGCCGCGAGAGGGCCGCATAAGACGAGGCCACAAGACGGGACGCCAAGGGACTCAGATGAGCGGCGAAAGGGCGCCATTGGCACACAACGAGATCAGAGACCGCGAGAGTGCGCCGCAAAAGGAAAGAGTCAAAAGCCAGCGATAGGGCCGCAGAACGAGATGTCACACAGGACGCCAGAGGGTCCCCAGAATGGATAGGGACAAGGACGTCCATGTGGGCCCCGCATACGAGTTGAGAATGTCCGCCATAGTGCCGCATAACGAGGGTCACAAGTCTGGCCATGCCGTCAGAGTCCCCAGAAGGAGTGCAGGCATGGGGCCTGTCCTATATTTTCCTCGATACGAGCGGCAGAGTGCCTTCCTATAGTGCGCCAGAAGGAGAGCAGAAGGGCTCCGGTTAGCATTTCCGCAAAGCGAGAGCAAAGTCCGCAGAGTGCCGCATAACATTATATAAGGCCGGTCATATTGGCCCCGAGAGACTGATAAGCTGGAGTAATGTCTCCGCTCCCAGATTGTAGGGGCCTCGGGGATTGGCGGAACGATATTCAGATTGCCTCCAATTTCCTCATAACGATATTCAGAATGCCTCCATATTTCTTCATAATGATATTCCCAATCCCTCCATATTTTCTCAATGATATTCTCATAATGCCTTCATATTTCCTCATACCGATATTCAGAATGTCTCCATATTTCCTCATAACGATATTCAAAATGCATTTGTATACTAAAAGAAGGTTTTACTCATTGCTTTGATTAAGAATTACTTAAAAAGACAAGTTCTATGTTATTTAATCAGCATTTTTAAGGGTTACATTTTTGATGCAATTAACTGGATCATTAAAAGGTTGGAAATGCTGCATTTCTGTATGCAGTATGGGAAAAAGTCTAGTGTTCCCATTCATACACTTTATATGTAACTATTGGGTATTATAATATTAGTCTTACTGTCCAGGCCTGCTTAGTTGTTCCCAGGGTGGAGCCTGAATATTCCAAGGGTGTGTTTGAGTGGTTTGAGCTCGGAAGCCCAGGGTAGGCACATGAATAGTTCCAACCCACATGGTCAATATGGTCTTAATCACTCTATAAAATGGTTCTCTCTGCCCTGTGCTAAGCTACAGACTCGTGAGAAGGAGGAAAAATGCCTCACAGCTGCCCATAGAAAAAGATAATTAACCATAAACACAGATTGCTTTAAACATGGTGGAGAAAGATAATTATAATGTTGAGGACATTTAACCTGCATCAGTGTTCATGCATCTAAGGCAAATGTCCCTGTGGTGTAAGATGATTTGTTACAAATCAATACGCCAAGCACATGGAAATAAAAAAGATTAAAATCATATATCTCAACATTACCAAATGCAGCAGAGATCTCAATCCTCTCCACTTCCGCACAGTAATTTGGTTACTCAGAGCAGGACCTTGCTAAGCAATAAGCGCCACCGAGCAAAGCCTACCAAGTGGCCTCCGCTCTTCCTAGTACCGTTATGAGTCACGGTACAACTCAACTAGAACAAGGAAGTTCAATTCACTTTTGTAGTGTTTATTATCAATCACAGAACATGTACATGTGTATTATGCACTATTATTAGTCAACAGTATAGGACTGTAACTGTAGTTGTGTAGTAGCCTTTGTTGTGTCAGTAATGATAGATAGTGACCCAAATGAATCTAAATATCGGGCATGTGGAGTGATGGCCAGCAGTACAATGACACCAGAGTGCATAGAGTCAGCACTCACAATCATAGCTTCCTTCTAATATTCTGGGACATTCTGCCACCAAGAAAGGAGATTTACAATTATATGTGGGGGAAAGACCATTATTAATTAGTACCCTGTTCCCTTCTCCATTACCAGTGTGCTAGGAACCTGTAGTTTATAGCACTCAGAGTGACCTCTCAGATGAAACTAGATCTCCCCATCGGGATTAATCTCTGGATTTATATAAGGGATAATACCCCCTTACAGTGTAATATAAGGATATAAAGTCACAGAGGAGTTCCCAACCATATAGAAGCATGAGACCGAAGGTCGAGTGCTTTTATACAGGACAGGGAACTCCAAGGTGACTTTATATCCTTATAACAATGTAATGAGGCATATTATTTCTTATATATATAAGTTTTTAAATAATTAAACTAAATACACAGTTTATCTGTTGTATTCAATTAGATCATGGACTTGAAGTTTAGTTCTTGAAGATGTTTCGCTAGTCATCCGACTGGCTTTCTCAATTCAGAATGACTTGTAACAGAATCTGTGGCAATTATGTACCCTGGAAAGTCCCAATTGGCATATCACAGCCAAGTGTTATTGGGATTTTCCAGGGTACATAATTGCCACAGATTCTTGTACAAGTCATTCTGGATTGAGAAACCAGTCATGACTAGCGAATGTCTCAAGAACTAAACTTCAGTCCAGTTGATATAATAGAATACAACAGATATACCAGGACCTGGATGATGAGAACCTTCAAGCATAAATACACAGTTACCCCTGGCAGCCCTGTAATAAATAGATTAATGAATACATACCAGATATTAACTTCTTAGTGGACATCCTTCTGGCAGCCTTTCTTCTGGAATTCCCTGCTCCCTTTACATTTCTTCCTCCTTCCCCTTTAAACAACACTTTCCTTGTCCAACCTGCAATAAAAAAGATTAATGTAACAGACAGACGTTACTGTTGTGAAAATCCTTATCTAAGTCCTTGATGTACAATCCCTCTCACCCGGTAACCAAATCTTGTCAGCAGTGAGACAAACTCCTGCAGCCCTGCAAGTGAACTTAAGGAGAGCGTCAGAGAAGTTGTCAGTACGCTAACATGCTCGTTCTCACTCGCAGGGCTGCAGGAATTTGTCTTGTCCACGGCTGACAGGATTCAGGTTACCGGGGGAAACGGACTTTACATCAAGGACTAAGATAAGGATTTTACGAATAGTAAATGCTGTGCTATAGCAATCTTTTTATTGCAGGGTTGGACAAGGAAAGAAAAGAGGACCAAATGTATGGGAGCAGCAGTGGTATATTCTTATAAAAATCACTCGCCTACGTAGTTGTGATTTTTATAAGGATATTTCCACTGTTGCTCCCATTATAATCCAGGCCACTTATATATTATATCTTTTATTCAACACAGTCACCATGAAACTACATTTAAGTGGTTTTATACTGTTTATGCATCTTTTTTTCGCTTACAGTTTTAACTGTCTTGTCATATTGTGCGCTATGTACTTATACATCTTCATCATATTGTCTTATAACCGTTTCATGCTAAAAATCCTAGGAGCACAAAAAACTAAGGGGCATATTTATAAAGGTTCATTAAACTTTTTGCCTTCTTTAACGTAGCCTTTTCACCTAATTTGGACTTTTCGCTATTTATAAAGCAGTGATAACCAGTGGCGAAAGGTCATTACCGCTACATTTCGCTTTTTGTTTTGTATTTTTGCATTAAGTTCAGCCATTCCAATTCGCCAAGTCTGAGGTGGCAAAAACGCATAAGTGGCCATTTATTAGCCTGATAATAGGTCCATAGAGGTGTCAGTACATTGTGGAGTGTTTTCTCAATACTAATAAGTACTCAGGGGGGTGTTAGACTATTTACACATTTACTGTAATACGATCTGAGATTTCGCTTTTTTTAGGTTAATTTTTTCGCTTTATAAAGATTTTTTTTAAGGTTCTGATTTTCTTTATTTACAAATAAAGTCAAATGGGGGTCTGAGGGACATATTTATAAAGGGGCATTATTTTTGCTATTTTCCCACCAGCCTACCATAATTTTTTAACTTTCAACTTTTCCTTTCATCAAAGTTATTAAAAAGGTGAATTTTCATCAAAAGCGAAAATTATCTAGCAAAAAGTATCACTAATAATGGTGAAAAAGCTCAGCACATATGATGGTAAATAGGTATACTCCCTGGTGGATTTTAAAGTAGTATTAAATTGTAGTATTAAAAAGTATTAAACACTGAACACCTACCGTATATACTCGAGTGTAAGTCGATCCGAGTATAAACCGAGGTAACTATTTTTACCTGAAAAATTTATAAAAATGATTGACTAGAGTTATAAGCCAAGTGTAGAAATCAGTTGCCCTTTAAATGGACAGCAGAATTCCCATACATGATTCCCATACATAATAGCCACATCCAGTACCAGTAACCCGCTATTCCTTGGCACTCTAGATGTTTGGAAACTACAACTCCCGCATGTTTTGTTGCTGGGAGTTGCAGTTTCTAAACATGTGGAGTGGCAAGGTTCAGTAAACTTTTAATTAAGCTTACCTCATTTACAATTCTCCTGAACCCCATATAGTTAGGACTCTCTGACCCCAATAGTTAAAATGTCACCTGAGAGTTGTAGTTTCAAGTGGTCATTTGCACTGTACTAGCTGCTGTTTTGCCCCAAACTGAGGAGAACCATCAGATTTACAGCATCCAGATGAGCAGTGACAGTGCTGAGTGAGTTCAGCAGCCAGACTACAGAAAGCAGGAAGTGTAGGCAGATCAGCTCCTGTAACTTTCTATGCAGGTTAACACAGCGCCGACTACTGGTTACTATCCACAATTGCAGAATTTGGCTCTAAATTAGGACTTGACCCGAGTATAAGTCGATGTTGGTTTTCAGGCTAACTTTAAAGCCTTAAAAATTCGACTTATACCCGAGTATATACGGTATCTTAGTTATTTAAAATAACACGTGGTGTTTTTTTCAGCCAAAGATATAAATAGTATAAAACTTAAAAGGCGAATTATCTCTGTTTAAATAGGATGATAGTGTAAACTCAAAAGGCGAATTTCCTCTATTCTATTAATAGGACATTTTTTATTATTGCTTATTTTCAGCAACTGCAGCTAATTACAAACCAGTGATTTTAATATGGGAACATCCCATAGTGCTGTGTAAGAATAGTCATGTTAATGAACATTCCAATAAGTAATGATGTTTGGTGAAAATTCTGGTAAAACTGCAAAAAATGCAACAAAAGGGAGAAAAGGGGCAAAAAAGCAAAAATCCCCCTATTTATAAATGGCTTTAAATAAAAAAAAGTGACAAAATAGCTCTGAAATTACACTACAGAGCAATTTCTCTTTCGCAGATGACCTAACTCTGGTGGAGTACAATTCCCAGAAGGCTTGGTCAAACCTTCAATGTAACACACAATATATAGAAAATTGGGCTGTTTTACATTCATATTAAAGTGCAACTAGAGACCAAAAATATAATACATACAAAAAATAGAATTCTAGTGCACTCCACCTAGAGTTAGGTCATGTGTTCGTTTGAGCAAAGTACTTTAAACTAGAGAGTCAGCTTCAAGCATCCAGGCCACACAGGAGAAGCTGTCAGCTCATGTAGCCAAAAAGCAAGTACCATAGGTTATGACCCAGTTAAAGAAAGCAACCTTGGCGTGGTGACTGGGCTTAAAATAATTTGGCCAACTTATTGAACTAATTGCTTTTATTTCCAGGGTTTAGCAGGCTGTTTGTAGCAGCAACCTTGGAGGTAGCCAATATGCAATTAGAATTGTTTGTGCACTAGAATTCTATTTTTTGTAGATATTCACAATTCCTCCATATTTCCCCATAATGATATTCAGAGTGCTCCAATTTCCTCATATCAATATTAAGAATGCCTCCATATTTTCTCATAACGATATTCAGATTGCCTCCAATCTCCTCATAACGATATTCAGAATGCCTCCATATTCCTCAACGGTTTTCAGAATGTCTCCATATTTCCTCATAACGGTATTCAGAATGCCTCCATATTTCCTCATAACGATAATTAGAATCCTCCAATTTCCTCATAATGATATTCACAATTCCACCATATTTCCCCATAATGATAATCAGATTGCCTCCATATTTCCTCATAACGATATTCAGAATTCCTCCATGTTTCCTCATATCGGTATTCAGAATGCCTCCATATTACCTCATAACGATAATTAGAATGCCTCCATATTTCCCCATAATGTTATTCAGAATGTCTCCATATTTCCTCATAACGATATTCATGCCTCCATATTTCCTCATAACGATATTCACAATTCCACCATATTTCCCCATAATGATAATCAGAATTCCTCCAATTTCCCCATAATGATATTCAGAATGCCTCCATATTTCCCCATAACGATATTCAGAATGTCTCCATATTTCCATAATGATATTCCCAATCCCTCCATATTTTCTCAACGATATTCATAATGCCTTCATATTTCCTCATATCTGTTGTATTCAATTAGATCAACTGGACTTGAAGTTTTTCTTGAAGACGTTTCGCTAGTCATCCGACTGGCTTTCTCAATTCAGAATGACTTGTACAAGAATCTGTGGCAATTATGTACCCTGGAAAATCCCATTAGCATATCACAGCCAGGTGTTAAGGGTGTGTTTGGATAGTGGCTAAGAGGTGTTATAGAACGCCCAGAGTAAGGTGTTAACAGCATTGTACATGGCAGACAGTTGGTGTCGAACCCCCCCACCTCTATTTAGGCTTGGTTTCTTTATTTTCACATAAATGGCCTCCTTACTGGTTCAAGAGAGGTGTTAGGAGGCCATTTATGTGAAAATAAAGAAACCAAGCCTAAATAGAGGTGGGGGGGTTCGACACAACTGTCTGCCATGTACAATGCTGTTTTAACACCTTACTCTGGGCGTTCCTATAACACCTCTTGCCACTATCCAACCACATCCTTAACACTGGCTGTGATATGCTAATGGGATTTTCCAGGGTACATAATTGCCACAGATTCTTGCACAAGTCATTCTGAATTGAGAAAGCCAGTCGGATGACTAGCGAAATGTCTTCAAGAACTACATTTCAAGTCCAGTTGATCTAATTGAATACAACAGATATACCATGACCTGGATGAATGAGAACCTTCACAAGCATATTCATATTTCCTCATAACGATATTCAGCATGCCTCCATATTTCCTTATAACGATATTCAGAATGCCTCCATATTTCCTCATAACAATATTCAGAATGCCTCCATATTTCCCCATAACGATATTCAGAATGTCTCCATATTTCCTCATAATGATATTCCCAATCCCTCCATATTTTCTCAACGATATTCATAATGCCTTCATATTTCCTCATACGATATTCACCATGCCTCCATATTTCCTCATAACGATATCAGAATCCTCCATTTTTCCTCATAACAATATTCACAACTCCTCCATATTTCCCCATAACGATATTCACAATTCCTCCATATTTCCCCATAATGATATTCAGAATGTCTCCATATTTCCTCATAACGATATTGAGAATTCCTCCATATTTCCTCATAACGATATTCAAAATTACTCCATATTTCTCCATAATGATAATCAGAATTCCTCCATATTTCCCCATAACGATATTCAGAATGTCTCCATATTTCCTCATAATGATATTCCCAATTCCTCCATAATTCCTCATAACAATATTCATAATGCCTTCATATTTCCCATAATGAAATCAGAATGCCTTCATATTCCTCAATGATATTAAGAATGCCTCCATATTTCCTCATAACGATATCAGAATGGCTCCATATTCCCCAAAACGATATTCAGAATGCCTTAATATTTCCCCAAAATGATATTCAAAAGCCTCCAATTTCCTCATAATGATATTCAGAATCATCCATTTTCCCCCATAATGATATTCAGAATGTCTCCATATTTCCTCAACGATATTCAGAATGCCTACATATTTCCTCATAACGATATTCACATTCCTAATATTTTCCCATAATGATATTCAGAATGTCTCCATATTCCTCATCGATATTCAAAATGCCTCCATATTTCCTCATAAGAATATTCACAATTCTTCCATTTTTCCCCATAATGATATTCAGAATGTCTCCATATTTCTCATAACGATTTCAGAATCCTCCATATTTCTCCGTAATGATATTCAGAATGTCTCCTATTTCCTCAAAACGATATTCAGATTGCCTCCAATTTCCTCATAACGATATTCAGAATGCCTCCATATTTCTTCATAATGATATTCCCAATCCCTCCATATTTTCTCAATGATATCTCATAATGCCTTCATATTTCCTCATACCGATATTCAGAATGTCTCCATATTTCCTCATAACGATATTCAAAATGCCTCCATATTTCCTCATAAGAATATTCACAATTCTTCCATTTTCCCCATAATGATATTCAGAATGTCTCCATATTTCCTCATAACGATATTCAGAATTCCTCCATATTTCTCCGTAATGATATTCAGATGTCTCCATATTTCCTCATCGGGAATAATATGCTACCTACAGTGTAAATAAGGAGATTACGCCACGAGGAGTTCCATGACCATATAGAAGCACGAGGCCGCAGACCGGGTGCTTTTATACAGGTCATGGAACTCAGAGGTGAAGTAAATCCATATATTACACTGTAGGTAGCCTATTATTTCTTATAATACATAAGGCCAGCCAAAAAAACCTGCCCATTACCACTGTCTCTCCCCCTCCCTGTAATAGTCATTTATATAGGAATCCCTGTGAAAAGAGAAAGAAGGACCGAACATTGTCTGTCAACAATAAACAGGGCGTCCTAATAAATGACTAATACAGGAGGGGGAGACAATGGGAGGGGCATTGTTATTGAGTGATTGTAATATAGATTCTTGCCACTGCACCTCCCCATTGAAAATGCCTAGCCTTATGTATTATAAATGAATAAGTGCATTGGACCTTCTACTGATTAATCTGTTCTTTAATTGCAAATTTACATAGTAGGTCCCCCACCCTAACACTGTTTATCTGCCATTTCTAATGGGTAGCAGCAGTCGGTCATGATCGTGACAAACTGATTACTGTTCATTGAGCCAAACCCCTGTGCAGGTGTAAAGTAGGCGGCAACCTTTCCCAAAGCAGAGAGACTGGAAGCGGTAAAATCAGGCTGCATACAAGGTAAGTAAAACATTAGGGTTTGGGGGAATCTACTGGTATAACAATTTTTCTTTTGGGGGTGAACATGACGTTAATGCATAATCTATGTCAGTGATGGCAGATTAAATTTAGATATTTAATAACCCGAATCATCGGATGCAGGTTATTGTTGAAGTACAGCTGTGGGTGTGGTTATACATTTACGAATGGCCAGCCGTTCAATACCATGTGGTACTCTGTCCCGGTATCAGGTTATAACAGCCGAGACATTTTATATTGCCTTGTATACATTCAATGGAGAAATGGGTTATGATTCTTCCTCTTCATAAAGCACTGACAGGACTTGTGTAGTATATGCAGTGCAGGTTTGGTATATAATATACCAATTTGGGGGCATAGGGTAACATGGGCACAGTCAGTTCATTTTTTACCCTTCGTTGTGCACTGAAAGGTCAGTCCTAAGCAATGGTCATGCACTGAGTTAGGGCATTTAACTGAGTACAGCAGTTTTTTTAACACACCCCATCACATATATAGTGTGAACACAATAAGTGTTTCAAATTGTTTCTAGTGTGAACAGGCACTTAGTCTCTCAGTCATATACAGCATCACAACTTACTGATTTTCTAAAGTGACAAAAGAAATGTTCTAACTACATCAGAACACCCAGTAATGAGGACAGTCACTTATCACTACTATTGCTGCAGTTACCTATACTGACCACACAGTGTCGCCACAAGTACATTCACCGGGGTTAAAACGGCTCCCAAAGCCTAAGCTAGTGATCAAATACTTAAAGGTTGCAGCATCTGGAAGGTTTTCTTAAAAATGCGCAGTTTAAGCCGTATCCAAAATAAAGGTTTGTATCTGCATTTGTTTAAATATACATGTGCGTTTTTAATGGCTCATATACAATGGTTCCTCTGTTTACCTGAAATACTGTATCCTGCAGGAGATACCTTGTTAGACTGGTCTACCCCCTGGTATCCAATTCATTCACCAGATTAAAGTCACAATAAATGTCATATCCTGTGGTGTGTATCTCTTTCTCTGATTTTGTGTGCCACTAGCCATTAATCTGAATTTAGTGGCAGATTCATAAATTGAAATATTATAAAATAAATATTTTTGTCTATTGGCACCTCCCCATAGGTTAGGGATATCACATTCCACTGATTCACTGATTTTATTGGGATAGGAACACATAGAAGATAGTCTATCCCAGTTACATGTGGCAGTATGGATAAAATATCTATAACCTTCTTACAGTTACACTAAATCGGTAACATTTTGCATTCAATTAGATCAACTGGACTTGAAGTTTAGTTTTTGAAGACACTTCACTAGTCATCTGACTGGATTTCTCAATTCAGAATGACTTGTACAAGAATCTGTTGGCAAAAAAAGTACCCTGGAAAATCCCAATTAGCATATCACAGCCAAGTGTTACCTTCTGAATGCAAGGTGTGGATGCATTTATGGTTAAGAGGTGTCAAAACGCACTGTACATGGCAGACAGTTGGCGTTGACCCCCCCCCCACACCACACACACACACTTCTATTCAGGCTTGTTACTTTATTTTCACATATATGACCTCCTTGACACCTCTTTTGAACCAGTCCTGTTTCCTGCCAAAATGTTGATATTACAATCTTCTTAAGATGCAGGTACATGGCTGAGTCCTGACCAGAGGAATTGGCTCTTCTGTGTTGGGCCATACGTTGGTGCAATTTGTTTGGTCTCCCCAACATACAAATCAGAGCACTCTTCACTGCACTGCCCTGAGTATATGATGTCGCTTTTCTTATGTTTCGTTACTGGGTCTTTCGGATGTACCAATTGCTGCCTCAATGTGTATCAATGCCGTGGGAACACTATTGAGCATTCCCTGCGTATACAACCATGTTGCTTTGTTTACTGGAACACTGGCATTCCAGAAAAAGAAAGTTTCCGCTCCTATTGATAACAAATCATTAATGAATGAATGTTCGTTTTTTAACAGCACAAAAATCAAAGGTTTAGGAAATATATTTCATTATCATTTTGTAGCAGACTTGAGGTTGTAACACTGTCTGAAGAAAAATGTTGGCCTTAAGGACAAGGGGTGTACTGGAGAGCAGGGCCACACACCCATTAAAAAACATTTTTACCAGGACAACCACAGATTTACTGGCAAGGCAGATGAATACGGGCAAAATGGCAACCCTACTTGTGATGGAGCACACACATTAATTAGGGGAACTGACTTTTTACTCTACCTGCTGTAGATGCATGGGGACCCATGGTAGTTTTCTAGGGGCCAGGAATTCCAGTTATCACCCCGATTACACGAGTTCCTGTGCATCAAACTATGAGTCTACAGATTTCCCCACATCAGTGTATCTCACATTAGAGAAATGCATACAACGATCTTCGAATAGTCTCAAGAACATCCTATCTTGTCCTTTGACTTTGTACATTTGAATATTATTTTGGGGGAATATAGAAGAAATTGAATATTATTTGGGGGAAATATGGAGCCATTCTGAATATCTTTATGAGGAAATATGGATGCATTCTGAATATCGTTATGAAGAAAATATGGAGCCATTCTGAATATCGTTATGAGGAAATATGGAGACATTCTGAATATCATTGAGGAAATATGGAGCCATTCTGAATATCGTATGAGGAATTATGGAGCCATTCTGAATGTCATTGAGGAAATATGGAGACATTGTGAACATCGTTTTTTTCTGTGGGTCGAAATGTTGGTTAAAGGACAACTATAATGTAAAAATTTACTTTGTAAAAATGAAAGTATCTGGGACAGGGAGGTAGGATTATTCCCAACTTCCAATATTGTTTTGTTGAGGAGCTACAGCACATACAGTTTTCATTTGCCAGGTTATGGCCCTGGGCCATATTAAAGATAGTGCTGAAGCATACAGGAAGACTGGCAGAAGCAGTTTTCTTTGTCCTGTCGCTCCTCATAGAAATGATACTGGGAGGTAAAAAGCACCAATCCTACCTCCCTGCCTCAGGTACGCACTACAGTTTCCCTTTAAGGAAAACCTGAAGACAAAATGCAAAGAGCTGATAAATTGAGCCTGGCTCTATGTAGGATGTGTTTCAAATGATATATACTAGGAAAAAGTTTGCATTCACTATGGAAGGGTCCCTAGAGAAATATGAGGAAAAATGGAGGCATTCTGATTATCGTATGAGGAAATAAGGAGGAACTCTGAATATTGTTATGAGGAAATATGGAAGCATTCTGATTATCATTATGGAGAAATATGAAGGAATTGTGAATATCGTTATGGAGAAATATGGAGGCATTCTGAATATCATTATGGGGAAATATGAAGGAATTGTGAATATCGTTATGGAGAAATATGGAGGCATTCTGAATATCATTATGAGGAAATTGGAGGCATTTTTAATATTATTTTAGGGAAATATAGAGGAATTCTGAATATAGGTTTGGGGAAATATGGAACCATTCTGAATATCATTGAGGAAATATGAAGGCATTCTGATTAGTGTTATGGGGAAATATGAAGGCATGCTGAATATCATGAGGAAATATGGAGACATTCTGATTATCGTTATCGGGAAATATGAAGGCATTATATATATCGTTATGAGGAATATGGAGGAATTCTGAATATCGTTGAGGAAATATGGAGACATTCTGAATATCATTATGGAGAAATATAGAGGAATTCTGAATATCGTTATGAGGAAATATGGAGACAATTTGAATATCATATGGAGGAAATATGGAGGAATTGTGAACATCGTTATGAGGAAATATGGAGGAATTCTCAATATCGTTATGAGGAAAAATGGAGTAATTGTAAATATCATTATGGGGAAATATGGAGGAATTGTGAATATCGTTATGAGGAAATATAGAGGCATTTTGAATATTATTTTGAGAAAATATAGAGGTATTCTGAATATCGTTTTGTGGAAATATGGAGCCATTCTGAATATCATTATGAGGAAATATGGAGTAATTGTGAATATCGTTATGAGGAAATATAGAGGCATTTTGAATATTATTTTGGTAAATATAGAGGAATTCTGAATATCGTTATGAGGAAATATGAAGGCATTCTTTATATCATTGAGGAAATATGGAGGCATTCTGATTATCGTTATGAGGAAATATGACGACATTCTGATTATCTTTATGGGAAATATGTAGGCATTCTGATTATCATTATGGGGAAATATGACGACATTCTGATTATCATTATGAGGAAATATGGAGGCATTCTGAATATCGTTACGGGGAAATAAGGAAGGAATTGTTATGAGGAAATATGGGGGCATTCTAAATATCATAATGGATATTATTCTAAATATCATTATGAGGAAATTGGAGGCATTTTGAATATTATTTTGGGGAAATATAGAGGAATTATGAATATCGTTTTGGGGGAATATGGAGCCATTCTGAATATCGTTATGAGGAAATATGGAGGCATTCTGAATATCATTGAGGAAATATGGAGGCATTCTGATTATTGTTATGGGGAAATATGAAGGCATTCTGAATATCGTTATGAGGAAATATGAAGGCATGCTTAATATCGTTATGAGGAAATATGGAGGCGTTCTGATTATCGTTATAGGGAATATGAAGGCATATATATATCGTTATGAGGAAATATGGAGGAATTGTGAATATCGTTATGAGGAAATATGGAGGCATTCGAATATCGTTGAGGAAATATGGAGGCATCTGAATATTATTATGGGGAAAAATGGATGCATTCTGAATATCGTTATGAAGAAATGGAGGATTTTGAATATCATTTTGGGAAAATATGGAGGCATTCTGATTATCATTATGGAGAAATATAGAGGAATTTTGAATATCGTTATGAGGAAATATGGAGACATACTGAATATCATTATGGGGAAATATGGAGGAATGTGAATATCGTTATGAGGAAATATGGGAATGCTGAATATCGTTATGAGGAAATTGGAGGCATTTTGAATATCATTTTGGGGAAATACGGAGCCATTCTAAATATCGTTATGAGGAAATATGGAGGTATCTTAATATCATTGACAAAATATGGAGGTGTTCTTAAAATCGTTGAGGAAATAACGAAGGCATTCTGATTATCATTATGGGGAAATATGAAGGCATGCTGAATATCGTTATGAGGAAATATGGAGGCATTCTGATACATAGTAACATAGTAATTAAGGTTGAATAAAGACATACGTCCATCAAGTCCAACCTATTCACCCTCTTTTTTTTTTTTTTAACCCTACCTAACAGTTGATCCAGAGGAAAGAAAAAAACCCAGCTAAAAAGGGGGGGGGGGGGGAATTCCTTCCTGACTCCAAACGGCAATCGGAAAGTATCCCTGGATCAACCAGATCTATATTCATTAATACCAGTAATTCTCAATATTTTTTAGTTTTAGAAACTTATCCAGTCCTTTTTTAAAGCTATTTAAGAACTTGCCATTACCCCATCTGCTGGTAGACAGTTCCACAGTTTTACCGTTCTCACTGTAAAGAAACCTTTCCTAACCTGAAGATGAAACTTCTTTTCTTCCAACCTTAAAGGATGTTCACGTGTCCTCTGATATGACCTATTAGTGAACAATGCACAGAGAGTTCATTGTATGGACCATTAATATATTGATAAAGTGATCATGTCCCCACGCAAATGTTGCTTCTCCAATGTAAACAGCCCTAACTTGTCTAATCTGCCTGCATATTCAAGCCCCTCTATTCCCCTTATTAATTTAGTTTCCCTTCTCTGAACTGCCTCAATTTCCAAGATGTCCCTTTTGATATGGGATCCCAAAACTGCATCGCATATTCCAAATGAGGCCTTACCAGTGCCTTGTAAAGAGGGAGAATAATATTTTTCCCTCTTAAATCTATTCCTCTCTTTATACAAGACAATATCTTGCTAGCTCTAGCCATTGCTACCTGGCATTGTTTGCTATAGCTAAGTCTGTTATCAACCAGAACCCCCAAATCTTTTTCCATTACAGATGCACTTAACACAGAGTTATTTATGTGTAGGTGGCACAGGGATTATTAAATCTCAAATGCATCACCTTACATTTATCAACATTGAATCTCATCTGCCATTCTGCTGCCCATATTTGATATCTATATAGGTCTGCTTGCAACACTTGCACATCACTTGAAGTTTCCAAAGCTCTGCATAGTTTAGTGTCATCAGCAAACACTGAGACCTTGCTCTCAATGCCCCCTTCTAAGTCATTTATAAACAGATTAAACAGAAGCGGCCCCACATATAATTTAGCCCACATAGATGTAGCTCCATTAACCACCACTCTCTGTTTGCGATCCAATAACCAGTTCTCATCCATGAACAAATGTTTTCTTCAAGGCCAACAGTCCTCAGTTTATTATTTAGATGATCATTATGGGGAAATATGAAGGCATGCTGAACATCGTTATGAGGAAATATAAGGCATTATGAATAGAGATGTCTGAACTTGCAAAATCTGGTCCGCTCGACGATCCGCGAATTTTCGAGAAAATTAAAAAATCCGCAAGGGACCTATTAAAATGAAAAAAATCCTCGAAAATACGAGAATACTCGTATTTTTCGAAAATTTTCAAAAATGCGGTTCGGAAAAGTTTGGAAGGCGGAAAACCGGAAAATCCGCGATATCCACCGTTCGCGTATCCGGGTTCGGATCTGCAAACTGGGCCATCACTAATTATGAATACTGTTATGAGGAAATATGGAGACATTCTGATATCATTATGGGGAAATATGGAAGAATTGTGAATATTCTTATGAGGAAATTTGGAGGCATTTTGAATATCGTTATGAGGAAATATGGAGACATTCTGAATATCATTATGGGAAAAATATTAGGAATTGTGAATATCGTTATGAGGAAACATGGAGACATTCTGAATACATTATGAGGAAATTGGAGGCATTTTGAAATCATTTTGAGGAAATATGGAGGCATTCTTAATATCATTGAGGACATATGGGGTATTCTTAAAATCACGAGGAATATTGAAGGTATTCTGATTATCATTATGGGGAAATATGAAGGCATGCTGAATATTGTTATGAGAAAAATTAAGGCATTATGAATATTGTTATGAGGAATTATGGAGGAATTGGGAATATCATTATGAGGAAATTGGAGACATTCTGAATATCGTTATGGGGAAATATGGAGGAATTGTGAATATCGTTATGAGGAAATATGGAGGAATTCTGAATATCGTTATGAGGAAATATGGAGGCATTCTGAATATCGTTATGAGGAAATATGGAGGTATTCTGAATATCGTTATGAGGAAATATGGAGACATTCTGAATATCATTATGGGGAAATATGGAGGAATTGTGAATATCGTTATGAGGAAAAATGGAGGAATTCTGAATATCGTTATGAGGAAATATGGAGGCATGCTGAATATCGGTATGAGGAAATATGAAGGCATTATGAGAATATCATTGAGAAAATATGGAGGGATTGGGAATATCATTATGAAGAAATATGGAGGAATTCTGAATATCGTTATGAGGAAATTGGAGGCAATCTGAATATCGTTTTGAGGAAATATGGAGACATTCTGAATATCATTACGGAGAAATATGGAGGAATTCTGAATATCGTTATGAGGAAATATGGAGACATTCTGAATATCATTATGGGGAAAATGGAAGAATTGTGAATATTCTTATGAGGAAATATGGAGGCATTTTGAATATCGTTATGAGGAAATATGGAGACATTCTGAATATCGGTATGAGGAAATATGAAGGCATTATGAGAATATCATTGAGAAAATATGGAGGGATTGGGAATATCATTATGAAGAAATATGGAGGCATTCTGAATATCGTTATGAGGAAATGGAGGCAACGATATTCAGATTGCCTCCAATTTCCTCATAACGATATTCAGAATTCCTCCATATTTCTTCATAATGATATTCCCAATCCCTCCATATTTTCTCAATGATATTCTCATAATGCCTTCATATTTCCTCATACCGATATTCAGCATGCCTCCATATTTCCTCATAACGATATTCAGAATTCCTCCATTTTTCCTCATAACGATATTCACAATTCCTCCATATTTCCCCATAATGATATTCAACAAATTCTTCCTTTTCCCCATAATGATATTCAGAATGTCTCCATATTTCCTCATAACGATATTCAGAATTCCCCATATTTCTCCGTAATGATATTCAGAATGTCTCCATATTTCCTCAAAACGATATTCAGATTGCCTCCAATTTCCTCATAACGATATTCAGAATGCCTCCATATTTCTTCATAATGATATTCCCATCCCTCCATATTTTCTCAATGATATTCATAATGCCTTCATATTTCCTCATACCGATATTCAGAATGTCTCCATATTCCTCATAACGATATTCAAAATGCCTCCATATTTCCTCATAAGAATATTCACAATTCTTCCATTTTTCCCCATAATGATATTCAGAATGTCTCCATATTTCCTCATAACGTATTCAGAATTCCTCCATATTTCTCCGTAATGATTTCAAATGTCTCCATATTTCCTCAAAACGATATTCAGATTGCCTCCAATTCCTCATAACGATATTCAGAATTCCTCCATATTTCTTCATATGATTCCCAATCCCTCCATATTTCTCAATGATATTCTCATAATGCCTTCATATTTCCTCATCCCGATATTCAGCATGCCTCCATATTTCCTCATAACGATATTCAGAATTCCTCCATTTTTCCTCATAACGATATTCACAATTCCTCCATATTTCCCCATAATGATATTCAGAATGTCTCCATATTTCCTCATAACGATATTCAGAATACCTCCATATTTCCTCATAACGATATCAGAATGCCTCCATATTTCCTCTAACTATATTTCATAATTCCTCCATATTTCCTCATAACGATATTCACAATTCCTCCATATTTCCCCATAACGATATTCAGAATGTCTCCATATTTCCTCATAATGATATTCCCAATTCCTCCATAATTCCTCATAACAATATTCATAATGCCTTAATATTTCCTCATAACAATATTCAGCATGCCTTCATATTTCCCCATAATGATAATCAGAATACCTTCATATTTCCTCAGTGATTTTAAGAATACCCCATATGTCCTCAATGATATTAAGAATGCCTCCATATTTCCTCAAAATGATATTCAAAATGCCTCCAATTTCCTCATAATGATATTCAGAATGTCTCCATGTTTCCTCATAACGATATTCACAATTCCTAAATATTTTCCCATAATGATATTCAGAATGTCTCCATATTTCCTCATAACGATATTCAAAATGCCTCCAAATTTCCTCATAAGAATATTCACAATTCTTCCATATTTCCCCATAATGATATTCAGAATGTCTCCATATTTCCTCATAACAGTATTCATAATTAGTGATGGCCCAGTTTGCAGATCCGAACCCGGATATCGCGAACGGTGGATATCGCGGATTTTCCGGTTTTCCGCCTTCCAAACTTTTCCGAACCGCATTTTTGAAAATTTTCGAAAAATACGAGGATTTCTCGTATTTTCGAGGATTTTTTCATTTTAATAGGTCCGCTTGCGGATTTTTTAATTTTCTCGAAAATTCGCGGATCGTCGAGCGGACCAGATTTTGCAAAGTTCAGACATCTCTATTCATAATGCCTTAATATTTCCTCATAACGATGTTCAGCATGCCTTCATATTTCCCCATAATGATCATCTAAATAATAAACTGAGGACTGTTGGCCTTGAAGAAAACATTTGTTCATGGATAGAGAACTGGTTATTGGATCGCAAACAGAGAGTGGTGGTTAATGGAGCTACATCTATGTGGGCTAAAGTTATATGTGGGGCCGCTTCTGTTTAATCTGTTTATAAATGACTTAGAAGGGGGCATTGAGAGCAAGGTCTCAGTGTTTGCTGATGACACTAAACTATGCAGAGCTTTGGAAACTTCAAGTGATGTGCAAGTGTTGCAAGCAGACCTATATAGATTATCAAAATGGGCAGCAGAATGGCAGATGAGATTCAATGTTGATAAATGTAAGGTGATGCATTTGAGATTTAATAATCCCTGTGCCACCTACACCATAAATAACTCTGTGTTAAGTGCATCTGTAATGGAAAAAGATTTGGGGGTTCTGGTTGATAACAGACTTAGCTATAGCAAACAATGCCAGGTAGCAATGGCTAGAGCTAGCAAGATATTGTCTTGTATAAAGAGAGGAATAGATTTAAGAGGGAAAAATATTATTCTCCCTCTTTACAAGGCACTGGTAAGGCCTCATTTGGAATATGCGATGCAGTTTTGGGATCCCATATACAAAAGGGACATCTTGGAAATTGAGGCAGTTCAGAGAAGGGAAACTAAATTAATAAGGGGAATAGAGGGGCTTGAATATGCAGGCAGATTAGACAAGTTAGGGCTGTTTACATTGGAGAAGCAACATTTGCGTGGGGACATGATCACTTTATACAAATATATTAATGGTCCATACAATGAACTCTCTGGTGCATTGTTCACTAATAGGTCATATCAGAGGACACGTGAACATCCTTTAAGGTTGGAAGAAAAGAAGTTTCATCTTCAGGTTAGGAAAGGTTTCTTTACAGTGAGAACGGTAAAACTGTGGAACTGTCTACCAGCAGATGGGGTAATGGCAAGTTCATTAAATAGCTTTAAAAAAGGACTGGATAAGTTTCTAAAACTAAAAAATATTGAGAATTACTGGTATTAATGAATATAGATCTGGTTGATCCAGGGATACTTTCCGATTGCCGTTTGGAGTCAGGAAGGAATTCCCCCCCCCCCCCCCTTTTTAGCTGGGTTTTTTTCTTTCCTCTGGATCAACTGTTAGGTAGGGTTAAAAAAAAAAAAAAAAGAGGGTGAATAGGTTGGACTTGATGGACGTATGTCTTTATTCAACCTTAATTACTATGTTACTATGTATCAGAATGCCTCCATATTTCCTCATAACGATATTCAGCATGCCTTCATATTTCCCCATAATGATAATCAGAATGCCTTCGTTATTTCCTCAACGATTTTAAGAACACCTCCATATTTTGTCAATGATATTAAGAATACCTCCATATTTCCTCATAACGATATTTAGAATGGCTCCGTATTTCCCCAAAATGATATTCAAAATGCCTCCAATTTCCTCATAACGATATTCAGCATTCCTCCATATTTCCTCATAACGATATTCACAATTCCTCCATATTTCCCCATAATGATATTCAGTATGTCTCCATATTTCCTCATAACGATATTCAAAATTCCTCTATATTTCTCCATAATGATAATCAGAATGCCTCCATATTTTCCCAAAATGATATTCAAAATGCCTCCAATTTCTTCATAACGATATTCAGAATGCATCCATTTTTCCCCATAATAATATTCAGAATGCCTCCATATTTCCTCAACGATATTCAGAATGCCTCCATATTTCCTCATAACGATATTCACAATTCCTCCATATTTCCTCATAACGATATATATAATGCCTTCATATTTCCCTATAACGATAATCAGAACGCCTCCATATTTCCTCATAACGATATTAAGCATGCCTTCATATTTCCTCATAACGATATTCAGAATGCCTTCATATTTCCCCATAACAATAATCAGAATGCCTCCATATTTCCTCAATGATATTCAGAATGCCTCCATATTTCCTCATAACGATATTCAGAATGGCTCCATATTCCCCCAAAACGATATTCATAATTCCTCTATATTTCCCCAAAATAATATTCAAAATGCCTCCAATTTCCTCATAATGATATTTAGAATAATATCCATTATGATATTTAGAATGCCCCCATATTTCCTCATAACAATTTCCTTCCTTATTTCCCCGTAACGATATTCAGAATGCCTCCATATTTCCTCATAATGATAATCAGAATGTCGTCATATTTCCCCATAATGATAATCAGAATGCCTACATATTTCCCCATAAAGATAATCAGAATGTCGTCATATTTCCTCATAACGATAATCAGAATGCCTCCATATTTCCTCAATGATATAAAGAATGCCTTCATATTTCCTCATAACGATATTCAGAATTCCTCTATATTTACCCAAAATAATATTCAAAATGCCTCTATATTTCCTCATAACGATATTCACAATTACTCCATATTTCCTCATAATGATATTCAGAATGGCTCCATATTTCCACAAAACGATATTCAGAATACCTCTATATTTTCTCAAAATAATATTCAAAATGCCTCTATATTTCCTCATAACGATATTCACAATTCCTCCATATTTCCCCATAATGATATTTACAATTACTCCATTTTTCCTCATAACGATATTGAGAATTCCTCCATATTTCCTCATAACGATGTTCACAATTCCTCCATATTTCCCCATAATGATATTCAAATTGTCTCCATATTTCCTCATAACGATATTCAGAATTCCTCTATATTTCTCCATAATGATATTCAGAATGTCTCCATATTTCCTCAACGATATTCAGAATTCCTCCATATTTCCTCATAACGATATATATAATGCCTTCATATTTCCCGATAACGATAATCAGAATGTCTCCATATTTCCTCATGATATTCAGCATGCCTTCATATTTCCCCATAACACTAATCAGAATGCCTTCATATTTCCTCAATGATATTCAGAATGGTTCCATATTTCCCCAAACCTATATTCAGAATTCCTCTATATTTCCCTAAAATAATATTAAAAATGCCTCCAATTTCCTCATAATGATATTCAGAATGCCTCCATATTTCTCCATAACGATATTCACAATTCCTTCATATTTCCCCATAATGATATTCAGAATGCCTCCATATTTCTCCATAACGATATTCACAATTCCTTCATATTTCTCCATAATGATAATCAGAATGCTTCCATATTTCCTCATAACAATATTCAGAGTTCCTCCTTATTTCCTCATAACGATAATCAGAATGCCTCCATTTTTCCTCATATTTCTCTAGGGACCCTTCCATAGTGAATGCAAACTTTTTCCTAGTTATATCATTTGAAACACATCCTACATAGAGCCAGGCTCAATTTAATCAGCTCTTTGCATTTTGTCTTCAGGTTTTCCTTAAAGGGAAACTGTAGTGCGTACCTGAGGCAGGGAGGTAGGATTGGTGCTTTTTACCTCCCAGTATCATTTCTATGAGGAGCGACAGGACAAAGAAAACTGCTTCTGCCAGTCTTCCTGTATGCTTCAGCACTATCTTTAATATGGCCCAGGGCCATAACCTGGCAAATGAAAACTGTATGTGCTGTAGCTCCTCAACAAAACAATATTGGAAGTTGGGAATAATCCTACCTCCCTGTCCCAGATACTTTTCATTTTTACAAAGTAAATTTTTACATTATAGTTGTCCTTTAACCAACATTTCGACCCACAGAAAAAAACGATGTTCACAATGTCTCCATATTTCCTCAATGACATTCAGAATGGCTCCATAATTCCTCATAACGATATTCAGAATGGCTCCATATTTCCTCAATGATATTCAGAATGTCTCCATATTTCCTCATAACGATATTCAGAATGGCTCCATATTTCTTCATAACGATATTCAGAATGCATCCATATTTCCTCATAAAGATATTCAGAATGGCTCCATATTTCCCCCAAATAATATTCAGATTTCTTCTATATTCCCCCAAAATAATATTCAAAATGTACAAAGTCAAAGGACAAGGATGTTCTTGAGACTATTCGAAGATCGTTGTATGCATTTCTCTAATGTGAGATACACTGATGTGGGGAAATCTGTAGACTCATAGTTTGATGCACAGGAACTCGTGTAATCGGGGTGATAACTGGAAATTCCTGGCCCCCTAGAAAACTACCATGGGTCCCCATGCATCTACAGCAGGTAGAGTAAAAAGTCAGTTCCCCTAATTAATGTGTGTGCTCCATCACAAGTAGGGTTGCCATTTTGCCCGTATTCATCTGCCTTGCCAGTAAATCTGTGGTTGTCCTGGTAAAAATGTTTTTTAATGGGTGTGTGGCCCTGCTCTCCAGTACACCCCTTGTCCTTAAGGCCAACATTTTTCTTCAGACAGTGTTACAACCTCAAGTCTGCTACAAAATGATAATGAAATATATTTCCTAAACCTTTGATTTTTTGTGCTGTTAAAAAACGAACATTCATTCATTAATGATTTGTTATCAATAGGAGCGGAAACTTTCTTTTTCTGGAATGCCAGTGTTCCAGTAAACAAAGCAACATGTTGTATACGCAGGGAATGCTCAATAGTGTTCCCACGGCATTGATACACATTGAGGCAGCAATTGGTACATCCGAAAGACCCAGTAACGAAACATAAGAAAAGCGACATCATATACTCAGGGCAGTGCAGTGAAGAGTGCTCTGATTTGTATGTTGGGGAGACCAAACAAATTGCACCAACGTATGGCCCAACACAGAAGAGCCAATTCCTCTGGTCAGGACTCAGCCATGTACCTGCATCTTAAAGAAGATTGTAATATCAACATTTTGGCAGGAAACAGGACTGGTTCAAAAGAGGTGTCAAGGAGGTCATATATGTGAAAATAAAGTAACAAGCCTGAATAGAAGTGTGTGTGTGTGTGTGGGGGGGGGGGGTCAACGCCAACTGTCTGCCATGTACAGTGCTGTTTTGACACCTCTTAACCATAAATGCATCCACACCTTGCATTCAGAAGGTAACACTTGGCTGTGATATGCTAATTGGGATTTTCCAGGGTACTTTTTTTGCCAACAGATTCTTGTACAAGTCATTCTGAATTGAGAAATCCAGTCAGATGACTAGTGAAGTGTCTTCAAAAACTAAACTTCAAGTCCAGTTGATCTAATTGAATGCAAAATGTTACCGATTTAGTGTAACTGTAAGAAGGTTATAGATATTTTATCCATACTGCCACATGTAACTGGGATAGACTATCTTCTATGTGTTCCTATCCCAATAAATCAGTGAATCAGTGGAATGTGATATCCCTAACCTATGGGGAGGTGCCAATAGACAAAAATATTTATTTTATAATATTTCAATTTATGAATCATGCCACTAAATTCAGATTAATGGCTAGTGGCACACAAAATCAGAGAAAGAGATACACACCACAGGATATGACATTTATTGTGACTTTAATCTGGTGAATGAATTGGATACCAGGGGGTAGACCCAGTCTAACAAGGTATCTCCTGCAGGATACAGTATTTCAGGTAAACAGAGGAACCATTGTATATGAGCCATTAAAAAACGCACATGTATATTTAAACAAATGCAGATACAAACCTTTATTTTGGATACGGCTTAAACTGCGCATTTTTTAAGAAAACCTTCCAGATGCTGCAACCTTTAAGTATTTGATCACTAGCTTAAGGCTTTGGGAGCCGTTTTAACCCCCGGTGAATGTACTTGTGGCGACACTGTGTGGTCAGTATAGGTAACTGCAGCAATAGTAGTGATAAGTGACTGTCCTTCATTACTGGGTGTTCTGATGTAGTTAGAACATTTCTTTTGTCACTTTAGAAAATCAGTAAGTTGTGATGCTGTATATGACTGAGAGACTAAGTGCCTGTTCACACTAGAAACAATTTGAAACACTTTATTGTGTTCACACTATATATATGTGATGGGGTGTGTTAAAAACACTGCTGTACTCAGTTAAATGCCCTAACTCAGTGCATGACCATTGCTTAGGACTGACCTTTCAGTGCACAACGAAGGGTAAAAATGAACTGACTGTGCCCATGTTACCCTATGCCCCCAAATTGGTATATTATATACCAAACCTGCACTGCATATACTACACAAGTCCTTGTCAGTGCTTTATGAAGAGGAAGAATCATAACCCATTTCTCCATTGAATGTATACAAGGCAATATATAAATGTCTCTGGCTGTTATAACCTGATACCGGGACAGAGTACCACATGGTATTGAACGGCTGGCCATTCGTAAATGTATAACCACACCCACAGCTGTACTTCAACAATAACCTGCATCCGATGATTCGGGTTATTAAATATCTAAATTTAATCTGCCATCACTGACATAGATTATGCATTAACAGGTCATGTTCACCCCCAAAAGAAAAATTGTATACCAGTAGATTCCCCCAAACCCTAATGTTTTACTTACCTTGTATGCAGCCTGATTTTACCGCTTCCAGTCTCTCTGCTTTGGGAAAGGTTGCCGCCTACTTTACACCTGCACAGGGGTTTGGCTCAATGAACAGTAATCAGTCATTGTCACGATCATGACCGACTGCTGCTACCCATTAGAAATGGCAGATAAACAGTGTTAGGGTTGGGGGACCTACTATGTAAATTTGCAATTAAAGAACAGATTAATCAGTAGAAGGTCCAATGCACTTATTCATTTATAATACATAAGGCTAGGCATTTTCAATGGGGAGGTGCAGTGGCAAGAATCTATATTACAATCACTCAATAACAATGCCCCTCCCATTGTCTCCCCCTCCCTGTATTAGTCATTTATATAGGACGCCCTGTTTATTGTTGACAGACAATGTTCGGTCCTTCTTTCTCTTTTCACAGGGATTCCTATATAAATGACTATTACAGGGAGGGGGAGAGACAGTGGTAATGGGCAGGTTTTTTTGGCTGGCCTTATGTATTATAAGAAATAATAGGCTACCTACAGTGTAATATATGGATTTACTTCACCTCTGAGTTCCATGACCTGTATAAAAGCACCCGGTCTGCGGCCTCGTGCTTCTATATGGTCATGGAACTCCTCTGTGGCGTAATCTCCTTATATTACACTGTAGGTAGCATATTATTCCCTATATTATTAACCTACTCACTTTCACACAGTTCTCCCCACGTACAAATCAGTGTGGCAAGGCCAAGAGTCTTTAATTAGCCTAAACCAGAGTCCAAATTATTTCACACTTTATAAAAGATATATCTGAACCTTACTGAGTCTAATTTCAGTGTAATTGCCATAACTTAGACGTCTGCGTGTGCATTGCATATTCCATTGTCCAGTGCAATAAAATAGAAGGACAATGTATGTTTGACACTACTGAGAATCTGGTAATTATTTCCTGGAGTTGGCAGAATCCCAAAAGTAAATCCAGATTCAGGGCCTCCCTCCTATTACAGTGCGAGATTTGACATCCCGCGGTTAATAAATGAGGGAGACATTGGATTATCTGGGGGCAGGTGGAGGGAGACGGGGAAATGAATTATTCGGTAATTGGGACGCAATGAAATGTGTTATTTTTACTGAGACGTTCAGATTTAACTCGTAGTTGTATTTCTAAACACAAACAATAAGTGCTCAGGCCCCATAATGTACAATGTGCCAGGAATTTTGTTAAATTGTCTCCTACCCGTCTCTATTTTTTATCCTTGCTCTATAAAAAGATACACACTCATTACTGTGATATTAATATTCTAATTAAAATAAAGCTGCGGGACATAGAGAAGGCTTGCAGAGCTGATGGTTACAAGAGCTGATAGGAAGTGCTCTAGAATATGTCATAATTTCTACTGACGGGTATCTACTGGTCCACTGGCCAGAGCAGCAGAACACAGTGCGACAGCCAGAGAACAGGAGATGTGAGGACTGATACATGCAAACGAACGATCACCGATGGTATTTGAAATAGAAGGGTGATTGGTATGTGACATTCCTGCAGTCACTAAATGATCATTAGGAAAAGGTTTCATGTTCTGGTTATTTGAATTGCATGCTGGGACTTGGGTCAAAATCATACAAAAGGGAATACAACCAAGAGAATAAAGGAGAGAATGGAAGATACATGTATCTGATAAAGAAGGTTCTCACAGTAAATGGCTCTGATTTTGAATGAGCTTTTCTATATTAGGATTTCATCTTACTTTATCTTACCTACATGCCAATTATTGTCTGCCTTTTCTTTTTGTTACCTTCCTGGATGTTTCTTTTATCCTTATAAATATTTATGTAACCTCCTTCCAGCATGTTACCTGGGACACTTATTACAATATTCAAGATGCTTTTCTAAATGCCGTTAATTCTACTCAGGCCGTACAAGGACAAACAACAGCTGAAGCCTTATTTAGTTTGGCAGATCAAGCAACACACAAAGATATAGCTTGTTTGGGCAAGGATCTTACTTGTGTTTTAAGGCACAAAATATTTATTGCATATTTACATATTGAATAAACCATTTGCAGTCTAGCTGTGAAAAGAAACAGAGAAGGCAGGTAGAATAGGCAGAATCACAGCAGTAATAGGAACTCAGCTGGATCCTCCAGAGATGTAAAGTTATAACAGCATCATTTTCCTACCAACTGCAGTACCAATAGCCTTGTGTGCATCCATCATGAAAGGTTCCCTTAATTCCCATGGGAGATGAATGCAGCAGAACTAACATTAAACCAATGAATAATTTCCCAACTTTTATAGATATTTCTTTCTATTACAAGGACAATTTACTACATGGCTGCACTGTGTTTTGTTTATTAAATCATTTGTGCACGTTCTGTGTTTATTTGCAATGTGCAGATTCTGTATAGCAGGTGGTGAGACATACACAATAGCCTCCAATGAATTATTTGATTCTACATGGAGCCCCCTCAAGCCTTAATGATAACTAACTACAAGGGGATCATTTAATAATTCTAGATTTATTTTAATGTGTAATGGAAACATTACGTGACAACAGCCCTGGCCACTTCCTCCCCTGTCTTTGCCGTTGGCCAAGTTCTAAGAGTGTTTGTACCTCCAAGCACTGACGTTCTGTATAATAGAATCCTCACTCCTGTGACTCCTGTCTAGTGGAATCAGCTCCACATAAAGGCATTTCCTGGCTGGCAGCCAGCTGTATATGTTTCTTACTCCAATCTTACCACTAATAATACAAAGAAAACCAGGAACTGGATTCCATGGTCACACATATGGCTGGGGTTAAGAGAAAAAGAATACTGAGCTATAGGGTAGGAGCGCTCCCAAAACTGCCGCAGGCCTCACATGTCCTGGCGTACAGGTCCTCCCTTCCACATCGGGCTCAGCTTCCCATTCTGTACATAGACCAATAGCAAAGGGTGAGTGGACACGCTGCTTCCTCTGAGACAAAGAAAGAAATATGGATGGGGTTAGACCTGATGATGAGTGTTTGCCTTACAATAGGTGGTGAATTTCATCTTAAAAATACGAAATCCCACATTTTTCCTCTGTGACAGATTTCTATTTCATAGTGTTACTATGTGCACATGCAGTTCGCCTGGTAATGTAATGGGAGTGGAATTGATCCACATGAAGGCAGCATGGTCTCTATAACCGTATTTACTAAACATGGACGTTGGTACATCTGTTTGTGCAGGTGCCGTGTTTGATGTGTTTCAGAGTTAAAGGGAAGTTAGGCTTTAAAAGCAAGGAGTATAACATTGTGCAGCAAGAGGTTTAAAATAAAACTCAATATGATTAAAGTTAAAAACTATATAAAATTCTGGCATATGATTGGATAAATATATATAATGATAATCTAGCTATACTGACCTGCAGTGCCTATATAAAGTAGATCTATGGAGGCTAATAGGAGAGCCATCAGCCATAAAATGAATTGAGCCCATACATCTCCTGAACCTTAGAACACAGTGAGCCAGTTCCTACCTGTGCCCAGTCAGATGCCTTACAATTACATTTCCATGCACACTGCAGGCTACTCTAATCAGCTATATTCTCCCATAGTCAGCCTTTTGTCTCTGTACCCATTGAATCCTCTGGACAGCAATCTACTGTGTCCTCATTTTGAAACTACTGTATAATTTAGCTAGGCCAAGGCTTCTTGGAGAATTTACTTTCTTCTACATTAATGCCGATGCAAACTAATCGTTTTTTAGCACCGAATCTGCATATTTAGTGAGGAGCGTGCAGGAAACAGAAAGTGAGCAGTCAGATAGAGAGCAAGAGACAGAGAGCGCCAGAGTGAGAGAAAGGGAGAGTAAATGAGAGAGAGCAGGCATGCGGCATTCATTTTCAACGCAATGGGAGTCAGGCTGTTGACGACCGCAGGCGCTATTTTACACTGCAGTCGTTGTAGTAACTGTTGCTTATATAGAAGTTTTGTTTATGGGCATTCTTCTCTTTTGCCATTATCTAAATACATACTTATCTCCTGTCCCACGCCGGTTACAGCTAAGATGCAGGTAGTGGGCCTGCAAGGTGAATAAAATGTTCAGTTACAGCACTTGCCTTATTGTGGTTTCCAGCAGATTATTGAACCTAAGAAAGTATCACAATGGCTACGAGGATTTTGGATTTCTGACCAACTGTTTCTGTACAGTTCAGAGCACATTGCTGGATTCGGTGTCCAAGGCTGGATGAGTCTGTCGTATTCGTAAAATACAGATGATGATGTGTATTGTTAAGGTCCCAGCGTTACTTTATGACTGCAACTTAAAATAACGCTGAGATGGGTAAAAGGTAAATACTGATATCGATCCTTTATAAATACTGTCCAGGGACTAAAAAAAGAGATAGAGACAGTGAAAGACGTAGAGGGTTAGCATGGTACACACCTTTGGGACAGTTATACTTTCTGCATATGACATATACTGCAGTTCTGGTAAAATGTATACAGAATAAGTCTCAAAGCCACTAACAGGTATATAAAGAAACCTACTTCCTATGGCGGTAGGGCTGGGTGGATCCACCCCCAGCTCTTAGTGCAGTCTTATTACAGATGAATGTCACGTAGTGTAGGTAAAATACAACAGCTTACCCGCAATCGTTGGTGGCCCGGGTGCATCCAAGCCCCGGGCTCTTCACTCGACCGACAATGCGTGATACCTCCAATAAATAGAATGAAGCTGTGCACTCTGGATAACACACAGAAGAACTCTCATAAAAATCTTTAATAAGTACTTACCGGTACACATATATACAAGCCACAAAATGCCCACACTTGACGTGTTTCATGTAAGGATACACTTCAGAGAGGCCTCTGATGAAGTGTATCCTTACAGTGGCCACACCAGTGGATATGGCTACACTAATGCACTACTGAGAGCTGCATGTGCTCTCCATTAATCAGAGAGCATGCGATTTGCATTTTTGTGCACAATCAAATGCGCTCAGATTGTGAAACATCGGGGTAATCAATCGGCAATGTGTGTGGGAGCATGGTGCAGTGTGGCCTCACCTTATTTCTTTAAAAAAAAAACACCAATGCCAATCCAAGGTTTTTAATACAATTCGACCAGTAGTTGCCGTATAATTTCTTCCCTCAGGAAGAATACCCCATCCCATGGTTTTAAAGGCCAAGTTGTGCGATAAGATAGCTGAAATCATTAAAACATTATATTAGTCTTTTTTTTCCCATGAGGTCTTTTAATCTTGCAAGATTGTGCAAAGTTATAGAGCGGAAAAACTGCATGTAAGCAGAAACCGTGTCAGGATGAGGAATGTGCATTTGCTGGCTGCTTCTATTCACAATCAGTCAAACGTGATGTTTTTCTGCAAACAGTGACCCAACTGTATCTCACTAATGATTTTCCCACCTAGACCTTGCCCCAAAACAGCTCTCTCCATTTCATTCGACAATACGCTCATTAACCCTGTTCAGTCGGCGCACTGCCTGGGGGTAATCCATGACTCCTCTCTTTCCTTCTGTAAGCAAATCCTGTCATTTAGGTCCCTTGGTAATTCTGCTAAAATCCATAGTTTCCTCTCTAAACCAACTAGAACAATGCTTATGCACGCTCTAATCCTTTCACGTCTGGAATACTGGATCCTTCTGCTAATTGCACTTCCTGCTTTACATCTTTGTCCTTTTAAGTTCATAATAAAGGGTATCTCCACACAAAAAATAAAGTTTGGCTATTTAGTTTTATTGAAGAAAAGGGGGTAAAGGAGCTGTGTCTTACCTTCTGTTCTTCAATAAAATCATCAGGAGAGAAGGTAAGATACTTATCCAATCGCTCGCTCCTCCGTCTCCTAGTCTGACAGGTCCAGACAGGATGTCTTCTATGCGCATGCGCCATTGAAGTGCACGTGCGCATAGAAGACAGAGTCCGTCATAACACCATAGCATTCCTTGGTTGCATACTTCATACAGTATCCACCCACCTAAATTGTAAGCTCTCTAGGGCAGACACTACTTCTCTCACTTTATTATCTATGTGTTCATTTCAATGTACTACTTGTCTATTTGAATTTTGTGGATAGTTATATTGTGTATAGTACTGTACTGTGTCTGTAGGTGGCGATATTTACATAGAGATAATGGATAATTCAAACAGCAGCGTAGCGTTTTTGCTATGCGGTTTTATGCGTCTGCAGGTGCATTTTTATGCGTTTTTGGGTTAAATGCATGGGGTTTTTTTTGCATTTTCCCCCCTCTTCCTCAAAGACCATTGAGTGTTATCACAATAAACTGCAGCAACCAATGTGTTAAAAAAATGCACTGCAACGCAGAAAAACCCAGTAGTGGGACAGTTCCCAGTAAAACTGGATATTTCCGGGGTATGGTCACATGTAAGGACCCACAGAATAAGGTCCCACAGAACTTCCAGTCTTTAAAGAGAGAACGGAGAGGGATTTCAGAGGAAATTGTGGTTAATGTGGGTGGTATTGTGTTGCAGTTGTGAGCCCCCTTGCTGTAATGTAGGCTGCAGGTTGAGTATGGTAATTAACAGGTCTCTACTGCAGGTATCCCACCCCTCCCAGGAGTCTCCCAGATTTTGGGGTCATCTAAGTATTACCTGTCACATGCACTAACACACCCCTAACTCCTCCGCCCCGCCTCTTTGATGTTTTACACGTCACGCCACCCTGCTACCTCCCCTTCTCCCCACCCTTCCTGGAAGACATTTGGCAGGGTGGGATGTCTGCTACTGTGAGCCTGACAACAATGGACCATATTTAATAACCCGCGGTATCGAAAACGTCCGTTACTGCAGGTTATCGTAGAAGTGTTGTACATTTACAGCCTAGTGACAGTACAATACAATGTGGTACTAAAGTAATTGTACGCAAGTCTACAGCAAGTCTATCAGCCAGGGAGGGGCCCTCTTTTTCTGGTCTCTACTTTAGAACTTAAGGGCCAATAACGGTGGTTGCGCAACTGCCTCAATCAATGCACCAAGCCAATAGCGGGATCTGTAATGCCAGAAAATAGCTAACATATCTTCAAAGGGCATGTCTACCCATAAAACAAAATGTACACACTGATTAAGCACCCCCCAAAACCCCAGATCTGTTTTACTTACCTTCCCCAAAGATGCCCAGGAACATACTTACAAGACCCAGTCCTGTTATAAGCTCATTTCGAACAAGAACAGGAGCAGTGAGGTGTTTCCTGGTCTTGGCTGTCAGCTATTGGCTGTGAAGTCATTGGCCTGCCATTGACTGACAGCCATGACTAGGAAGCTTATAGTACAATAGTCAGCAGCAGAGCAGCGAGGGACCGAGTCTTATAAGTATGTCCCTGGGCATCTTTGGGAAGGGTAAGAAAAACAGATCTGGGGTTTGGGGGGAGGGTTGATCTTAATCTGTGTATGAAATTTTATCTTATGGGTGGACATGTGAACAAGTCCCAAAAAATAACAACATGGAATTTAATCTATTTAGAAAGTCCCATGAACTGTAAAAACCGTGGACAAGGAGTGTTTCTTGGGGTGGTGGGAATATTTTGCACAAAATCTAAACAAACATAACTGACCCATGGTACAAATGCAGATGCAGAACATTACAAGACACTAGAGATCCGGCCCCTGAAAGAAACAGAACAGGCTATTTCGCTTTTGTTGACTGTAGAACTTTTTTTCCCCTTCAGAATTCAATTTAAAATGCGAGTTCTCAGCTCCCAAATGCCAGACATTGTAAAGGAGAAGAACAAACTATTTTCCAGTGATTTGTGTAACGGGTAGCAAGATCAGCAAATCACTTATTTCGTTATACACAATGAGCTAGGCTTCCAGCAAAGCATGGGAACAAATAGGGAACAAACACCCATGCTCAGCTTTACAGAAATGTGTATTTCCACATAGTCTTATTTTCAAGCAAAAATATATATCAGCCCTGATGCAGATTTGAAAGCTTGATTAAATAATCTAGGGATGTCGACCCTTGACACTACAGATGGTTGGAAGCTACAACTACGAAGCATGCCTTATTAACAGAATGCAACCAAGGCATGTGAGTTGTAGTTTTTAAACATGAGAAGTACCAAGGTTCGTCATCACTGAAATAATCAGTTCAGTAAGATAGAAACAAGGAATAATGCAATAATTTTTCCCTTACACAGGGCCGCCATCAGGGGGGAAAGGGGGTACTCCAGTATGGGGCCCGGACTTGGAAGTGGCCCAGAGAGTAAGAGGGAAAAAAAATAAAAACATTTTCTACAATACTGCATTCAGCCACTAGGTGACAAACTCCATTCCTAGATAGAGAAGACAAACAGGGTGTGTCTTCTGCATGGCCCATGACTCAGTTAGTAGGTGGATTTACTCTCTATGTGGCTCCGCCCCCTCCCACCTCTTCCCTGAACTTGTAGCTGTTCTGTGCTGTGATCTCCATAGCAGAGCAGGAGGAAGTAACTGTAAGTTATACTGATCCCATTTCTGCTTGTGAGAGTCCATGGGGGGGACATTTCTATTCTCTGTCTCACTGCTGAGTACAGGGACTGACAGGGACTGATAAACGTCATCTATGGGGCTGCTGGTGCCAGTACCTGCATAGCAGTGATGGGAGACCTTGTAACATCATATGTTTAAGTTACAACTCCCAGCATGACTTGATTGCATTTTTCTACCAAGGCATGCACTGCACATGGGGTAGGTAATAGCCTAATACGGTTACTGGGATATTACCTACCCTATGGGGGCAGCATGGCAGCTCCACACCATCTCTATCCTGCCTATATACATATCTCCATCTCTGTCACATAGCAGAATTGCAGCTCCACACTAAGATGGAGATATGTATATAAGCAGGATAGAGATAGTGTCACATAGCAGTATGGCAACTCCACACTGAGATGGAGATATGGATATAAGCAGGATAGAGATTGTGTCACATAGCACTATGGCAACTCCACACTGAGATGGAGATATGGATATACGCAGGATAGAGATTGTGTCACATAGCAGTATGGCAATTTCACACCATCCCTATCTTGCCTATACCCAAATTTCTATCTCTGTCACATTGCAGCATGGCAGCTCCACACCATTTCTATTATCAGGATATAGACAGGATAGAAATGGTGGGGAGCTGCAATCTGACACAGATAGAAATATGGATATAGGCAGGACAGAGTGTGGAGCTGCCATGCTGTGTGGCAGCCTTTTTCCAGTGCACAAATGGGTAGGTGTAAATAATATTGTAAAATGGGAATAATGATATTTAAAATGTGTGTAACCTTAACAAAGTGGGCGTGGTCTTAATGAAGTAAGTGTGGGAAAAGGAATCTGCATTCACCTCTTCTCTTCTCCTCATGTGTCCCTATTTTGCGTTTTAAAATGTTGGGAGGTATGCGCGACGTGTCTGAGTTGGTTCGTGCTATTGGGGGCCCAGAAATGTACCCAGTATGGGGCCCAGAAAAGTCTGATGGCCCTGCCCTTACATCTTTGACTTTACTTGTGTTGTTCTGTCACCGTTACAGGGCATCAGGACGTGAAGTTTTTGACTGGATTCTGGATCAAGGTTATTACTCGGAAAGGGACACGAGTAATGTCATCAGGCAGGTGCTGGAGGCTGTTGCTTACCTCCATTCACTGTGCATTGTGCATAGGAATCTCAAGGTAAGTGAGCTAATGTGCTTAGGCAGCACATGTTGATGTTTAGGGTTTATTTGTCCTTTAAATCCTCTCTGTTCATCATGTGCGATGGTCAAAATGTGTTATTTTCACTCTATTTCATAGAGTGTAACTCTTCATGTTCATTCTATACACTGAGAGTAGTCTGGTTACTTATAAGCTATTTTATTAACTGCTCTTACATGAAAGGGTTAATATCATTTAAAGAGATAAAGTGCCTCTGTTCCATTCATTAAATCTGATCATTTCTTATCTCTCTCTTGGCCCTACCGTAGCTTGAGAACCTCCTGTATTATAACCGTATGAAGAATTCCAAAATTGTGATCAGTGATTTCCATTTGGCGAAAGTGGAGACCAGTCTTCTCAAGGAGCCATGCGGGACACCAGAATACCTGGGTAAGGATTCATGGAATGCAGGTGGGTTTCACCCTACACTGCTGGGTTACAATATAAATACTTAGGGGCTTGACTACAGGGAATAAAGAGCCCATCACTGAGGGTCCTGTGACGATGGGGTTGTTAAAATAAAAAATCGGAAGAAACAATCTATATTCCCCACTAGAGATGGCCGAACTTCCGAAAGTTCGAAAACGGACCCATTAACGTCAATGGGAGTCAAATAGTTCGAAAAGTTCGAATGAAATACAATTAAAATATCAATGGTAACTTAATGTAAATGGCTGTGGGACCAGGGAAATGGTTTGGGGAACATGTTCCAATATCAATTGATTTTATTCTCACGCATTGTACTTTCGAGCTTCCGTGTTCGATTTTCGGTAATTATCCCATAAACGATTTAAACATTTGATTATTATCCCATTAACAATTCAAACATTCGATTATTATCCCATAAACAATTCAAACATTCGATTTTTATCCCATAAACAATTCGAACATTCGATAATCCATAAAGCATTCGAAGATTCAATAATTATCCCATAAACAATTCGAAGATCGTTCGATTTTCAAATTCGGTAATTATAGATTTATTTGTAGGAACAATTTTCCTAATTGTTTCCCTGATTTTGTAGCTCCTGAAGTGGTTGCACGGCAGAGGTATGGACGGCCTGTGGACTGCTGGGCAATTGGAGTTATCATGTACATACTGTAAGTATAAGCTAAATGGTTTTAGAGGGGACCCTCTCAGATTAAGGACCCCCCAACATACTTTGCATTAAACTTACCTTTACCAAAGATGCTTCTCAAGTTACTTACAGACTCTTTGACTCACAGCTATTACCCAGAAGCTGCAGAGCAGAGGATTCAGCTGCGGAAAGGGATCCGGTTCTGTAAGCAACTTCAGAGGCATCATTGGAAACATAATAATAAAGCAAACTACTGAACATTTAAGGGAGTCCTTAACCTATATAAAGATGTTTGTTGCCAGTGTGGTTTGGCATTCTGGTGGTGTGGGACCAGGCCATATTGGTGTAAAGCACAAACAGGTACCACACGTGTCTATGCCACCTGCCTTTTAATTGGGAGATATCTTACAACTGAAATGATTAAAATGGTCAATGCCTGTCTGTTATGTTTTCTCTACTCAGAGCTACTTCAGAATGCACTTGACACAACAGCAAGGGGCATTTTGTTTTTGTTTGTTTAACATCCTCTGAACACCACTCCCACCATCGTTCCCAAGTGCATTCATCGAATGGAGACTAAACATAAAACTATTCTATAACAGGCAATGCATGAAAGTTGTCTTGGCTCTATTAGGTTAGATGCTTGTATTGTGGTAAAATGATGGAAAATGATGGAAATTCTTTCCTGGCTGCTAATTCTTTCCTAATTAGAAATAGTTACAATAATGGAAAGTTCATTAAATAGCTTTAAAAGTGGGCTGGACAAGTTTCTAAAATTCAAAAATTAAAAAAATAACCGGTGTTAATAAATATAGTTCTGGTCAATCCAGGGACATTTGGAGTCAGGAAAGTTTTTGCCCCCTTCATACTTTTTTGTCTCTGGATCTGCTTTGGCAGGTTTTATGAATAGGCTATAAAGGTTGGACTAGATGGGCGTTTGTCTTTATACAACCTCCAATACTATGCTACTATGTAACTAGTAAGGAATTATGGGTAGGCTATAAAAGTTGGACTACATGGATGTATACCTTTATTCAACCTCCAATACTATGCTACTATGTAACTATTAAACAGGTATTATGGGTAGTCTATAAAGGGGGACTAGATGGGCGTTTGTCTTTATTCAACCTCCAAACTAGCTACTATGTAATTAGTAAGGCATTAGGGTAGGGCATAAAAGTGGACTACATGGATTGTATACCTTTATTCGACCTTCCAATTTACTATGCTACTATGTAACTATTAAACAGGCATTATGGGTAGGGTATAAAAGTTGGACTACATGGATGTATACCTTTATTCAACCTCCAATACTATGCTACTATGTAACTATTAAACAGGTATTATGGGTAGTCTATAAAGGTTGGACTAGATGGGCGTTTGTCTTTATTCAACCTCCAATACTATGCTACTATGTAATTAGTAAGGCATTATGGGTAGGGCATAAAAGTTGGACTACATGGATGTATACCTTTATTCGACCTCCAATACTATGCTACTATGTAACTATTAAACAGGCATTATGGGTAGGGTATAAAAGTTGGACTAGATGGATGTATACCTTTATTCATCCTCCAATACTATGCTACTATGTAACTATTAAACAGGCATTATGGGTAGGGTATAAAAGTTGGACTAGATGGATGTATGCCTTTATTCAACCTCCAATACTGTGTTACGATGTAACTATGTTAAAGCAATAAAATAAAAAAAAAAGAAAATTTAGAGAGGACAATCCAACACTGTATAGATGACTTATTAGGAATGGGTTAGGTGGGCCCACTGACTATTTGCCCATTGAAAAAAAGAAAGATCCAGGGATGCAGTGAGCAATTTCTACATAGATAGAAACATTCGACTTAAACGTTGCTAAAAGATTTTTGTGGAGAGAACCTTACCACGGGTAATTGGCCTAAATAAATATAAGTGATGAAGATGATTAAGGATAGAAACACAATACGAATTGATACATCACATTGATTTGACCTCATTTAGTTATTTGCATATATGTTCTCCATTTTGAGTAGCCGGTGCAGATACAAACAAGCGTTGAAGCCACAATGACAGATAGCTGCTTGAGTCTCAGAGATAATTACTGAGAGCTGGGATTGTTATACAATGATGAGAATGTATTACAGCGATAGAAGGCAATCGCTACGTCAAAATGACACATCATATCTACCCTGGTGACATATTGTAATAATTGTGTCAACTGGGTGGGAATTAGACAAGCAGAGATGGTTGTAGGTGAGGAGCTTGTGTTCATCTACAGACTTGTGTCATATTGGAAGACGGCAGTTTGTGTCAACATAATAGTGGAAAATTTCATTACCATATCAGGCAGATTTAAACAGCTGTATGTATTATGTCACAACAAATGTGACCAGAGCAGGATTATCCACAAGGCAACCCTAGGTGACAGCCTAGGGCCCAGGAAACTTCTGGGGGCCCAGCTTCAGAAGCAGTAAAAAAATTACAGTCTATACAACATATGTAGCAAAAAAAGGGGGCCCTAAATAATGGCCCTGCCTAGGGCCCCATATGATCTCAATCCATCTCTGAATGTGACTGTGTAGTGGTGTGTACCAGTGTGTGTATCCCTAGTAATCTAAAATTGTATTCCTTGTGCAGTCTCTCTGGAAACCCTCCATTTTATGATGAATTGGAAGAGGAAGACTATGACAGCCATGACAAAAATTTGTTCCGGAAAATTCTTCATGGGGATTATGAGTTTGACTCTCCATATTGGGATGATATATCACCTGCAGGTAAGCGGAGCTCTAGAACTATGTGAGATGGTGCAAACAACCATTCATTTGCTAATAGAGGTGACCTGGCCCACTGGGTTTCATTCTGTTAGGGGGTTTATAAAATACTGACAAAATGTCAGTTTAAGCAGCAATTCTGCATCAAAATGGTGGCGATGAAACTGGAGATTTTCACATTGATTTTCAGTTTCATCAGCAAAATGTCAGTTTTATGAAATTTTTTTGCTATTTTGGATTATGAAATTTAGGGTCTGAAATTGGTATTTAACATTGTGCAGCCATCACAATTATCATGTCAACTTCATATTAACCCTTTGTAAATGGGTTAGCACAACTTTAAGAAAATGATGATGATGAAAAATGATGGTGCTCTTGGTAAATCTCTATATGTAAGTTGTGTTTTGGTGATTGCTCAAATTCATTCCAATCCAGTAAGGAATCACCAGAACTATTTAAAGGAGAACTAAAATGTATATAAAGTTTAAAAAACAAACAAATGAAAACTACCTGGAGCAGGGAGATAGAGTTGGAAATTCCTACCTCCCAATACTGTATCTGTGAGGAGTACCAGCTCAAAGAAAACTGCTTCAGCACTATTATTAATACAGGAATAGCAACCTGCAGCTCCTCACAAAATGATATTGGGAGGTAGGAATAATCAATCCGACCTCCCTGCCCCAGGTACTTATAATTTTTAAAAAGTTTAGTTGTCCCTTCAATGTCTGCCTCCATCTGTAATGTACTGTACCTATTTTAGTCCTGTTAGACAGGTTGATTATTTTTCCTGATAATTTGTAACCGTCAATTCTAAATAAGCATACAAACGCCTTCGTGACTTTATGGCCCTTTGCTACATCCCAATGACCTTCTACATTTTATTTTTCATATAGATAATTCCACACTAGTCACTGATTAACAGATTCCAACTTCCTCCAGGTCTTATCATAATCAGTGGCGTAACTATAGCCCCCGCAATGGTAGGTGCTGCTAGGGAGCCTGGCAAGAAACGTGCAGTTTTGACACCGATCATAATATTACCCCATGTGGAACAGCATATGGTTATATATTGTATAAGGAGCTGTATATGTGTGTGTGTGTGTGTGTGTGTGTGTGGGTGTGTGTGTGTGTGTGTGTGTGTGGGTGGGTGGGTGGGTGGGTGGGTGGGGGTGAGCAGGCCGAGTCAAGATTCTCATACCCTTACAGGTGCAATAACACTGTGACAATGACAGTCACCATAATACTGACCTTTCTGTCTACAGCAAAAGATTTAGTAACGCGTTTAATGGAGGTGGAACAAGACCAGAGGGTGACCGCTGCAGATGCCATCAGCCATGAATGGTGAGTTTTACCATTTAGAATCTATTTCTCTGTTCAGTCCTTTGCCATTAGATATCGGAACCAGGTACATGGTAATGCTAGTGACAGAGATGAAAGATTAGGGTAGATTACAAGCATAATGTCATTCTAGTGACAGTATCAATAGGATAATATAAAAACGCACAGGCAATACAGAAACCCTCTCAGTCTGATAGACGTCAGTATGTCATTAGTCTGGACTAGAAAGACATGGGGGAGCTTTATAAATTAGCGCTATTTTCGCCATTTCCTTAACGCCAGACTTCCTTATGGCAATTAGTGTTATTATTGCCGTATTTATAGACTGGAGAAAATATTTGCGCCAATGTACGTTATATCACCGTATTTATTGTGTTAAGTCCAGTACCACGGTGAAATAGAGAAATAGCAGCAGAACCACTCCCAATACTAGACCAGGACTGTAACTGAGAATTAGGCAACATTACAGGGAGTCTTTAGCAGTTCAAACACACTGTATATGTGGAAATAAAAACCCCAATTGACTTCATTGTGAAACAGCGAAAATCAACGAAGAAAAAAATTATACCAGCCCCCTACTAGATAGTGTATAGGTAAGAAATAATGCTGGTGTTACTGAGTATTACTTGTGTTTGTGTCTCAGGGTTTCAGGAATTATACCAGCCCCCTTACCAGATAGTGTATAGGTAGAAATAATGCTGGGGTTCTGAGTATTACTTGTGTTTGTGTCTCAGGGTTTCAGGAATATACCAGCCCCCTTACCAGATAGTGTATAGGTAAGAATAATGCTGGGTTACTGAGTATTACTTGTGTTTGTGTCTCAGGGTTTCAAGATATACCAGCCCCCTTACCAGATAGTGTATAGGTAAGAAATAATGCTGGTGTTACTGAGTATTACTTGTGTTTGTGTCTCAGGGTTTCAGGAATTATACCAGCCCCCTAACCAGATAGTGTAAGGTAAGAATATGCTGGGGTTACTGAGTATTACTTGTGTTTGTGTCTCAGGTTTCAGGAATTATACCAGCCCCCTTACCAGATAGTGTATAGGTAAGAAATAATGCTGGTGTTACCGAGTATTCTTGTGTTTGTGTCTCGGGTTTCTGGAATTATACCAGCCCCCTTACCAGATAGTGTATAGGTAAGAAATAATGCTGGTGTTACTGAGTATACTTGTGTTTGTGTCTTGGGGTTTCAGGAATTATACCAGCCCCCTACCAGGTAGTGTAAGAAATAATGCTGGGGTTACTGAGTATTACTTGTGTTTGTGTCTCGGGGTTTCTGGAATTATACCAGACCCCCTACCAGATAGTGTATAGGTAAGAAATAATGCTGGTGTTACTGAGTATTACTTGTGTTTGTGTCTCGGGGTTTCAGGAATTATACCAGCCCCCCTACCAGATAGTGTGTAGGTTAGAAATAATGCTGGGGTTACTGAGTATTATTTGTGTTTGTGTCTCGGGGTTTCTGGAATTATACCAGCCCCCCTACCAGATGTGTGTAGTAAGAAATAATGCTGGTGTTTGAGTATTACTTGTGTTTGTGTCTCGTTTTTCAGGAATTATACCAGCCCCCTACCAGATAGTGTGTAGGTTAGAATAATGCTGGGGTTACTGAGTATTATTGTGTTTGTGTCTCGGGGTTTCTGGAATTATACCAGCCCCCTACTAGATAGTGTATAGGTAAGAAATAATGCTGGGGTTACTGAGTATTACTTGTGTTTGTGTCTCAGGGTTTCAGGAATTATACCAGCCCCCTACCAGATAGTGTGTAGGTTAGAATAATGCTGGGTTACTGAGTATTATTTGTGTTTGTGTCTCGGGGTTTCTGGAATTATACCAGCCCCCTACTAGATAGTGTATAGGTAGAAATAATGCTGGGTTACTGAGTATTACTTGTGTTTGTGTCTCAGGTTTCAGGAATTATACCAGCCCCCTTACCAGATTGTGTATAGGTAAGAAATAATGCTGGGGTTACTGAGTATTACTTGTTTTTTGTGTCTCAAGGTTTCAGGAATTATACCAGCCCCCCTTACCAGATAGTGTATAGGTAAGAAATAATGCTGGGGTTACTGAGTATTACTTGTGTTTGTGTCTCGGGGTTTCTGGAATTATACCAGCCCCCTTACCAGATAGTGTGTAGGTTAGAAATAATCTGGGGTTACTGAGTATTACTTGTGTTTGTGTCTCGGGGTTTCTGGAATTATACCAGCCCCCCTACCAGATAGTGTATAGGTAAGAAATATGCTGGGTTACTGAGTATTACTTGTTTTGTGTCTCAGGTTTCAGGAATTATACCAGCCCCCCCTACCAATATGGTATAGGTAAGAAATAATGCTGGGGTTCCTGATTATTACTTGTGTTGTGTCTCGAGGTTTCAGGAATGATACCAGCCCCCCATACCAGATAATGTATAGGTAAGAAATAATGCTGGTGTTACTGAGTATTACTTATGTTTGTGTTTCAGGAATTATACCAGCCCCCTTACCAGATAGTGTATAGGTAAAAATAATGCTGGGGTTACTGAGTATTACTTGTGTTTTTTGTCTCAGGGTTTCAGGAATTATACCAGCCCCCCTTGCCAGATAATGTATAGGTAAGAAATAATGCTGGGGTTATGAGTATTACTTGTGTTTGTGTCTCAGGGTTTCAGGAATTATACCAGCCCCCTTACCAGATAGTGTATAGGTAAGAAATAATGCTGGTGTTACTGAGTATTACTTGTGTTTGTGTCTCAGGGTTTCAGGAATTATAGATGATCCACCCCCTTACAGATAGTGTATAGGTAAGAAATAATGCTGGTGTTACTGAGTATTACTTGTGTTTGTGTCTCAGGGTTTCAGGAATTATACCAGCCCCCTAACCAGATAGTGTAAGGTAAGAATATGCTGGGGTTACTGAGTATTACTTGTGTTTGTGTCTCAGGTTTCAGGAATTATACCAGCCCCCTTACCAGATAGTGTATAGGTAAGAAATAATGCTGGTGTTACGAGTATTCTTGTGTTTGTGTCTCGGGTTTCTGGAATTATACCAGCCCCCTTACCAGATAGTGTATAGGTAAGAAATAATGCTGGTGTTACTGAGTATACTTGTGTTTGTGTCTTGGGGTTTCAGGAATTATACCAGCCCCCTACCAGGTAGTGTAAGAAATAATGCTGGGGTTACTGAGTATTACTTTTGTTTGTGTCTCGGGGTTTCTGGAATTATACCAGACCCCCTACCAGATTGTATAGGTAAGAAATAATGCTGGTGTTACTGAGTATTACTTGTGTTTTGTGTCTCGGGGTTTCAGGAATTATACCAGCCCCCTACCAGATAGTGTGTAGGTTAGAAATAATGCTGGGGTTACTGAGTATTATTTGTGTTTGTGTCTCGGGGTTTCTGGAATTATACCAGCCCCCCTACCAGATGTGTGTAGGTAAGAAATAATGCTGGTGTTCTGAGTATTACTTGTGTTTGTGTCTCGTTTTCAGGAATTATACCAGCCCCCTACCAGATAGTGTGTAGGTTAGAATAATGCTGGGGTTACTGAGTATTATTGTGTTTGTGTCTCGGGGTTTCTGGAATTATACCAGCCCCCTACTAGATAGTGTATAGGTAAGAAATAATGCTGGGGTTACTGAGTATTACTTGTTTTTGTGTCTCAGGGTTTCAGGAATTATACCAGCCCCCCTACCAGATAGTGTGTAGGTTAGAAATAATGCTGGGTTACTGAGTATTATTTGTGTTTGTGTCTCGGGGTTTCTGGAATTATACCAGCCCCTACTAGATAGTGTATAGGTAGAAATAATGCTGGGTTACTGAGTATTACTTGTGTTTGTGTCTCAGGTTTCAGGAATTATACCAGCCCCCTTACCAGATGTGTATAGGTAAGAATAATGCTGGGGTTACTGAGTATTACTTGTTTTTTTTGTGTCTCAAGGTTTCAGGAATTATACCAGCCCCCCTACCAGATAGTGTATAGGTTAGAAATAATGCTGGGGTTACTGAGTATTACTTGTGTTTGTGTCTCGGGGTTTCTGGAATTATACCAGCCCCCTTCCAGATAGTGTGTAGGTTAGAAATAATCTGGGGTTACTGAGTATTACTTGTGTTTGTGTCTCGGGTTTCTGGAATTATACCAGCCCCCCTACCAGATAGTGTATAGGTAAGAAATATGCTGGGGTTACTGAGTATTACTTGTTTTGTGTCTCAGGTTTCAGGAATTATACCAGCCCCCCCTACCAGATAGTGGTATAGGTAAGAAATAATGCTGGGGTTACCTGATTATTACTTGTGTTTGTCTCGGGTTTCAGGAATGATACCAGCCCCCATACCAGATAATGTATAGGTAAGAAATAATGCTGGTGTTACTGAGTATTACTTTGTTTGTGTTTCAGGAATATACCAGCCCCCTTACCAGATAGTGTATAGGTAAAAATAATGCTGGGGTTACTGAGTATTACTTGTGTTTTTTGTCTCAGGGTTTCAGGAATTATACCAGCCCCCCTTCCAGATAATGTATAGGTAAGAAATAATGCTGGGGTTATGTCAAGCGGGCGGGCCCCCTTACCAGATAGTGTATAGGTAAGAAATAATGCTGGTGTTACCGAGTATTACTTGTGTTTGTGTCTCGGGGTTTCTGGAATTATACCAGCCCCCTTACCAGATAGTGTATAGGTAAGAAATAATGCTGGTGTTACTGAGTATTACTTGTGTTTGTGTCTTGGGGTTTCAGGAATTATACCAGCCCCCCTACCAGGTAGTGTAAGAAATAATGCTGGGGTTACTGAGTATTACTTGTGTTTGTGTCTCGGGGTTTCTGGAATTATACCAGACCCCCTACCAGATAGTGTATAGGTAAGAAATAATGCTGGTGTTACTGAGTATTACTTGTGTTTGTGTGTGTCTCGGGTTTCAGGAATTATACCAGCCCCCCTACCAGATAGTGTGTAGGTTAGAAATAATGCTGGGGTTACTGAGTATTATTTGTGTTTGTGTCTCGGGGTTTCTGGAATTATACCAGCCCCCCTACCAGATGTGTGTAGTAAGAATAATGCTGGTGTTCTGAGTATTACTTGTGTTTGTGTCTCGTTTTTCAGGAATTATACCAGCCCCCTACCAGATAGTGTGTAGGTTAGAATAATGCTGGGGTTACTGAGTATTATTGTGTTTGTGTCTCGGGGTTTCTGGAATTATACCAGCCCCCTACTAGATAGTGTATAGGTAAGAAATAATGCTGGGGTTACTGAGTATTACTTGTTTTTGTGTCTCAGGGTTTCAGGAATTATACCAGCCCCCTACCAGATAGTGTGTAGGTTAGAAATAATGCTGGGTTACTGAGTATTATTTGTGTTTGTGTCTCGGGGTTTCTGGAATTATACCAGCCCCCTACTAGATAGTGTATAGGTAGAAATAATGCTGGGTTACTGAGTATTACTTGTGTTTGTGTCTCAGGTTTCAGGAATTATACCAGCCCCCTTACCAGATTGTGTATAGGTAAGAAATAATGCTGGGGTTACTGAGTATTACTTGTTTTTGTGTCTCAAGGTTTCAGGAATTATACCAGCCCCCCTACCAGATAGTGTATAGTAGAAATAATGCTGGGGTTACTGAGTATTACTTGTGTTTGTGTCTCGGGGTTTCTGGAATTATACCAGCCCCCTTACCAGATAGTGTGTAGGTTAGAAATAATCTGGGGTTACTGAGTATTACTTGTGTTTGTGTCTCGGGGTTTCTGGAATTATACCACCCCCCTACCAGATAGTGTATAGGTAAGAAATATGCTGGGTTACTGAGTATTACTTGTTTTGTGTCTCAGGTTTCAGGAATTATACCAGCCCCCCCTACCAATATGGTATAGGTAAGAAATAATGCTGGGGTTCTGATTATTACTTGTGTTGTGTCTCGGGTTTCAGGAATGATACCAGCCCCCCATACCAGATAATGTATAGGTAAGAAATAATGCTGGTGTTACTGAGTATTACTTATGTTTGTGTTTCAGGAATTATACCAGCCCCCTTACCAGATAGTGTATAGGTAAAAATAATGCTGGGGTTACTGAGTATTACTTGTGTTTTTTGTCTCAGGGTTTCAGGAATTATACCAGCCCCCCTTGCCAGATAATGTATAGGTAAGAAATAATGCTGGGGTTATGTCAAGCGGGCGGTGAGTATTACTTGTGTTTGTGCCTTAGGGTTCAGGAATTATACCAGACCCCCTACCAGATATGTATAGATAAAGAAATAATGCTGGGTTACTGAGTATTACTTGTGTTTGTGCCTTAGGGTTTCAGGAAACGCAGCATCAGATAAGAACATTAAGGATGGTGTGTGTGCACAAATCGAGAAAACTTTGCTAAAGCCAAGTGAGGGTAAGGAAAGGACATAAGGTCAAATTAAAACTATCTCACCTCATCACCAATCCTCATGTAGGCCGTTTAAAAGTACCCATGTAAGGACCTAAATCAAAGGTCCTCACTCTGGGATCAATCTCTAAGTCCTGTACTTACCTCCAAAGTTTCGATCCCCACCGCACTGTTCCCTGCCTCCCTTTCCGGGGCTTTTACCAATAGGAAGATACAATTCTTCAACAGCGTGTATTCATATGGTCACCTCACTGATGGAATGGAGGAAGAGCAATGAACATGTGCCAGCGAGCTGACCAATAGACAGGGGAGGGCTGACCGGGTTGGTCTCCAATGAAAAATTTGGGCTGCCACATAAGTTATTAGTAAGTTACGTGCTTGAAAGGCACAGCCACACCTTTAGCTTTAACATGGGCAAGGAACAGGAAACTTCTTCACATCATTTACCAGTCAGCCCTTCAGTTCATTACAGTGTTAGTGTAAGGATCTTACCTGCCGCGCTCCCTCGCCGTTCCGGGACTGGTGACGGCGCCGGACGTCGGCGTCGTGACGTCAGCAACTCCGACGCCGATCGGCGCGAAATTCAATGGCACTCGCAGAGGGAGCGGATGCCTATTCGTAGACCTCGCTACCAGACGTCAGGTTGTCAGTCTATAGCGTTCCTTACCTGAATTGGATCCTCTTGTATCCAGCATTGTTCCAGTCATTGTATTGTGCATTGTATCCACATCATCCACCATTGTTTCAACTCCATTGTATCCGCATTGTATCCAGCCTTTGTTTCAACTCCATTGTTCCAGTCATTGTATCCAGCATTACATCCAGCCATTGTTTCAACCCATTGTATCCCATTGTATCCAGCATTGTACCAGCTTTGTTCATCACTCCATTGTTCCAGCCATTGTATCCTGCATTGATCCAGCATTGTATCCAGCCATTGTTTCAACTCCATTGTTCCGTCATTGTATCCAGCATTACATCCAGCCATTGTTTCAACCCATTGTTCAGTCATTTTATCTAGCATTCATCCAGCCATTGTTTCACTCCATTGTATTCAGCATTGTTTCCGCATTGTATCCAGCATTGTATCCAGCCTTGTTTCAACTCCATTGTTCCAGCTATTGTATCCTGCATTGTATGCAGCATTATCCAGCCTGTTTCAACTCCTTGTCCCAGTCATTGTATCCAGCATTACATCCAGCCATTGTTTCAACTCCATTGTTCCAGTCATTGTATCCAGCCATTGTTTCAACTCCATTGTTCCAGTCATTGTATCCAGCATTACATCCAGCCATTGTTTCAATCCATTGTACCAGCATTGTATCCAGCATTGTTTCCAGCATTGATCCACATTGTATCAGCCTTTGTTTCAACTCCTTGTTCCAGCCATTGTATCCTGCATTGTATCCAGCATTGTATCCAGCCATTGTTTCAACTCCATTGTTCCAGTCATGTATCCAGATTACATCCAGCCATTGTTTCAACCTCGATGATGAATGGCAGACTAGGGTTGGGTGCAGAAGTACTGGGGCTGACGAAAAGGAATTTTTTAATTTCTTGAAGGCTTCTAAGGCGGCCGGAGACCAATTCTGGTTTGCCTCCTTTTCTGATAAGGGCTAAGATGGGGGCAATGATGGAAGAAAACCCTTTACTAAATTGTCTATAATATTGGCAAACCAAGGAATCGTTGGATTGCCTTAGTGCCAATGGGAAGAGGCAATCTTGGAGCAGGTGCCGTCCTTTCCCAAAGGCAATCGAGAGTGGTAAACTCCACCATGTGCATTTTTCTCTAAGAAATTTCCTCCCAATGAACAATTATGACATTGGAATCGTGAACTTCTAGCATCAAACTCGCACTAGAAGAATAGCGACACTTGCTGAAAGGCAGTACATCCTATCACCATCCTCACCGATCACAAAAATCTTGAATACTCCAAAACCTAAAGAGATTGAATCCTCGTCAGACCCGTTGGGCTCTGTTCTTCTCTCTGTTCAATTTCATCATTTCCTTTCATCCGGGTTCCAAGAATAAAAAGCCGACGCCCTCTCCAGGTCTTTTCTTGCAGCCGATTCTACTGATAAAGATAAAGGCCCCATCATTCCCTCCTCCAAATCCTGCCACTGTTACCCCTCAACTTGCCATCGGATTCTATCTGCTCAGATTCTGCTTCTGCTGCATTACCCCCTAATAATACCTTTGCTCCCCTCTCCCTTCGGAAAGAAATTTACAACGGCCGGTCACCCTGGCATCCACACTTTCAACTTCTTAATCGTTCTGTATGGTGGCCCTCCATGAGAGCAGATGTCGCCGCTTTTTCCTTTTGTGCTACTTCCCAAAACTCTATACTCTTCCTGGGGACTTCTTCAACCTCTGCCGATCCTTCCCTACCATGGACCCACCTTTCTATGGACTTTATTTTTGAACTCCCTTTTTCTAAGGAAAATACAGTCATCTGGGTTACTGTGACTGCTTTAGCAAAATGCTCATTTTGTTCCCCTTCCTAAGTTGCCCTCCTCTGCTGAACTTGCTCAATTGTTCTTGCCCATTTTTCCGCCTGCATGGATTACCGGTTGAAATAGTGTCCGATCGAGGAACCCAATTCATCTCCATTCTGGCGGCACTTTGCAAGTTACTTGGAATTAAACTTCAATTTTCATCCACTTACCATCCTCAGTCTAACGACCTGCAGAACGCACCAACCAATGTCTGGAACAATTCCTCTCGATGCTACATTTCTTATTCTCAAGACAATTGGACTGATCTCTACCATGGCGGAATTTGCCCTAACAATGCTGTCCACTCTTCTAAACCGGAAAATCTCCTTTTTGTGTGTTTTTTAGCTAAACCCCAAAGGGTTTCCACAGGATTTTTTTTCTTCTGGACCAGTTTCCTGCAACCAACACACTAGTAGCAAAATGTCAGCCATCTGGCAGGCTACAAAAAACTTCTTGAGAAATCTGCCCTTGTACAAAAGACTGCAGCTGATAGACGAAGACGTAAACCTCCATTATATTCGGTGGAGATAAAGTTTGTTCTCATCAACTCACATTAATCTACGGGTTCCTTCTCCTAAATTGGGTCCTAAATTTATTGGCCCATTTCCTATATTAATTGGTGGGCCCTACGGCAGTACAACTTCAATTGCCCACCATCATGAGAATCCCTAATGTTTTCCATGTCTCTCTAATCAAGCCGGTGGTATTGATCGATTTTCTTCTCCTCTTCAGTCACCTGATCCTAAAAATGATCAACGGTCAACAAGAATTTGAGGTTGAGAAAGCTTGGATTCTAGATTCGTCAGTCGTTCTCTCAATATTTGGTCCTTTGGAAAGGATTGGACCAGAAGAAAGGTCCTGGGTTAAACATTCTGATTTACATGCACCCCAGTTATCAAAACCTTTCATAGAAGATTTCTGACAAACCTGCTTCAAGTGGTCCTGAGCCCCCTGTGGAAGGGGGGGTACTGTAAGGATCTTACCTCCGCGCTCCCTCGCCGTTCCAGGACTGGTGACGTCGGCGTTGTGAGTCACCACACGTCCACACCGATCGGTGCAAAGATTCAAATAGGCACTGCGCAGAGGGAGCGAGTGCCTATTCGTAGACTCGCTACCAGACTGTCAGGTTGTCAGTCTGTAGCGTTCCTTACCTGACTTGGATCCAGTCTTGAATCCAGCATGGTTCCAGTCATTGTATCTGGCATTGTATCCAGCATTAAATTCAGCCATTGTTTCAACTCCATTGTATCCAGCATTGTATCCAGCCATTGTTTCAACTCCATTGTTCCAGCATTGTATCCAGCATTGTATCCACATTTTCAACTCCATTGTTCCAGTCATTGTACCAGCATTACATCCAGCCATTGTTTCAACTCCATTGTTCCGTCATTGTATCCACATTAATCCAGCCATTGTTTCAACTCCATTGTTCCAGTCATTGTATCCAGCATTACATCACCGCCTTGTTCAACTCCATTGTACCAGCATTGTTCCAGCATTGTATCCAGCATTGTATCCAGCCTTTGTTTCAACTCCATGTTCCAGCCATTGTTCCTGCATTGTATCAGCCATTGTTTCAACTCCATTGTTCCATCATTGTATCCAGCATTACATCCAGCCACTGTTTCAACCCATTGTTCCAGTCGTTGTATCCAGCATTGTATCCACTTTGTATCCAGCCATTGTTTCAACTCCATTGTTCCAATCATTGTATCAAGCATTACATCCAGCCATTGTTTCAACCCATTGTATCCAGCATTGTTTCCAGCATTGTATCCAGAATTGTATCCAGCCTTTTGTTCACACTCCATTGTATCCAGCCATTGTATCCTATTGTACAGCTTGTATCCAGCCATTGTTTCAACTCTATTATTCCCTTATATCCAGCATGTTCCAACTCCATTGTTCTAGCCATTGTTTCCTGCTCCTGTTGAATCCTGCCCTACAGTCTGAACTCCTCCTAAAAGGTACAGTGAACCTCGTCCCTTCGGGACTCAATTCATTAAAGTTAGTCAGCCCCCCAGTTCTTTAGACAGTGTCATCAGCACCTTCAGTTCATTAGCCAGTGTTGTCAGCCCTCCAGTGCTTTAGCCAGTGTTGTGCAGCCCTCCAGTTCTTAGCTAGTGTTGTCAGCCCCCCAGTTCATAGCCAGTGTTGACACCCTCGAGATCATTAGCCAGGTGTTTTCAGTCCTCAAATGGTTAGCCATGTAAGTCAGCAATCCGGTTCATTATCCAGTGTTTATTATTAGTGGTTGCCAGCCCTCCAGTTCATTAGTTGGTGTTAGTCAGTCCCCAGTTCATTGGAGGACAAAGGAAAATTTGGGTAAGTAAAACTTGACGTAGAAAGTTAGTCCCAGGGGGAGGATTTAGTAATTCATTCCTCACCCTGGGTACTTGTAATGGAGAAGATTTTAGGACACAAATGTTAATATGTGTCTTAAAAATGGGTGTATGTTAAACAAATGGTGTGAAAGGGTCACATGGTTGTATTGCCCCTCCCCAAAAGGTCCCAGTCCTCCCCTGCCAATAGAGAGCATGTCTTGAGTTTGGTAGAGGTAAGTACAGGACTTAGCGGTTAAATCCATGGTGAGACTCTGGATTTAGGTCCTGCCCTGGGTCCTTTTAAAGGTGGGGGGATGTCAAAGGTCATTTATTTTGTCCAAACCATACTTTACCAGGTCTGAGATTAACCAGTCACACATTACTGCTCTCTATCAGTTTGGCTATAATTCTCGGCAATAGGACAATCAAACAAATAAAAAACCTCAAAGTACTTAAGAGATTTGTTTGGATTCCATCAAATAAGATCTCTGGGACTCTGGTGTAGTTGGGTGTGGATAGTAGAACTTCTAAAGGCTTCGTACTCATGTGCCAACCTGAAACGCACAATCAGGGTTTTCAATAAAAGTTCTTACGTTTAAAATAGTGCTAATTTTGCCCAAAACAATCGATGTTATTTAACATTTGAAAGCTAAGATCTGATTGGTTGGGGCAAAATTAGCACTATTTTAAACGATAAGAACTTTTAATGAATAACCCTGAATGTTTCAAGAACGATCATTTAGTGTATGTGCGCTCGGTCACGTGCCTATTCGCTCAGATCTTGTTGATCATCTGACCAGGCAGAAACGCCCATTCGTAACACATCGTGCATCGTGGGTCGGCCCAGTGATTAACGTATGTATATACAAACCTAAAGATCCTTTATATTCTAAAATGTTCTGATTAATTTCCACATCTTACAATGGTATAACCCAATATAATTTATTAATACTATAGTTTTAAAGTAGCATTTAAAGAGAGAATCATACACATTCCAGAAGAATACATCTGACACAAGTTTTCCACACATGAAAAGGTCAATCAAACAATCCAATATTGTATGATAATCAGATTGTGTGTGGTGACCAATAAAATGTCAGATTTTTCCTTAATTGGACATGTTGGAAAATTGTTATTGGACTGAAACGATTAAATTATATTGGGATCATACTGTATCTACATTTTAATCTGTATGATAATTGGATGTTTGTGGTAGTATTGGTTTTTCTTTAATCAATTAACAGAAGGTTACAATAAATGTTCTATATTATATTACATGCAGAATGGGCAGTCGGTGGCTATTCACTACGTGGGGTATCGGAAACTTCTGGTACTACGGTTATTGTTATGCACGCTGCCATATTGGTATTGTATATTGCATAGGCATTGTACAATATGATTGCAATTAAATTGTGCGATTGTCATAAACCAACAGTATATAGCTGCATTATGTACTATGATATGAGAGGAGGGGATGCCATTTACTTGCAGTAACTCACACGGTATTGAATAACTCCTCCAATGGGTTCCTCTGCCACCTGGGCTGCTCACCAATCAATAATCACGAAAAAAACAACTGCAGTAGGATACACCAAAGTCTGTTGCAAAATTGTTCCTCTTTTTCACCCAATAGTGAGATACAGGCAACGTTTCGGGTGGACTCCACCTTTATCAAGCTTGATAAAGCTCCACCCTTTATCTTTAGTGTATCCTACTGCAGTTTGTTTTTCGAGACTAAATGGCAGTGTCAGTGGCAATAGGATTTCTTTGTGGAAAAAAGTAAAGGGGTTCCAATTCTAACCACGTCTGTTAAAAAACATAGGGGCTGATGCAAAAAGAAGTGTAAACATTTGTCTGTGATATTATTTGCAGCAACAGTCAGATGTAGGTTTTAACTGGTTTGATGCAGTCAGATAACTTCTGATTGTCGCTGATATTAATTGTGAGCAAACTTAGCACCACTTATTGCTTTAGCCCCAACAACAGAAAGTGACACTGGAACAATGGATTGAAGGGGTGGAAATGACTGGTTACTGTGTGCTCATTACCAGAATTATTCCATAACTTTCTTTTGGTGTTTTTCTTGCAGAAAGCGTGAGAGTGACCACCATGATGAAGCGTCTGAGAGCCCAAAACAAACATCCTGGAAACCCCTCCCCCTCAAAACAGCGAGAAGACCCCCAGCATGGCCACACCTGCACCTTCACCTGCCAATACGCCAGCTGAAGGTGCACCTTCTCTTCTTTCCCAGGACACCACTGGCTGAGCAGTTAGGAACTAGGGGTATCACACCACAAGCCCACTGACTGCAGACATAATATCTTTTCTCGCCCTCCTCTGTCTGGATTTGCAGTCCTGCCATCAACCCTTTCATTGCCAAATGGTTCAGCAATGAATGGCACACCCCTTTGGCAATCAAAGGCTGTAACTGTTTAATTGCTAAACTCAGATCACATTGCTCCATTAACTGTTAGCTGCTGCAAAAAATTATTTATTTTTCTTTATTGCTAGAGAGATTAGCCACACTGTTAGACAAATTATGTTTTTTCATTGATGTGCTGCTAGATATATTCTGGCAAGCATTGACCATCGTTCCATCATTTCTTCAAGGTTAGATTTGCCATGACCCCTTGTACATGTCCCCAAACAGGAAGGTTTATAATCTTAGACCCTCTCCCTGTCTTCTTCCTTAACTCTATTCACACTGCCTTGGGCAGCGGATTCAGGACACCTGTCCCCCTCGTCTTTACTCTCTTTTATGGGATTTGGGGGCATGTAATGTACAGACCTTCACCCTGTGTTTGTATGCTTTACAATGAATAACTTGCGCTTCTTCTCCCAGACCTATTGTGCTCTGAGATTCTTGTGTGCTGGGTAATCATGGGCAGTGTTTGCTAAAGAAATACAATATATCCACTAAATTTACAGGGCTTATGTAACAGAGGTGCAAGTTCTTTCCTGTGCTATTAATCTGCAGAACAACAACAGATGTTCACTTACTGCAACAACCAGTTAAAAGCGACACCCAATTGGTTCTGCAAATATTTGCCTCTCCTATTCAATAGTCCCATTGTGTCCTACACAATAATTATTGATGTAGGTTTTCAATACGTCTATCACTGTTAAGTACATTTAACAACTTCATTTCAGGTTGGGAAAGTTTGTGTCTTTCGGCCACGGTAATACCACAATGGGTAATAGGCATGTTTCGTCTGGTTTTCCCCACAAACATAAAACATAATGATTGGTTGTATTGTCAATAAAGTGCTTATTGTAACCCTTTTGGGGTAGGGCCTGATTGAATATACCATATATATATATATATATAATATCTATATATGGTATATATATCAGGGTTTTTATATATGCTGTATATATATCAGGGTTTTTTATAATGGTATATATATAGGGTTTTTTATATATGGTATATATATCAGGTTTTATATATATGGTATTTAAGGTTTTTATATATTGATATATATCAGGGTTTTTATATATATGGTATATATATCAGGGTTTTTATATATATGGTATATATATCAGGGTTTTTATATATATGGTATATATATCAGGGTTTTATATATATGGTATATATATCAGGGTTTTTATATATATGGTATATATATCAGGGTTTTTATATATATGGATATATCATGGTTATATATATGATTTATCAGGGTTTTTATATATATGGTATATTATCAGGGTTTTTTATATATATGGGTATATATATCAGGGTTTTTATATATATGGTATATATATCAGGGTTTTTTATATATATGGTATATATATCATGGTTTTTATATATATGGTATATATATTCAGGGTTTTTATATATGGTATATATATCAGGGTTTTTATATATATGGTATATATATCAGGGTTTTTATATATATGTATATATATCAGGGTTTTTTATATATAGGTATATATATCAGGGTTTTTATATTATGGTATATTTCAGGGTTTTTTTATTATGGTATATATATCAGGGGTTTTTATTATATGGTATATATATCAGGGTTTTATTATATATGGTATATATATCAGGGTTTTTATATATATGGTATATATATCAGGGTTTTTATATATATGGTATATATATCAGGGTTTTTATATATATGGTATATATATCAGGGTTTTTATATATATGGTATATATATCAGGGTTTCTGAAATACCATGCTGTGACTTCAAAGAGCCAGAGGAGTGCCTCAGATTTTTGGCAGTGGACTATATTTTTTCAGAAGTATAATGTTTTTGTTATTTGCACATAAAATATATATTATACAGTCAATATAGTGTAACATTACACTACATTGATACAATACAAACACTGTCTTAAAATATGGGTAAAATCTAACATTCAGAACACAGGTGCGCCTTGAGAAAAAATTGATTGCTAAGTGCGCCCTGGTCTGAAAGTTTGAGTACCACTGATATATGTATATAAATCCATAATAGTAATCTACAGTCAGTTGCTATTTTCTCATTACTGTCCCTAAAATATCTCAAAGACTCCATATCAGCTCTTGATATGATCATATTCCTTTTTAACCCTTACATAACCTTAAATCCAGCAATTGGCCAGCTGTAAATATGTCACATTAAGTGCCACTAAAGCAATAGTATGACATTCAGATGACCCATATCCCAGCTTTAGGGTTTGGAATCGGCAGTTGGGGCTCTCCAAAGATTGTCCCCTAAATCTTTAATCTGGGCTCCCATGCAGAGAAATCTTTGGCTTTCTAAAACAACTCAAATAGCATTTGAGAAAAAGTGTCTAGTCACCACTTTCTTCACTGCAGTCCTTATAGACTAGTATGGCATAGCCCTTCCCCTATACATACTGGATGCCCTGCACATGCAGGCAGGAGGGAAATGTTCTGTGTCAGGCTTAAGGAATTTGAAAGGCATGTGCAGGCCATGCAGTTGCAGCTGATTAATGAACCTCATGCTGAATGCAAGAACATAAATTAAATTCAGCTACCTAAAACAACAGGAGGATGGGACATCTTCCTATTTGTGCCCAAAATAATCCAAATATTTAATATAGCTTTCTATCTAAATGATTACATTGGTTTCTATCTATAACACAATCCTCCATCTGCTCCTAAGACGATATAGGGAATTAAAGTAGCAATCTGCATTTGTAACATTTTCCAGATACTCTATATAACTCATTATTGCCCCAGAAAAAGACTTTAATTATCCGCCACAGCGATACCATCATAGAATATAATGACTCATTAGATGATTTGACCTTCTTTGAAGCCTATTACACAGTTCCATTTATTCCTGTGCAGTACTGTATATTTCTTTCTTCCTCTGCAGGCTCCAACAGAGAGAGGGCAGGTTGGACAAGCATGATATGAATTCTAAAAATGTCTATATTCTACGAGTCATTTATTTTAACAAAGACATTTGGCGAGTAAGAGGGCCGAGGCTTTGAGGTCAATGCCAAAAGCTTATCTGCCTTTTTCCTACACCATGACAAGATCAAGGATAGAACCGAGTTCATTAAAACACACCTTACAATCATAGATTATTACTTCATATAAATCTCTTCATTTACAGATAACTGATTAGATTTCTCCCTGTTTTAATCTCCTTTAGGACAGCGTTTGGTTAACAGTACAGGGCTCCTGGACTTTCCTAGAAGGATAATCTTTTTTTATTTAAAGAACACATTGATCTCTCTCTATAAACGATCAGTTATTAATGGGATAAGCTCCGGCTTGTATTCCGGTAACTGAGATTGCGCAGGAACCCCCGCTGACATTTCTGGGTAAAAACTCTATTTTAATAGAAGGGATCGCTCGACCTTGCGAGCCAAAATAAAAAGACACATTATTAAAACTGATATTAATATGCCCATACGTTACATTCCCGTAATAACTTCACTTTCGACATACAAATTGCTTGTCTTGGAACAGAAACTAAAACATATCTTTTGACTTTTCCTCGTTTTTTCCAGTGTTGGCCTCCTGCTGCCGTTTAAAGGAGAACAATCACTAATGGATTTCATTAAAATCCCCGCGCCTGTTTAATAAAGTGCTGTGCTTTATCTCTAGTGTTACAGACATATTTTTATTAACCGGTTCGATTTTCGTAATTATCCCATAAACATTTAAAACATTTGATTATTATCCCATAACAATTCAAAACATTCTATTATTATCCCATAACCAATTCAAACATTCGATTTTTACCCATAAACATTTCGAACCATTCGATATCCTAAAGCATTCGAATATTCAATAATTATCCATAAACAATTCGAAGATCGTTCGATTTTCAATTCGGTAATTATAGATTTATTTGTAGGAACATTTTTCCTAATTGTTTCCCTGATTTTGTAGCTCCTGACGTGGTTGCACGCAGAGGTATGACGCGCCTGTGGACTGCTGGGCAATTGGAGTTATCATTGTACATACTGTAAGTATACGCTAAATGGGTTTATAGAGGACCCTCTCAGATTAAGGACCCCCCAACATACTTTGCATTAAACACCTTTACCAAGATGCTTCTCAAGTTACTTACGACTCCTTTGACTCACAGCTATTACCACGAAGCTGCAGAGCAGAGGATTCAGCTGCGGAAAGGGTCCGGTTCTGTAAGCAACTTCAGAGGCATCATTGGAAACATAATAATAAGCACACTACTGAACATTTGGAGTCCTTAACCTTATAAAGATTTTTTGTTGCCAGTGGTGGTTGGCATCTTGTGTGTGTGGGACCAGGCCATATTGGTGTAAAGCACAAACGGTACCCACACTGTCTATGCCACCTGCTTTTAATTGGGAATATCTTACAACTGATTATTAAAATGGTCAATGCCTGTCTGTTATGTTTTCTCTAACTCAGAGCTACTATCAGAATGCACTTGACCACAACAGCAAGGGGCATTTTGTTTTTGTTTTTTAACATCCTCTGAACACCACTCCCACCATCGTTCCCAAGTGCATTCATCGAATGGAGACTAACATAAAACTATTCTTATAAACGGCAATGCATGAAAGTTGTCTTTGGCTCTATTAGGTTATGTCTTGTTTGTGGTAAATGGAATGAAATGATGGAATTCTTTCCTGGCTGCTAATTCTTTCCTAATTAGAAATAGTTACAATAATGGAAAGTTCATTAAATAGCTTTAAAAGTGGGCTGGACAAGTTTCTAAATTCAAAAATTAAAAAAATAACCGGTGTTAATAAATAGTTTCTGGTCAATCCAGGGGACATTTGGAGTCAGGAAAGTTTTTGCCCCTTCATACTTTTTTTGTCTCTGGATCTGGCTTTGGCAGTTTTATGAATAGGCTATAAGGTTGGATAGATGGCGTTTGTCTTTATACACCTCCAATACTATGCTACTATGTAACTAGTAGAATTATGGGTAGCTATAAAAGTTGACTACAATGGATGTATCTTTATTCAACCTCCATACTATGCTACTATGTACTATTAAAGGTATATGGTGGTCTATAAAGGTTGGACTAGTGGGCGTTGTCTTTATTCAACCTCCAATACTATGCTACTATGTAATAGTAAGCTTATGGTAGGGCAAAAAGTTGGAACTACTGATGTATAACCTTTATTCGACCTCCAATACTATGCTACTATGTACTATTAAACAGGCTTATGGGTAGGGTATAAAAGTTCACTGGGCATTGTGTCTCTTTATTCAACCTCCAATACTATAATGCTCTTTCAGTACTTTGGGTGTCTTTGGGGGGGTATTTTGATTGTTTTGTGGATTTGTTCCATAAATGTTAGAATCTTATGTGATATTGGTGTTAGGAGATCACAAAGTCGATGGCTACTTGATCTAGGAGTATAACCAGGAAGGGGTGGTCAACGTCTCTACTTGGTTATGCTCATGTTGTATTTACTATTACTTGAACCGTAGGTTAATAAGTAGCATAATGGCGGGAGGTATAGCTTGCAAGGAGGCCCCGCCAGTATATCTACAGTCCTGGTTACGAAGGAAGGACTGATCGTCTACTAACACAAAAAAACGAATGTAAAGGGTCACATCTTATGGTGAACTAGAGGGGAGGGGTGGAGGACTTTTGATTCGATCCTGCCAAGTCATGTGCAAAAAGGAGATATCTAGTGGGGTAGGTGGCAAAACAAATGTTGGTGTAGAAAATGTGGAGAAAATCCCACCTAGTGAGGTACATGCTTCAGGGTACTAGTCCAACAAAAAAGGATAATGGGTCAGGCGATTACCAGCGTTCGTTGAGGTCCCATGGTGGGCAGATCAACAAACACCAAACTGGCGAGGAATAGTTAAGCAAAACACAAAAAAATAACGGGGTACAGACTGGGGGATAATTAGAGAGGGGAGAAAAGATGAAAAGGAGACAAAGAAGCAGGCTACTCCAAAAGAAGGGAGGAACGAAAAGAGGGGGAACTGACAAGTGCGAAAGAGATGAGGAATGAGGGAGGGAGATCTCCTGCTCGTGGAAGCACAGGTGCCCAGAAGGAAAAAGGCATAAGACCAGGGAGTGAGCCGGCAGATTTCAACAAGCTGAAGAAGACCGACAAACGTATGCGGGATGTGAGACGGAGAATAAGGGGGCACAAAACATACGCGACGAAAGAACGCAAGCGAACCCGGAGAGTGCAGAGGGGAGAGCAACAATGAGCAAGACAAGAGGGGCGGGAGGAGTACGCGGGGGCCATCGCAACGGATCGCAAAAGACAGCAGGGGGCAATGGCGTGATAGGGCGAAATGTAATGTGCAGGTACATACAGGGCAGGAAACCTGGAGGTATGAATAGTCAAGGGATAAAGGAGGAGGGAGAAGACTAAAGGCCAGGTGAGCAGAGAGTGTGTCCCAACATTCCATGAGCGGACAACGAAACAGTTTACGGGGTCCACCAAAAATGCAGGAAAACAAACTGACACATCATCTGCAAGAGCAGTAGCTCAGCAGGACGATAAAACAGGGGGCCAACAACAATGGCAGAACGGCCGAGGAGCCATGAGGACTCCAACCACTGCGAGGCGGTAGGGGGACCGTGGGGACCAGAAAAAAAGATACAAAGGCAGTCAGTAGCGTGGAAACCCTGCCATTTAAAGATGTGGAAGAGGAAGACTGAAACAGCATGACAAAAAGTCCGGAAATGCTTCATGGTGGGATAGGAGATGAGTTGACATAGGCGATGTATATCACACCAGGTGCATTCGTGAGCGAGCCTAAACTATGTGAGATGGGCAAAACAACCACTCATTGCTAATAGAGGACCGGCCCCTGGGTTTTTCTTCTGGTAGGGTTTATAAATACTGACCAAATGTCAGTTGGTTAAAAGCACAATCATCAAAGTGGGGCATGAAAACTGGAGATGTGTCACATTGATTTTCAGTTCATCAGCAAATGAGTTGTGATGATGAAATTTTTTGCTATTTTGGATTAGAATTTAGGGTCTGAATTGGTATTTAACATGTGCAGCCTCACAATTATCATGCAACTTCATATAACCCTTTGTAAATGGGTTAGCACAACTTAAGAAAAGTGAGATGGAAAAATGATGGTGCTCTTGGTAAATCTCTATATGTAAGTTGTGTTTTGGTGATTGCTCAAATTCATTCCATCCAGTAAGGAATCACCAGAACTATTTAAAGGAGAACTAAAAGATATAAAGTTAAAAAACAAACAAATGAAAACACCGGAGCAGGAGATAGAGTTGGAATTCCTACCTCCCAATACTGTATCTGTGAGGAGTACCATGCTCAAAGAAAACTGCTTCAACACTATATTATACAGAATAGAACCTGCAGCTCCTCACAAAATGATATTGGGAGGTAGGAATAATCATCCGCCTCCCTGCCCCAGACTTATAATTTTAAAAAGTTTAGTGTCCTCAATGTCTGCCTCCATCTGTAATGTACTGTACCTATTTAGTCCTGTTAGACAGGTTTGATTATTTTCTGAAATTTGTAACCGTCAATTCTAAATAAGCATACAAACGCCTTCGTGACTTTATGCCCTTTGCTACATCCCAATGACCTTCTACATTATTTTTCATAGATATTCCACACTAGTCACTGATTAACAATTCCAACTTCCTCCAGGTCTTATCTAATCAGTGGCGTAACATAGCCCCCGCAATGGTAGGTGCTGCTAGGGAGCCTGGCAAGAAACGTGCAGTTTTTGACACCGATCTAATATTACCCCATGTGGAACAGCATATGGTTATATATTGTAAAGGAGCTGTATTGTGTGTGTGTGTGGTGTTTGTGTTGTGGGTGTGTGTGGTGTGTGTGTGTGTGTGGGTGGGTGGGTGGGTGGGTGGGGGGGAGCAGCCGAGTCAAGATTCTCATACCCTTAAGTGCAATAACACTGTGACCAGACAGTCACCATTACTGACCTTTCTGTCTACAGTCAAAAAGATTTAGTAACGCGTTTAATGGAGGTGGAACAAGACCAGAGGGTGACCGTGCAGAATGCCATCAGCCATAATGGTGAGTTTTACCATTAGAATCTATTTCTCTGTTCAGTCCTTTGCCATTAAGATCGGAACCAGTACATGTAATGCTAGTGACGAGATGAAAGAGTTAGGGTAGATTACAAGCATAATTCATTCTAGTGACAGTATCAATAGGATAATATAAAAACGCACAGGCAATAACGAGAACACCCTCTCAGTCTGATAGACGTCAGTATGTCATTAGTCTGGACTAGAAAGACATGGGGGAGCTTTATAAATTAGCGCTATTTTCGCCATTTCTTAACCCAGACTTCTTATGGCAATAGTGTTATTATTGCCGTATTTATAGACTGGAGAAAATATTTGCGCCAATGTACGTTATATCACCGTATTTATTGTGTTAAGTCCAGTACCACGGTGAAATAGAGAAATAGCAGCAGAACCACTCCCATACTAGACCAGGACTGTAACTGAGAATTAGGCAACATTACAGGGAGTCTTTAGCAGTTTTCAAACACACTGTATAGGTTTAATAAAAACCCCAAATTGACTTCATTGTGAAACATCGAAAATCAACAAGAAAAAATTATACCAGCCCCCTACTAGATAGTGTATAGGTAGAAATAATGCTGGGGTGTTACTGAGTATTACTTGTGTTTGTCTCAGGGTTTCAGGAATTATACCAGCCCCCTTACCAGATAGTGTATAGGTAAAATAATATGCTGGGGTTACTGAGTATTACTTTGTTTTGTGTCTCAGGGTTTCAGGAATATACCAGCCCCCTTACCGATAGTGTATAGGTAAGAAATAATGCTGGGTTACTGAGTATTACTTGTGTTTGTGTCTCAGGGTTTCAGGAATTATACCAGCCCCCTTACCAGATAGTGTATAGGTAAGAAATAATGCTGGGGTTACTGAGTATTACTTGTGTTTGTGTCTCAGGGTTTCAGGAATTATACCAGCCCCCTAACCAGATAGTGTATAGTAAGAAATAATGCTGGGTTTACTGAGTATTACTTGTGTTTGTGTCTCAGGTTTCAGGAATTATACCAGCCCCCTTACCAGATAGTGTATAGGTAAGAAATAATGCTGGTGTTCGTGAGTATTACTTGTGTTTGTGTCTCGGGTTTCTGGAATTATACCAGCCCCCTTACAGATAGTGTATAGGTAAGAATAATGCTGGTGTTACTGAGTATTACTTGTGTTGTGTCTGGGGTTTCAGGAATTTACCACCCCCTACCAGGTAGTGTAAGAAATAATGCTGGGGTTACGTGAGTATTACGTGTGTTGGTGTCTCGGGGTTTCTGGAATTATACCAACCCCCTACCAGATAGTGTATAGGTAAGAAATAATGCTGGTGTTACTGAGTATTACTGTGTGTGTGTCTCGGGGTTTCAGGAATATACCAGCCCCCCTACCATATAGTGTGTAGGTTAGAAATAATGCTGGGGTTACTGAGTATTATTTGTGTTTGTGTCTCGGGTTTCTGGAATTATACCAGCCCCCACCAGATAGTGTGTAGGTAAGAAATAATGCTGGGTTACTGAGTATACTTGTGTTTGTGTCTCGGGGTTTCAGGAATTATACCAGCCCCCCACCAGATAGTGTGTAGGTTAGAAATATGCGGGGTTACTGAGTATTATTGTGTTTTGTGTCTCGGGGTTTCTGGAATTATACAGCCCCCTACTAGATAGTGTATAGGTAAGAAATAATGCTGGGGTTACTGAGTATTACTTTGTGTTGTTGTCTCAGGGTTTCAGGAATTATACCAGCCCCCTACCAGATAGTGTGTAGGTTAGAAATAATGCTGGGGTTACTGATTATTATTGTGTTTTGTGTCTCGGGGTTTCTGGAATTATACCAGCCCCCTACTATATGTGTATAGGTAGAAAATAATGCTGGGGTTACTGAGTATTACTTGTGTTGTGTCTCAGGGTTTCAGGATATATACCAGCCCCCTTACCAGATTGTGTATAGGTAAGAAATAATGCTGGGGTTACTGAGTATTACTTGTTTTGTGTCTCAAGTTTCAGGAATTATACCAGCCCCCCTTACCAGATAGTGTATAGGTAAGAAATAATGCTGGGGTTACTGAGTATTACTGTGTGTTTGTGTCCTCGGGGTTTCGGAATTATACCAGCCCCCCTTACCAGATATGTGTAGTTAGAAATAATGCTGGGGTTACTGAGTTACTTGGAGTGTATTATTTGTGTTTGTGTCTCGGGGTTTCTGGAATTATACCAGCCCCCCTACCAGATAGTGTGTAGGTAAGAAATAATGCTGGTGTTACTGAGTATTACTTGTGTTTGTG